>CM075507.1:17477500-18077500 GCA_037950675.1 Hypophthalmichthys molitrix
ATGAGAAAAATTAACGCAAATGTATTTCCATAAAAAGTAATGCAATTAGTTACTTTTTAGGGAGTAACGCAATATTGTATAGCACTACTTTTAAAATGAACTTTCCCCAACACTGTTGACAACACACGTGCTGCAAATACTCACAATGCAACCAAATACAGAAATGCGCAAAAGTGACGAACCTGGCTGGGACATGCTTATTGTTCAATGTCCTGTCAGAGATTTCAGGATTCCCCCATTCAAGTAGATAGGTCTTGGATGCCCGAAATAGCTGCCTGGAGGCGTTGCAAATATGGCCGCTGAGTGAACAGACTTTCTTTAAAAGGACTTTGCCTGTGCTGGAGGTTTTGCAACCAACACGGACTGAGGTCTACTGATTAAAAAGTCCAGGATCCAATTACAGAGGAAGGAGTTACAATTTATAATTTTTTTATCAATAAAACTGAAAAATGAAATCTCGTAATCTCTACATGTAAATAATTTAGAATTTTCATGTCATGTTCTTTAAGGTTGGAGCTGTATTGCAAAACTAAAAAACAGCTGCCCAGCTGCATTACCAATATAGGCAGGTTTGCTTAAACAGCACTTTTAACTCAGTGACCAACCTAGTTTCCTATTTCCCATGGAATGACTGGTCAAGATTTGTGCCATTAACACACTTTCCATTGTCGTCTTTCTTTTCATCCCATCCTTCCCTGTTTCACATGCCTCACCCATTCCTTCCTCACTGCCACTGCATCTTTTTTCCACTCTTTTGTCTTGTTCTCTATGTTAATGTTTCATAAGGTTGTATCATGCTGTGCTGGCATTGCCTTGAAAGACTCTGAGCTTGCATAATGTGAAGCTGGAACAGCTGCCAAAAGGTATTTAGTCTGTTTCTCTCTCTCTTTCTAAAGTGTGTCACTCTCCCCCTTCCTCAAGAAGTAATGGGGAAAATGATGCAGCTCCAGGGTCGAAGGACACATTAACTCAACTAGTTGGAGGGACTTGCCAATTACACCTTCAAAAATCAAAATACAGTCACTGGCTTTTTGATTGAAATGATCAAGTGAAACAAGTTTGACACATTCATATTCCCACAGCTCTTGTTCGTTTCCAGCCAAACACTCTTTTCTTTTAAATCAGAACAGGATTTCAACATCACTGGGATATGGAGCAATCCCGCATTCCACTGGAATTGAGTTATTGTGTCTTGTCGGAGCTGGGTATAGATGTATTATTTCTTGTAACATCTTTTGTCTCTGACAGAAGTGAGTTATGCCGTTGCAATCGTCTTTTTTTTCTGTGGCTGCACAGAATCTTCTCCAAAGCAACATCATTCACACATTTCTACAAATCCCGCTTGCCTTGTGTTTATTTATTAAATATTTTGGCTAGTTAAGGGTGCTTGCTAGGGCTCACATTACTATTATTGTTAAAGTCACCATGAAATCGAAATATTTCAGTATTTATTATAAATGATTTATGATGATTTACACATCATGTTTTTAATTCATGTGCCCTCGTAATCTTTAATAAAAATAACTTCTCCCTCTTGCAGCGGCAACTCTTGTCTTCTCTGATGATGCGTTTACTGACGCAAGGTCAGGACAACCTGTCACTCACATGACAATAGTAAACCACAACCATCCAATCAATTCCCAGTGGACAAAATCAAGTCCCGCCTTATGTTTCTTGTTCAAGAAGCCGTTTCACTCGGATATACATCACAATAGGGAAGAAAAGACAGTTGCAACTTCCGTTTCATGCCGACTTTAACGGTTTATTCTAAACCCTTAGCCTGCGTATAACTTGTGTGTGACACATCCTGCAACGTTTATAGTATGGACATGAATGATACCTCAAATCATGAGGCAAAAAAGGCACATAGACTTTTAAGTATCGACCAGAATATCTATTTTAGGCTCTTTTTACTGTAGCCAGTAAGCAGCCACCTAGAAACCACCCAACACGCCCTATAGCAACCCCATAGCAATATGCTAGAAAACGCCCTTGCCAGTGTTGTACTGACAAGCCACCACCCTATTTTCTTTGGAAAATATCAAAATCTAGTTTGATAAATCTATTTTTGCCTTTAGCTACCAATACAAGCAAAACCTTCTCAGTTTAAATTGACCATTTCTAGACACATTTCACCATATTTGAGTCTTTTACACACATTATCCCACAATCAAAGCAGAAAATGTGAAAAGGCTGCAGACTTCATTGCAGTGAGGGTACACATTATTCTGCTTCATATTCATTGGCACTTCGCACCTGCAATTTAGTCTAAAGTTTATTTATGGTTGTACTTTGATTTTTCTTCATACTAAATGTGTAGCTACCTCAAATGGGAGCAGCAGCGAGCAGCCGAGTCTGTCAGCTGAGGCAGTTTAGGTTCTGGAAGTCTCAGATACTTCTGAAGGTCTGTGATGTCCCTGATCGGTCAAGCACCAGGTCTGGAGAGTATATATGTACACAATACATTTTGCATTGGTGAGCATAAGAAACTTATTTCAAAAACATTTTTAAAAAACCTTACCAACCCAATACTTTTGAACAGTAGTTTTTTTTTTTTTTTTTGGATCAGTGGTATTATAATTATACATTTAGCGGCTTACATTTCTCCCATTTATTTGTCTCTGAGGCCCTGTTTACACTTGGTATTGAGATGCGTTTTGGTCGATCGAATCACAAGTGGACGACACTAAATACAGGTGTAAATGGGGTTTAAAATGTTTTGAGCTTGTCCACTTTCAACCACTTCCAGAGGTAGTCAGTGATGCCATTGGGCAACTTTTACACTGTTGTCACGGGTTGTTTTTCATGTCTGGGGGTTGAAGCAACCCCAAATAACATGATATTTAGCCCCTGGAATGCAAATTTTACCAGGGGAACCCTACCAAAAATGCGGATTTTACCACCCGGAATGCAGTTTTTACCATGGGACCCCCACTGAAATGCGCTTGGGCTAGTTTTAAGGAAGCAGTTGGGTTTCCTTGTGAAAAACTGGCAACCCTGGAGGTGGTCGAAAACGCATTCGACCGGATTGCTTTCATAGTGTAGACGCTCATGTGGTCGAATGTGTTCGAACAGCCACAAAAGACCGCCTGCTCTTCGCCTGCTGAATGAATGCATAAACAGTATAGGTAGCCAGGTGGGATTTAAACTATGTTGGCTGGAGATCCAAATTTGGTTAGAAGGCGGAAAATCGTACCAAGCATTTTCCCTCACCACTCCTGATTTCTAACATGCACTCAGAGCGTTCAGCGTGGTCTTGCTGCTATCAGAGCAGAAATGAAAGCTGATGCTCCATATGTTTTTCCGTCATCTCCGGGCATGTACAAACGGTACATTGCGCAAGCTTATTTTGTTCATTAGATCGAAAGATCTGAAAAACCTATACATTTACCCGCTTATAGAAGAAATCAGGACAGAAGTGGCTGAAAGAGGACAAAAGAGATGGAATTAAAATACCAGGTGTAAACAGGAATGTGTCTCCCTCGTCCACTTGTGATCTGATCACTCAACCGCATCTTAACACCAGGTGTAAACAGGGCCTAAGAGTTTTGTTTCCTCCCCCTTATAATACCTTATACTCTGCCAAAAAGTTTGTTACAGTATTGGTTTTATGTCTTGCATTGCATAACAATATTTCATAATGAAAATACATTGTTTTTGTAGTACTCTATTTTCAGTGTTTTTCCAATGTGTTTTTGCTAGCTCTGTTCCATGTCTCTTAAAAAGAGCTATGTTATTTCGTGCTGTGAGACGATATTCAAGGGTCTCTGTGTTTTTGTTAGTAACGGAGACAGATGGGATGGTGTCAAGTTTCATTTTATTATAACACCCTCTGCCTCTCTCCCTTTAATGCAAACTGACAATCACATACCTCTCAAAGACAACGGACGACACAACAAGCTCTCAGCCTTTGCAGTAAAAGCTGAGTCTCCATCTCAATTCCTGAGCGCCAGATCGATTACCTCAGCGCTATGGAAACCGTTACGAAGGATCTCATCCCTCATTACAAAGCACAGACCTGAGAGCCAAGCCTCTCAAGAGGCGAAGCGGAGTAACGACCTTCATAAAGGAGGGAAACCAAAAGCTGAGTGATTGACCAGGCCCTGGAAGGTTGACACATTCATCAAGATGACAGCCGCTAGGTGTCTGGCTGAAAGAAGGACAGGACATCATCGAACGATATCCAGCCGATAGGTTTTCTTACCTTTTATTAAAGGGATAGTTAACACAAAAATGAAAAGTCTGTTCTTTAGTCACCACCATGTTCTTTAAAATGCACCCTGTATGAATTTAAGAATAGGCAAAATGAAAATATAATGAAAGTGATTTTTAAAAAAATTATTTCAAAATGGACCATGAAAAGTGGCACCTATAACTACTGTTGAACAATAATACTGAACTTTGAATTTCTGATTAAGCTGAATTTTCATCTGCCATTACTTCAGTCTTCAGTGTGTGTGTGTGTGTGTGTATCATAAATGACAAAAAAAGTCTATATATATATATATATATATATATATATAATTATTTTTGTGTAAAAAAATTTGCTTTTTTGCAAAAAAAGTCTATATATATATATATATATATATATATATATATATATATATATATATATATATATATAAATTGTATGTAATTTTTTTGTGTAAAAAAAATTGCATATTTTTTAATGTAATTAGCCTATATATATATATATATATATATATATATATATATATATATATATATATATATATATATAATTGTATGTAATTATTTTCTATAAATATTATATATAATTATTATTTGATGATTTCTTTATTTAAAATTTTATAATTTTAACATTTTAAAAGTTTAAAATTATATTGATTGATTGTAACCCAGAGGAAAATATTGTTGCTCAAGTGTATACTGTAGGTGGCTTAAAGGTAATATAATTTATTTAATAGTATATAAAGGCTTGCAATCCAAATTATTTGGAAAAACAAAAACAATCATGCTAGGTGAAAATCTGAATTATCTTAGGGTTATATGAGTTCACAATCTTTCTCATTCTTTTTTTGTCATTTATGATCCAAGTTGATATCCTCTTCACTCTTCTTTCTGTCTTTTTCCACCAAAGTTTTCCAGGAGCTTTAGTGGGAATATCACACAGACAGTTTTTTCTCTTGTTTCCATTCCCCCTTTCAAGATATGACGAACTCCGCGGCAGAGAGGTTGCCATGGCGTCAGCACCGACAACAGGCACAAACAGTGGCAGCATGTAATGTGCTGAACATCCCAGGGCAGCACAGCTGGGCACTCCACCGACTGCTAGTGAGTGAATCCAGGTGGAGACGCTACGTTTCGTTTTTTCGCTTCTCATGATTGTTGCTCATCAGTTTGTTCGATGTGATCCCAGTGAGATCTTGGGTAAAAAAAAGTTTTTTTGCAAATCAGAGATCAGTAACGGTTACCGCTGAGATCCAGGCCCTCCTGAGAGAGGAATCTGTTTTCCAGGCAGGTTAGGCCGGTGGTGGGTGTATAGTGAATCAGAGACATATGGGTGGCGGTAGAGAATCTGTGAATTATAGCTTCTTTCAAAGCCCTGTTTGTTTTCCTATGAAGCAGGATGGGGCATTACCTCATCCTTGTGTTTTAGCTGCACACGGGTCACTGCTGCTCTGTATGTGTGTGTGTGTGTGTGTGTGTGTGAGTGCTGGTATGAGCACACGTGTGCTGTTAGGGCATTCCAACAGCTTTCAGCATATTACAGATTATCTCTACAAAGATGTAATGGCCCAATGGGAATGGGGTTTGGGAAGCTTGCTAATAAGCTAACTGATGAATGGAATGTTAAATTGAGTCCACTGACATGTTGAATATTGGCTAAAGCCTGCTGACCACTTCCATCTTCTGTGGTATGTAATATCAGTCCATAACTCAGTCCATGCTGAGTCTGGGATTTCTATAGTTCTGTGAAGTTTATCAGTATGGAATTCTTTAATAAATGTTTTGATGTATTTCCTGCTGAAATTAGAAGATGGGGTGGGAAATAGAGAAAGGCTTGTGTTTACTTTACATTACAGACAAGGTGTTCTAACAAAATTTTTTTATTTTTTTTTATTTTTTTAGGAGTACACATGCATAAGCTAATATAGTCCATATTTAACTTGGACTCAAATAAAATTACAAAAAAAAAAAAAAATTTAGATATTAAAGATAAAATAATATTACTATCCTGTATATGTTAAAAGTTTATTTTGTGATTTTTTTTTTTTTTTTTTTAGGAGTAAAGTTACAAGTAGATGGTAATCTAATATAATCCATAGCTAAAAGACTCAAATAAAAATTACAAAATAAAACATTATTATATTAGTTATATTATATTTAAATATTATATAAGAACATTGTTATCTTAAAAAATGTACCCATTGTATGTCTTTACCCTGGGTTCCAAACGTTAGATTAGCACTGCTGTTGCTCTAGCCTTTAGGCCTGCAGTGTCCTGGGACGTCAGAGGGGCCCTTCTCTCTGGCTGTGTTTTAGTTGTAGTCGAAGCCAGGCACATCTGGACCCGATTAGGCCTGTAATGTCACATGGACCATCAGATCACTGTCTCTGCCTCATTCGGCTCTGAGCTCCACCATCTCCAGCATCTCCGCCTCCAACATTTAAACAGTTATTAGTGTTAATCACACATAATCACTGACATGTTTTACTCTGTGACATCATGCCTTAGGTTGTATTCAAAATGTTATGGCTGGAGAAAAACAGAACATGAAAAAGTCAGTGTGACTCCTTCTAACTTCTGTTACACAAGCTAAATGCACCGTTTAGGGAAGCAATGAAAAGATTTTCCATAGACTGTTACAGTGTGAATTTGTCTGGTTGTTTATGAATCAACATAGTTAGTAGGCAGTTAGCAGGCACTAAAAAAAGTGACTGGACCAAATGCCTCACCCAATCACATCTTCACTTACTCTTTTTGCTTGCATAGACATATATTACATTAATCAGGGCATAAATGCATAGTATATTTAGCTCTGAGACTGCAATTTTTGGATCAGGTGCCCTTCCCTTGTATTAAATTCTGCATTATATGAAAGTGAAAAAAAATTAAATCTATAATCTTGCTCACATAGAATCAAGTGTGCAGGAGGAGGTTGTTTCAGGCCTCAGGGTCTCTCCAGCATGTATTGACTTAGCTGTGTACACATAACACTCTCAATGGTCCCGGCCTGCCAAACCTCATTTTGTCACTATCTCTCAACCCCCGCTGAGAGTGATGTTTTCCAACAGGAAAAAAAAAAAACTCAATTAGCAGGCTGTGTCTCCCAGACAACCACAGGAGTCACCTGATCATTAAGAACTGACACTAATTAAAGCAGATTTGTCTTCCTAAATTAAGCTGGAGATTTGGTCTCACCTCAGCTTTGTGAGCTGAAATTTAAAGGTCAGAGGTCACTTCTGTGGTCAGAAAAAGGTTTTCAGACTTCCAGCTTCTTGGTGTCACTCTCTCCCTCATTTTGTTTCTCTTTTTACCACCTTTCCGGTGTAAAAGGAATTCACATCTGCCTGTGTAGCTGTTATGTTACGCTCTAAACATGCGTACAGTCTAGACTGCTGTGGTTGCGCCTGTTCAAGAAAGACTTATAAAAACAGGTTTGGAGAGTTCTGGTTTATATTTTAGTCAATTCCCTATGTGCTGGCTTCGCAAGTTCATCACAAACACATTTTTCTCTGTTTGTGCTGCTTAGAGGATGCTTGGGTAGCTCAGAGACTTTGGGTGGTTGCCAGGGTGTTGCTAAGGGGTGCTGGGAATTTTCATTGTTTGTTCCACTCCATTTGTCTTTGTTTGACTGTTCCTGTCAGTTTGTGTATTTGTGGTGGGGATTATTTTTTAGCAACTCTTTCTGCAAGTTACAAACATATGACAGTAGGTGGCAACAAGTGACTGTCTTTATGAGTGAGTCATTAAATTGAGTCGTTCAAAAACTCTGATTCATTCAGAAACGATGAGGGAGTGATTGAATCATTCACTCAGGCTGTATTTAAGTCCACTTTTTTATGCTCTTCCCTCGCTAACTTCCCTCCGTCTCATTCACTCAGATATACAGTATGTCAGTGCTTACTTTGCACGAGTGCCTACTACTGGTGGAACCCTAGGATCTGCCTGAAGTGTTCATATGAGTAGACTCGCTCCCTTGGTCAAAATCGAGGGGTCGAAGGTCTGTCCAAATAAACTACCCTTGTCCATTTGACGAAGTTGAATGCACTTCAAAATGGCGACAAGGATTCCCCCAAGGGGTAGTGCTAAGGTAAGTTCACGAGTATGTGTTTAAAAGTGGAGTTAAAACGCAACCTCAGAAAATGTGTTTAAAAAAAATGATTAATTCACAAACGTCTTTATGACACTGTAAATCTCAAGTTCAGAGTACTCAAAACATTTGAGTTAACTTATTACCTCAAAATATTTAAGTATACTAACTCATTTTTTTTAAGTTAGTAGTAATTATTGTGACAAGTAGGGCAGGGCCGAGAGCCGTGGAAGCGGAGCTAGGCCAGTGTTGTGCACGGGTGTCTCTCATTAACAATCCTGTCACAGGCATCCCTTCGCACCCACAGTTCGCAGCCTCACCCAACTCATCATAATGTCAATTATATACAGTTCATTTACATAAACATCACATTCAGATCTTGGTGAAATGTTAGATAGTAAATAACATATGCTATTATAACTATCAAAGAGACTGTCATTATATACTTGCATGTTTATAATCAAATTACATACAGTATGTATGATGTTAAAAGTTTTGCGACCCATCCTCAACCTAACCACAGGCTCTCTTCAACACAATGGTAACCCTACAAAACTAACATAATGGAACCGGCTGTAAATCCCAACATAACACAACATTAAATCACAATCTTGTGCAAAAACACACTAAATAACGCTTAATTTCATCATTTATTTATACAGTCTGACGCAAAGCATGCTGAGAATTAGAAATCTGCTGCAACTCAATCATATTAAGTTCAGCTTACTACAATGAAATTTTGAGTTCACACAACGTTTTTCTATAAAGTACAATGAACTTTCATTATTATTTGAGTTAAACAAACTCATTTCATTTAATTAATTTCACTGTTCAGTTTAACAGTGCATTTGAAGGTCGAATCAAACACTGATTCATTCATGTATGTACGAATCATTTAATCATTTACTCAAACGATTCCTTCACAAAAACACTGATTAATTCACCTCTACTGGACACGACATGCAGAAAAAAAATAGCAGGCTAAATCGTGCGCACGATTTAATTTTTTTCCTTGCATGTCTTGTGCGGGGCTCCATACTACTGCCTTTTGCTAGGAGATGCGCAACTGTTGTGACTTTGTTTTCACTGGCAGAGCAAATAAAGACTAATAACTAGCAATATTGTGTCTAAAATGTACATTTCTCAATGTTAACTTGTTTTTTGAACTGTGGTGTAAAAGCAATATTACACTCGCAGTCGCAATCGTAATGCTGGTCTGAATATTCTCTCTTGCTTGTGTGATATTGCTTTAATGTACTCTATAAGTAATATGGATAGCATTTCTTGCATAATTAGGTCTTGGATGATTTCAATGAGAAATGTCTTACGAGATAAATCTGAGAAATAAAACACATTCTCTCTCTGTCTAACCAATTCCAGAAAAACTGAGATTTTAAATAGACCCCATTTGTCATTTTTCTTTCCTGCAGGGTCACCTGTACGTTCTCAAACAGACAGACACAACACCACAGAGAATTCACCATGCATGACTGATGCATTAAAACACTCAAGCGCATGTCACCTACTGCCACTTCCGTCAGCATAACCGCCTGTCTGCAGCAGACCGCAAGCACTCTCTACAGGGCAATAAAAACACAAGTGGAATAAACTGATTTTAAAAGGCCAGTTGTCTGGTGAAAGTATGGACGTGTGAAGTGAAGTGAAGGAAGGAGAAGGGAGGGAGGGGAAGAGGAGGCTGTGTGTGTTACATACCAGAGCGGTGAGATCGAGCATGTAGAGAGGACAAGGATAATTTAGAAACACATACCACTCTGCTCGGCAAACACGCAGTGCACTCGCTCCTGTATTGTAGAACATTACAATGTTTGAGCTGCTGGGTCGCTGTGCAGGGTTTTAAAGCTGAGTGTGCGCATTCATATGTGGAGACATATATCCTGCTGAAAAATCCATCTTAAGCTGTTGGCTGTGTTTTGGAAAATGGTAGTAGTTGGTTTATAGCTAGTCTAAGCTGGTCATTAGCTGGTGCAAGGAGGTAACCAGCAACCATGGTCTTACCCAGGGATATTATAGTCTTGAATGTAAGGTACATTTACACAACAACAATGTACTAAAAACTGAGTTTTTCCTATGCATTTTTACATGTGAAGATGACATCGTCAAAATGATTCCCGTTCACATGGATCCGTGAAAACGACTAAAAACACTGTATTATGCATGCCAGGCCAGTAGTTGGCGATGTCACTTTGTAAATAAACATGCAGATGACATGACCATTTTCACAAATTCTCATTTTTGTAGTTTACACAGAGACGATAATGGTATTGTTTTCAAAAACATTCACTTTGAATGACGTTTTCAAAGGTTTGCGTTTTCAGGCCCCAAAACACCACTGTCATATAAATGAACAGCCAAACGCATAAAATGTTTTCAGTTTTTGGTTGAAAATGGTGTCATGTAAACGCCCCGTTAGGGTACATTTACGCGACAACGATGTACTAAAAACGGAAAACAATGTTCCTTTGTGTTTTTTGCTACAGATGACAACATTATCAAAACGATCCCATTCAAACTGATCTGCGAAAATAACTGAAAAGGCTGTATTATGCATGCCAGGCCAGTAGTTGGCGATGTTACTTTGTAAAGAAACACTACACACCATATATATATATATATATATATATATATATATATATATATATATATATATATATATATATATATATATATATATATATATATATAACATTCTAAATTTGTCAGCACCATAATATTAAAACTCATAACTTACTCTGTGACTGTTATTTAGTTCATTTAGTTTGTTTATATTTTAGTTTTATATTTTTTGTGCTGTCAAAGTTAATGTTAATTTATATAATCTTCAAGTTTATTGAAGTCTGGTAATAAAATATGAAACTTTTTCAATATTATTTTTATTTCAGTTAACAAATATGTTTCACTTACCAGCTAATCATCTTAGCCAGTAATGACCATCCTGGACCAATTAAAAACCAGTTACCATGTTCAAAAACATAACTTCCAGCTTAACATGGATTGTTCCATCAATGCACACACTATAACCTTTGTCTTGTACACGTTGCTGTTTCACTGCTACTTTCACACCTGAAAACATCTTAAGGAGTAAGTGAGATTTTTCCAGCTTGTCAAGTGTATTTATGTCAAGAGGTTATTTTACTGTAAATACTACTATTTTGGCTGTCTGTTAAGACTGTCTGTGGCATTGGATGACGTTAGAAAGCTGTAGCCCAGAACAGATGTTCAAACGCTTCATTCTGAGAAAAGCACCACATTCTCGCTCAATAACATCTCTATAACCAGCCAATGGTCCCCTCTCTGATCTGTCCCTGTGCACAGATAGACCACTTTGTCCTGTTTTTTTAGCTCTGAATTGACCTTCCAATATAAACAAGTTTACATTTATCTTCATAAATGTAAAAACCTGTTTCTTATCATTCTCAAACTTGAAACATGGCTCAAGCATTTTTATTTTGAATATCATTTGTTAATATTGATCTCTTGTTCCTCTCTGCATTTGTTCTTTCAGGAAGGAGCTGTTTCACTCATACATATGGTGATTTACACCTCTTAATTTTGTTGGTGTTACAGCTGCAGCTGAAAAGAAGCTTTGAACCGCTCAGATTTTCAGATTGTTTAATCTTTTAAGCAAGGCTTTGTTTAGTCAACATAAATTCTGTAGTCAAAGCTTTTCTCAGTTTCCCTTCATTATTCACAGTCCTGTAAGCGCTGAGCAGTGAAGCAGATGGCATTTTATGCTCGCTATTTTTCTTCTGATTGTTTCAACAGCTGAACTTGGAGCCCCTCGTGTTACCGGTGGCTGAGAGGAAAGGTAGAGTTACACTGCAGTCTGTGAGGTTTCTCACACCCAACCCTGGAATATATGTGCTGATAAATGAATATTGAATATTCATTCTGGAATCTGAAAGCTTGATTTATACTGTGGAATCTAAAATTGATGCCTCTACTTTGAATTGTACTAATTTAATTTTAAGTTCATTTTTAATGATCAAAAAAACAATTTGAGTGAAAAGTGAATTTAACAATTAACATGAAATTCAAGAAATAAGAAAATCTGACCTTGTGTACAGATGAGTTCACACGATCATTGTCACAAGTGTACTTATTTGAATAGAGAGAAATAGTGCAGGATCCTAAATATTTCTTCTTGAATATTTTCTTTCTTTCAATAAATAAATAAATAAATAAACCTATACATTGTGTTTAAAAAAGTCATATTCACTGTGATCTGTTGGGAAAACCAGTAATTTTTATTAATGTCTGTTTGTTTCCTTTAACATTATACATTGTTTTAGGTTCTTTTGTAAGGTTGTTATTTTGATAAAGTTTTAGTGTATAGGCCAGACATCTGTGTTCTTTTATTTGTTCTGCAGCAGACAGAGGTATTTTCCCATCAGTGTCTCTCTCTTTTTTAAAATCTCAGTAAATCTCTATGCAAATAGCAACCACATAATCAGTAAAATCCCTTGATGGGGCTCCAAAGAGCCAAACAGGCATGTGTTCAACTATTTTACTGCTTCATCGAGGAGGAGACGCCCCATTTCAAAGAAATCACCTCATTCATTCTGACATCACTTGTGTTTTTAAGCTCTTTTTCGTAGCCAGTGTGTCATTTGTTTGGATCCGCGTGATTAGGAACAGTGATTCAATCACAAAAAATGTTTGGTTTGACATCCCCAAATGGTGCGTTTTGAACAAATGCAAAGTCAATGTCCTTGGGTCATTGTTTAGCTAAACCACTATCACTGTAGTGTAAAGTGTACAGCAGTACATGAAGAATTAATAGATCATTCAATAGCTAAATGAAATGTGTCTTTTGGGTTAGGGAGTGGTTGAATATATGCCATATTCGTTTTATTTCAAGGGTCTGAGAGTGATTCACAAAACTTTTGGCTTATGTGAATGCTCTAAACAAACTCTAACCCCTAACAGTGGACCAAACTCAGATCTTTGGACTTCTATAATTCCAAATGTTTTAGCCATATACAGGCAAATATAAAGTTTCAACACAAAGTAATTATACAGCCTGCAGGTAATGAAGTTACTCCTGCAGGTAACATGAAGTTGCGCCAATAGGTGGCACTAAGTAACTGTCTTTATGAGTGATTCATTCAACCGATTCGTTCAAAATGCTGATTCATTCAGGAACCGACTGAGTCATTGAATCATTTACTCAACCGATTCGTTCAATAACGCTGATTCATTCGAAAATGAAACACTATTGTGTGTTGCTCGAATTCACTCAACATTAATTCTGCTGTCGTCTGTCCTCTGCTGAGATAGTAGTAGGGACTTTAAGCAATAGCTGCTGATGGGGCAGCAACAGCGACCGGAAGTAAACTGTCAACTGCCATAGCTAAAGAAAGCAAAAAACACTAAGCAACAACAAGGAGGATGGCAGAACGGATCATTTAATCATTTGACATAGTGAAAAATAAAGTACATTTAAATAAGAGCAAGATCATGGTTGCTTTTGGCATTAAATGACATAGATACAAATAAAATGTCAAAACATCACAAAACATAACATTTACTTATCTAATCTATTACATATGATCGACGACAGCAAATCGGCTATTCTCCCGTAGTAGACGGTTACAGTAAAACTTCAAGAAGTAGCAGTTAAATTCGCACATGCGCAAAAGAACGCCGTTGCCCTTGTATCAGCAGCAAGTCCCTAATTTCTTTAGCGGAGCGAAACAGACTGGAAAGTAGCTGGAGATGTCTTGTCTAAAATGTAAGTTATTAACTTTGTGGAATTAATTGTTGTATAAAGCAATACCCGCGAGTTGCGACACCACAGGGGATAAAGTGGTTTGAGATGGATGGATAAAAGCAATAACACACAATCGTGCTGCCCTGTTACAATAACTTCTCAGAAGCGGTTTCAATGTGATTTTTTTTTTTTTCTTTTTTTAATTAGTTACGTAGCTAAGCTAAGCTAGTAGAAACGACAAATCCTTAATCCTTGACAAAAGTAGATCTATACAGGTTTTGAGACGCCTTGAACTGTTGTATAAAAGCTCGTGCACAGTAGGCTTATGTATTCCAATTTCAAGTCCAGTGTTCAAGAAGGTAGGCTACTTTAAATGGTCTGTGTGGTATTTGCTAAAGAATGTGTTTAGCCTCTAAAGTGTATAGTCACTCATATTTATTTCTTTAGGGTGACAGCAGCTGTCCTTGGCCCTGCATCTACTGAGCTAGTGAGCTTGTAAACAAATTCTGTTTAAATGTCTTTAAGAGAGAACGACATGAGTCACACAGCTTTACTCCCTCAGCACTGTTTTCTGGTGGGGAAAAATCTTTATTAAATATTTCAATATTTAAAAAAAAAAAAAAAAAAAAAAAAGAATAAAAATATATTCTCCATCTTGTCTCCATTAATAGTGTATATGTATATATACACACAGTAATATTGAAATATTTTTTAAAAAAAATCAGATAGCTGTCTTAAAAAAACTTCCATATATTATTCACCTGACTGTTAAATTGCTGCACTAAAGACTGGCAGTAAAGTTAACAACCCCTGCACAGCGACGACTCCATCTACTGAGTCGACATGAAGCACTTAATGAGTTTGAACGGATCCTATAAATTCCTAATCATGACTTCAGCAATGGGTGATAAGCTGCATTGTGCGCTGCACTAAAGCCTACTCTCAAAGCGCTAATATCCGTCTACACTTTCTCTCACTGCTACTTGGTTTGCAGTAAATACTGTGGTGACAAAGCAATGACATGAGTTTCTGTGAAACCAATCCTGATTTTTGCTTTCAAGTACCTCAGTTCTCTCATCTGCTCTGCGGTAAGAATAATTATCTGTTCACATTAACACCATACCACATTGGACTATTAACATTCATGCTGACACAGTGCACACATGATTTATGTGGCTGACCCACTGTTATGTGGGGATGTTCCCATTCCTGTGGGGAGTGAAACCTCCCCCAGACCTGTACTGAAAGACAATTATCCACACATACGCACACATATTATCCTACCAAAAAACTTATCAGCTGTTATGCTTCTCAGGCCAAGATTAGTGTCCCCTCCTCCCTCTCATGTCATAGATAAGAACGCCACACACAAGGCTCTTGCAGTAAATCATTATAGCCTGATGGCTGCCTGTAGACTCACTGCTGGGTGCATGTACTATGAAGAGATGAGCCACTTCAGAAAGCAACATGCAGAGCAATCCATGTGATGTCTCCATTTACATTACATAAAATCATACTTTTTCAGGTTGTAGCATATCTGTTGTGGTATCACACAGTGTTTTTTTGCTTATAAACATCAGCTGATGACATTCAAATGCTGTGTGTGACTATTAGGCCTACTTCCTGTCTCTAAGCCAACTGTGCACTATATGCAGTCAATATTGTATGTTTTAGAAAGACGCAGGTTAATCTTTAGCTATTAGGTCGCAAACATATGTAAATACAGACATGAATGCATGGCTAATGAATTGCAGAGCAAAGGACATCTATTTCAGTTATCTATCTGTAATAGGTTCACTTTGTGCATGGTATTTAAAAAATAACCTCGTTATGCTCTGCCATTTTTGTAGTTAACTTGCAAGGCACATGAATGGTATAGCACCCCCTGTGGCAACACTGATAATCAGGGTGAGTTTGCAAGCACAGTAAACCTCACAAGAATCGAAAATGGGCTACTTTCCCTTAGACTGGAGTGAGACCATAGACGTCTCTCGAGCTGTTGTGATCTTTTTTGGCGCACTGTGGCGTGACTGACACATATGTGTAGCGCTTCAGTTCAAACAAAGGCAGAGCGCACATGAACTAATCAGCTCTTCCGCTTTACAACACAAAATAAACATGAATGAATATCCGAAGGTATGTTGAAAGATACAGTACAACTTACCGGAATCCGTATCATGTCACATGTAACTTTAATCAATCAATCAGTGTTTCAACCGCAGAAAACTGTCAATAAAACAGCTTGTAAAAATGTCACATTTACTGTAACATTTACCTTAGAAAAGCCTGTTTAATGTACAAAAAATCATTAGTCAACTACAAAAATGAACTTAGAAAGTAGCATTTTGATATATATCCACTGTGACTGTAGGCCATTGCTTATTCATTGTACTTAACTTGTGCTTCAATATTGAACACCGTTTTATGACAGCCAGCATTTAAATGTTTAAGCCGATATTAAAAACAAGTAGAAACATAATTGTATTAACGTTGATAAAAATGTATTATAACGTTACTATTAAAACTTCTTTATGTGTAATTTATACAGTATAACAGTGATTGACCAATCAGAACTCAGTATTGTAACGCGCTGTGCACAGTCTCGCCAGCGCTCTGAATTAAGCCAAAGTCCCTTTCAAGGAAAATCTGTTCACTCGGCAGCCATATTTGCAACACCTCCGAGCAGCTATTTCAGGCATCCAAGACCAAGTCCTATCTATTTGAATGAGGGAATCCTGAAAAACTGCTTGTCGAACTCACAATTAAATAACATATTTCAAATCAGCAACAAAATCTACAATGAACTGCCACATAAATGTTGTTTCTTATGAGGAAAATAAAGTGGGTTGAATCCAAGCAGCTCTAAAAGTTTTTAGAATAGTTATAGAATAATCTGGCATCCTTCTGAGGGCACTCCGCCTGTGTTTGAGGGGCTTCATTTATAAAGCGTGTGTACGCACAGATTTGATCTCACTGTGTGCATACGCTTAAATCCATGCCAACGTTCATATTTATAAAAACAGTCTTTGACGTGGAAAAGTTGTACACACTTTTCCTTGTCAGATTACTGCAGGTTTTTGGAAATCTAAGCTATTCTTGTAGCTCACCATTCTAAATTAAAAGATTTAGATGATAACTGGTGATCTTTTTTATGTAAATGACATTAATTAGGTGTTACAATGCGGAGAACTGAAACCGTTCAGCTGCGCGCAAGTTCATGATCATTTGCGATTTATAGATTTCACATCTGAAAGAGAGGCGTACGCTCGTTTTCTGTGTGTACGTTCATTCTATGAATCGCACGTACGCACATCGGAGAAATGATCTCAAGACCAAATTTAGGACAGTTTCTGTGTTTAGCGTAGATTGATCGAACAGTGATTGAATAGGCTATATTTATTTATTTATTGTAGACTTTATTATTAAACAAAGTAAATATGTTGCTGAAATATCCACAACATATAAGAGCGCACGGTTTATCCGTCGATCAGATGCGCGTGAAAGTTGTGTTCATTACTATAGCAACAGTAGAATCCGTGTGCAGTGTTTCAGAATCAGTCATTGTAAAAATAACTTTTGTTATGTCAAGATGACGAGAAAATTAAGTTGCGATCTCGAGAAAACAACTTTTGTTATGTTGAGATGATGAGAAAATTAAGCCTACAAAACTTAAGAGTACCGAAGCCTTAAAAGGCCACGGAAATCAAGATAGAAAAAATAATAATCCATAGCCTTAAGAAAATAACTCAGAATCACAAGAAAACAAGATAGAAAAAAAAAATAATAATCCCTGGCCTATTAGGGTTTCCATAGTAAACTACAATGACAAACACAGATATGAGCAATCAGCATATGAATCTCAACAATGGTGACAACAAAATATTCAAAAAATCAGATCAACTCTGGACATCACAAAAAGCTACAATAAGACAACAAAAACCACAGCAAAAAATAAAAGCAAATAGTTAGAATTAAAGAAAATAACAGGACAATTCAGCTGCATAATTTATTCATGCTGTGATGCATGCTGGGAGTTTTGTACTACTGTTCCCAGCATGCATTACGGCATGACACTTTTGATTGTCACCATTGTTGAGATTCATGTGCTGTTTCTTGATGTCTTTGTATGTCATCTGAGAATAATTTTTGTGTTTTTTTTTAATCTTCTGATCGGTTTTGTTCCATTATATCGTTTCAATGATGGTCGGTTTTGTTCGGTTGCGAAATCTCTATAGCAGTCAGTTTCATTCCTTAACGAGATCTCAATAGCAATCAGTTTCGTTCCTTTACAAGATCTCAATAGCCACATTTACATGTACACTTTTTTGTCATTCCGATTGAAATATTCGGTGGAGTGTTTACATGTGACGTTATCTAATCCGATATGGTGTTTACATGTACCGGCGCTTTCAATCTGAATGACTTTGTGACATGCGCACATTAGCTTATGTCCTGTTTGCCGCCGTGTATTCCTGTCAACATGGAGTTCCGCTATTTCTTATGCATGCTATTTTTATGTAAAGTGTTGCTCTTAATCAAGCAACAGCGTGAAATTTGTTGCATATTACTGCTGGATGGTATGAGGAAAAGACGGGAACAGGAAGCTGACCTGTTTGGTGGCTGTGCATCTCTAAGGAGCATCTCAGTACTACCCCTCCCTCTTCCGTAAAGCAGAAGCGTGTGGATGAAGGTCCGTAGTAATGATTCACTGAAGTTCCTTCAGTGTATTTAATAAATGTGGTGTTTCAGTTTTACTCCAGTTTGATTTTGCCGCCGACATTTTGCATTCTGATGACCCTGACTGCTTGACGTGATGACGTAGACGCAAAGTAATCGGTTTAACTTTTTATTTTGTTCAGTTTATAGAAAGGTTTATCCCACCTCTCTCAAACCGATTACAGTTTCATTCGGTTTGGGCATTTTTATTCCGATTGAGGTGTTTATATGGAGCATTTTCATTCGGATTGGACTTTTAAACCGATTACAATGCTCCATGGTTGATTTTGTTCCTTTATTAGATCTCAATGACAGTTTTTCAATGATGGGCGGTTTTGTTCCGTTACGAGATTTCAATGACAGTCCGTTTTGTTACGTTCTCAGATTTCAATGACGATGTCAGTTTTGTTCCTTAAAGAAATTTAAATAATGGCTGTTTTTTTCCCATTATGAGATTTCAATGACTGTAAGTTGTTTTTTTTTTGTTTTTTTTTTGTTACGAGATTTCAATGATGGTCCATTTTATTAGGTTATGAGATATCCATGACGCCTGTTTTATTCAGTTATGAGATCTCAATGACGGTCAGTTTTGTTCCTTTACGAGATTTCAAGGACCGACGGTTTTCATTGTCAGTCAGTTTTTTTCAGTTATGAGATCTCAATACAGTATGTTTTGTTCTTTTATGAGATTTTAATGACAATTGGTTTTGTTCCATTACGAGATTTCAATGACAGTCGGTTTTATTCCGTTACAATATTTCAATGATGGTCATTTTATTCGATTATGAGATTTCAATGATGGTTAGTTTTGCTGGGTTATGAGATTTCAAATAATGGTCGGTTTTATTCGGTAATGAGATTTCAATCGTGGTTGGTTTTCTTTTGTTACGAGATCACAGTGACAGTCAGTTTTGTTCCTTTATGTTAGATTTCAATGATGGTCAGTTTTGTTCCTTTAGTAGATCTCAATAGCAGTCAGTTTTGTTCCTTTATGTGAGATCTCAATGATGCTCAGTTTTATTCCGTTATGAGATTTGACAGTCAATGACAGTCAATTTTGAAACGATTCAAACTGTTGATTTTGTTTTGTCACAAGATTTCAGTCACAGTTGGTTTTGTTTCATCATGAGAATTCAATGATGGTCAGTTTTGTTTCTTTATCAGATTTCAGTGATTGATCTTGTTCATTTCAAAGACGGTTTTGTTTCATTGCAAAATTTCAATGATGGTTGGTTTTGTTCCTTTACTAGATCTCAGTGGCTGATGGCTTTGTTTTGTTATGAGATTTCAATGACGGTTGGTTCTGTTCCTTTATGAGATTTTAATGATGGTCGGTTTTGTTCGGTTATGGGATCTTGGTTGGTTTTGTTTGATTATGAGATCTCAATGGTGGTTGAATTTGAAACAGTTCAAACTGTCGGTTTTGTTTGTAAATAATATTTTAAAGTATATTAAAATAGAAAACCATTATGTTGAATTGTAATAATATTTCACAATATGACTGTTTTTCTGTATTTTTGATCAAATAAATGCAGGCTTGATGAGCATATGAGGCCTTCTTTCAAAAACACTAAAAATAGTAATGATAAAAATAGAGTGCTTCCATGTAAGTTGTAAGAACTAAATAAAGTACTGTCATTTGTGATGTGAAACTAACTAACTACCTGCATGGTATGCAATGTAATGTAGGGCTTATTTTTGCCCCAGGGTTACACCCTTTATTCAGTACAGTTTATGGCGACTGTACTGGGGCATTGGGCGGTATGTAATGTGCTGTATGGACTATTTTCACCAGGGTTACACCCTTTATACAGTACAGCTTATTGCGAGTGTACTGGGGCATTAGGACCCACTCAGGCGACAGGTTGATCAGACCTGCTGGCCTCTCTAACACCTCTTCTCGCAGCTACCCAGTCTCCCAGAAAGTTTCCCATCCAGATAGAGACCGGGCTCAAACCAGTTTAGCTTCATTGGGTGTGCAGGTAAAAGCTTCAGGTTGACTGCTGCAGGGCTTCTCAAGCATTTTTCCAACCACAGACCTTCTTACGTAGAAATATAAAACTCAACAATGGTGACATGCTTCATGCCGCAATGCATTCTATAACAGACTATTATTAAGTTTAACTGCAATTAACTGCATTACATCTACACTACCAGTCAAAAATTTGGAAACTGTAAGATTTTTAATGTTTTTAAAAGAAGTTTCATCTGCTCACCAAGGCTGCATTTATTTAATTAAAAATACATTAAAAACAGTAATATTGTGAAATATTATTACAATTTAAAATAACTGTTTTCTGTTTGAATATATTTTATAAAGTAATTTATTCCTATGATGGCAAAGCTGAATATTCAACATCATTACTCCAGTCTTCAGTGTCACATGAAATAATTTTAATATGCTGATTTGCTGCTCAAGAAACATTTGACAGCATAAATAAATTATTCAGCTGAATTGTCCTATTATTTTCTTTAATTCTAACTATTTGCTTTTATTTTTTGCTGGGGTTTTTGTTGTCTTTTAGTAGCTTTTTGTGATGTCCAGAGTTGATCTTGTCTGAATATTTTGTTGTCACCATTGTTGAGATTCATACGCTGATTGCTCATATCTGTGTTTGTCATTGTAGATTATTATTTTCTACCTCTAACTGATTTCTGCAATACAGTGTGAAAATAGGGTTCGTAATTTAAATGTATTAAGGTTAAAACACAGACAATTATTACATTTCAAATGACATCAGTAATTCATGCTATTTTGCAATGATTATTCTAAGAGTTAAGAGACCAACTAATGGAAACATCAATCACCATTATGGTGACTACAAATGAAACAAACATGAGCATTAGACTTCTGTTAATTCTCAATAAGAACTTCTGTAGATGAATGACAGAAATAAAGTCAGTCTGTTGTTGTTTAATGAGTTGTTTAATCTTCCTCTGCTGAGATCTGGGGCCTCATTTATAAAATGTTGCACAGAAACCATCCTAAATTTGATCTTACGATCATTTCTCAGATGTTTCTGTTTCTTATCTTATCATTCACACTCTAAAAAATGCTTGGTTAAAAACAACCCAAGTTTAGTTGAAAATTTAAAAACTCAGCGGTTGGGTTAAATGTATGTCTGGCTTAAAATGAACCCAAAATAGGTTGGAAATTAAAAATCACAGATAATTACTAGAGGCAACAATAATAATCAAAAGATGAACATTTATTAATAAGCAATTTAATAAATGTTTATTGTTTAATTATTATTCATTAAACTTATTAATAAATGTTCATTTATTAAACTTTTCATAAATGTTCATTTCCAACATATTTTGGATTCATTTTAAGCAAGCAATACAGTAATTTTTAAACAATACTTGAGTTTAACCCAAACATTTAATCCGCCTCTGGGTTAAAACAACCCAATCGCTGGGTTTGTCCATTTTCAACCCAACTTGGGTTGTTTTTAACCCAGCATTTTTTAGAGCGCATCTATATTTTCTTTTTTTCTTGATGTCATTTTTGTAATGTCATATCTCTGTCTTCCATTTAAAACAACAGACTTCTCTCTGGTGACATACATCTGACAAGCTCACATACAAACCTGCCTCCATCCAGTCAACAACCGATGGATAAAACCAAGTCTTTAAATCCTGAAAAGCCCAGCCCTGGATCTGACATATTTCAGAATACAATAATGTTCAAAATTAAAGTTGCATATAGAAGTGTTCTCATTCATGTACTGTACTTGTGTAGAGTATGTTTCAGCTCTTACTGTGAGATATCTGTATCTCTTTTACATCAGGCCCTGTAATCAAGAGTTTTCTGTTTTTAGGATGGTTAGCATCTTCTCCTCAAATCCTTCCTTTTCCTTTCATCCTCTAATGACAGACCTGTTCCTCATTATGGAATTTCAAAGCCTGCCAGACCCCAAACCCAAGCAGCCATTTCTTCCACCCAAATCAGGCTGTTCTCGTGAGCTTTGCTGTGTGGGGAACGGGGGTGGGCGAGGGTTGGTTTTGCCCCAGAGATGCACTCAGACCAATTCAACCCAGCTCTGGAAACTTGGTTTAACCATTAGCCTCATCATTTCGTGATCATCTAAAGAAGAACTGCCATAAAACCACAGTCGGTTTCTGTCAGGCAAATAACATGTGGAAGTGTTGCACTAAAGGGGAGCTAATGTGAGCATTAAAAATGATGTCTGGCCATAACTTTAATATAGAGTAAGTGCTTCTTCTGGGTGGCATGCAGATCCATCAACCTCAGAGATCCGTTTGAAGATAAGGAAGAGGAAGCAAATCCCACATACCTCAGAAACAAGCCCTCATTGTGAAGAAAGTGGTTCAGGTCATGTGCGTGCTATGCTTGAATGTAAAAGATAGGAAGAAATGCTGGCATCCTTTGCAGCATCTGAAGGTGGAGGGACCCTTCTTCCTGCTTTCCTGTCAGCGACATTCCGAGCAGCATTCCGGACCTCCAAAGTGCTTACTGTTTGGAAAGCAGGTTTCTGCCCGCAGCAGGGATCGTATAGGGGTGACAGCATGGATGTAGAAGCTGCAAGAAATTAAGAGAACGAGGTCAGCAAGTAAAGGAAGAGTGGCTTAACACCCAAAAACACACACTCGCTCTCCATTATATTTCACACAAGCATCTTTTGGCCTCTCTGCTTGAGTTTACTAAACACAATGGCTTGGATATGGGGAGGCGGGGAAACTCTTTGTGATACTGCTGCGAGTGATACACACTTCATTTCCTTTTCCTCCTTCCCTGAACTCTCCCACAATTCATCTTCAGGACAATGTGTTTGGGATGTTCTCAAAGTCAGTATAGGATCAACAAATTTAAAGGATTAGTTCACTTCAGAATTAAAATTTCCTGAAAATGTATTTATCCCTATTTCATCCAAGATGTTTATGTCTTTCTTTCTTCATTCGAAAAGAAATTATGGTTTTTGAGGAAAACATTCCAGGATTTTTCTCCACATAGTGGACTTCAACAGTTACCAACGGGTTGAAGGTCCAAATATCAGTTTCAGTGCCGCTTCAAAGGGCTCTACGTGATCCCAGCTGAGGAAAAAGGGTCTTGTCTACAAAATGATCGGTCATTTTCTAAAAAAAAATGTATATATACATGGGCGACATTTTTCCCGATGTGAGCCGTCAGCTCCACTACAGTTTAGAGTTTTTTTCCGCTACAATTTAAGGCCCGGGTATACTTCATTTTCCATGTCCCACTCCGTCTCGCACACAGTTAAGCGTGCAAGCCTTTCAAAGATACTCCTTTGCCCATGAGCATGGAAAGTGGACTTTTCTTTTTTCTTTTCAACTTAGTCCGCAGGCGCCGAACACGTCTTTCTGCGCTCATGGGCAAAGGAGTGTCTTTTAAAGGCTTACACGTTCAACTGTGCGCAAGACGGAGTGGGACGCGGAAAATGAAGTATACCCGGGCCTTAATCGCTCCAAATTGTAGTGGAGCTGACGGCTCACAGCAGGACAGTGCGCCATCTAAAAATGTTAAGAAGGCAAAAGTCTTTGCAGTATTTCCAGGCAAACCACTAACATTTGAAGGAAGTCCAAAAAGTGCAACCAAAGGGCAAGGCTCGATCTGTTTCTTTGTCACTAAAGAAAAACAATTAAAGATTGATAGCCAAAAAGAAGTTATGGATTGACATAACCAAAACATATGTATTAAATCCGCAGGGGCCTGATGGCAACGATCACAGAGAGGATCAATACCGGGCTTGATTTTTGCCAACCTCACTTTTGTCCAGTAAATTCGATTAATACATTTTAATTGGATAAGACTACGACGTGCGCAAATAGAGGAGGTATGAACGTAAGTGGACTTTGCAAGTGCTCAATTCACTCGCACATGCGCTGTTGTACACGCACCATCCATGGTCACAAAAATTCGGCTGCAGGCGGCCACTGTTCAGAGAGTCAAAGTTAGTCAACAGTCAAGTAAACGTTGGCAACCTCTTTAAGTTATTCTTCACTGTGCCAATGAACACCGCAACGTGTGAAAGTTTCTTTTCTTGGTTGCGCTGACTGAAAAGACACGAAAAACACCATGAGACAGGAGAAACTCGGATATTGCAGTACTGAACACTGAATGGTCTATGCATGTGGATTTGGATAAAACAGCGCTTTGATGCCGTGCCTGATCGCGATTTGTCCCTTCACAGAGTATAGCGGACAGGCACACAGGGCTATTAAATTATTCTTATTATTATGCTAATTTTATTATAAAAAATTAATATTGTAATTCATTTGCCCCGCAATATCATCACTGCATAACCAACGCACTGCGAGGATAATAAAATATTAGCTAGATAGCTTACTCCTCATTTAAAAAAAGAACTGTGTTGAACTGTGTTGAACTGAATGGCAGTTCAACACAAACTGCCATTCACGAAAAATATAATTTCTTTTTCTCACTATGGGCCACAAGAGAAATATTAAGAAAATTAATTAGATTAAAGTTTGCACAAGTTTGCACATTGTTTGTGTGATATCCACTACCTCTCCTTCATGGTTTAAAATGGAAATATTTTCAATATTGAAACGTGGCATTATTCCTTTTCACCAGTTGCTTTCAAAATGATGGAAAATGATTCACAAATCGTGTGCGTCATATCCCGTGATAATAAAATTAAGTAAATTATTAAATAAATGAATAAATAAATAAGTAACAAGCAAACTTAAACTTGCTTGTGTAAAATTTCTGCAAATTATTTGCTGATGCAGGTACAAAAAGACTTTTTTTTTTCTTGCCCCCCCCAACGCGAGAGTCAAATGTCGGCCATTTGTATGTATGTACAGTGTGTATTAGCAAAGACTAAGTCAAACGCCCTTTACAAAAAAAAGGTAAACGACGCTGG
Organism: Hypophthalmichthys molitrix; assembly: GCA_037950675.1. NCBI lineage: Eukaryota > Metazoa > Chordata > Actinopteri > Cypriniformes > Xenocyprididae > Hypophthalmichthys > Hypophthalmichthys molitrix. The sequence continues at coordinate 17,503,096 of CM075507.1, forward strand.
ACGATTTTGAAGTTGGAGAAGAAAATGAGTTTTTCGCCCCACTTCCGCCTACGTCACGTGAGACCTTTCCAACGTGATTACATTATATATATATATATATATACACACTACCAGTCAAAAGTTTGGACACACCCTCTCATTTAATGTTTTTTCTCTGTTTTCATGACTATTTACATTGTAGATTCTCACTGAAGACATCAAAACTATGAATGAACGCATATGGAATTATGTAGTAAACAAAAAAGTGTAAAATAACTCTAGATATGTTTCATATTTTAGATTCCTCAAAGTAGCCACCCTTTGCTTTGTTGACAGTGCTGCAAACCGTTGGCCTTCTCTCAATGAGCTTCATGATGTAGTCACCTGAAATGATTTTCACTTCACAGGTGTGCCTTGTCAGGGTTCATTTGTGGAATTTCTTGCCTTCTTAATGGGGTTGAGACCATCAGTTGTGTCAATAGCTGCTAAAAAAAAAACACTACTAAGGAAAAGCAACAAGCAGAAGAGATCTGTTTGGGCCAAGAAACACAAGGAATGGACATTAGACCAGTGGAAATCTGTGCTTTGGTCTGAAGAGATCTTTGGTTCCACCTGCCGTGTCTTTGTGCGACGCAGTAAAGGTGAACGGATGGTCTCTACATGCATGGTTCCCACCGTGAAGCATGGAGGAGGAGGTGTGATGGTGTGGGGGTGCTTTGCTGGTGACACTGTTGGGGATTTATTCAAAACTGAAGGCACACTGAACCAGCATGGCTACCACAGCATCCTGCAGCGACATATCATCCCATCCGGTTTGCATTTAGTTGGACCATCATTTATTTTTCAACAGGACAATGACCCCAAACACACCTTCAGGCTGTGTAAGGGCTATTTGACCAAGAAGGAGAGTGATGGAGTGCTGCGCCAGATGACCTGGCCTCCACAGTCACCTGACTTAAACCCAATCGAGATGGTTTGGGATGAGATGGACCGCAGAGTGAAGGCAAAAGGGACAACAAGTGCTCAGCATTTCTGGAAACTCCTTCAAGACTGTTGGAAAACCATTTCAGGTGACTACCTCATGAAGCTCATCGAGAGAATGCCAAGAGTGTGCAAAACAGTAATCAAAGCAAAGGGTGGCTATTTTGAAGAATCTAAAATCTAAAATTATGTTTTCAGTTATTTCACACTTTTTTGTTTACTACATAATTCCATATGTGTTCATTCATAGTTTTGATGTCTTCAGTGAGAATCTACAATGTAAATAGTCATGAAAATAAAGAAAAAAATGAGAGGGTGTATCCAAACTTTTGACTGGTAGTGTGTGTGTGTATATATATATATATATATATATATATATATATATATATATATATATATATATATATATATATACCATTCATAAGGATTTTAACTTTTTGATAATGTATCTTTTATTTTATTTTTAAATTAGTGTGTATTTGACCTTCTTGCTTAGTTGTTTAGTGTAATTTTTTTTTTTTCAATTTTGATTGTCACCCTTAATGAGATTCAAAACCCTTCATTGTGCTATAATATGCCCATTATAATTAGCTTCTTTTCGTTAATGACTTGTAGTACTTTTTCCAAAAGAGTAGCTTTACTCTAGTTCTTTCTTTTTCTCAAATTAGTCATTTTCTGTGGTTTGTGCAAGTTTGTTTGACCTCCCATTTCCTGCTTAACACACAGCAAGTGTTTTTGTTTTTCCTTTTCATCTTTTTCATGTGGCTTCTGCTTTTATTGTGAAGAACCGCTGGCTTATGTTGTTGTTAATTAGATGTAAGCCTGAGGAATTGTGTGAACAAGCGTGCAAAGCTTTTTGAAGTGGGTAGAAAATGGAAAGTCATTGGAATCCAATGGACTTATTAATGCAGTTCAGTTCCTCTTTTCCTCTCTTTTGGATGTGGGATGATATGTCTGTTGAAATGACAGAGATAGGAGTGCGTATTTACACATTGCAGACACATAACTGGCCAATCACAAAATATGTTTAGCTATGCAGATTAATTATGTAAGACGTATTAAATATGAGCAGATTTATGAGGGGACAATCAAACTTTTTTTTTTTTAAAGTATACTTAGCGTGACTGCACAAAACACCTTAGAGAAATGGTCCATTCTTAATAGGTTTAGCTGTCTCCTGTTCTCAGAGCATTTTATAGAAGGTCAAAATACACTATAATCTTTACCGGCATGGAAAGATTACTGACAAGGCTGATTTGGATGGGACTGAAATCACGGAGAAGCTCTGTAATTATTACATTACCCCACTACTCCCGTCCAAAACAGGGCTTTGACACAAAGCAAGGAGATCTTTGATCAGATCAGCTCGAGATCCTCTCTGTCCGCGTGTGTAGATATACTCCACATTCATATACAAGCCCAAACGTGCACAACTCTGGATGTGATTAAGTCAACAGACATGTCTTTCACCCAGTGCCATGTGTGTGACTGAATGTAGGAAGTGTCATAACAGCTGGTAAATGAGCATGAGTGAGTGGGCGATTGGTCCCCTCCAAGGGGATTAAGACCACAGGAAGTGCTTAGACACATCTAGCCCTGGAGCCTGGGACTGATTCCATGCACTGACTCAGTCTAATTCACTCCAAACGGACTTCCCATGAGCCATTCAGGATTTCATCCAGGCATTTGAGAGTGATTGGGTCACCTTTCAGTGCAAGTGATTTACATTTGGTGAATGGGCTCTGAGTTTTGTTGAGAAACACTCAGCCTATTTGTGGTGACTCACATCCTGTTTTTAAAAACGCTGCAAGTTCAGTTATTGTCTTAGGGCACGTTTAAACAAACACTGTGTGCTTGTCTTGAACGTCAGTGTATGTGTTTATCTCCTGTGTACTTCATATTTAGTCTGAGTTAGTATACAGGCCTATACTGTGTGTTCTTGTGTATATATGAGTGTGATTTGATCGGATACATTGGGCTTAGTAAAGATGGAAAAATGTGCACCAAAACTTTGAAGTCCTCCGATAATCCTTTTGAGTCATCTGTCTTGGTCCCTTGTTTAAATACACTACAAATACTTTAAATACACAGTCAGAATAGACTGAATGTAAAAGCCCCTCCTTATCCTCGCCCCTTTTTCAATGATGTTATTATTTTCATGTGCATTTGTATACTCTGCACATCCCTGTAAGCTTAGGGATAATGGGAAAATGTGTGAGGTATGACTTATCTTGGATTTGGTTCTTAGTCTGACTCATTTGATGTGGAGAAAAATGTGTGGTGTTTAATAAACGTATGAATGAAAATGAATCTTTTGATTCGGTTCCTTACAACGAAACTGTCAAATAGCATAGAAAAGTAAACAAATAATTAAAGAAGAATGTATTTATTCAGATCAGCTTGTGAATGACTCTGAAGGTAAACTAAACAACTATCACAATAACGTCTGAAGTATCATGGCATTATATGTTGTTTTTTTTTGGACATGACATACTATATATAGTAGTACTTTGGCATTCTTTGAATACCATGTAAATTCTTTGGTGCATGAATTTGGTACAATGGTATATATAAAAAATACCATAGTATTTAATCATTCATATATCATCATTGTCTACTTTTATAAAGGCAAATCTTTTTTCAAATCTAGTTGTCATGTGAATAAGTCATCTAGATATTCTCATTTTCTCTCCTTACACACACCAAATAAAAACAATATAGTTTTTCAGATTCTTTTGGATAGTTTTTTTTGTTTGTTTGTTTGTTTTCTAATATATAAAGATTATTTTAATCTTCAGTTAAAGGTGACCTATTATGCCCCTATTTACAAGATGTATTATAGGTCTCAGGTGTCTCCAGAATGTGTCTGTGAATTTTCAGCTCAAAATCCCCTTGGATTTTTTTATTATACCATGTTTTAACTAGCTATTTTTGGGTGGGGGGAAAATGCGCTGATTTGGCGTGTTCAAATGAGCTCGTGTTCCCCGCTCCCAAGCTTGCGATTCCAGTACACTGTGGCATAAATAATACAGGAGAAGCTCACACTGCGAATATAACCCTCAAAATGGATCATTACAAACTGTTCGTGATGCACTATATCAGATCACATAGGTATGGCATGTATTTTGTGGATGTTTGCTAACATTTGATTCTGAACGAGTTTGATAGCAACCTGCACGGCTAACATGTCTAAAGCTACAAACTGTTGGAGAGACCCAATAAGAATGGAGATGCGTTTATGAATTATACAGACTGCACGTGTTTTTGGGTTTAAAATGAAAATAACGACATGTCTCTGGTCTCTGTGAATACAGTAAGAAACAATAGTAACTTTAGTCACATTTAACAGTACATTAGCAACATGCTAACGAAACACATTCAGAAAGACAATTTGCAAACATAACAAAATATATATGAAATTGGATCAGTTGGTATCGATCCATCTTTGAGAATCAACTTCTGTGCAAATCCTGTGTTTTACTGACACTGTGCAAAGCAGTCTGGTGTAAAATGACTTGCACATACTGGTATATGAATTTATCTGGACACATTCCCTTCATAAATAAAATTACACCACTGCATCCTTAGTGGCTCAGATGCCAGGGGTGTATGATGATTTGCATGTTTACTATTATAGCCGTTAACAGATCAGTGATAATGTTTACATAGCTGAGACATTTCACAAGCTCAGGGACGGCTGTTCTTAAATGCTGTCCTGCAGAGTTTTGCTCCGACCCAACTCACCTTCCTTCACGTAGCTTTAGTAATCCTGACGACATTTAAGTGTGTTTAATCAAGGTTGTACCTAAACTGTGCAGGACAGCTGCACTCCAGGACTAGTGTTACTGGTACACCATTGTCGCTTGCGAAAACAAAATGGCGGCACAGTGGGTGGAAAAATACAGATTCAGGGGCCGGTAATAGTATAATAAGGTCCCTTCCTACGTTACAAGGGGAGCAAAATCTGAACGGCTCATTTTTTCACATGCTTGCAGAGAAAGGCTTACCAAAACAAAGTTACTAGGTTGTCCTTTTTCACATTTTCTGGTTTGGTAGATGCACCAGGGACCAAATTATAGCACTTAGTTAAACACGGAAAAAGTCAGATTTACATGATATGTCCCCTTTAAATAGTAAATCAAAAGTAAGCTACTATTCTTGCCTCCATCATCTGTCATATTGGATGACTTTTGTTCACTGAGCTTGTTGCATTGTATTTTGGGCTATGGGATAATGCATCACTAAGACCGGAAATGTTGTATTTTAAAGAATAAATTTGTCAGATAAACTTTGTACAGGAAATTTCCAACTACACATAAAGAACTATATTTCTGTGGTTCTCACTTGGTGTGCTGTGGTCAAAAATAGGTCATAAGTGTAATATAGTGTCATGGACTGAAAAAACAGTGCTATATGTGCATATTTAGGAAAGACTGAGTTTAAAACAAACAAACAAACAAACAAAAAACATATTTCATTGTTGATGTCCTGTGTTGTGTGTACAGTCAAATTCTTTGACAATTTGATTGGGCACAATGTTTAATATAATATAATGCATCATGTTTCATGCTTGATATCCAATGAAAAAATCTGGGTCATGGCCTACTTTGCATGAAAAACATGTTGAGAACCACTTTTATTTCTTAGAAACACTCACTGTCACACAACAAACTCTGTACAGAATAGAATGGTAAAGTTCTGACTCAAATCAAGCTACACATAAAGCCGTGTGGTGAAGTTAGCAGTCTACTTTCTTTAGATTACCTTTCATCTTTCCCCATCTCATTTTGAATATCTCAGCCATATAAACCACTCAGCCCTCTTTTACAGCTTTCTGTGTCAGCCCTCCTATTGCATCCCTCCCCTGCTTTCCACAGCAATGGGTTCAGGTGACAGGAGAGCAGAGATACACATGGTATGCCTGTCATAGCAAGCATGCCATCAGAAACCCAACTCCTCTCCTCTCCTTAACCTTTGTGTGCTCAGAATAGAGCCAACAAGACACACGCGACACACTTAAGCTCTTTGATATAACAAATGAAAGTAACCGCAGTAAAGTTTTGTTTACGTTTATGGCTTCAGGCCTGTGATGGAACCAATGGATGTCAGAACAGATGTTTCAGGTGTTTCTGAGGAGGGGATCTGACTACACACCTGTCAACTCTGAAATGTTAGATTATTGCCAGAGTGATAGATGATGCCAACGGGGCAGGTGTATAAAGCATGCTCTCACATAAAAGTCTCAAACAAGTTGTAAAGACCTGGGATTGTTTTATTACTTGTCTTAATTACTTAGTCTTTATGCACATACAAAGTAGTATTCAGCTGCGCCCAAGGGTGGGGAGTGATTTTCTTTCAAGTTTTCACCATGAGCAAATGTTTATAATTTTAAGGTTGGCATGAACTGAGAATTGCAACCAAATGTAGGACTTGATTTTGTCCACTGTGAATTCATTTGATTGTTTGATCATTTTTGTTTGCTAAATGCTGCAATCATTTCAAGTGAGTGACCAGTTGATGGAAATTTGGGCACATGAATTTGTAAAAAATGATGAGCACAGATAAGTTAAAGGGTTAGTTTACCCAAAAATGAAAACTCTGTTATTAATTTACTCACCCTTGTGTCGTTCCAAACCCCTAAGACCTTCGTTCATCTTTGGAACACAAAATTAAGATATTTTTGATGAAATCCAAGAGCTTTCTGACCTCTGATAGACTACAATGTTATTACCACATTCAAGGCCCAGAAAGGTAGTAAAGACATCGTTAAAATAGTCCACATGACTCCAGTGGTTTAACCTTAATTTTATGAAGTGACGAGAATACTTTTTGTGTACAAAAAAAAACAAAAGTAACGACTTTATTCAACTATTTCTTCTCTTCCATGTCAGTTTCCTACATATCCTACGTCAGAATGCCGACTCATTATTGGTCGGTTCCTGCGTCAGCATCACACACATGCGTCATAGTGCTCATGTGAACAGCGTCGGCCAATAATGAGCCGGTATTCTGATGTAGAACCTGGAAGCGCTGCAATGTTTACTACATCAACAGTGTAGGAGACTGACATGGAAGAGAAGAAATTGTAGAATAAAGTAGTTATTTTTGTTTGTGTTTTGCGCAAAAAAAGTATTCTCATCACTTCATAAAATTAAGGTTGAACAACTGTAGTCACATGGACTATTTTCAAGATGCTTTTACTACCTTTCTTGGCCTTGAAATTGGTAATAACGTTGCAGTCTATCGGAGGCCAGAAAGCTTATGGATTTCATCAAAAACTTATTAATTTGTGTTCTGAAGATGAACAAAGGTCTTACGGGTTTGGAACGACATGAGAGTGAGTAATTAATGACAGAAATTTCATTTTTGGGTGAACTAACACTTTAATATATAATTATTATAATAATTACTGCACTATTCCATAAAAAAATAAGAATTGTGATTTCATGGTGTCAAATGTATTTCGTTTTAGGTGTAAAACATTTTTAGGTTTAAATTACACCCTTTTTTTTATTCTGAGCACTTCTGAGCACTTATGTTTGTTTCAGCCTCCATCATTTTTTCCAAGTGCAAGTGAGTTTTTTTCTCTCTTTTCCATATCTTGCTCTTTTAACCTCTCAGGCATCCTCATCTACCTTTTGAAAGCAGCACTTGAGCAACATGATCTCCAACACACTCGCCAGTGCTTTCATAAGTCCCTCTGCTCTTTCTAAGAGGATGTTCCGACCTCTGAGAGATGTAATTCACCTCTGGCATGTGCATCAGCACCAAGATGATATTTTCTTAAACGAACAGACTGAACAACTGGCCATACCTTTTGAAAGCTAGATATTTATTGCCATTAGAAATATGATTTTCTAATTTATTAATACTAATTTGACAATGAATCAGATTCTTGAGGAGAAAGTGTTTGTAGATAAATTGCAGCAATCCAACATGAAGTATGATTATCAATGCATAACTTAATGATTTCTGACACGATTTCCATGCATCATTCTATGCAGTAGCTAAACATACCCACTACATGCCAGAAAATGTATGATTTACTGTTGCTTTGTTGTTTCAAATCACTCTTTGAATGCCCCTTTAGATACAAGCATTAACATTAGTGATGGGTAAAAGCATGACGACATCGACGGAGAAGATAAAGTGCCCTGATGCTTGTTGGAGAGCCTAGCTGTGCTCTTAGCACTGTTATATAAATCCAGAGAAAGATTTCAACATAATCATACACAAACAATAATCAATCATTCTCAGATCTTGGCAGCCCCAGCTTTAAATGTTCTACGTGCTGCACTATGTTGGTCTGCAACCCCTGACAGCATCATTGCTGGATTGTTTTTGATTCTAAGTGGACCTCTTTCTCTCTTTTCATGCTCTCTATCTCTGTATGTATCTGCTGTGGTAGGCTGTGCACGTTCAGACCTGTTTCTCTTCTCCTTCCAACAAACAAGCCTCAAGTTTGACTTAAATACCAAGACACCACATTGTTCTGTCTTTCATTAGCTGCCTCTCAGGGAAAAAAAGCATTAACATAATCTAAAGCACTGTAGCAATCAAGCAAGAGACTGCTTATGTAGGCCTACAGTTTAAATCACAGTCAGAGACAGCTGTATTGTAACTTGGTAAGGTTTAAACTTGATGCCTGACATAGCTAATGATCACTTATGTTGTCCACTATAACAAGTGCTATAGTATAATGATTACAGGGCAGCAACTGTTTCTGTAGAGGCAAATGGGGGCCACACAGATACATGTGAATGCACGTTTACCAATGAAGTCATGCCATATAGACATACCATATACTTGTCGTTGACTTCTGTTGTCAATTATGATTGCTACCCTAAACTTGACCTTTTTTGAATATGTCTTAATATAGATAATATAAGATAGATAGATAGATAGATCATTATATATGAAATAAGACATTTTTTTTTTTTACCTTTTTTAAAGTTCATTACTAGCGAGGATTGTCGTTTAGGACTGTTTATTTCATTTACATTTATTTCATTATTAAATAAGTAGCTAGCATAACAAGAGCACATGAAACAAGTATACACATACTCGTGAGCACTACAGACAGATATTTCCACCCCCAAAAAAATGCCATAAAGGAACCGCATCAAGTGAGAACTTGACATTAACACCCGCCAAATGCGGGTAGATTTCAGCTGTGGCGGGTAAGACAGCCACTCCCACTAGCCACTTTGTCGGGTTGAATTTAATTTCAGCTTACAGCCAAATGATCGTCGAAGATCGTCGTATCACAAAATTACAATTCAATTACAATTCTTTATCGATTAACTTGCTGTTAGTGAAGGCGGGATAGGCGGAATCGCGCTGAATGACACACAACAGAAGCGCTCTCTCTCTCTGTCACGCGCGCGCGATCAGTTCTCCTTGCGCCTGAATAGTCAAATAAACGCAGACACAGATGTCAAAATGTCCATCGTGTGGAGTATCTCACGTGAATACAGTCGGTTATGGCTTAAGTGGACGTAAACAGGTGGGTAATAACTGGATATGTGTCAGTATATTACGTCCATGCATTCAGCAGCCCAAAAATACCTGTCATTAATGTTAATCAAACAACAAAAGATGTTAAATGAATGTATACAAGGTAAATATATGAAAAAAAAAAAAAAAAAAAAAAAAAATATATATATATATATATATATATATTTAATTTACTATTGTTTTCGTAATTCGCTAATTTGCTTCTTTGTTCTTTTAAATAGCCGAACAAAAATAACTTATACAATTTCTCATATTAGCCTATGCTCATATTGCCCACCCCTTGCCCGCTTGTACATACCAGCTGATATACAATGTAAGTCTTGATTTGGGTGGTCAGTCTGCATTTGAAAGTTTGAAAGGGTTTTAAATCTTCTAAATCAAGTAAAATGACTCAAAATCAAGTAATTTAAGCATGCCAAAGTAAACTTTAATCATATAAAATGTAATTTCCCAACAGCAAAATTGTGTCCAGTGAAAATGCTGAGTGGCTAGTAACTTGGGAAAACCACTAGCCACAGTGGCTGGTGAACGAAAAAGTTAATGTCAAGCCCTGAGTGAGAGCGTCGCGTTGAAGGCATCCGTCGTCTTTAAACGACACGATTCCCACGATAATGCAGTCAACGTGTATTATTTAAAGTTCTACACAATAAAATTAGAAGTGAAGGCATATGTATAATTACAGGGCTAGAGTAAAGACTGTGTCGAGAGGGAGGGAGACGGAGGAAAGTCCTGCCCTTTCTGAAAGATTTCCTGTTTGACTTGCTGAAGTAAGTGACTAAAGCCCGCAGATTCCCTCACAGTGACTGTTCACTTCAGCAGCATGAGACGCTCTCCTTCACTCCGGATCAGACGCTAAAATTACTACGCTTTCTCGTCAAATAACGCCAGTCTGATCACCTTTACATTAATGCGAGGGCTACGGGCAGGATTGTGTTTCTAATGGAGCAATATCGGCTTTCTCTGCTATGTTGGGGGACTTTTTTGATTTCTACAGTTGTCCTGGATGGGAACGCAGTCGGTGAGTGAATGTCTTGACACTTCTCGCGCTCCTCAACTTGGCAGGTATACGCGTTTAAATGTGTTTTTATGCAGGAGGTGACCCGTGTTTTTATGATCCACTGTGGCTCGTGAACTCATACAGCAGCGTTTGTATCTTGAATGCTTAAGCGTGCAACAGGTGATCGTATTCAGTGAACGCCAACTTCAGCGTTGTTTTTTTCCTGTCCAGTTTTCAGGAGTTACGTAAGAAGCAGCATATTGCTCAGGTGTTTTGAGATGACATCAGTCCCACAAAATGCAGTTTTATTGTCTTGTGCCGACTAAACTTTGCACGTCTGTTCTTGATATGAGTGACTTGGGCAGAGGTGTCATTGTGTTTGTAAAACCGTTATCTTTGTGCATGTTTCATTAGAGACAGATGGGTACGTGGGCCTTTGTGTGTATGCAATGTGTAAGTTGTACTATACCCCTTATGAAGTGGCTCAAGACGATATCAGTATGGTGCTTTGATATAAACCATGATGCTGAATGATTGACATATTGGTAACACTTTACAATAAGGTTCATTAGTTAACTAGTTAACATGAACTAGTAATGAACTGCACTTCTACAGCATTTATTAATCTTTGTTAATGTTCATTTCAACATTTACTAATACATTAGTTAATGCACTGTGAACTAACATGAACAAACTATGAACTACTGTTTTTTTTATTAACTAACCTTAACAAAGATTAACAAATACTGTAACATATATATTGCCCATGGTTAGTTCATGTTAGTTAATACATGTTCTAATGTTAACAAATGAACCTTGTTGTAAAGTGTTAACGACATATTTGTGTACAGTGAATAGCCTACAGATAAAGTATAGGATATTGATATTGACTTTGCCTATGTCAATTATGTCATTGCCATTATGTCATCCCAAACTAGTTTAAGATGACCTTAATGCTAATTTATATGGAAGGAAACACACAAAATGACATAATGAATGTTAAAAAAAACCCCATAGTAGTACCGTGGTACATGAAACATTGTAGTGTTATTAAATAATGCTAGTGCAGTTGTACTTTTTTAGCACTTTTGGTTATGACGATACGTTCTGTCTCCTGTAGCTTTGAAATGCAAAGTAATCAATCTCTATTCCTCTAATCGAGTTCATGACATTTTAACATGTTAATACATCAGACCGCTTCTGTTGTTATTCCCTCAAATGTGTTTGTGTGTGCGCACAAGGGAACGCCCTAATGAGCTGACAGCTGAAAAACATTACGAGTTTGTGTTTTCAGTTGTAGTGGAAGTGTTGGACAGTGCACTCAAGACTTTTTTCCATTTCAACCAGCCCTGCATCCTTCCTCCCATTGGTATAAATTGTTTATCTCTTTCTGTCCTGTCATTAATTTCAGCCTCTGTGATTACAGGTTACTTTAGACACTAATTACACTCACTGAACTCCTCCCCACCTCACGCCTGTGATTATACAGCAGGATATGTTTGTCACACAGCACCGGCATATGCTGCATTTGGTGGAGTAACATAGAGATATTTCTTACAGAAATCATATTTTCCAGATGTCCAGCTACATCCTTGCCACTTCCTGTTTCCAGTCTTGCTTGGCTGCATGTAGTTCTGCACACTTCGCTGCTGGAACACACTAGCACTGTGTGCTACATTTGAGCCACATGCAGGAGTTTTGCTGTGCTTGTTTTAGGTGTTACAAATAGCATCAGACGCCCCCATATGAAAGTATGACACCTTTCTGTTGGTGTCTTTACTTAAAATGTTACTTTTATTTCTCACCTCCCCACATTGGTCATTTTGAGCTCATCCTGTCTTGCATCATGCACATAAACTCATGCATTTTTGTTATTGGAGGGGTTAATAAAGGCCTTCTGAAGCGAAGTGATGCGTTTGTGTAAGAAAAATATCCATATTTAACAAGTTATAAAGTAAAATATCTAGCTTCCGTCAAACCACTTTCCATATTCAACTTGCGTAACAACTGAAGTGACGTAAGGTAGGTTTTTTTTTTTTTGTAATTTAAATATGGAAGGACACTTGACACTTCTCACGTGCTCCTCAACTTGCCAGGTACAGTGTTTAAATGTGTTTTTGTGCAGAAGACCGTGTTTTTATGATCCACTGTGGCTCGTGAGCTCATAGAGCAGCGTTTGTTTCTTGACCGCTTACTTTTAAAAGTGTGCAACAGGTGATCGTATTCAGAGTTGTTGTTTATTTCTGTGCAGCTTTCAGGAGTTACGTAAGAAGCAGCATATTGTTCAGGTGTTTTGAGATGACATCAGTCCCAGAAAATGCAGTTTTATTGTCTTGTGTCTACTAAACTTTGCACGTCTGTTCTTGATATGAGTGACTTGGGCAGAGGTGTCATTGTGTTTGTAAAACCGTTATATTTGTGCATGTTGGCTAGTGCATGTTTTATTATCTAGAGTGAAGTTGACAACACAGATGGATAGATACATACATACATATTTATGTATGTTACAGTATGTAGGCCTATGTGTGTGTAATGTGTAAAGCCGGATACACACTGTGGGATTTATAATAGTCCTTTAGAATTGTTGCTTGTCAGATTGTACAAACATTATCCTCATGTCACACTGTGGGATCTCAGCTGTCATTTATGTCAGACTGTACGACAGTCAAGACGTGTTAAAAACGCGCATTAAAGACGCACATGAAAACTTGTCTGGAGTTTTACATCAACCCACACACGTTCGGTGACTGTGAGCTGCATTACACGCGGGACTGAAATGGTGGCTAACAAAGACATCTGTAGTGTTAATTTTGATCACGGCTTGTCTTGGAAAAATGAAGATAATTTGACGTTTGTCATAGGAGAAGTCACACTGCAGGACTGTGCGCCAAACCTTCTGACACTGCCAGAATTTTGTTGGAGGTAAAATTTGATCGCGACGGTCATTAATCGGCTGTCGGTGAACATGTCAAACTAACGATCAAGGACTACAGATTATAGCCTAGGATTATAGGAATCTTTTAGGATTCTCAAAATCCTGGCCAAAATCGCACAGTGTGAACCCGGCTTAAGTTATACCCTTATGAAGTGGCTGAAGATGATATCGGATGGTAATACTATGGTGCTGGTACAACCATGATGCTGTGACACCTCTGCCCAAAGGATGTTGGCAGGATATTGGCATTGCTTTAAAATATGACATGATATCAGAACTATGTCCTTTGTCATCCCAAACTAGTTTAAGATTACCTTAATGCTAATTTATAGTAATGGAAGGAAATACATAAAAAACATAATGAATGTTCAAAAAACCCACAGTATATGTCCGTAAACATTGTAGTATTTTGAAATCATGCTAGTGCTAGTATAGCGGTAGTTTTTTGGCACGTTTGAGCCACGTGCAAGAGTTTTGCCCTGCTTGTTTTAGGCATTACAAATATCCTAAGATGCCCACATATGCAGGTACGACACTTGCCTTGCTGTAGGTATCTTTACACGGAATGTTACTTTTTGTTTTCAAGCTCATCCTGTCTTGCATCATGCACAAAAACGTCATAAACTCATACTCATGACTACTCTCTTGGCACCAATTTAGGGGCCCAAACGGACTGCAAGAGCCTGTTCTGCTTATCTAGGTCTGTACACTGCTTATCGTAATGTTCAGTCCTTAAATGACATTTGAAAAAAGACCTGTTCAAATTTGATAGAGAACCGTTTAAAGTGCCAAACTAGTGCAAGTAATTTCCCTTTGGCCTTCTGGACAAGAATCACATATTTGAAGTTAAAAAAATATATCCTCCAGAATCAAATTTCATAATTTCGGCTATTTTATGAATACTGTCCAAAGGAAATAGTGTGAGGTAATGGCTCTGCAGTGTTATCCAGTCAGGCCGAGCAGTAGATAAAGAGTCAGTGAGCAGCGCTTACAGAGTAAAAAAGCTCCTTTGTAGGCCCTTGAAGCCATGTGAGACTCAGGCTAGTGGATGAAGGTTGTGAGTCCAAGCTTATGTTTACCGAAGCCTCTCCGGGCCTCTGCGCAGAGAACTCAAAAATAGCTATCTCGGGATGAGAAGAGGAGTCACATAACCTCAAAATGGCTGCATCTGATTTGACCATATTTGTCTTCGTATCCTCGTGGCCGACACAATCCCCTCTTGGCTCGCTCCAATGAACTAGAGACTAAAAGGGCACATAGTCCTGCTTATCTGCCCATCTCCAAAGACAGAGCTGAAGCAGCCAAAAATGTCAGTGGATGGATCATAAGACAGATGGTATTATATATGTGTAGTTTTAATTTACAGTCAAGCCAAACCTATTACTGCACAAAACACTGATGACCTTTAACCAACACCTAATATATTAGAAATATACTTTGCAATCTATTCTCAGCCATAATGTGAACATGCAACACATCGCTTAATGGTATAGGCTTATTAGTGTTGCAAAGGTGAGCTTGTGTAGTGGTTGGTTGGTTGTTTCTTTAGTAGAAGTGTCTTGTCTGTTATTCTAGCTGTGGAAGGAAAACCACACATCCACTCTATCTGTGCTTCCTTCCTTGGTCAGGTGACCTGATCCGTCCTTTCCAGAAGAGCAGTGGAGATAGATTGAGGAGCGAGAGCTAAGTTAAGGGAAAATAAGGGTTTTGCGATTGTCGCTCTACATTGTTGTCATACTGAATGAAACTCTGCTGGTGGACTGATTTGCAAGTGACTCCGGATTCAATTTTAAGGGGCTTTTACACTGACAGCGATTTGTGAGTGACTGTGTCATTCATTTTCAGTGAAATTTGGTGATTTGAGGTGACATTAGAGACGGCAGACCACTGATGATCAAACTTTATTCAAATGTGTATGTGCTAACAACCAATGGGAGAGCAGACAGTGGAGTTCTCATGATCTGCTGCCTGATACATTTGGATGCTTTCTAGCAATTTAGTGATAAGCCAATAATTATTTTCATGTTATATTTTATTTCATGTTATATAGGCTAGCCGATATTAAAATCCCAGGTAACACTTTGGTATTGGGAACACACATTCACTATACTACGACTTTTGCCTCAGTAAACTCTTAATTTACTGCTTATTAATAGTTAGTAAGGTAGTTGTTAGCGTTTAAGTTTAGGTATGGGGTAGGATTTAGGGATGTAGAATAAGGTCATGCAGAATAAGGCATTAATATATGCTTTATAAGTACTAATAAACAGTTAAATATGCAAGTTAATAAGCAAAAGTGAGAATTGTTCCCCATACTCAAGTGTTACCAAATCCTATACTATTTTGTCAGAATAAATGTCAAACGGAACGTTAAATACTAAAATGAATACTGTGAATAGGCATTATTATAATTTATAGTATGTTATTTTTAGATTTGTAAAATATTACATGTGCTTTGAAACAGATTAACTGCAGATAAATAGATTAACTTTAAGTGACTGTTAGATGATGACAATGGTGATCTAAATGAGCATGCATAATTAAATATACATTAACCAATATGATACAAAAAACTAATATCTGCTGATAACTGATATTGCATCGATATATTGTCCACACCTAATTTAAATGTTGTGTGAATCAGTGTTATTTTAGTAGTATTTTATATATTGTTATAGTATTTATTAATATTTTAAATTGGCTTTAATTTTATATTTGCAGTTTTAAGTTTAATTTTAAGTTTTAAAGTCTCTAATTAGCATTGTTTTTATTTCAGTTAGTTACAAATTTTCATTTAAATGTAATTTTTCTTTCTACTTTTTATATTTCATTTTATTTCAGCTTTATTTCAATTA
Organism: Hypophthalmichthys molitrix; assembly: GCA_037950675.1. Lineage (NCBI taxonomy): Eukaryota > Metazoa > Chordata > Actinopteri > Cypriniformes > Xenocyprididae > Hypophthalmichthys > Hypophthalmichthys molitrix. The sequence continues at coordinate 17,519,360 of CM075507.1, forward strand.
ACAAAAGAATTTTTTTTAGTTTTAGTTTATAATAACAACACTGTTGTGAATGCACGTTCAACCCAGTGAACCCTCTTTAATCTATAACATTAGAACATTACTGTGCAGTTTTAATTAGTTTTCTGTATGATTAATGTGTTTAAATATCAGTTGGGCTTTGCAGTATGGGTTGGGTTCTGTGTCTTTCAGTGTGTTTGAATGACCGGTGCCCCTTTCAGTCCCAGAGAGCCAAGGTGGCCTTTTATCACAGGAAAGTCTTGGAGGTGTGTGGTACCCCAAAGAGCAGCTAAACTAACAGATTACGTAATACAGTTTAACGACTTCTTATGGATTGGCCAAATACAGACACGCTGCAATTGAGAAACCATACACACTTAGAAATGACTCATACAAGACCAGTAACCCCTTACATGTTCTTGAATTCACCTTTTGGGTTTCTAAGATTTACAGACTAAACCAGTGGCAGAAGCATAACTTTTCCACTGATCTGAGGTCTTGATGTCAGTCTTTATTTTGCAGAGACAAGAGTTTGACGCCATTTAGTCTCTCTGTGCTAGTGTTTGCTTGATCGCATCAGTGCATTTAGGTCAGAGTCTCAGGAACCTGACAAGAGTGCAGGAGATGAAAGCAGGTCCAAACAGGGCATTGAAAAGCAGATAAAAGAGAGCAGCATGTATATCTGATAACACAAGCATCCAGCATTTCATCTTGTACTCTTTTGTAGTCCCTTAGGACACTATTCAAGGGCAGTAGATGCAGTATTGGACTTCATACGGATGTTGCACATCTCTAGACTTCTTAATTTGATCAGATACTGTGGTTTGATATTGTAGTATAACACTGTTGCCAAGTCTACGATTTTTCCCGCAGAATTGGACTACTTTAACACTGTTGCCGCAGGCTATTTTTGATGTCTGCGAGCTGAAGTGACCCCAAATAACATGATATTTAGCCCCTGGAATGCCAATTTTACCAGAGGAACCCCGCCAAAAGCACGAATTTTGCCCCCCGGAACACGATTTTTACAGTTTTAGTTAGTTTAGGCTAGTTCTGAGTAGCAATTGAGCAGGTTTTGTTGTGAAAACCTGGCAACCCTGATTAGACGTAACAGTTGCAAAAATCCATTTGTTCTTTGTGTTAGAAGTATCGTGAGCATCAGTTTACTGTTGGGGATTTGTCACACTGTGCTGCATCCAGTGTAGACAGCATCACTGATTATAATGGGTTTGCTATTTACTTTTGTCGCGTCACGACACTAGTGTCCAGTGTAGACACGGTGTAATGCCTTTGGCTCAAATACCATAAGATTTGCATTTTAAGAGAAACGAACCCTCACGCTATCCAAAGTGGATTTCCAGGGGTCGCTTTGTGATGCTGTTAAAAAGTTAAACTTTCAAGTCAAACACATCTGAGATCTCTTCGTTTTGAATGCAAGCCAAGATTGCACATTATGTAAACACCCCCTGAAAAACTCATCCATTCGGACCTAATTATATAGGGCTTGCCTAATCGTAAAATGTCATTTTGCACTTTTTTCTGTCAATCACAGGTAAATATTTAATGGGTGACCTTGTTTCTGTTTTATCCTAGATGGGATGCATCCTTTACATAATCCGTTTCGGCTTCCTCAACTGTGTAAGTTCTGTGACTTGGAAGTATCCAATTGTAACGGAACCGGCACCTGTGACACAAACTGCAGCATCACGTCCATCTGTGCCCATCCTGATGAGATCTGTGTGGCTATCTGGTATGTCACTGTCAAAGCCTTGTTTTTTAACTTTGTGTGTAACATCTGTTGTACTGTATGCAAGTGTGAAACATCTGCTTTGCACAACAGTCAAAAATCACAACTGCATATTGTTTACAGATATTATTCTCATAAAAAAAAAACATGAAATCAAAATTGACACTTAATAAATGCCTTTCGTCTTAGTACATATTGTTCTAATGAAAGAAATTTTTAATCAGAGTTTTGCCACTTTTGAAACAACTTCTTTTCCACTGACATAACCAAGGCCAAATGGTCAGGGGAAAAATCATATTATCCAATAAAAGTCTAATACTTCATAATCCAATACTAAAAATAATATCAAGTATCTTGTTTTACTCTGAAATATGTGACATTGAAGTTAAATGAGCTGTGAATACCATTTCATGTTGTCTTTAATTATGGAAACAGTGCAGTTAAAAATAGCAACAAGTCATTGCTGTATCTAAGTGCTTATTATGTTTACTGGTGTAGCAACAAAGGGATATGCAGTTTATATTTTATTGTCAAAGTCAATTAAAAAAGTAAAATAACAAAATTGTATTTTGGATTGACAAAATAACTGTCATTTGATATCATGATCCCTTTAATCAGTGTAAGTGTATTTGTGTCCTCTCTATGACATCAGGAGGAAGATTAATGACAACACCACGATTGAGACATTGTGCCACAAACCCTCTGAGCCCCTCTATGGCATCATGGTGGAGAACTACAACAACACCAAGTGTGAAATGAGAAAGAGGTTGTCAAACAGAGGCCCTTTCCACATCTGCTCCTGCAACGCCGAAGAGTGCAACGACAAGCTGATATTCACACTCCGTTAGTTTTCCCTCTTCATTCCTCCTTCTTGTCTATCCTTTTGTCATTGATAGAAGTGATTTAGGATAATAACTAAAAATTGTAGTTTCAGACCATTGTGTCCTTGAGAAAGGTACTTCAGCTTGACAGGCCCAGACAGAATCTTCAGGATTGAGGATTGATTTTGAAGGAAGAGATGTGGAAAACTGCAGGAATAGATTTAAACATGGTAATTTGTTTAACGGAGCTGAATAGTACATATTTACTTGTAGATGAAAGTATAATCAAATTATTTAAAGTCAACATGACCTATTTACTATGTTTATACATGTTCCTTGTCTCAATGTTTTATTCCAAAGAAAAATATGTGATGTCATAATTTTTCATCAAAATCATCATTGTCTCTGAAGTGACTTTCCTTTTTTGACTTTTAATTATTACAAAACTTTCCCGCCAGTCACCTGGCTCCATTCTGGTAACACCCACTTTTAAAAATCCAATCAATTCCAGATAAAATTAAGCCCTGCCCCCATGCCATTTTTTTTCTCTTGTTGAACATCCTGTTTCATTCTGAAATACAGTAGATTGAGGAAACAAAATAGATGTGAACACCATTTAGATGCCAAGCAGTGTTATTGTTAATTAAAACAAAAACTATTAAAAAAACTATTGTTTTTGTTAATTGGAATAAACCTTTCATAAACAATTCTGTGGAAATCTGCAGCGTTCTGCAGTAAGTCGCAGATTCCGTGTGGGCCTGTGAATTGATAAGTGAAACCAGAGCATTGCAACCTTCTCAACCATTTTATGATGTAGCCTATATCACACCTCTCTGAGGATTTCCATAGACTGTGGAAACGTTGTATAAATAATGAATTGTGTTTCAGCTAATTTTAGTTTTGCTAGTGCTACACTTCACCACACTAGATAAATAACATTCAACTGAATATAATCCCAAACCCCTGCAGAACTACATGCTGAAACAGTCTGCATTAGCATACAATGCTAACTATTTAGCACTGGCTCATAACGTGTAGCGCACTCTGGTATGTGAGCTCAGGTTGTCGTAACGTTCTAAAGCTGCTGCATTGTTGCTGGCCAGGCTGTGCTGTCTCAGGCAGACATTCTATTGGCTCTGGTTGTGTGGACGGCTGGGGATCTCAGACATGTGGTTTCCTGTCTGTGTAACTTGAAGCAGAGACATCACAACCACATGGCAAAACAGCTGTGTGCACTAGGCATGCTTTAAAATAACCTTATTTACCACTATTTGGAAAGTTTATAGCATGTTTCATACGTTTTAAAAAGCCACAATTTCATTTTTTATGCGAGGAACATCCACATTGTGTGTTTTTGTAAAACCTAAAACAGCACGTGGGGATTTCTGAGGTGCGGAGTATTCTGAGGTGAATGCGCTTCCTTTATTTAAGTATGTAAACACATCTACGTTAGCTAATGAAGAGAGATGCTATGATGTTAAATTGAGGATATAAGTTACAAAAAGATGGCTTTTGTTTGCAGGTGTTTGATGCCTGTAGTGTTGACTATGTAGGTAGGAGCAGTCAAGGGAGGCTGTAATTCCATCTGGTGAACGAGGCCTCATTCCCTCCCAGAGTGGGGAAGTATTGCAGGAAGTCCATGTTTACTTATTGGAACGGTTCCATGGCATATATCTCCAGAAATGCCTGGCATTGTTTTCCCGGACCATAACATTTTTATGACATTAACTGTGAGCTGAGAGCCTGAGCATTACAGCGATAAGCTCCCCATTCTGTATTCGACTGGAGACGCCGACATTTCTTTCGACTTTATTATGGCAGCTGCAGGGTGTACACACCAGCTTATAATTATATCCTGCACAGCACAGCTTTGTCGTATAGCAATTTTACACATTTTTTGCAGAATCAAATAAACAAAGTCACACTTGCACTACTTTTGGTCTAAGTGGGCTTTTTAGGTGGAAAGTAAACTGTGAAAACTAAAGGTGCCTCAAATATCTTTTTTCTGTACGTAGGAAACTACATTACATTTTTTTATGTATACTGTATATATATATATCAGTGGTGTGCGGTCCATATAAGCTGCTGGGTGGTGTGTCATGTAAAAAAAAATGTGGCCGATGCAGTTTGAATGGGTTTATAGCTAATATGCGAGACGCTCGCGTTCTCAGTGTTAGTTTACTCATTTGCTTGCTCATGACAAATAGCAACACAGCAAAAAGTATTTCTAATATGTTGGACCTTTTATTGAGAGTAGCCCATATTTACCTGTTGAGACGTGCCTTCACAAGCACCTGTAAGAGCTTTTGTGATGTTTGAGTTGACGGAGGCGCCACATGCGAAAGGTGCATTTGCAAAATATGCTGTATTTTTGTAATCCGATAGGTGCCGCTAGTGTCACACAAACAACACCTTTAAACGTATCAGTTTAGGACACGGATCTAAATAAAAATATCAGTATTCTTTAAAAAAAATATGTTTAAATTATGCAAACTGAAGACAAACGCAAAGACTTTCGATTAACATCCTCTGATAGGCCTAGTAACAGTAGGACTGTCGTAAACAATTTTTCATTAAAAAAATTCTCTATGGAGAAAATGAAATACTATGAAAATAGTTTTAGTTATGATTTTTTTTTTTTTCCCATTTGCTTAAGTCTAGTTAGACATACAATGTGATTTTCGGTGATCGAGATCTGGCAGCAGCTCATTTTTCCTCTTGGGCGAAGGATCCGCTCACAGCCTATCCTGATCCTAATCCGCCATAGACCAGCAAACCAATGAGAACGCGGGACAATGATGACGTTGATCTTTTATCAAAAGTTTATATAGAGGTTAATCGTGAAGTTTTTCAGAGAACTCCTGTATAAATGTTCTCCATATTGGTCGTGATGGAAAAACGGATTATCAAAATGTGTTAATTTTGACTGATGTATTGGTTTATCCCAGTGGGTTTATATTGCAAATTTTAAGTTCCACATTCAGAGCCAATATGGTGTTTTTAATATTTGAATGCCGCATGAATGCTGAATATTTTGAATGAGAAACAGTCTGTCAGCATCAAACATCATTATGTCTTCTAGACAAAACTCCAGACAAATGAATAGAGCGAAAGAGGGAAATGGAGAAACTGTGGTTAACTGTGGATTACTGTCATTAGTTTACCAAAAAAGAAAAAATTAAATGTAGTTTTTTGCTGAAATGTATCTAATTCACCTGCAGAATATTAGTGCTGTTCCTCAAAATGGACATTCCAGAAAGAAAACAATGAGTAAAAGCACAAACCATGGAAACACATTTTTGAAAGTGAACCACGGAAATGTTTGATTTTGAAAGTGAAAGTGATTTTGTAACAACATGTTCTACAGTATGTTCAATTTGGCTCTGAAATGGTATGATTAGATATGAAGACAGATTGATGTCATTCATGATTGAAGCAGACATATTTGCTGCTACTCTCTTCACAGTGATGGCCGTTATTGCCTGAGTGCTCCAGCAAATGTACATTTGTTTCTAATAAGCAACTCGTAAAGCTTGTCAGGAGCGTTGCACTTTTCATTGTGGTTTGCACACATGTTTTTCTGTTATTCGACTTGTAAACTTGATTGGCTCAATCGGAAGGAACATGAAGTGAATATGGAACCTTGGAGGCGTCTTGATTTAGAGGTCCTGGAAGCCTCTCGTGTTTTTTTTCACGACATGCAACAGTGTATATACCATTACAGTGGCACACTGAACAAGATTCACACTCAACTAGGTTGTTATAGGTCATTTCTGTAGTTTAATTTCCTCGGATTTCCTGTTTGTGTGCAGTATGATTTCTGCAACTAATTATGTAACACTGTTAAATTTTTGGAATGTAACGGTCCGCTGATAGACGCCTGCTTTCAAATGCTCCCGCTCCCACTTTCAAAACTCTTTCAAATGTAAACACTCCCCTGCGTTGATCATTGTAGCCAATCACAGACATATCTGATGAATGTGTGAACACAACGGCCAATCAGAGGTGTTTACGAATCTGCTCAACTGCGCTCAAAGCTTCACATTTTTAAAATTTCAGTACTGACTTTGTATCGCGGTCGGTACTTTTGACAACACTATTCTATTTAGATTGAGTTTCCATAGACACATTTTTTTTTTTTTTTTTTTTTTTTAGTTTTTGCAGATATTTTCTCTCAGCAACCATACATTAAATAAAAAACTACTCAATGAAAAATACATGTACATATACATACAAACATTATATATTTAATTATTTATTTTATTATTTACATTCATATTATGTAATTCCAAGTAAAATAATTTGTATACACTTATGTATATATGTATATACTGTGTATGTATATATATATATATAATATATATGTTTGTGTGTGTGTGTGCTTAGTTTCATCTTTACACCAAAACACAAAACGATAGATGCCAAAATATTCTTTCTCAGATCTTGTGGAAAGTACTCATTATTCTTTCCCAGGATGACAATCCAGGCCATTTGCCTGACAGGACAAATAAGTAGCAGCATGTGTCTGTGTCTCACTGGAATATTTCCAACCTGACAATATGTTTCTACTCAGTTGATCTTTTATCATAGGTTATTTTGATGGAAAGAAGAACATAAAGGAAAGGAAGAGGAGTGCAAACTGAGGATCAGTCTGTCTGTATAGACTTTATTTTCAACCCAACCCTGACCTGCACGTATATATGCTGGCTTGCAAACACAACCACGCTCACATGCTGAGGAATCTTGGCCTACGGTTATAGAGCAGATAGTTAAAAGGTCTGAGTCACACCGAGAAAGCCAACCAGAGACCAGTGTTAGTTAGAGAGAGAAAAAAGAAAAAGAAAAGTCAGACTTGTTTGCGGTATATGAGCCATGCTATAAAACAAAGCTGTAGTCATAACAAACAAACAGTAACAGGTCTGTATTTTTCATGTAGAGCGTGTTATCAATCTTAGTATCCACATCAGGACAGGGCAAATCCAAAAGGCAATAAAACGTACATACAGTATGGGAATCCTCACTTTGAATTCTGACATTTTCAAAAGTAAAGCAAGGTCACAATGTACCCAGCCAACAAATCAAAGCAGGCAGAAGCTTGTTTGCTTGTTCGCAGTAGGGTGGAGAGAATTGGCCTGTCAAATCAGTAAACTTAAAGGATACGTGAAATGTCATGTTCAGAGATTTTATTAACTGGAAAAGTTATTAAAATCTTAAAGTCACAAGCTTTTTGTGAGTGCCATTATGAAAAAAAATATAACTGATTATTTTTTTAGTAACCTATAAACGTAAAAAAGTAAAATGTTTATTTAAAAAATGTATTGTATTTTAGCTAAGTAAAAAAATCGCTAAACACTAAAATTGTTTAAATGCTAATTAATATAGGCAACACAAGTACAATATGAAAAATGTTTATTAACGTTGAATTTGTATAATAATGTTTTAAATTAGAGGGTTTTATTAAGTAAGCGTTAGGGGAAAAAAAGTTAAGATTAAAAGATTTGGCAGAAACTTTTGTCCAAAGCGACTTGCACTGCATTTTTTCAATTCATGCATTCCCTAGGAATCGAACCCATGACCTTTGCCGTTGCTTGCGCCATGCTTTGATGTTTAAGCTACAGAAAGGCAAAGGTAATATAAACATAGGCGGAAATAACCAAATCAGATATCCAATATCGACCAATACTGTTAAATTAAAAACTCAATATTCTGGATCCCCTTAAAGGCGCAGTTTGTAAGTTTCTCTGCTAGAGGTCGCTTATTCGAAACAATAACAAAGGCATAGTCTGATGACACTGTGAATGAGCATGGAATCATGGGAGTTGTCGTCTTCATCTCCACAGCTGATGGAAAGCAATCTGACAGGTCTCAAGCAAAAATCATGTTTTATTAACATTACTGTAGTATGAAGCAGGTCGAGGCCGAGAGCCGTGGAAGCGGAACAAGGCTGGTGGAGTGAATATATTGTATGGCAGAGAAAATGCTGTATTATTGTTAATACAATTAAAGCTCTTTCTGATTATGCTATTAGTCACTTGACAAAATAGTGTTGTCTCTGAGGCATGGTACAAACATGCTACTCGCAGTAAAGAAAAGGAGATTCAAACAATAAGACTAACCATGTTGAGCTATATAAGAATGACTAATATTCTGTCAATAAAGGTATCCAAAATCTCACCTGTCTAATAAAACACATAACATATTAAAGTGTATAAGGTGTTTCCATTGGTTTCTACAGAAGTAAAACTGGAAATCAAGGGTAACGCGGATATGATGTCATTGACAGTCGTTACTGTGGTTCAAATTGCGGGTTTCTCTGGATTTAAATATTTGTTGGAAACATTTAGGATAATGTAAGTAAACAAGTCAACAAAATATATAAGACTTCTAGTTTTTGTTTTTGTTTTTTCTTATTTATTGTGCCTTTTAATTAATCCTTTTCCAGTAAGTATGAGCAATGGTAATAGTAATAGTGGTGCTTGTTAATGCACTAATAAGAAACATGTCTATTGGTGTGACATGAGAAGCAATTAAATTTTAATAGATTAACTTGTGAGTCAGAGGCTTTGGAAAGCGTAATCCACTTGATTCTTGTTAAGACCTTGGCACAGATGTACAGTGATGCGTTTAACAGTAGAGCCTGCAGAAAAGTTCCTCTTATTAGCTGATAATGTCATGGACCACAGCAGTGTGGCTTGCATCCTGTTTTATGTGGCTGGAAAAGACTCTGTGATTTCATGCATGTTTATATTGGTTGTTTGGCTGGAGAAGAGGTTTCTGCCGCTGTATGTGAAGGGTTGAGTGTTCCCTCTGCACCACACATCTATGCTTTATGTATGTGTTTGCTGACTGTTCTGTCTGCCAAACGCTTTGGCATTTATTGACGTTTTCCCTCTCCCAGTGTCGTGTATCCATTTCTGTTCTTTTTATGTCTGTGTCTCAATGATAAGGCGTGTCTGTGTGTTTGATGGAAGAATGCAGACAGACGAAACACTGACTCCACTCTCTGCCCACGTAGTTGGCAGGTCTCACTTTGTCTCTGGATTGAACCTGCAGCGCTAGGGCTTCCAAGCCAATCCTCCGGTTGGCAGGCGCACATCGTAGCAGTGTAAACTTTCCCTTGAAGGATGTAGTCGCTGAACAGACTCCCACTGTGTGAGCTCTACTCATGCTTCCTGGTGTGGCAAGAAAAACTGCTCACAAACTGAGTTAATGATTAAGGGTTCAGTCAAACTAGGTATAGCTAAATGGTTATAGCTGGTATTTGAAATGGCTCTAAATTCTGGACATTTCTGCTAAGTAGTTAATGAACAGATTCAGAGTGACTTTGCAGAGTATACTTTGCTTAAGGACACAATGATGTTACAAAACATCACTACTTCTTACTATATAACATCACTTTTTTTTATCAATGCGACGAATCATTGAGATCTTTTATTGAACTCCTAGTTTTAATAATTTATTGGTGTACATTTTGTAATAATTCAATTAATCTTTTAATGATTCAAAATATATATTATTTTAAATTTGAACTTGATCAAAATAATAATGATAATATAATTATTTTTTAGTTTTAATAAATTATTTGTTAATTAATTTCATATTTATTTATTTGTAAATTAAATGTAAATTAAAAATTACAATTAAATGTAAATTGTAAATTAAAAAAATTAAATGTTATGAAATTAATTTAATGAATGAATATTATTTATTTATTAACTTTCTTATTTTTATAAATATTCCCAGTAATACTATATTGTTTAGCCAATTTTAATTGGATCATTCATTGAATGCAAAATGCCTTCAGCCAATAAATTGTTGTCAGGACAGCTAAAGATTTCTTGTTCAACAAATGATCAATTAGCAACACAAGAAATATAGATTTTTCATTATTTCTTTCTTACACAGTTAATATGAGGTAAAGTATTGGCCTCTGAAAAAAAAGTTTTGTTCAGGCAACTCTTTAAGGATAATTGGGACAACATATGGGGAATATTGTTTATCTAACGTGTTTATGTAGATTTATGGTACTTTTTTTTATGTAAAATGATCAAATTTCTTGGTATCGGAAATTACCAATCTGTTACTTTTTTGAACTGTTAACTTTTTACATTGTATTGATTTATAAAATGTACATATCAAGTTTTGATACAAACATTTGCCTTGTGTTGTGTAAAGGTAAATGTTGTGACATCATCTGCTTTTTCTCCAGCTATTGGTCCAGACCCCACGAATAACCAGGTGGTGTTGGTGATCCTGGTCAGTTTGCTTCCCCTCCTGGTTCTGGCTGTGCTGGTCATCGCCTCCTTCTACTGGTATCGCATGTACCGTCGCCGCAAACTCGATGAGTGGGAGACCAAGAAGCCATCCAAACGCAAGGGCCCCAAAGGCCCACTGGACTGTAGTGACGCCTGCGCCATCATGATGGACGACGACCGCTCGGACAGCAGCTCCACGCACGCCAACAACCTCAACCACAACACTGAACCTCTGCCCATTGAGCTGGACCTTCAGGTAGGCAAGGGCCGCTTCGCTGAGGTGTACAAAGCCAAACTGAGACAAAGCCCCTCGGAACAGTTTGAGACGGTGGCGGTAAAGATCTTCCCCTACGAAGAGTACGCATCCTGGAAGAATGAAAAGGATATCTTCTCGGACATCGATCTGAAGCACGAGAACATTCTACACTTCCTGACTGCCGAGGAGAGGAAGGTGGAGAAACAGTACTGGCTGATCACCGCTTATCACCCTCGCGGGAACCTGCAGGAGTACCTCACGCGCCACCTCATCAGCTGGGAGGATCTACGAGTGCTCGGGGGCTCGCTGGCCCGGGGTGTGGCTCATTTGCATAGTGACCACACCCCCTGCGGGAGGCCCAAAGTGCCCATCGTCCACCGAGATCTGAAGAGCTCTAACATCCTGGTGAAGAATGACCTCACTTGTTGCCTCTGTGACTTTGGGCTTGGCCTCCGTCTTGACAACTCACTGTCAGTGGATGACTTGGCCAACAGTGGGCAGGTAGATTCAACAACAATATTTCATATGGTTCTGTTTACTGCAAAATTTAGTTATTGCCACAAAACATTTTGGTAATTTAGGTATTTAGGTACTTTTGTTTAGGGTTTAATTCTCACTATGAACTAGTTGCTTATTAGCAGTGTTGGGGAAAGTTACTTTTAAAAGTAATGCATTACAATATTGTGTTACTCCCTAAAAAAGTAACTAATTGCATTAATTAGTTACTTTTTATGAAAAGTAATGTGTTACATTACTTTTGTAGTGTTACATTACTTTTGCGTTGTTTTTTTCTCACCTGGGCTGGGCTTGCTTGTTTGTTTTTTAATAGCAACAAAAAAAGTGGCAAAAGTTTAGGCCCTTTCATAAAGTGAAATGAATAAGCCTCAGGCTGAAGGAAATGCATATTTACGCCTGTACAGTAGAGGGCGCAGCTCAAACAAACCTTTCAGCTGTGCTGCCATTCTGGATTAAAGCTGAATAGGAAAGTAATGTGTTACTTGCTTGAAAAAGTAATCAGATTACATAACTCAAGTTACTTGTAATGTGTTACCCCCAACACTGCTTATCAGCATGCATATTACTTGGATATTAGCTGTTCATTAGTACTTATAAAGCAGATATTAATGCCTTATTCTCCATGACTATATTCTACATCTCTTAATCCTACCCAATCATAGGCGTAATTTGCGGGTGGGACATGTCCCCACCACTTTTTGCCAGGGCTGATATTGTCCCCACCACTTTTTGAAACGTCTCGCGGCTTGGATGTATACTTATACAAAAGAAACATCTCTAGTTGATTAGCAATTCGTTCGTTTGTCTTAAATAATAGGCGATCTGGCGCTGTGATGTGTTGTTTTTGAAATCATGTTGAGTGCTCGTTGCCGCTGTTATCAGTGGCGCAAAAGTGTTCTCTTGGCGCTTGTACAAAGTGCACACCCTCAAGCCATAGGTGTATATGACTTTCTTCTCTCAGCCAAACACAATCAGAGTTATATTAAAAATATCCTGACTCCTCTAAGCTTTATAATGGGAGTTACTGGAGGATGAGATTTTGAAGCCCAAAAAAGTGCATCCATTGATGATAAAACATACTCCACGTGGCTCCGTGGGGTTAATAAAGGCGTTCTGAAGCAAATCGATGCATTTGTGTAAGACAAATATCCTTATTTAACGCATCAGAAGGCCTTTATTAACCCCCCGGAGCCGCGTGGAGTAGGTTTTATCATCAGTGGATGCATTTGTGTTTGGCTGAAAGAAGAAAGTCATATACACCTAGGATGGCTTGAGGGTGAGTAAATTCATTTTTGGGTGAACTATGCCTTAAACAACTACTTTACTAACCATTAATAAGCAGTAATTAGAAGTTTATTGAGGCAAAAGTCATAGTTGAGAATTGTGTGTAAATGACACTAAACTAAAGTGTGACCAAAATGTTATATATGCATGCCTATATATTTAATTTCTTCAGAATGAATGTAAACTCAAGTCATTTGTTTTCTCTATTGAGTGATCGATCGATTTATATAAATCTTTCAAGACAGACCTAGCATAAACTCTGAAGACTGTTGAAGCCATTAGTCAACGTAATTTCAACTTAAGATCCACCAATCTGTGAACAAATGAAAGAGAGAGATCAGCAATGAAATCGATCAGCAGAGAATCACCACTAATAAAGCCAGGCATCTTATTTATTTATATTTATATCTTATTTATTTTTTGCTATAAATTTTAAATAAAGTTATTATTCTTACAACAAATGACTATAAATCAATGGTTTTATATTATACCATTGTTTTTTATTTATTTACGTCAGTTGCATTGTATTATAGGATTGTAATTCCTTTATAAAAAATGTTTATGAAGTAATTTTTCCTAATTTTCATATATTTTTTGCTTGAAAATGTACCTGTTTGATTTCAATAATGAAGTTCGTCACCTGAAGCAGCTTAACTTACATTTTATCAGCCCCAGTGCATCAGACTACTTAGATTCACATGCTTTTATAGCATTGTAAGTGCCAGGTAAAGCGCTGACGTATACATAAATTTGTGCAGATTTATAGTGGCAGAGCCATTGTCATAACTTGCAGGGAAAGTCCCCTCAGGCATCTCACCATGTGCAGATGTGTATGAATGTATGTGTGCCCTTTGTACAAACTGTCTGCTCAGATTTATGATTCACAGGCTAAAAATGAAAAGACAAAAGGCGCTGAGTGAATCAGTAATGAACTAGCTAACAATCGCCTGACTCTGAGCGACGTCTCTCCATACTCAGAGTGCTTTGATGTTTGTCAACCTTCTGCTGGTCCCAGGCAGTGACCCTAAACACATTCAAAGGGAGTTTAGATTTCAGTGCTGAGGTTGTTTAATTTATCACGTTTTACTTTTGTTGGTTCAACGGTGTGACCTTTTGTACTCTTAAAGTGAAGTTGAGTAATGAAGTGTTTTAAAGATAAAGAAATAAAAAAAGATGCAAAAGAAGCTTCATACCCTCAAAACAGTTTTCTGAACAAAATCAATGAACGATTAGATGAATTTATAATCTGAATGTCCATATGGAAGGAGTGAGTAAACTTGTCATTTAGATCAATGTTAATGATAATAATAATATATTTTTTTAAATAATACTTTTATTTTTTACGTTTGTATAATTATTATTATTATTATTTTTATTAATATAGCCAATAATTTATAATAATAATAATTTGTGTGTAATAGTAAAAATAAATGTATTTTTAATAATATTTTCAAATGAATAATTAAAAATTATTTATAATAATTATAATATATAACAAATTTATATATATATATATATATATATATATATATATATATATATATATATATATATATATATATATATATATTATTTTAACTAATTGTTTATAATAATAATTTGGGTTGTTATGACAATAGTAAAAAAATAAATGTATTATTATTTAAAATATTTTCAAAATAATAATTATTTATAATTATAATATATAACAAATATGTATAACAAATATATAAAATATATTGTTGTTATTATTATTAATATTAATATAACTAATTATTTATAATAATAGTAATTTGTGTTGTCATGACATAATAGTAAAAGTAAATGTATTAATAATAATAATAGTAATAATAATATTTTCACATGAATAATTATTTATAAATTAAATTAATAGTTATATATATATATGTATATTATAACAAATATATATAAAAATATATTATTATTATAACTAACGATTTATAATAGTAATTTGTGTTGTCATGACAACAGTAAAAATAAATGTATTATTAACAATAACATTTTCAAATTAATTAATAATTATTTATAATTATTATAATATATACAAATATATTATTATTATTATTAAACGTGCTGTGCTGTGTTGTCATGACATTGATAGATAGACAATATCAAATTATTTACAGTTAAATAAGTATTCTATTTATCTGATTCTCAGGTGGGTACAGCCAGGTACATGGCTCCAGAAGTGCTGGAATCGAGGATCAACCTTGAGAACATCGAGTCATTCAAGCAAACCGATGTCTACTCTATGGCCCTGGTACTGTGGGAGATCACATCCAGGTGTAATGCCATCGGTGGTGAGTACAACCATCATAAAGATCTCACTTGGAAACATAACTGTTATTTTGGCATTTCCCAAATCAATATGGTTAGTAAACTTGAGACAATGCTATTCTATTTCTATTCTGCCTGTAATTGTCCCTCAAGGAGAACAGGGATGAAAATAGTCTTGCTTTTTTGTCTAATTCTGTTAGTGGCATTTTGGTTTGTTTTTTTCTTCTATCATTGGGCTATTGTTTCAGTACACTGCATGGAAAGCCCACTGCGGCCCACACTGTGTTTTGACCGATTTGCAGCTTCCTGTTATTGGAGAAGTCGTTCTTTAACAAGAGCAGAGATGGTACGGCGTACTCACTCTATTTGGGGAATGTAAGGAATGTGTGAAATGTCAAGTGCTTCCTAAGAACTTTCCCTTTTTTGGTCAGGTGGGAAGATTCTTGGCACACCAAGATATAGGCGTAAACGACAATATATAGCTGTAACTCATTGACTATTTGTGCTCTCATATGTATGAAATACAACAGCAAAAATTGGAATTAGTTATGTACCTCCAAATGAATAGATATTGAATCAAAATCGAATCGCAAGCTCGTGAATCCCTTTAAATCCGCTTAGTGTGACAGTGTGCATGTATGAGTGTATTTGCTTGTGTATATTGTTTCTCTGTCCCTGTGCCTGTAGAGTTGTGTTACCCACATGCCCTGGCATGCCCTCTGTGGTTGACAGGGGTTGCAGGAGTCCTCCTGTCATGCTGCTTGGAGCTTATCTGAAGAGCTGGAGGTGTTTTCAGCCAGACAGACTGTCTCATTCCAGCCTGTGTTGAGGGGGGTAGAGACAGACATCCCAGGGTCTGTCTCTCCAAGCCCTTGCTGTTTTTTTTTTTGGCTCCTTTTTTTACCACCTTCCATTAAATGCAATTTTAAAAACCTAGGATCTAATGCAAAAAGGGGGAAAGGAAGTTTTCGGGACATAAGACTGCAGACAGCGGCTGCAGAAATTCAATGTGTGGGTGATGGTGAAATGGAAAGCTGTGGCCGCGTTGTTCTGCTGCTGCGGCTCTGTGTGTATGTTAGTAAGTCCTGAATTAGCACGGGGTGCGGCCTGCCTGGTCTAGAGTAGTAGAGCGAACTTGAGACACTGCCGGTCAAGGAGAACTCCCTCCCTTCCTCAGAGAAAGAGAGGAAAACAAGTCAATGGAGGACAGCAGCTGGCTAGCAGGTGGTAGAACCCCATGCAGGGTGGCCATCCATCAGTACAGGTCTCAGATTCACTGCCGCCACGCCTCTGACTGACTCAAGCTCTTCACAGACACGCAGAAGAGTCAAGGGTGTTGTGTTCTCATGATCCACCCCAAAACTCTCTCACTGAAGCCTGAAAAAATCCTCCGGCAACATTGGTGCTGCATTGCTCTCTAAGCAACTTTAAAATAGGTCAAAGTGTTTAAGCAGGAATCTTACCTCCTGTCTGCACTGATTGACTCACTCACTGTGATTTATTTGATGTTTTGTTTAATGACAATAGTCTCTCTTTTTATTTTTTTCTAAACTGTCAGTGTATAAAATCTTGCACAATTTCACAATTAGCATTTTATTTATCCTAAATGCAATTAAATAATATTTTTAAACTTTTTAATTTGCTAAAATTAATGTTTGTCTGGAAATTATATTTACCTTGCGTAATTTACCTTTTTTAACATCACAAGCTACTCCTCAACGATTCTGTTGTTTTCTTAGTGACCAAGTACACTAACTTTTGAAAAAGAAAAAAAAAAAATACTGGGGAAAAATTGTTCAGAGTGGTTGAAATAATGTAATAAAACAACTGTTTTTAATAGAAATAAGTATACATATAATTTTTTTATTCATTATTTTACTTATATAAATACTTTTCAAACAGTAAATATTAAAATAGTTTGTTTACATCACATTTTATTTTAGTTTTAGTTTTAAACAATTTTTTTTTTTTTTTTTTGATTGATTGATGGATGGATGGATTTTCAATTTTTTTTATTTTTTTACATTTCAAAGCCTATGTCTCGGACAATAAAACATAACAAAAGTAAATAATGAAGGCATGATGAAAATTTTCCAAGAGAGTTTTACTTGTGTGGCCTTATAATATATACCATATAAGAAAAAGAAAAAAAGCTGATGTTTTTTATTTCAACAAAAATCAGCCTCTGGGACATAAAAGCACTCAAGAATGAAGAAACACCCTTAAATTGTTTTTCTTCTTCTTCTTATTCTTGCACTCTTTCCCAGACAGAGACTCAGATAGGCAGGTCTGTGGAGGTAGCAGACAGTTAATCTAAAGGGGAAACTGTAGTAAAAAAGCGTTTCCCTGGATAGCGCTAGCTGGGCCCAGGGTGGGAGGCCTCAGCCGGCAGGACATCTGTTCCCAAAAACCACGGCATTCCTCACATAGCGAGTGCATTTGTGGAGCCTGGCCTCTTAAGCAAAGCAAAACGTATAGAAAAAGAGATGGAGACTAAAAAAGAAAGACACTAGGTGACCTTAATGTTACAGACAGGCAGCTGTGTGTCCTCATTTGCGGACTGCATGCGTGCTAAATTCCCATTTTGGGGTCAGAGCCACAAACAGGGCACAGAGGACAGCAGAAATAGCACCGCAGGGGTGGGAGTATTTTGTTTAAGAGCTGAAACAGGGGAAGTCCACTTGTCAAAAACAGGATGCGCTCGCTTGTGGAGTCAGCTTCTCCGCAGGGTCCCAATCACAGTCCTCTACTTCCTGTCCTAGGCTGTATGCTGGCCTAGCCCCTTCCTGTGGGCCCAGAGTGCTGGGCAAGAACCACAAAACACGCTCTCCAATCATGAGCAAGCCGCTCCAAAGTACCAACGTACTCATCAACCATCATTTGCTGTAATGGATTTTATATTGGCCAAGAAGAGGACAATAACCACTGTTTTATGGAAGGTCTTGGTGTTTCTTGCAGATTTCTTTCCTGTTTAGCACCCCATGTTTGTGTGTGTTATCTATAGCTGGCTCTGGTCAAGTACTTGGCTATGGAGGCTGAAGACAGATATATGATTGGGCCTCTGCAGCTGCAAGTTTCACAAGGTCTGGAAAATCTGTTTTTGGAGCTCGCTGGCACAGTCCAGTTATTAGCCTCGTATTTCACCGATTTGTTTTCATGAACAAAACAAATGATCCACAAACTCAGCATTGTAAATTGTTGGCATTCTGATGGAGCAACTGATTTTGTTTCATTTTTCTCCAGTTGCTGCATTTACAGTTAGGTTTTTCAGTACTGGATAGAATTCTGGAGCATATGAAACATGCTTTCCCTCCTCCGTCAGGGCTTGCTTCCAGCTTTAGGAGTTTCCAACCTCAGTACTTCTCACGACCAAACTTCTTCTGAAATGCTCTAAAAGATTGATTCTTCATGTTTTCATAAGCAGATCATGTCTAATAATCTGATTGTCTTGTGTCTGTCTTCACAGAGGTAAAGGACTACGAACCTCCATTCGGCTCTAAAGTCCGAGAGCACCCCTGTGTGGAGAGCATGAAAGACAATGTGCTACGAGACCGGGGCAGGCCAGAGATCCCCAACAGCTGGATGAAACACCAGGTAAAAGAGCATAGGGTTGTATTTTGATCTCAGAACATGGTAAAAGACAGCATATTAGCAGAGAGACAAGAATTTTGCCAACTGTTATTGAGAACTTTTGGAAAGCGAACAGTTCTCCTGTGGAAAAATAGCTTTAGTGTTATACATTATAAAATGGATAGTTCCAGCCCTTGATTCTGATTGGTTGAGCCGCGTTCGAAGCTGTTGCAAAATTCCCGAAAACATACAGCTGACCGAATTACATGAGTATCGCTGCGCCACTGAATGTGTTTGTTGCTGCTTCTGTCTTCTGTCTCTTAGCAATGTAAACATATGTTTGTTCTCTATTGATTTTGTTCATTAAAGCTTACTGCATTATGTAGAAGAGTATTGTGAGAGAGATATCGAGTGACTCAATGACTTAATGATTTTTGAAAGTTGCATTGATACATATTTTTTGGCTTTAATATTTGTATTGTGTGGTAATCGTTTTATAAAAGCAATAAGCCCTGTGAAACCGTGGTTTATAGTGAATTTATAACAGCTAAGGGGCATTGTTAGGCACGACATGGAGCGGAGCTTATTGCTTTAATACACCACCGTTGGAGTTTGGAGTAAGACATTTTTTTTTTTTTTAAAGAAATTAAAACTTTTATCCAACAAGGATGCATTTAATTGATCAAAAGTGACAGTAAAGACATTTATAATGTTACAGAACATTTCTATTTCAAATAAATTGTGTAAATCAAAGAATTCAGAAAAAAAGTATTACTGTTTCTGCAATAATATTATGCAGCACAACTGTTTTCAACATTGATAAGAAGGAGAAATGTTAATGAGCACCAAATCAGCATATTAGAATGATTTTTGAAGGACCATGTGAAGTCTGGAGTAATGATGCTGAAAATTCAGCTTTGACTTCACAGGAATAAATCACATTTTAAAATGTATTAAAGTAGAAAATAATTTAAATTGTAATATTTCATAATGTTACTATTTTTACTGTATTTTTGGTCAAATTAATGCAGCCTTGTTGAGTATAAGATTTTTTTTTTTAATTCGTTAAAAAAAATGTTACTGACCCCAAATTTTTGAACTGTAGAATACATACATTATAACACAATTTTTTTTTTTTTTTCTTTTGTTTTAAGGATGTTTAGATATTTTTACTTGAAAACAATATACTGAGTAAGGAGCAATTCACACAGAACATGTTTTTCCATTCCACTGCGCTACTTTTCCATTGTTTTTCAATGTAAATGTGCTAGATGGACGTGTTTGACCATGCTTGCGTCAAACACGATTTGGCTTGTGACGTTGGAACCGGAACCGGAACCGGTAATAACCTTTTTTCCAGTCTTCTGATGAACATGGCTTTACGGTTAGGGTTATATCGCCACCTGTTGGTTTGGCATGCTTCATAGCGCTTCATTTTTTCACTTCACTGACCTGCGTCTCACGTTTTTAACCTCAAAAACATGTTTTGTGTGAATGGCCTTTAAGAAAACAATTTTGTGCTTGTGCTTTTGTTTAATTTTTTTTATTAATTTGACTGTCAAACCAACCCCAAACTTTTGAACGGTAGTGTATACTGACAGACAAAAAGGATGATTTAAAGAGGATAAAACACCAGGGATGTAGAGTTTAGTTCTCAAGTTGAACCCAAAGATGTTGATTAGCTACTATAGCTATAGTTGATTAGTTGAGTAAAATTAGATATAGTTGAGTAAAATATTTGTATATGACATGACGAAATATTGACTGAATTTAAAGGGCGTTTTCATCAAAAGGCAAAACCTATGAGCAAAACAAAACACTGTATTGTAGGCAAATACACTGACAAACACTTTGTTTTGTCTCCAGGGTGTGGCTACAGTCTGTGCCACCATCAACGAGTGCTGGGACCACGATCCTGAGGCCCGGCTCACGGCACAGTGTGTGGCCGAGCGCTTCAACGACATGGACGACGACCTAGACAAGTTGTCCACCTGCAGCAGCTCAGAGGAGAAGATTCCAGAAGATTGCTCTGTGAGCGTGAGCGATGACAAATGAGAGCGAGAGAGAGGAAGGTCACTCTCTCTCTGCAAAAACTGAATGTTTGGATCCTTCCATAGAGATGGAGTGGAAGAATATGGCCTTTTCATTAAGCTTTGTTTCATAACCAAAGATTTCATGCACTTTATCAGATTATGCATAGCTCACACTGAGGAAGGTCAGGCTACTGCGCAAGAGGAGCTGGACAGACGCTGAGTTTTCTCCTCTGACAGCTGACCAAGAGCCAAATGTAATCAGGAAAATGTTTTGCCTCGACACTAAAGATTCATAGGAGATTGTAAGACTTTCTACAGATCAGTTCAGGATTTTCTGGATTTATGAAAGAATGTGTTTGGTGAGAGATTTGTGTGTTTGTGTGCACGAGTGTGTAAGAATACTAGCGTGTGTGTTTGTACGTTTGGGGTTGCTTTTACCGAGAAGTGTATTGTTCTTGTTAGCCAAAGAAAAAGTATGTTGTAAATACTGTTTTTGACATAAAAATCAACCCACACTATTGAGAGAGCCAAAAAAGGGAAGAATACGCTGTACATACCGAGGGGTGGGCGGTATATTGCGTTTGTACGATATATCAATATATTTTTATAAACTAAATAGGATGAGGCAATACCGTTTATATCAATATGTTGTGTTCTCCTCAGTGCATCACTTACATTTCACAGGTATATTCTTAGAAGGTCATGCATTTTACTGTCAGGAGTGGACAAGCCTTATGCAAGATAGTCTCCGCTAAACTTCACAGACTTCAGTGAACAAGCGCTGCCATGCGCCAAACCATCGAAAATACAGAGATATGATTTTTTTGGCCATATCGCCCAGCCCTTCACATACCAAAAAATGTGTTAAACGAACAGTATTTTGAAATCACAAAATGCCTCATATGTTCACATATTCTGGGTATTGAATTGTGCCTCTCTTTTACTACTTTTTATGTAATATATTGTAAATCTTTGATGATTAAAATACATTTATGTACAGTATTGACACTAAAAATGGGTCACTTTTTGTTCATTGTGTAGTATTCTTTGAATTATGAGTTTTGGGAAATGTGTGACGGTTCCTTTCATATTAATGATGATTGACAGCCAGATATTAACTGCAATACCGCCGCTGGTTGCAACAATGTTTTCAGTTAGTCTTAAAAAACAGTCCATTAATCATTTGTCACGCACGCCCACTAGTTCAGTGTTGTGGGAAACGAACCTCTTTAATGAAAATCAGTTGTCAAATATGCCTCGGAGAACTGACACCTGCATTTCAGTACATAGGCCTCAGGGTTTCTACTACAAGAACACCTTTAGCTGTTTCTAAATCAAGAAGTTGTTGTGAGAAAGTATCTTTTACTACAGAAGCCAGTGGGTAAAACTGGATTTTTGTCATTTTCAAAAGAAAATCCAAAACCTGCTGTTGTTGTTATAGGTGATTTTAAGCATTATTATTTCGGTATTATATAGTATTTATTAATATTTTGAATTAGTTTTGTAGTTTTTTTTAAGTTTTAGTCATTTTGTTTTGTGCTTTTGTCATTTTTATTAGTTTTTTAATATTTTTATTTATCTTTAATACATTTCATCTTTAGTATACTTATTTTTTTCCGTTAGTTAACGAGGAAACATTTCATTTTTGTTTAAATTTAAATATTGCTTTTTATTTAATATTTTGCTTGATACTGGATATTTAATTACGCATTTCTAATTTACCCTATTTTTTCATTTACATTAGTATCTTGGCAGTTATCTAACACAAGTCAGTCTTTAAAAACAATCTTTTAATAACACTGTAAATGTAATTGTAATTTTTAAATGTACATTTTTATCATACTGTACATAATGTTGCTGCCACCTGTAGCATTTAAAATGATTGATTTAGTTTTGAATTTTTCATTTATTCAGACAAAATAGTACAGAATTTTAATAACTGTTATTTATGGGTTATCGACATGAATGTTGTTTTTAATTTATTCAGACAAAGTCTATATAATTTTAATATCTGTTAAAGGTAGGGTAGGTACTTTTTGTTATACTGGTTGAAACTCTTCACATCCTGATAGCAATCAATAATAGAAGTGTTCTAAATATGAATACATGTACATATATATTCTGTGGAAGTCTCAGGACCAAAAAAGGTTCATCCAATCATTGCATTCAGTCCAAACGTCCTACCTGCCTGTCAACATAATTTAACGGTGTCTCTCATTACGCTTTGCTGACTCTGCTGTGTGCATTATAGACTGTATAAAACAATGGACGTAGTGTCCGTGACATCACCCGTAAGTTTCTAAAGAGCATTTTTTAACCCCAAAATGGGCAGAGCCAGTCATCGCCATCTTGGCAGCGCATCACCGCACGTCATTCACAGATAACCGAAAATGGGCAAAGAGGTGAGACGTGGGTGGAGCTGAGGTACCTGGTTGCTGAAACCACGCCCACTTAGTGCAACGTGATCAAGTTAGCTCAGGCTAAGGAGCTTATGCTATTTGCTACTGGTAGCAATTCTGTCATTTTATGTTGAGCATCCATTGGTCCAGCCTGAGATGGTCTGCATCACCTAGAGGAAAACTTTAATAGATAGTTAGCTCCTTCACAGACTACTTTACATGCAGACATTACAACTTAAATTACTACAGTGTCCAAAGGGTCATAATATAAATGTCTATGGGATTGACTCCCTTTTGGAGCCTGTCTCTAGCAGCCAGTCATGAATTGCAGTTTAAGTCACTTCCATGTTGGATTCAAGAGAGACCGGAAGGTTGCCGCTTGGTGCATTCATGTGTTTTGGAGGAGGTGTGGCTTTAGAGAGCGTTCTGAAGGGAGGGTGGGATCTCATGCTTTCAAAGCTAGCTTGCTAGCCTCTTCGAAATTGCCTACCCTACCTTTAACATCAAATAATTATGAAATAACAACTATTATTAATTATTAACAGATTTTTTCTCGTCAGTCCATCAGTATTTATCATTAGTCTTGCACTGCGCATGCTCAGTTGTTTCTAAGCGTGAGCTGGGGCAGACGGCTATCTAATTGAGTGAAATAATCTTCCTCTTTGACTCTTTTGTGGCGTGAGGCTGTTTGAATTGAGCTCTCTAGCTAGAGTCAGTATAGCGGTTTATCTGGGCTTTGTTTGGGAGTGAGAGTTTTGAAATTCATGACTGGGAACTGCCGCGACCATAATGACAGAGAAAACAAAAACTGCAGAGTTCCTCAGACGGGTCATTTTTATCCCCGGCAGTTGTACACACCCCTGTTCTTTTCACCATCCCTCTTTTCCCTATAGTGTCCATTGTTTCTTTACTATTTTAGCCCCTAAACCGCTGGAACGTCTGGGGGGAAGAAGCAGACAAGGGAATAAACCAGTATCTGTGGGGCTGAAGGCCTATAAATATCTCTCTGTGGCATTCTCAAAATAGGATTTATTGGCCCGTTCTGAGTCTTGGCATTTGTTGTTGTTGTGGTGTTCTAGAGAGAGTAGAGCTGACCAGAGGGAAGCGTAGTGCATCCACATTTGTTCTGTCGTGGAGAGATGGAGTAAACAGTTTAGTCTCTAGTCTCCTTTTTCAGAGATGTCTGTAAATAGCTGGAGTACTAAAATGTATAAATATATGCTAAAAGAAAAGATTTACGAGACCTCAAATATGTGCCTGTGAAAGAGACTTCTTGTGAAGTGAGGAATCCATAACAAGTGCAGACGGTAAGTTTTCATATAGCCTACAACAACTTTGTTGGGCACAGTTAAATTCATCATACATTGTACATAATACATCATACATAATACATTCATTACCTTTAATTCTTTAGTTAATCCTAAATAACCCAAAACAAAAAGTTTATTTAAGTGGCACTTTATTCAAAAACCAGACGCGATCCATCTTAGCCTGCAGGCTCTAAATGCATTAAAATAGCAGTAAATCAAATATAAAATAAGACATTATTGTAAATTAAAAAACAAAAAACAACAACAAAGGCTTTATATGTAAAGTAGTCTTAGTATACCCTGTTTAAAAGTTTGAGGTCAGTTTTAATGTTTTTAATGACTCAGTGTTCACCAAGGCTGCATTTATTTGATCAAAAATTTAATTTAATTTTAAAACAATTGTTTCTATTTTAATACATTTTAACCCTTTATTAAACATGCTCACACAATAATTCTGAAATTAAAATAACTGACAAATAAACTTAATGTTTGTTTGAAGATCAAAAGTTCATAGACCAAATAGTCTAAATCTGAAAAAGGAAAGAGGGTTCAAAAAAGGAGGGTAAATAGATAACAGTTTATGCAAGTAAAATGAATATTTTTGTTCAAAACCATTTCAGAGTAATATTGATGTTGTTTTGATGTTGTTTTGTTAGAAAAAGAATGTTTAGATTTCATAAATTTAGACTAAAAATTTGTTATAAGTTCAAAAGAATTCAATTAAATCCATTGAAGTCAAAGGAGTTCATACTAGTACACTCAAAAAAAAAAAAAAAAGGGTTCTTCAGCAGTTCTTTGGGGTCACCAGTACCGTATAAAGAACCTGTTAAGCCCATGTGTGGTTCTTTAGTGGTTCTTTGGGGTGGTTAAGGTGCTATAGCACCACTGCCATAAAAAAAAAAAAAAATTAAGCCCCATAATTCTCATATTATATGTTCTTATAAATTTCATATAATGATATATACAAATAAAATTTCTCATAAATATTGATAAAAAATATATATTTTCTTGCATCACACTGCTTTGTGCTGTAGGTCTTGTGAAATTTGAAATTATTGAATTAATAAAAAGGTGGTAAATGTAATAATAGCATGGTAAAAAAAAAAAACTAGTCTTCAGTGTCACATGAACCTTCAGAAATCATTCTAATATGATGATTTGGTGCTCAAGAAACATTTCTTATTGTTATTATCAATGTTGAAAACAGTTGTGCTGCTTAATATTTTTAAAAACTGATAATAGTAGTTTAATAGAGAATAATAATAGAGATTTTGTAACAATGTAATTCTCTACTGTCACTTTTGTTGAATAAAAGTATTCATTTCTGTCCAAAAAAAAAAAAAAATGCAAATGGATCATCTCTGCAATACTGTCTTTGTTGACAGTCTTTGAAACATTTTAAAGAGTTGATTCACATGGCTGATTTGATTCATTCACTCTTAGTGATTCCCCCCTGCTATCTGCTTCTTTTATAAACTTATAAAGCTTCAAGTTTTGCTTGAGTGCCACATTCACCATCACCATAACAAGGCTGGCACATTAAATGTTGTACCAAAGGCCATGAAGGTCTCCATGGGTCCTCTCCAGTTCTTTCAGCAGTTAAGTTGAAGTGGCGGGCTTTAAGCTATGTGCCAGCTGACTGATAAGTATCTGTTTGAAGACATTCACCTTTTTCCCTCCACGTCTGGTAGCGAGCCATCATCAAGCTGTGTTTCATCATGCTCTTTGATCGCTGGCGCCACCCGAGGGTACAGAGATCAAACAACAGATAAGAGATAGACACTGCAAGGGTAACAGTGTACACAGCCCTAAGACACAACAGACTATCATACTTGCTTCCAAACAAACACGTGGAAGGAGCTGGGATAATGACAGGATGGCCAACTGGAGTATTAGTGCACCTCTGTTATATTTTTGATGACCTTTGGGCCATAAAAGTACAAATTAGTCCAAGAAGCAGACATTTAACAGTCTATTTAAAAAAAAAAAAAAAAGATGGAAGCTACTGTGCTCATTGGGACCTTCAGTGCTGCAGACATTTTTCTGTAGCTTTCCCCAGATCTGTGCCTCAATACAATCCTGTCTCGGAAGTCTGCAGACAATTCCTTGGACTTCGTGGCTTGGTTTGTGCTCTGACATTCACTGTTAACTGTGGGACCTTACAGTATATAGACAGGTGTGTGCCTTCCCAAATCTCGTCCAATCAACTGAATTTACCACAGGTGGACTCCAATCAAGTTGTAGAAACATCTCAAGGACGTGGAAACAGGATGTAATCTCAATTTTGAGCATCATGGCAAAGGTTGCGAATATTTATGTACATGTGATTTTTTTCATTTTTTATTTTTATTAAATTTGCAAAGATTTCAAGCAAACTTCTTTCACGTTGTCATTATGGGGTATTTTTTGAAGAATTTTGAGGAAAATAATGAATTTAATCCCTTTTGGAATAAGGCTGTAACAACAAAATGTGAAAAAAGTGAAACACTGTGAATACTTTCCGGATGCACTGTATTTTTAATTATTTATTTATTTATTTATTTATTTTTAGGTGAAATCTAACAAGATAACTCATAATTTATATATATACAAGCCGAGTCAAAACAGGGGGACAGTATTCAAGCTGATTATTCGTTTCTAACCCCAGAATGAAAAATTTCTTTAAAAAAAAAAAATCTTTTTAAAAAGAAAAAAAGTGCTGTTTTCTCGTTTTTCTGATTTCAATATTGAATCAAAAAACGAATGAACGGAAGATAGCCTGATTGGACCGGAAATCATGCCAAAATCTAATTTTCCGTTTGTTAAACTAAATGAAAAAACGAATAAACAAGCTGTCTATTCATTTTCTCATTATTCCATTCCAAATAGGAAATGAAATGATCAAAACGTACACGGACCAAAACCACCAAAACCAAACCAAAACAAGAAATAAATAGTTAACACATTTCAGCCCAAATCTTTTAAACTTGTCATTTGCAACAATCCCAAACTTTGTATTTCTGCCGTTTGTGGCCTGCTCCACAGACATTGCTTGTTTACTAAACTCTTCCGTTCCCAGACTAAACCACTAAATCAAGCCCTTTTGTTGTCAGAGATCTAAGGATTTGACTTTGTTTTACTCCAGTGATTAATGTTGGGCAAAATTTGTGCATGGCAGCAGTTCTGACTCTGTAAGTGAACTACACTGCCCTCTGTTGGTCATTGTTAAATACCATGGTAAGTGAAAATGGTTCAGTACCATGGTATATGCAACCCCTGGCAAAAAAAGGTTTTGTCCAATAGCTTAACATTCTGGCTTCATGAATGAACACAGGTTTGTTTTTGTGAATTGCCCTACACTACCCCTACCCCTAAACCTACCCATCACAGAAAACTGTGCATATTTTTACTTTCTCACAAAAACTCATTCTGTATGATTTATAAGCCTTTTGAAAAATGGGGACATGGGGTAATGTCCTCATAAGTCACCCTCTCCTTGTAATACCTATGTCATACCCATGTCATTATACAAATTTGTGTCCTGATATGTCACAAAAACACACACACACACACACACGCAATTAGTACTTTATTGCTCTGTCTTTCATGACAGCCTGAATTCTTTGTTGACAGATCAGCTTTGCAGGATAAAGCCTTTATCATGCCTTATCTTTTTTTTTTAATTTCCACCATACATTTTCAATTGGATTGAGATCTGGACTCTTTGCTGGCCATGTCATTGAGTTTAACACTCTTTGATCTGTGACAAGATGCATTATCATCCTAAAAAAATGACTCCATCATCACCAAACCTATTTTCGATTGATGGAATGAGAAATGTTTCCAAAATTTCAATGTGTGCATTGATTGCTGAAGTAATGATTGCCATCGCCTCTGGTCCTTTACCTGACATGCAACCCCATATTATAAATGAGTTGGGAAGTTTGACTGTTTTCTTCAGGCATACATCTTTATATGTTTAAAGAACGGCACCAGACAAAAGTTCCAGCATCATCTCCTTGGCCAATGCAGATTCGTGATTCATCAATGAATATCACTTTCATCAATCACCCACACTCCATGATTCCTTCTCCTTAGCCCACTGTTTTCTTCTGTTTTGGAGTTAGTGCTGGTTTTCATTTGGCCACACTGTGTTGAAATTCCTAGTTGAAGGAGTTTTATAATCCTTTCCATTGTTTCAACTGACAACTCTCTTGTTGAGGCCATGTTTTCTTTCAATTAGCCAAGTCCAACAACTTGTTAAGGTGTGTAAGCACTCCCTTTTAACTGCTGACTAATTAGCATTTTTAGACTGGAAATTATTAAATTAAAAGATGATTCCAAAATTGATGATTCCATACTTTTTTCCTCTACTTGATCTTGAAAAAGACATGCCATTAAGTGAATTTGTTTGATGTACATTATATTTCATGAAGCAGAATATTAAGCTTAATAAGCTAATATTAAGCAACGTCATATCTGTGATTTGAAAAAAAAAAAAAAAAGTTCTATCTGGCTTCAAACACTAGAGAGAGAGAGCTGTGTTTTAAAAAGAGATATATGAAAAAGTTTGTATGCAAGTATTTTTGTTTGTGTGGCTAAAGACTTATGTGACTGTACATCATTTTAAACATCATTTTATTTCTTTAAATGGATAAAATTATGCACCTATAACTGGATCTTCCCACACTGCCAAGCTCCTCACTGGCCGTTGCACACTGTAAAACCTAACAATGAAAATCGCTAAATGAACTAAGTTAATTTGACTTAATTTTTAAAAAAAAAAGTTAATCCAACTTAACAACTATTTGTTATGTGAACTCAAAAATGAATTACATTAAGCATCTGAATAAGTTACTAGAAATAATATGCTATTTAAACTCTAATGAGTTAAGTTACAAAAATTAATTTAATCTAGCAGCTATACGTCTATGGCTGACCACAACATATTTAAAAGAAATTTGAACTTATTCCATGGTTTCTAATTTCTTTTAAATAATGTTTTCTGAGAAATTACATTTGGTATAGCGTTGGTTATGCTTTTATAGCTTTCATAACTAATTAACTAAAAGCTAATCAAATACATATGAATCTCCTGTTCTGTCATAATTGCTTTGTACCAATGTTAGTTTTTGTTTATTCTTATGTAACTTTAATACTTTGAGTTTGATAAACTTAAACCATTTAAGGCAATTGGTTTTCTCAAACCATTTAAGTAACTATAGTTAGATTAAGTTAGATTTGTTACCTGAATTCAAACTGAATAAGAGGAATAAACTTAAAATCTTTAAGTTGAGTTTACTCTAATGACTGACTAAACCAACACTAAAATATAAGTGACTTTA
Source organism: Hypophthalmichthys molitrix (assembly GCA_037950675.1). Taxonomy (NCBI): domain Eukaryota; kingdom Metazoa; phylum Chordata; class Actinopteri; order Cypriniformes; family Xenocyprididae; genus Hypophthalmichthys; species Hypophthalmichthys molitrix. Next base: position 17,549,149 of record CM075507.1, read on the forward strand.
ACTTAATGTATATGAGTTTACAGTACTCATACTTATTGATTTTAAAACTTAAATAGTTTAATGCAATCTGTTACCGCAAATTATTGGATTTACAGTGCAGTAATTTTTTCCCGCTGCAGTATTTAAAGGTTTTACGGTCCTAAAATATGTGCTTTACGATGGTAATTTCTCTGGAAATTAATAATTTGGAAATAATGCATTTGCTGAGAATAGAAAGCCTTTTTTAAACATTTTAAAAAAATATTTACTTTATCACGCAGCTTATTAATTAATTCTTTTTTTTCATGTAGATTCCGAGTTGGGTAGAAAGCCAAAGCAAACTGATCATTTACTAATTATGAGCCTGTGCTGAGCTCTGGGTCGTCGCCGTGAGTGCCTCGCTGTCTCTACAGATCAATCTAACATCTTTTCCAGCACTTCCGTCCCCGAGTCCATTAAAGTATTACTGGAGAAGCTGATGAGAAATAGGAAAGCAGTTTTACAGCAGAAGGCCACCTAATGAAGACAAACAGACCTTCTCCACACAGTGTGTTATTTTGTGAGACGTCTCTGCAGACACAGAGATAGATCAATGCCTGTGAGTAGTGGTGGAGTAGATTATGGAGTATGTAGTGCCATTTTGTTCAGGACCATTACGACACAATACTACAGTCTGGCCTTCAACATCTGATGGAGGCTTGCATAATGCACAGTTAGCTTTGATTAAAAAAAAAAAGAAAAAAATGAAGTCATAAATAAACAAACAAAATACATCAATACATTTTATTGATATACTGTAGTTTGATAACCTATAAAACATAAAAGGAAACAGAAATTACCATATTTAAAATTTGATTAGCTCTTGTCTATACAAAAATCACACCATGATGCTAAGGTTTTGGGGGTGGTTGCCAGGGTGTTGCTATGGTGTTCTGGTGGTTGTTTACTAACTTAAAGGAATAGTTAACCCATGTCATTTCAAACTCGTATAACTTATTTTTCTGAAAAACGGGTCTCAGTGTTATTTATTTATTTATTATGTCATACAATTAAAGCATCACCTCTTTTCTCACAATGTCTGAAACAGTTTTATAAAGGTTTCTCTAAGCCCCTCCTTTCCGAAAGGCTTCTCTGCTCTGATTGGTCAGATGGCCCAGTTTGTTGTGATTGGTCTCCTGCTTACAGTGTGTGTCAGAAACGAAATGGCCATTACCATATCTGAATTTCAGCTCTTGAATTTCCTCATCCTTTGGCAGTGCAAGCAAAGTGGATTTGCTTTTGCAGCTCAGAAAACAGCTTCTTCTCGTCATGTCGTCAATACGAACCAATTTCTTCCAGGCCTCAGCTACAACAGTGTTTGAGGGCGGGTCAAAATGGACGTTGTTCACCGGCAACCAATGAAGACCATAGGCTTATGCAAATTTTTTACAAACCCATGTAGGTTCATGCAGGAAGTAAGACTGGAATTACTGACGACTCGTTTCAGGCATTTCAGAATCGATTTGCTCTGAATCGACAAATGGAGACAATAACTCCATTTTCGTGCACTTTAATCTTTGAAACTTTGCAGACTGTTTGCATTCAGCTATATCACACACTACATGAAAGGTAATATCAGAAAAAGCATTAAAGGGGCACTTTACAAAGAGCCCACAACAAAACCTAAAAATGTCTCAGGTGCCTCCATCACTGTAAGTTTTACCAGTGTTATTGACAACTGTATGTATATGATCTCTTAGAAACATCTGTCTTTAACAACCTGCATGAATTGAGATGTCATTTATGTCTGTAGCACAAAAGGTGCACTGAATTTGAATATGAATGAACCACTAAAGAACAAACTAATGAGCAAAAAAAAAAAAAAAAAAAGATTAATCAAAGTCAGCACTAATCCAAGATGCATCCATCAGTTGTTTCCTCTGTGATAGCTGCAGCTGTCTTCAGAGACATAAAGGTCCGGAGCACTGTGATCTTAGCTGTATCATTCACAATAAATGGAACAGCCCACGAGAATAACAGTCTTTCAGAGCTGCTTTTTCTTTTGTCGAGCAGATACACACTCAGCCCTTATTATCTGGCTCAATCCCGCACAACTGATATGAGTCACCAATAGGTAAGTCGCCTCATGGAGGAACCGTCTGATCTCTTCTAACCTCTTCATACACAGTTTTTATTTTTATTTTATTTTGCCTAAACTTTCGGGATTCAAGCTCCTACAGACACAAAGACACCACAGAGGAAAATAAAAGAGAAAGAAATTGAATGTTAATGTCAAAATGCAATGGGTAATTGCTTTGGCATTTAAATAAGAAGGGAACTTCTGGATTACAGAAATGTTCTTGGTGCCATTCTCTAGGAACACAGCTATAAAAAATTAAGTAATGGCACCAGGAAGACCAACCAAACAAGAACACCCTGGGCACACCACAAAAATATCATGCTCTTAATCATGTTCTTTCCAGTAAAAAGACATAAACATCCTAAAACCAAGATAAATGTTTTATTTATTTATTTATTTATTTTTTAGTTTAGTGGTAGTCTTTAAGCTGTACTGAAAAATATCAGTCTTTGCCATTTTAATTATCAATATTTGGTAACACTTTAGTTTAGGGTCAAATTCTCATTATTAACTAGTTGCTTATTAGCATGCATATCACTAGGATATTGGCTATTTATTAGTACTTATAAAGCACATTAATGCCTCATTCTGCATGACCATATTCTAAATCTCTTAATCATACCCAATACCTAAACTTAACAACTACCTAAATAACTATTAATAAGCAGTATTTATTGAGGCAAAAGTCATAGTTAATAGTAAAAATTGGACCCTAAACTAAAGTGTCACCCAATATTTTTATCTAAATGGCTTTACAATTCACAAAGAGTATCAGTTACAATAAATAATTCCAAAAAGTAACTGGAATTTTTAAAAAAAATATTTGAAATAAACCAGTAGGCTATATAAAAATGCAAACTAATGTCAAGACCACTGATTCCACTTATATTTTGAATTATATATGGATCTATATTTTCAACAATTATTATATATTTGTGGAGGACTGATGGTTAAATCAAATATAACAAGGGTTAGTTCACCCAAAAATGAAAATAATGTCATTCATTTCAAAACACTGCTTCGGAGCTTTACGAATCGAATCAGTGACTCGGAGCGCCAAAGTCACGTGATTTCAGCAGTTTAGCCGTTTGATAGGAGATCCGAATCACTGATTCGATTCGTAAAGCTCCGAAGCAGTGTTTTGAAATCGCCCATCACTATTTTGTTGAAAAGTCGTTATTTTGGGGTTTTTTTTGGCGCACAAAAAGTATTCTCGTCGCTTTATAATATTAACATAGAACCACTGTACTCACATGAACTGTTTTAAATATGTTTTTAGTAGCTTTCTGGATCTTGAGAGAGGAAATGTCATCACTGGCTATGCAGGCCTCACTGAGCCATCGGATTTAATCAAAATATCTTAATTTGTGTTCCGAAGATGAATGAAGGTCTTACGGGTGAAGAACGACATGAGAGTGAGTAATTAATGACAGAATTTTCATTTTTGGGTGAACTAACCCTTTAATTGCAACTTTTTAGCCAGGTGGTTGCTGTGCACTGGCATCATGGAAACTGTGGGTGTCAGCAAAGGTACATTAAAGCTGTTCCAGATCAGAACAAGACTAACTTGACAAACATTTGACACTTTAAAAAAAAAAAATTACTTTTGGCAAATGTGATTTGTTTTTAAATGCTAAGCATCTCTCCAAATTAATTTACCCTGGTAATTTTCCTGATGAAAAGGATGTTTAAAAAGCTGTTATTTTCAAATACTACAGGACACAACAAATTTTCCAATACAATATAACCAAAGCCACATGTGCGAGGAAAAAGAGGCTTCAATTTTTCCAGATGCTAAGCAGAACAATAATCAATTGGCTTAAATGCATCTATTGATTTTGTGCTGACACATGCTCGATGTTGGATATTGTCTGCAGAGACAGATTCCTTGCACTGTGGATAGAGGCATGTTTAACTAAACCAAATGTTTAACTTCCAGTTTAGTGGTCACTGTTAAACACCACACCTGCAATGTCACATTAATGGATAACTTGAACATGTATTGAAGCATGAGCAATCCACTGACCGATTAAAGTTGCTTTTAAAAACCTTGCTGTTTTTAAACATGACCTTCAAGCTTAAAGGGACAGTTCACCCAAAAAATGAAAATTATGTCATCATTTACTCACCCTCAAGTTGTTCCAAACCTGTATGAACTTCTTTCTTCTGCTGAAAAAAGATTAAAAAAAAGAAGATATTTTGAAGAAAGTTGGTAACCAGACAGGTGACGGTGTCTACTGACTTCCATAGTATTTTTTCCCTACTATGGAAGTCAATGGTCTGGTTACCAACATTCTTCAAAATATCTTCTTTTGTGTTCAACAGAAGAAAAAAACTCATACAGGTTTGGAACAACTGGAGGGTGAGTAAATGACAGAATTATCCCTTTAATGCTCAATTACCCTTGAAATAAAACAAATTTAAGTTAAAAATATAATCCATATAGAAACATTTGTGTTAATAAATGGTTTTTTTTTTTTTTACCATTAAAACTCATTTATGTCTTGCTATACTGTATGAGATGTAATGGAACTGATTTTCTACTGTGCCTGTGATGTTTCAGAGCAATTTCTGCATACGGGTCTGCGCAAAGCTTTAAAAGGCTGTATGATCTATACTGCATGCAGATTTTGAAAAGGTGTGTTTTTAAGCTAACATATCCTGGAATGACATTGTGGAGTGGGTTAAGTGGTTGAGCCTAAAACTGGGATCATGTTTTGGGGGGGTACAGAAGAATATGAGAGAACCTGATCAAGGCAAAGAATTCACTTTGTAAATTTCAGATCACCATCCTGTGTTTCCTTGATACTATACTATATTAAAATATTTTGAATGTTCATTTGATATTTTTATCTCCAAACACTTCGGCTTTAAAGCATGAGGTAAGCATTTGCTTGTAGGTGCTTGAGGACAATGGTTGGATAATGACATTATCCAACCATTTTATTGATTTATTTAGCTATAATTTTTTAATGATTTGTTGAAAAGATTGCAGCTGATACCGTGTGTCAGTTGTAAAGTCATTCAGATCTAATAAAAATGGCAGAGACAGGCTGATATTTTCAGTACAGCTACAGCTTGAAGGCTACTTCTAAAATGCGTGCCTTGTGCAATTTTGTTTCTCAAATCATTTATCCTGTTATTTTAGGATGAATACATGTTTTTACTCTAGAGAAACTATAAATACAGATTGAGAACTTTTTTTTTTTTTTGCGGTGTGCTCAGGATGTTCCTGTTTAGCTGGTTTTCTTGATGCCATCATTAAATCTTTTACTGCTGCAGCTTCTCAGTTTTTATTGCGCAATATGTGTTCAAACTGTGTCCAAAAGCAGGCACCAGTAGCTGGCATAAGAAATACAGTCACATGCAAAGCATGCAGATATAATATACACGGATAATGTAGCATTTTATCATCATAGAAGGAAAAGTTGACCTAAAAATGAAAATTCTGTCATTAATTAGACACCCTCATGTCGTTCTAAAACTATATAACTTTATTTCTTCCGAACAAAAAGTATTCAGTAGACATTTACTCTCACTGCATCTATTATCCATACAATGGAGTTACTGGTGACTAAGTCATTATGCCTAAAAGCTCCTATGAAACGGCATGAGGGTGAGTAAATGATGAAGAGACGTTCATTTTTGAGTGAAACATATGCCTTTTTCGCGATAAAACGCAATAAATGCCTGGCACAAACTTTATGTCGTTATATCAAATCAATCGTTTGACATCCGCATAAAAATATCTTTTGCGTAGTATGAAGGCAGTTTTTCATGCAAAATTCATTTATTTCATTGGTGTATCGCGGCACAGCGCCGCGACAGTTATTCGTTCTGATTGGCTCAAACGAGTGTCCGTTATTGAAAACCAGGGACAGGATTGGCTAACCTCCTGTCAACGGTTTTCCGTTTGTGTTTAGCAACGTTTCAGGCTGTACGTCATCTCATTGGCTTCTGTCAGTAGTTTGCTTGCAGCGGATTGGCTGAAAGGGTCGCGCGTGTGACCCGCCTTGTTCTACCTGTCTCGCTATGAGAGGCTGAGAGATTCTTCCTGCTGTGTATGGAACAGAACCGCCCTGTTCACCCCCTCCTACCAGTGGATCTCGTGTGCCGAATGGTACAAGCCGGTTAGCATGCCACTCAGACACGGAATCTGCTGCAAATAAATCCAAATTGTTAATACACAACGTCAGATACCTGCAGTTGGAGCGAAGGCCTGGTTGCGCAGAAATATTGGCGCCGAGGAGGGAGCGGGTTGGTGGAAAGAGGGGTGCGTGGCGGTGGGAAGTGCTTTCCTAACCAAATCCTCCAGAACATGGCGGAGCACCACACCGCCTCCGACTGTAAGCACAAAGCGAGCTCCAACGCTGGAGGTTCGGTCTCGGGTAACGGACGGCCCAACTCCCCGGCTGGATGCGGCGCCGGAGGCCTGTCCGGAGGACTGACGCAGCCGGCGGGATGGCAGTCTTTGCTGTCGTTCACCATTCTCTTTCTGGCCTGGTTGGCAGGGTTCAGCTCTCGACTTTTCGCAGTTATTCGCTTCGAGAGCATCATTCACGAGTTTGACCCTTGGTGAGTATAAAGGAGGGCGGGTTTGTGGCGCATTTATAATCTGACGTTTGGAAATGTAATGCATGATTAATCTCGCCGTGAATGAAATGTCCGTGCGTGATGCACAGAGCTGCTGCGATCCTTCATTCATCTCAGTGTAATTGTGTCAGGAAGCGTTTTGTCTCTGTGCGGTACTACCATGCTTGACAATTTTGACACGTAACCGCATGGCAGTTGCCCTCCATCTTTTTATAATTTACAATAATCGAAATTGATTTTGAATGCGTTAACAACATGCTATTGTAATTTAGCACGACTGTTGATTACTATCTGTTGAGATATAATGATTATTACACGGTGTCCTAAAAATTCAGATCAGGAAATGATTAGAAAATATTGTCAGAAATCGTTTTTGTTACTATTTCTTTTTGTTAGTTACTAGTAAGAAATTCAACAGTGTCTAAAAGCTAACTAACGTCATTTATATTATCCATTCAATTATTGACCATTACATACTAGTACCTACTCCTTGGCTACTAGTCACTAAGATAGGAACTAAAATAGGACCTGATTACAATTGGACACAAGTACTAGTGTCTAGTCAATTAGTTGTAGCAAAATGTATTTAATAAGTATTTAGAATAAGTTTTGTAGTCCAAACAAGTTTCTTCTGACTAGTACCCATTCCAGTTTTACCACTTACTAATCCTAAGTGAATATCTGAACCACAAATTACTGTAGTGTCCTATCACAAATGTGCACTAACCAGTAATGTAATACTTTTCACTGTTGGGAAAATTACTAGAAACAAAGAAGTAAGTTGTATCTAATGAGAAATATATTGTGAAATTCAAGATATTACTCTCTATCGGATCACATTTGCTTAATATGGATGACTGTTTGTTACTATTGATTATTGTTAATCACTAGGAAGTAATTCTGTAGTGACTATAAGCTACTCTATAACAACAGAATAGTTACTTGTCACTATATAATACAATATGGATTGCTGGTAAATAAAGTAAGTTTTAGTAACACAAAAAAATATAAGTTCTGTTTTAAGAAATAAGTGTTAAATTGACTTGCCGTACAATATTACCACCTCCTGATAATATTAATGTGTGCATATGTGGTTTATTCATAAAAATCTCTGTTTCATAACAATGTCAGATTTGCAGACAAGTGTAATTATTTTGATCCATAGAGCTGTGTAATGCAAGCTCTTAACTTATGCTTTAGAGCTAATGGTGTATTTTTAGTTCTAAAATGTTTAATCCATTCATGAATCATCGTTTGAATTAAACCCCTTGAGCTGTAATTGCATCCAATTGAGACTCAAAAGCATTTACTTTCTTTTCTTCAACATATAGACACATACTGTCAATTATTTCCTTTTGTCCTTGAAGAACAGTGAAGACATACCCCCCCTTTTTTTTTTTTTTTTTTTAAATTAAACTGTTATATAAAGTCTCAAGGTGGTAAATGATGCTGGATGAATTTAGGTCAACTTCTGATTTTATCATAATCTGAAACTTTATAGTCACGCTTCTCACCATGACAGATTCTTTAAACACATTAATGGTGTAATTAGGCATGTGTTTGATTGCATTTCAGCAGTTATGCTACATTTCTTCTCTAAAAGAATAACAGCAGGAACATCATTTGACGGTATGGTCCCAATTTTCAGATTTGCAGTCATAACTGCTAATCTTGAGGGTCATGGTGCTCTGCATTCATTAGTCTGAACGGAAGATCAAACAGTGTTATCTATGTGCATAAACAAACTAACTCCTAACCTGCCTCCTAGGCTAAAATTAATGATATTCAACAGACAAAACATCCTCATGCAAAGCAGGTGAACATGCTAGAGTATAGTTTTGTTTTTTTTGGTTGTTGCCAGTCCTGGTTTCCTCTTAGGTGCTGTAAAGCTTGGTCATTACTAGTGATGCACCGAAATTTCAGCAACTCAAGGTATTTGATCAAAATAGCATACATTTTTGGTTTCGGCTGAAATGGTTTTGGAAGGCTGAAATCATTGACCAAAACAGTGACATTTAATGAGCACTTCTGTGATGATGCATTTTGACTGTCAGTGTCTATTTTGTCCAATGTGCACACAACCAAGATAAGCTACAGCAGTGTGGACACACTTTCACCGTGACAAAAAAAATGATGCTAGAGTAGAAATATGTAAAATTTGTTTGGCTGAAATTGAGAGGCGGCTTGTTGCTGAAGAACTTTACAACAGATGGTTTAATTTATTACCTGTGAAAACAACATCAATCGTTTAGAACAATAGTTCATAAAGTTCAATTACCCAAATTTAATTACTAAAACTTTATTTCGGTGCATCACTAATCGTTACACAGTTTGTAGTGTGTAATGTCATGTATAATAGTAGTGTTGTCACAGTACCGAAATTCCAGTAGTTGGTACCAATGCCATACAAATTTTACGGTTCTCTGTACCAATTTCGGTACCACAGGAAAATCTGTTGGAACTATTTTACTATTTTATATAGCCCATTTTAAAAACATATTAAATATGGTGATAATCATACATATAAATATTTGGAGCTTGTGTGTGTATATATACCTCAATTAAATAAATTTTATAATATAAAAAAATAAATAAACAAATGCTCAAACAATGTGCGTGTTTATTTTAGCTATTCCTTTAGAGAAACGACACACTACAGCCTGTAAAACGAAATATGAAATAAATATCAGTAAATAATGGTAAGCTAAATAATAAGAAAGTTAAATATTTAAAAAAAAAAAAATTTAATTTCCACACAAAGATGCATCATATAGCCTATCGCTCTGGCCAATATAGTGATGTCTAACTCAAACGTTTATTGCATCAACCACATCCTTTCAAGACGGACAGATAAAAAAATCCAACAACTCCCGGAAGTTGCATCTATTTAGCCAATCAGATATAGGTTGCTAGATCGAGAAAGTACAACGACGGTCAGGATGTGAATAGAATAGATAGGTCACAAAAAACAAAAGTTTAAAAAGTTCATAAGACATTTGTTGCCTTGATTTCACAAGAGCGAAATTAGTAATAGCCTAAGATATGTTTTTCACAGTTGTTAAGACGCATTTCTTAAAACCTTCACGGCTTTAAACAAAACCAAATCTTCAGACTACATTCACAAAACCACCGATTCTTTTTGCAAAATAAAATCTTTTCACCTGTTCTCAAAATCAACCAAAGCTTTCAGATCATACACACATCAGTCAATAAACTAGAGCATTCATTAGATGCCTCATCAAAAAATAGAGAACATGGCATCCAGAGTATGTATTTACAGAAAAAAATGTATATTGTGTACAGTAAACAAATTTTGCAGAAGTATTGTAATCACAACTTAGTAAGGTGACTATATTTTGTGTACTGTATGTCCTGCAAGTGTTGTATTGAATATTGTATAGTTGAATTTCTGTATATCCAGATATGCAGTAGTCCTACTGTTAAAGTACACTGGGGGAAAAAAAAAAGAAAAAAAAAAGGCAAAACTGCAATATCAAGGTCAATGAAAGATTCATTCTACCTCAGCATTTGGTCTTTGTGCCAGGTCTGGTCTGAGGACTTTGTCTGCATCACTGGCAATGATGTCCCTTGCCAGGCAAAGGGAAAACCCCTCTGTTGTGCTGGATCCAGCCTTGTCAACACTCTCCACACTTTGCTCTTTTTTGTCCTCATCCACCACCTCTTACGCATACACTTCCTCTTCTCCGATAGTTTCCATCTTATAAACATTCAGTTGCAATTGCAAATGGTGTCTAACTATGTGAACTTGTTAAAGGTTTTGCCAAAAGAGTGATTTTTTTTTTTTTTTTTTTTTTAATTTGACAAATATGTTTTGACCACTGAGCATTTGCTTCATAGAATGGGTTTTAGTATTTTAGCAGTTGATTAAAAACTGTAGTAGCATGTTAACCGGACATCCATGAGCAGAACTGAATATCCTCTTTGTGGTCTATTATTGAGTCCTTTAAACTGCATGTAAACCCAAAATAAACTGTGGTTGGTTGCTGTATATGTTGGCCAAACACCACCTTTGTGTGGGAAGTAGGTTTTACCGTCCTTCTGATTCAGTTGAATACTGCAGTCCAGTAGGAACGCCTACTAGCAAACAATAGCACAGATATTTGGCGATCTACAGCCATTTAATGTGAACTCTGTGTAAACACCTCTTAAAGAACATTCTTTCATTGGCTCAGGGTTGCATCGACTATATGGAATAAGTGACTATATGAGCACTACTTGCATGAGTAGATTTAATTAGCAAATGGGTCATTGCTGTTTGCTAATGGCCTTTCTGAATTTTATTGGTATAGTTTTCTAAAGCATTTACATATAATGCCTCAGCCATCCGGTCTTGTCATTAGCCCTTTTCCATTCACAGAGTTCATAACACACATAGCATATTCTGAAATGGCATGACAGTTTATTTAGCATGATGCTACTTTTTTCCTCTGATGCTATTGCACACTTGGGCAAATCTGTTGGCATCTGTTAAGGTTGAAGTGTTGTTTTTTTTTTTTCTCTCAATGTTAGAATAATTTCTCCTGTCCTTGCTTGTTTGAGCAGCCTGAAAGAATAAAATTGGCTCAACAAATGGTGTGAATTTTTAGGCAATTTGTTTGGCTGACCAATGGCAGATGGAAATAAAATCTGCATTTTTGCCTTTCAGAAATGATTCACATTACCTTTTATTAATTATTTTATTCCTTTTACATTTTTAGATGTAGAAATATGTGAATAGGTGTGCATAACATATGTCTATGCTATGCTATCTATGCTTTTTTTTTTTTTTTGCTTGCCGCCGCTCTCCAGTCTGATCGTGTAATTTCTTCAATCCTTTTCATAGGCTTTTCTGCCTTTTGTGCAATTGTGGAGCATTCAAACGGTCTCTGATGTAACCCACTGATTGCATTTTTAGAATTATTTGTTTGTGCCATTTATTTAGCTGTGAATAAGACATTGGATTGTTGTGATTCATAGTGCTTACCTTTTGTTTGCTTGCACACATGTGTCCTCTCAAGTGTGGCATTGACACCTCTCAGGCTATTGTGTGCTCTCATTCAGTAATCTACTTTGACATGCAGGAGGAGTTTTTCTTTTTTGCTGGCAGGCGTGCATTGGCTCAGATTGATTTTCCAGCTCTGTTAGTCATATGAATGTTGAGAAGCTTTTAACTGCGAGAGTGTGCTCAAGTCCCTTTGTAGAGATTGGGATGGAGGTCCCTCTGGGTTATTGGTTTCCTGGGCACAGATTGGGCCTAGTCTTGGATTTAAGCCCGCTGACACTCACCAGTGATTCAGCATGCAAATGTATATATTTTAATCTTTGGACAATGTGTAAGCATGCATCTAGAACTTCAAACATAGAAAATATGTAGCATGCTAAAATAAACACCTACATTTGAGATTTGCAGACTTTTGAAACTTGATTTTTCCCTGTAGTTGCACCAGGTGTTTGGTTTTGTCTGAATGCTGGTTTCTAATATTGAAGGAAAGTTTATTCATCCTGTCTCTGTAAATAACACCATTTAAAAAAGCTTGGAAACTGACTGTGCTCCGTAAGTGTTTGGAAATTGTAATAACTCTGAGAGCACCTTTCTTTCAAATGCTTTGTTCATACAGGTTTTTTTTTCTGTTTCCAGCCAGAGGCTTCATTGATTTGAGAGCTCAAATGAGTAATTGTTTCATGTCCAGATAATTTCAGTGCAACACACACACTTTGGTTCTCTGGGTGTCTCATTTAGATCCAGCACACTGCCCCGAGCCTGCTCTGTCCTTTCTCATTTTTGGATTCTGGAGTGTTGTTTCCTGTTCTGCTTTTCTACTCTTAATTCCTCTAGTGTATTCTCTGTCTATCGTTTTTCACTCACTTGCTTTAGCATGTGCACTTCTTTCACCTCTCTAAGGCAAATAACACAGCCTGCTATTAGGTCTGGAATGAAAGTCGAAATGTGTCGACCTGTAGAGATTTTTATGTGCTGTATATATTGTGGTAGGCATACTTTTGCTGCTATCAGTGGGCGGGAACCATTTACATTATTTACATGCAACAAAGAATCGGGGTGTATTGGAAAAATTACAAAGGAGAACCTGAGCAAGTCAGGAAGAAGAATGTACTTATGGTGTCACAGGCATAGGTTATCGTGTATTTATTGAGTAATTTACATCGGCTTCGAATGTGGCTCATTAAATCAGAACTTAAAAATATATATGCTAATATATATTTTTGTTTTTCTTAGATCAAGTGTTGCATAATGTTATGATACATTCAGTTAGTTACGAATGTATTTACTTGTATTAAATAAAAGGTAATCAAATTAGATTTAGTTATGGTTACTTAATGATTAATTACATTTAAAAATATCAATGCATTATTGAGGTAAAATATTGCCACATTTTAAAAGATCCCCCCCCCCTTCCCAACTCTTATATAAAATGGATCATACTGTGAAATGAGTTTGATCATGTTGCCTATATCTAACCCTTATGTTCTTTTTGCAGAAATAAGGGCAGCAATGCATAGCTCATATTTCCCCTATTTTCTTTGAAAACCTCTCCACTCTCTTTATCCATATGGCATTATCCATCCACCCTTGCGTTAATTGAGCTTTCATCCTGTATCTCCCTGACCGCGGCTGCATTGTCTGTGACGGGCATTCTGATCTGAAGAAGCATTTGAGTGCCACTTATCTCTGAGCTGCCTGTGGAGTTGAGCTGCTCTCTTGTATATCTGAATGAGATTCTACTTTTATTGGAGGATACGTGGAGAATTATAATGTTTTCAGGGACCACAGGGCTCTTGTTGCCTCTGCCTGGCCTTGAATATAAGTTGTCCGATTAATTAGACTCAAAAAGGAGGAAAAGATGCCAGGCACAGGTCATCTTTTTACTGCACTTAGTGTAACCTTCTCCAAATATTGTAAAGAGTAGTGGGAAGTTGTGTGTTAATTAGGGTGGTTTAAAATGGCACCAGGTATTGTGGTGGTGTTGTATACCACCTTTAGCTGTCTGCTTGGCATCCCTAATGCCACTGCAGTTCGATCCAGGTTTGTGACCTCTTCATATTTGTCTATGAGCCAGCTCATTAATATTACTACTACCTGTTCAACTGAATGGAGAGTTCCCTTGTCTTTAACATTTCAGTGTTTGGCAGCCTGAAACATAGTTGTCAGGTCGTGGTAAGTTGACCTTCATGTCATTTGCCTTTGTTTAGTCAAAAGTCTGATTGTGGTCTGTGTAGTAATGGAAATGGAGGGGTGGATGATTGATTTTATATATTTATATATATATATATATATATATATATATATATATATATATATATATATTATATATTTATTAGGGGTAGGACGGTTCGCTGTAAAAAAAATCAAACCGTTCGATTCTCCACGCATGGTTCGCCACGCAATTGGACCGCGGTTCATCCCAAATCTGACGCATCTATAATATGGTTTGTTGAAAACAACGTGCAAAACAGACAGATTTAATGTATGTTTCAGTTGATGGATATGCATTCTAGTTTCCCAGTACGTTACAACAGCGATGATCAAAAGAATTTGGACAAAACAGTCACTCATTGTAAACAATGATGTGCCGAAAGCTCTATGATCAGTCATTTACGCCGTCATCACCCGGCTGATGGCGTGAGCGCAGGTGAGACCTGAACATCTCATGCCAATTTAAACATTCATCCATAAGACGCGAAAGAGAATTTGCATGCGCTGTGAGGAGATTGCATGTGGCTGTACTCATCTGAAGTGTGTACATGGAGAACATACTACCTGATGTTTTGTAAAGAATTTAATTTAATAAAAAAAAAAAACAAATTTTGCTAATGAACAAAAATATGATGCAGAAAAAGTATCCATTTTGTGCTGAAGCTGGTGAAAATTTTGGCAGAGCACATATAAATCTGAACTACTTGGCCAGCACGAACAAAATCTTTGTCAAGCCCTGCTTTATCCTTAACTGGTATATCGCCCAGAGCTAAATGGAAGTAAGGTTTTAGTTTCTTCTTTGCTTCTGTATCTGGGCTAGTTGTGTCTGTAGCCTTCTCCCACTCAAGTTTCATTCATGCAGTGTCATCTCTGCTTGAGGTCAAAGTGGAGCAGTTAACACGGTCCAATTGACTGTGAAAACATGATTATGGGGGCAGTTCTTCTTTATTCCTTCATACTGTTGGAGTCTTTCAGCCTCTCCTGCTTATTGAAAACCTGCATGTGGTCCATGAGGTCGCTTGCAATGTAATGTTCCACCCCTCCCATTTCTTGTGATGGTTATTCTTATGATGGATTTATAATGCTCAAACAAGGGGTGCAAGGTTGTTGTTTTTGTGGCAAGAAATATTATGAAATCAAGTTATATATTAAGGTTTCCTTACAATAATATTGTTGTTAAAGCAACTTGTTATATTTCAAATCTTTTGAAGGTGTATGATAGCTTTGTGTCATAAGACTAAAAATTAAGTTTTTTTTTTTGTGTCAATCTTATCTTGTCAAGCTTTCATTTGCAAATTCATTAATGTGAGCAAATAGTTTAGTCTTTTCAAATAGTGTTTTCTTTACAAAGAATCAGTTGAATCAGTTCACAAATCTGAATGATTCATTCTTGAGTCTGGCTTTTGATTTCAGTTCGACTTAAATTGCAGTCTTTACACAGAGATATTATATATTATGTCATATATACCTGATGTCAACAAGGCAAACTTTGTGGTTGCCAGTCATTGTGAATTTCTTTTTCTTTTTTTTTTTCTGCACCAGA
The DNA here is from genome assembly GCA_037950675.1 of Hypophthalmichthys molitrix. Taxonomy (NCBI): domain Eukaryota; kingdom Metazoa; phylum Chordata; class Actinopteri; order Cypriniformes; family Xenocyprididae; genus Hypophthalmichthys; species Hypophthalmichthys molitrix. The sequence goes on from CM075507.1 coordinate 17,564,596, forward strand.
TAATTATCGGTGAGAATTAAGCATAGATATGGGATCATTAGCAATTTTCAGAGGAGTCTAGCTCAGGAAAAACCTATCAGTCTCAGTGTCTAGTTAATGAAATGTAAGATTTGAAGTAGCACTGATTGCCTAATTATTGTAGACGGAGGTTTTCTAATCTGTCATCACACAGTGATATGCTAAATATTAATCGCTATGGTTTTTCGGCCCACTTGGGTAAAGTTATTTGCTCTGTGTGTGTGATACACAATACGTCGCCGGCGTCTTTGTGTGCTGATACGGAATAGGTTTTAATTAGGATGTGCTCACTTAGCTGAGCTGCTTTGCATTCACAGCACAAGCTTTCCCCCTTGCCAATTAAGGGCCCTCAAAGTTATTCCAAGAGCGTTTGATGTGCTTGTGTCAGGCGGGACAAACTCCTTGTCCTCCTCCGGAAAACCTTCCGTATCGTTCCTCAAGGTTAATCAGTTCTTTTATGTTGGATTAAATCTTCAGGAAATGAACACAAAGGAAGTGAGATGTGAATTTGGCATTTGCTGTTTGGACTTCCTCCTCCCATCAGCGATTAAAAGGATTAAAGGTTTTTAAGTATGAGGGTTGATCGATGCTTAAATCATTCAGACTGATTGCTTTGACCAGACGTGCTTGATGCGTGAATTTGTATTCTTAAATATAGTCAGGCGTTTCATGAGTTTCTGAAGCACAATTTCTCCTTTTAAAAAGAACAATCTTCAAATTTTATACAGCTGACTGATCTGTTGATCCAGCCAGTTCAGTTATGAAATCTTTTTCATCCTTTTTGTTTTTCTTTTAGAGTTCGGGTCAGTAATAGAGCCATTGATGCACAAGAATGTACTTGACTTGCTTGCTAAATTTCAGAGTCGACATTCTCATTGGTTGTATTCTGAGCTTCAGACATCATGCTTTTACTTGGATGAATTTGGTGACACTTCACAATAAGGTCCCATTAGTTAACGTTATTGCATTAACTAACATTACCAATGAGCAATACATTTGTTACATTTGCTAGCTCATGGCCATTAAATAATATAAACGGATGCAACTGTTGATTTTAATGTATAAGTAAATTTTGTAATTGACATTAACTAAGATTAATACATGTGTCAGAAGTTTTTTTCACTGTTGGTTCATGGTAACTAATGTAGTTAACTAATGTTAACAAATGGAACATTATTGTAAAGCGTTACCATAAATTCTTATTGGCTTTTTAATAATACATCAATCATTATTAGTCTCATTTTCACTAACATTGTAAAATAGCAGAAAGTCCAAAGATTAAAATCTGATAGGTTACATCTCAAGTGAATATGATTTATTGTGCTTTGTAAAGGTCAGAATTTATTTATTCATAACAAATAATTATTTACAAATGTCACATTTGTAAATTGATTTTTTATTTTTTATTTTTTTTTAATAAATTTGGACAGGAAAATAAAGTGGCTGGAGTTTGGTGTGCAGTGTGACCAAAATAGGAATGCAATGTCCAATGTCCAACTTCAATTCAATTCAAAATATATATAATTTTAATATTGTAATATTGTGATCTTGTGATCAGCCTTGACATTAAAACAATTACCAGCTAATTGTATTGGCCGGAAATTTAATATCAGTGTAATAAAACACCTCTTTTTTTAAAAACGAAGAGAATTTACAGTCAGTTTTTAACAATTTGAGGGCATTTTTGAATTTTAGTCCTTCTTTCACCGGATTGAGGATTCTGCAAAGCACCAGCACTCACTTTTACTCCCTGACATATTTAATGCACACAGAAGACAGCGCATCTCATTTTATAAACCATAACTCTTTTCCATATATTATTCAGCCATCAGACCTCTTTCTGCTGAGTTGCTCTGCCTAGAGCAGTCTCGCTTAGACAGACCCATTTTTAATGGAGCAGGTAAAAAGAGCAAACTTAGCTGAAACCCCATCACTCCTCCATCAAAACTCCAACCTGGCTCTAACTTGCGGTCTTTACTTTTTTACAGAAGAATCCATGGATTCACAAAACGCCTGTATTGTTAAGGTTTGAAGTCTTTGCCTGGACTTTGATGTCTATTTTACCCGGGCTGTATGAAGGATGCTGAAGTGCGGTACCAAAGTAGTGTACTTTCTCCACTGGGTGCTGACATGGTTTTGTTGGCATTTTCTTGTTGATGGTATAGTCCTTGTTTTGTTTTTTTCTGTAAATGCTGGTACAGGCCATGACATAAGCTTGTGGTGCAATTGAACCAGAATCTGATGTTAATGAGTTAGAGATGTGTGTTTGTTTGGGCTGTACTGATTGAGGTCAGATACGTTGGCCCCACGGCCACCTTCAGAGCACGTTAAGCATAAAACCCTCTTTTAATTCTTTGAAGGGTGGAAGACTGCCTTATTAGATCACAGTAATTGGCTTTTTGTAGAGGAAAAAGGTTAGTGAAGGAATAAAAAGACCCAAGGAACATCCACAGACTATTTATCTCTCAGGCTACATCTATTTTTGTCAACTACAAAATAAGGATGTGCAAAACTGTATTTTAAAAATCCACTTGTCTGTGGTTTGCCTGAACGTCTCCTTGACTAATAAGGAGCCCTGTGCAATAGGCTAGTTTTGGGTTCACCAGATCCAACATGTTATTTGCATTCAAACAACACTAGATGCTACACAATGAAATGTAGAAAACAAGCAGCTTGGCACAATTTTGGCAGAATAGTTGCTAAAGGATATCTACAGTTCTGTTCCAAAGTTGTTGTTTTTTTCTTCTTTTCTCCCCTTATTCATGACCATTAGGATCATAGTTGGGTGTATTTTCTTAGGTTAATATTTTAATGGTAATTGGAGCATCACCACTAATAATTTACTTTTGGTCTAGTAGGTGACTGTTGTCATCCATCTCTGCTAGAAAAATAAATAACACTTAAAGTCAGCATGAAATGGATATTTGCCCTATCTATTTTCTAAATGCATGTTATTGATCTTATTGTGAAGATACATCCATGTATGTTTCTTTTATAATTATTTTTTTTGCCTCCACATTTTGATAAAATATACATATCTCGATCTTGTGAAATGACAGACTTCTCTCTAGTAAAAATGTCCAGACTTCTTTAACCCTGCCCCTTTCTTACAGTTGACTGCAAGCTTGCATTCAGATCTTCCTCCATCCACTCAACAACTGTTTTACTATTGTATGTCACAATACAGAAGAAAATAACTTCCAATACATAACATTTATTAGCTTCTGGTCATGTAAGTTGGCCTGGATGTAACATTTAAGCTGTGCTTTATCCTGCTATTGTGCTGGTTTACATGGTAGTAAATTAAGGATGAGTTATTATTAGGATTGCTTAACAATTTTTCTCAGAGATTGTCATCTTCCATATTTGCAACCCTTTTCATTTTCATCAATCTCCTATCCTATCTCCTATCCGCTCCAGATTCCAAGCTCCTTGTACTTTCCTTGCCTACATCCTGATTAAATTGATGATGGTGATACAGGCGTAATATCAGCCATCAAATTTAATGACAACCCAGCCTGACAACTCTGTATAAATTACTACAATCATTTTTCCACAATCTCAATCTCAAAGGAATGCATTGCAGTTTGCTCAGTCTAAAATGTCTGAGTTTTGACCTTTGAGATGCACAAGGTGTGATGGGGAGGAGTAATCAGAAACAACACTTGAGTCCAGGCTAGCCCCTCAGTCTCATTATGATACCCTTAGCCTAGAGACATTTTAGATTTAATACGCTTGCTTTGTTGTTGATTTTCTCTTCCTTTTTTGTCCCATAATGCCTTATACCAGGTCCTTAATGACCACAGAGCGATTTGCAGTGACAATGTGGCCGTAAGTCATTTGTTTTCAATAATAGTTGGAGATTTGAAGTTCACCACTGGAGACAGTGAAGCTTGTGTAATTTGTTGCCTTCTTTGGATACTTCAAACAAATAAAAATGCCTTGTCATGCTCCCACAATATCAGCATCAGTGTAAATGCTCCTTTATGCTACAAGGTTGAGCTCTTTCAGGCTGTACAGGCAATTATTAGATTCCTAGCTTCATTTCTTAACTCTGGTTATTCTATCTTCAGTTGTATTTGCCAAGCAACAAGTTATTAACATGACCTTGCCTTTACTGCAGGCTTTAATAAACTCTGAACCAGTCCTGATACCTTTAATTGCTTAAATCTGTTCTACATTCTCCAAGTAGTGCTTCTTCTCACCTCTGGACTCTAGCCGTTCGGTCTACAAGAAACTTCAAAGTTTAAACAACCTTTATTTCTAGCGTTTCCAGACACGCTTTAAGCAGCAATTTCTGCCGTACCTTCTGCAGTGGCTGTTAATAAATGTTAGGTTGCTGCACGCCATTGAATGGGACCTTTTCAAAGCTCTGCATGTATGTCCACGCAGTGTGAAATTGAGTTTTATGAAGTGCGGGGTTCAAGAGTTGCTGGGAACGCCGAGCAGAACGTGTGTCACGGAGGTTAAACTGCAGAAGAAAGAATTCCAGTTCACTGCTTGCATATAGACATCTCAGTGTATCCAGCTGATAATACAGTCACAAAATCTGATAGTCCACATTGTCTGCTGAGATTACCCCACCTTAAAACGACACGGCTCAGTGTCACCCTGGGTCATTTCTGGGTGACTTCCCTGTGATTGTGTATCCTGGCAAGAGTATGTAGTCACAGATACATTAAGGTGTTTCTTCAATCATCTCATGATGGCTGCTTTTTATTAAAACTAAAAGATTTCAATGTTTTATATTACAGGTTTCTTATATTAGGTTATATTAAGGTTACATTACAGCAGTCTATTCTCCATGCCTTCATTTATTTTTGCTATATTTCAATGGCTTTTGTTTCATCCTTGTTACAGATCAGACTTTCAGTCCTACTTAAATACATTTAAAATGCATTCATAAATACATTTATAATGTTACAAAAGATTTCTGTTTCAAATAAATACTTATATAATACTGAAATAAATGTGTCCAGTTTCTACAAAAATATTAAGCAGCACAATTGTTCTCAACAGTGATAATAACAAAATGTTTCTTGAGCACCATATCAGCATATAATTATTTCTGAAGGATCATGTGACACTGAAAAAGTAATGACTGCTGAAAATTTGGCTTTGCATCACAGGAATAAATTACGTTTTAAAATACATTAATACATTAATTTAAAATACATTTTATTCTAAAAATGTGTCATTTGTCAACGTCGTTTCCTCCACAGAATGCCATTAAACACAAATACATAATTTAATGATGATTTGATTTGCATCTTCTGCAATGCATTTTTGTTCACTTTCTGATACTTTTTATTGGATAAACTGGATCTTAAACTCAAACACTTTTTACACTCTTACTAGTTATTTTCTAAAAGTCCTCAGGGCCAAAAGTGCCCATAGTTGAAGAAACAACCATTAATGCAATAAGAATTCAACTCCTAGCAGTGTATAACCTCTTTAATGCAAGTCAGTTCACACTATGGTCTTCTTCATAACAGCATCCCCGGGCAGCTATTCATGTAGGTAATAGACATTAAAGTACAGAGTCTATTTGCTTGAATGGGAAAGAAGTCTCCAGAAGATTGCATTTCAATTATGTATTTCAAATCAGAAATAAAATCTGACAACAAGGGTATCATTTAGTTTTGCTGGTGTGTTCATGTTGTTTCCTTGCAGAAAGGACATTGCAGTGCTCAGTGAATGCCAAAGACCCGGGTTCGATATCAGATTGTGATGGAGAGTTTGACCATGCCAGTAAAGGTTCTTGAATCTTTAGCCTCCCTAGAGAGGAAAGAAGGGTCGGAGAGGCGCGGGCATGGGAGCTAGCAGGTTGTGGTGTCAGTTAGCAGCCAGGGTCAGTGATGCATGGTTTGTGTGCTTTAAAGGGGTCTTTAAATACACATGATTCACAGTTCTGCCATTCCTCCTACTCAAGCGCCAGGTTGCCAGATTCTCTTGCAAACGCCAAGTGTCTCTTGCCAGTGAGACGGCTGTATTACAAAATAGTAAGGACATTAATCTGATGGCAGGCCGTGTGCTGACACTTGCCATGCATGCAGAATCTGATTAAATAAATCCAGAAGTAATGCATTTCTATCCCAGTGGACACAATTTACTTGCATTAACAATAGCAGCAATCAGGAATTCACTGAAGCCGTAAACTTTCAATAAGAGAGCAGTATTCGATGGATCCTAGCCAGAGCTGATGCTATATTTTACGTGAATGAAAGGGAGCTGCCTCAGTTCCAATAGGTTGTGCTATCATGAGGTCCTATGTAGGGATGTGCAAGACTAGTTGACATTGGAAATACTGGTCGTTTACTTTTCTTTTCTCTTTTTGCAGTGTTTAGCTTTAAATTGTTACAAAAGCTACGTTCAAATTACGGTCATGTTAATGTTATATTTTAAAATGTTATTTTGAAAAGAGTATCGTTTCATTTTACCTCAGACCTTGCATTCATTCGAAATGTCCACTGGGAAGATGAGCAAGGTGAGGGAGTTTTTGACTAGAAAATGGAAAAGTTTTGTGTCTGCTTTGTTTAAACTGGCATATGACATTTGAGCTTGCTTATAGGTTTATACCACCGGTTACTTGACAACAACAGAGCCTATGCCAATATCCTAATGAATAGAATACCCATTTGATTAATCCTGTTTGGTTCGATTAAGTAGGTTATTTCAAATAGATTGTTCATTTACACTTGTTTTGACTGTCTTTTGGGGGTTTGTTAGACTAGTAGACTACAAATTAGCCCGAATTTAGTCGTGCCACACATCCCTAGTCCTATCTGTTTTGTTTTTTTTATAAGGAAAGGTGTATTTTTAGTTTTGTGTCAGCTGAGCGATTGACTAGCATTTGATCTCTCTTAGCCTAATCTTCATTTGCACAAATTAAGTCTACTGCTCTCTCATTGAAAGTTTACGGCTGCTAATTTTATTCAGTGAATAGAAATTGTATTTGCTCATTAGCCAGTGGTTGTCTTATTTATTTGCCATATTTGTTAAAATATCACCTGATTATTCTGGTTTCCTTTCAGCAGGGCTCATCCTGCATATATTAATGAACTCATGCATTTCGGTGAACTTGGCTTTGCTTAGTCCTGGGCTTTTTCTGGGCTAAAAATGGCATGTTTAGTTTACTTTAAGCACAAAGCAATCACGCAGGGCTGTGCCTTGATTTTTATTGTAGATAAGGGGAGTTTTAAAAGGCTATTTATCTTGTGTTAGTAATGAAAAGGTTCAGAACAACTACTTTGGAGTTTTGAGAGATAGCAGGACACAGTTTGCTGAACTTGGGCTGATAAAGGCATTAGAGAGGATTACACAGTTTAATTACAGCCATGTTCGTAGTGCTTTTGTTTGAGGTTTTTCTTAATCTGTTGTGCATCAAATTAATGGTTCTAAGTTAATAAAGACTATCAGGAAATGTATTCATTTGAGCATTTAGAGATTTAAGGTGTATGAAAAAAAAAATAAAAAATAAAAAAAATGAAGTACCTATTAATACATGTAAACTAGTTTTTTTTATATAAAGGATAACATTGGCATAACATTATTATTATTATTATTATTATATGCATAACATATGTACATGTGTATTTTTACAAAAATGTCGCTAAAAGTAACACGTACATACTTGTATACATATTTATATACATAAAACATACATAGATATACAAATAGCTTTTATTTATTTAATGTTATTTTCTTATGTGGGGCCTGTGAAAATATTGGCAGGGTAAATCTAAACCCCACCCTTTTACCCTTTAGTAGTGTTTTTTTTTTTTTTTTTTTTTTTTTTTCTTTAATTTGTTCTTGCTGCAGAAAAACTTGCCTAAAGGACAAAGCAGCAAAAATACTTGTTCAAGTATGCATGACCGATTGAACAGGTGTCTTCCTGTCTGTGTGCACTGAAAAACAGCGAGTCAACAAAACTTGTCCTTGAAAACACGTCCTTCAAGATTAAACAATTGAAACATTTAACCAAAACATATTTTTCCATCTCATTAAATAGTCCATATTTTAGTTAACCATTTCATTGCTTCCTAGTGGATGTTCTTGTTGCAGTCTTTGTGGTTTGGCACTGGTGGTAGTTGGCAGTTGAGTATCTATATGGAAAGATCTGTCATTTATGCAGTGTCTTAACACAAGGCTCTGAAAGCTGACATGCACCTCGTCTCACATGCCAGTGTTGATAAAATGCTACCTTTTCTCATTAGAAGTGACACCACATCCTTTTCTGTTCTTCTTTGTTTACAGGTTCAACTACAGATCAACTCATCATCTCACCACTAACGGTTTTTATGAGTTTCTCAACTGGTTTGACGAGAGGGCCTGGTACCCACTAGGCAGAATAGTGGGAGGCACGGTAAGTCTGTTTTTTTTTTTTTTTTTTTCTTCTTCTTCTTTACATTTTGTCTTTTATTTTTCTGATAACACTTAACAATAAGTTCTCATTCATTTCCATTATTTAATGCTTTATATAACATGATCTAGCATTTAAATCTTTAGCTGTCTTTAAAAGTCTTTACAAATTTGATTGTTTTCAAGATTTTTAAAAATCTTTTAAGGATTTTTTTTTTATTTATTAAAAAGACAATTGTTCATGGTTTTCATGTTTGTTCACAGTATATGACAATTTACAGATACAAGTTTTGAAATTGTAATTTTTTTTTAAAACATTTTTGAAACAGTTTTAAAAATATATTGGTAAATGTTAATTTGATTAATAAATGTAGAAATATTGTTGAGTTCATTGTTAGTTCATGTTAATTAATGTTGTTAAAGGATAGTTCACCCAAAAATATTTCAATCAAACAAAAAATTGTCATTTACTCACCCACATGTTGTTCCAAACCTGTATGAGTTTCTTACTTCTGTTGAACACAAAAGAAGATATTTTGAAGATTGTTGATAACCAGACAGTTGACAGTAGTCATTGAGTTGCATAGTATTTTTTTTTCCCTACTATGGAAGTCAATGACTACCGTCAACTGTTTGATTACCAGCATTATTCAAAATATCTTCTTTTGTGTTCAGCAGAAGAAAGAAACTCATACAGGTTTGGAACAACTTCAGGGTGAGTAAATGATGACACAATTTTCATTTTTGGGTGAACTATCCCTTTAAGTATTAATAAAGAGGTTTTTTTTTTTTTTTTTTTTTTTTTTTTTTTTTCCTATTTCTTTTTCTTTCCTTTTCTTTTTTTTATGATTCATGTTTGAAGCCTTTGTAAAATTATACTCGCATCTGAGCGGTACTTTTTTCACTATTTAATTAAATTATTTAACTCGTATGATTCATCATTTGAATCATATTTTAAGATCAATATATGTTCATCAAAAGGACTTTTAATCTATGCATTGAAATAAGTGATTTCTGCCATTCACACCCCACCACCAAAGACTATCTTTAAAATAAATCTATTATACAATTTCATTTCCCATAAATACTTCTACACAAATTATTTCTAGTTGAATGCTTGATGTCCACATTGTTGTCGCTGCATTCTTATGCCAAAGGTTTGCATTCTATAGAGTCGCTTGTGAGTCATCACAAACAGCATGAAATAATTGTCAGCTCATTCCAAACTTTGCGATTGGCTCAAACTCTTTGACAGCAGACCTCTTACATCATAGTGCTCTGACCTTGTTCCACGAACAGTTAATGTTGCAGCGTTGTTCACACAAAGCATCAATACAGAACTTTTCCAGTAATGCTACAGCTCTGCAAATTGCTAGTTCTGTTTTGTCTGCATTTCGACAATGGTTCTTGTTAACCCATAACCTCTATATAATAAAAATGCAGTTAAATTCATGCCAAAGGCTGTTTGTGTGCAAGCTCCTATGGACAGACAGCCTCCAGATGATTTCTTCTTGAAAACAGCATCTTTCGTCCCTAAATAAGGCCACCCCCTTTAACACTCCCTGTCACTGAGAAGCACAGTGCTGCTGAACCTAATGAGCTGGCTGGAGAAAGTTTGGCTTACGTTTGGCATCTGACAGCTCTGGTGTTGGAGCTGTAGGGGGGCTGCAGGAGGCAGGGAACAGCATCTGTTGTTGTATACAGTTCAAGCAGTCGTTATATGGCCTTCAGAGCAGGCTGGTCTGTTCCCAGCACAGCCTGCAGACTCGCTTGAGAGATGAAAAAAGAGACAGTGGGATTGTGGAGGTAAAGGATGGGGTATTTCCTTTCTCACTGCAGTTTGGCTGCTAAATTCAGCTTCAAAAATGAAAATTGTCATCATTTACTCACCCTCATGTTGTTCCAAACCTGTATGACTTTTTGTGGAACGCAAGAAGATAGGCTTTTTTGAAGAATTGTATTTGTTCTTACAATGAAAGTCAGTGGGGTGCAAAACAACATTGGAGACCATTGACTTTAATTGTATGGAAAAAAACTGGTAGAACTCTAAGATGATTGATTACTAGACTCCTTAGGGTGTGCTTGGGCTAAACTTTTAATTATCTCTACATCTTGGGGCCAATCAAATATTTAGGAATGTTTACAGGCTTTCTTACAGATCGTGATTTCATTGACAGGTAGTTTTTATCCCCCTCTCTCAAATTGCTGCAGGCAAATTTCTTGTTGATCAATTTTGCATTCGATTGCATTTATTAGCAACTCCTATATCTCGTCTTTTGCAGGTGTATCCTGGTCTGATGGTGACGGCAGGCCTCATCCACTACATACTGAATCTGCTTCATGTGACTGTGCACATACGTGATGTTTGCGTGTTTCTGGCCCCCGTCTTCAGTGGCCTGACTGCCATTTCCACCTTCCTGTTGACACGGGAGCTGTGGAACCAGGGTGCCGGGCTGCTGGCGGCGTGTTTCATCGCCATTGTACCTGGCTACATTTCACGCTCTGTGGCTGGCTCGTTTGACAATGAGGGCATTGCCATTTTTGCCTTGCAGTTTACCTACTACTTATGGGTTAGTTGGATTAAAATGTCACAGTTTGTTTTTTTTTCTCTTTATTTTTGCTTTTTATGTTTTTTTTTTTTTTTCCTCTTCCATCCAAAACTATCAAGTTTAATGATGTGAAATGAATGATAATCATAAAAGTTGACACAACAGCTCACACAATCATCTTGAATCAATTGTTCATGAATCTGAATGTTTTGGTTTTGTTTTTTTGGTCAGATCTTTTCAATGAATCTCTTAATTTGGTTCACAGAATTGGTCTGAATCTGGTTAATGAATCTGAATGTTAAAGTTTTCTGGTTGACCTTTTGTCAGTCACAGCCGTTCTCAAGTTAACCGGTCAATGGAAAAGAAAGTTAACTTAAATTTCAGCCTGTTCATCTTTTTCTGATCAGCCTGACAACGTGTGTGTGTGTGTGTGTGTGTGTGTGTGTGTGTGTGTGTGTGTGTGTGTGTGTGTGTGTGTGTGTGTGTGTGTGTGTGTGTGTGTGTGTGTGTGTGTGTGTGTGTGTGTGTGTGTGTGTGTGTGTGTGTGTGTGTGTGTGTGTGTGTGAAACAAATCAAGTGATTCACTGAATAGCTTAAATTTTAGCCTGTTCATAACACAAGGAGTCACAAGGACTTTTTTTTTAGTGTTTATAGTGTTTTAAGGTGCCCATTGAGAACTGTTCTAAAATGATGAAAATCTATTTCAGAAACACTAGCGCTGTCCCACACAGTTGAAATGATGAATTAACCTTGACAGACATTCATCACGTTTTTCAGCTGAACGACGAGACAGCTGGAACGGATGCAGTGGCAGCATACTTTGTCTCTTTCGGCGCTGTGAAAATTTTTTTTTTTTTTTTTTTTTTTGGCGCCCATCCCTTCTCTCTGGAGCTTGTTGTCAGTTGAGACGGCAAGGACTTTGCTGTCAAGCTTGACTTAAACATTGAATTTCCTTGGTCTCTTTCTTATCTTTGAGTGTTCCTCATCTTGGCTTTGTTTGAGGTGATGATATCGGACCCTTTGTTTGGGATTAGCAGAATTAAGTGTGTCCTCTCCATACAGGTGAAATCGGTAAAAACTGGCTCTGTTTTCTGGACCATCGGCTGCTGCCTCTCGTACTTTTACATGGTGAGTTTTCTTTTTACCTTCAGTTTGTGTTGCATTTCATTTCTGTTAATGGTACTTGGTAATACCATAGTAAAATACTCTTGACAGCTTTTCCTGCCAATGCTTATATTAAATTACACTAACGTTCATTGTTAATATTGAAAACAGTTGTGCTGCGTAATATTTTTGTGGACACAGTGATAGTTTTTTTTTTTTTTTTTCATGATTTTTTTTTTTGATGAATAGAAAGTTCAAAAGAACAGGATTTATTTAAATTGAATCTTTTATAACATTTGTAAATGTCTTGACTGTTAATTTCAAACCGTTGAATGCCTCCTTGCTGAATAAAAGTATTAATTTCTTAAAAAAAAAAAAAAAATCTTACTGACCACAAACTTATGAACGGTAGTGTATAGCGTGACAGTTGTAGTCCAATTTGGTGATAAATGGTGATTCTTTGTGACTCCATTTGAGTTGTTTTGACTGATTCAGCAAACTTTACTCACTCAAACTAAAACAGCTTATTTACTTAGTCAATCAGTTGGCATACTTAGGAATTTACATTTGATTTACTCATTGAACTGCAAGTCATTACTTGGTGTTATCAGTTGAATCATATTTGTTTTACGTAAGGTTCATGAGACGTAAAACAGTGTAATTGCTATAAAATGTTGCGTAATATAAAGTTAAAGAACCATAATCAAGTGAAATCATGAGCTGAAACAGAATGATTAAATTCTCATGATTCCCATCTGTGTTGGGGGTGTTCTGGGTCTGGTTGCACATCTCCCTTGCTCTTTTTCAACCCATTAATGTGATATGTAAAATAAATGAATAAGCAAACAGCACCATCCATCATGCCACCCTGGTGGGGGCCATGCGCCAGTCGGTTATGAATATCAGCCATTTCTGAAACTTGAGATTCTTCCCCTGGAGGAAGGCAGCGCTCATTAATAATGGAAGCCTACAGCCCTTCCCAGCCCCCAATAGTCTCTGGCTTTCCAAATGTGTTTATAAACATAAATGACACCAGTGCAATCTGAGCCATCTGCTCCATCAAGACCTTGGGGTCCAGCACAGTCCGAAACAGCCTAGAGGCGCTACCGGGGGCATGAGTTGAGAAAGGCTCTCTTGAGCGGGACATCCTAAGTGACCTAGAAAAGTGCAGAGATTCCAAAGGCTGAGTGTGCTAATGGAGTTTTCTCGTAAATGTGGTGTGCAATAGGGGGTGAAAGTCAGCAGGGACCTGGACGATATGATATAACTTGGTAATGACACATTGCGTTTTTTTACCTTTAGTGTGTACTTTATGAAAACTGGTTGTGATCATTTACTCTTTCACACCATGTCTACACCATGAGCGGCACAACGTAATAAAAGACATTAGAAACGATTGTAGTCATTGATGCTGTCTACACTGGTTGCAGCGTGAAACGCTAAATCCCAGAATGTGTTCTATTTCTGACATACTCTAAGCGCTTGTGCTGCTTCTGACATGGATTTGCAGTTGTCGCATCCATTGTAGATGGCCTCAAAGTGTTGCGACGTGACAATGATCATGCCCAGTGTAGACACAGTGTTAGACTTTGGTGCTTTGGGCGAGTATTTTCTAAACTTGTAATGATTTTAGATTTTGGTCAAAAAGATGAACACTGGTGTTGACCACTGTTATTTTACTCAGTTTATGTCTTTTGTCAAATGTCCTTTTTAAATAGTTTTGTATTTTATTATTATTTTAATTTATTTAAATTCATTCATTGATTTTAGTCACTGGACGTGAGCAGCACGACATAACAGACAATAGAACCCATTATAATCAGTGATGCAGTCTACACTGGATGTGGTGCGACAAATTCTCGACAGTGAAGTTCTGTTTCTGGCGTACTTCAAGCACTCACACTACTTCTGAGTTCTGACACAAAGAACAAATGATTTGCAACGATCGCTTTGTCGCATCTATTGTCGACAGCCTCAAGCTGTTGTGGCGTGACAGCTGTCGTTAAGAGACAATGTAATATTTTTGTCAATGTCATACATTAAGTTTTCACTCTGAGTAAGAATTGTCCAGACTAAACCTAGACCAAACTTACACTAAACTTTTTTATGAACATTTTTCATTCATTTCTTCATAATGTGAATTAAACTTCATATACTTAACACCCAATACACCATAAACAATGTTTTTTTTTTTGTTGTTGTAATGTGACCCCCTAAAATATCATTATAATTAGTATGCTGAAGTATTAGCTACTTATCTAAAAATGTAACTTGATTCTTAACGTGAGAATGCTGATACAATCTTGTGAGGTAAAATATTGCAATATTTGGAAGTGTGCAACATGACGTGTTTTATATTGCAGGTGTCTGCATGGGGAGGATACGTCTTCATCATCAACCTGATTCCCCTCCATGTTTTCGTGCTGCTCCTTATGCAGCGCTTCAGCAGGAGGCTTTACATCGGTGAGTCACCTGTGTTGTGTGTATGTTTGTGTGAGCGTCTCTGGTTCTTGTATGAAGTACACACTTCACCGCCCACACAATCACGCTGCGTAGTGCTTGTTCTCCCATACAATAACGAAGCGTGAACCTGCTTTTTCCCACTTGCATTTTGATTTGGACATGCAGAGACACTTGCGCAGTCGTGGTCGACTACATGAGTCTATCTTCACATTGACAGCAGCTTTTAAAGTTGACGATGTTTAATGACACATTTTTTCCGCCCACTTTACTCTTGCCTTTCACAACCAATCACATAAGCAGCTGCTGTTCTGAGGATACATGGATCTTCATGTCGCAGAAAAAGCCTTTTGCTCCGCATCTGCAGTCTTAAACAGCAAAGCAACAAACTGTCAATTAGGACCTCTGCTAGCATGAATAAGCTTGCCACTTCTGCAAAGTGAAAAAAGACACCAGTACTTTTTTCCTTCAAGAACAAAGGGTAATTTTTGGAGTCCTTCTTTTGTCTTTGACAGATTATGCCTTTTTTTTTTTTGGAAGTGGATGAATAATTGAAGGTGCAGTGTTTTTGTGAGTCTCCTGAGCGAGCACTCTGATAAAAGAATGAGGCCTTGTGCCACTGGGCTAATTTTGTTTAAATCTTTATTAGCCCCTCCCACTCTGCCGCAGCTGCCCTGTACGAAATGCGCTACTGATGGATGCTGGGTATTAGCTCAGTTCGTCTCCGTTCTGGAAAGTTCTTACACTTGCCGCAGGTCCCTCTACACATTTGCCATGGCCCGACTCCACATGGAGTATCACTGCCACCTCTCCTAATAGATCATACTGATTAGATTAAGTAGCACTGCTCTCGGTTTATGGGGATGGTGCCTGGACAAAGAACAGCAGTCATGTTCAGAGATGGATGGAGAATGGTGTAAAACCAGTGGGATCTGGTTATTGCATTTCTGTTTCACCTTGTCGTCTCCTTTTAGAGTGACGTCTGCTTTTGTAGACGTCTGCTTTGGCAGTTTAATGACTGTTTAATGTATATTTTGCCCACAAAAATAGCAAGAACTGTCTGTAAATCATGTCTTAACTGATTGGCTAGGTGATACTTGATTTTCAAGGGTTTCCAAAGTTGGTGTTAAAGGTTAATAACATCAAATCAAAATACATTCCGAGTTTTGTTTGAGGCACTTATTAACAAGTGAACTATAGCAGTGTTTCGACCGCAGACTTTGGGGTGGTACTCGGTGTGTTTCGACCGCAGGAAACAGGGTCTAAATGAAGTTCCGGGTAAACATTTCCCCCCCTCAGAATGTTCCTGCTCACAAGGTAGTACTACTTCAAAGTTCAGGAACTTTCGGGGGTGGGACTTGGGTGCTGAACATGCTGATTGGTTGAGTTTGCTCAGCATTTTGATTGGTTAACTCCCTGCAGCATTTTATTTCAATAAACATATTTAAAAGTCTGTTGCGGTGTGTGTAGTAAGAGTTGTTTGCTATTCGAATCAACAATGGAGTTTAAAATAAAATACGACCAATGGACCGACGTCAAGGTTCAGGCTTTATTAAGCTTATTTGGAGAACGAAATCCATTGGGAACTTTTAAAGTCAGGTGCAGTCCTGCGTCATTTGCCAAGTCTTCACAGTACTTCAGACCGCAATGAAAACGCAGACAGCAACATGTCTGGTGGGAAAAAAGTTTCTGGGACAAATTGTTCCTGCTAATTTCGGAGGAAACAGGGCTTATCATTCAAAAGTTTGTGGTTGGTAAGAGGTTTATTTAATGTTTTTGAAAGAAGTCTCTTTTGCTCACCAAGGCTGCATTTATTTGATGATTGATAAATACAATAAAAACAGTTATATTGTAAAATGTCATTAGAATTTAAAAGGACAAATGCCAAATTTTAATACATTTTAAAATGCAATGTATTCCTGTGAAACCATGATATTATAACCATTTTTGAAACATTATACATTTCTGTACTGTAACTTTTGGTCAATTTAATACATCCTTGTTGAATTCAAGTATTTATTTATTTCAAAAAAAAAAAAAAAAAAATGATACTGACCTGAACTTTTGAACGGTAGTGTAGATATTGACAAGTAGATTTGGTATATTCCACTTTTTTTTTTGTGAGGTAGTTTCTTCTACCTTAGGTATGTTGTTTCTTCTAATTTCTCAAGCATTTACTGTACAATCATTCAGAGACTCAGGACTTCAAGCTGATGCTATTGCAATGTGGGTTTTTTAATTTGAGATTTGGACCAGATTTTAGCTAGAAAATATGACTCTGTGAGAATCTAGCCACTTTCCCACTGCAGGAAGTAATGCATGCTTCAGGAACTTAAGAAGTAGTCCAACTTGTCAGTATAGTTTTGAAGTTTCCAAAAAGCACTTTGAGGTTATACAGAGAGATTGAGTTGCCAAAATGTCACCTTTCCATGTCTCATCTTAAAAACACAAAACCAAAGTATCTGAAGAGTGTCCTCCATCATTGTCATTGGTATTGCTACTATTGTGTCATACATAGAAACGACACAAACACTAGATTACGTCACCAGAGGGTTCCGTTATAGGTGCCAATGCAAGAGGGAAAAAGTCTCTTCTGGTGTATGATTCCACTTCCAGGTAGTCGCTCACGTGGAGAACCAGATGTTCAGAAAGCCCCGTTTGACTCTAGACCCTGTACAGGTGCTGGTCATATAATTAGAATATCATCAAAAAGTTGATTTATTTCACTAATTCCATTCAAAAAGTGAAACTTGTATATTATATTCATTCATTACACACAGACTGATATATTTCAAATGTTTATTTATTTCAATTTCAGTGATTATAACTGACAACTAAGGAAAATCCCAAATTCAGTATCTCAGAAAATTAGAATATTGTGAAAAGGTTCAATATTGAAGACACCTGGTGCCACACTCTAATCAGCTAATTAACTCAAAACACCTGCAAAGGCCTTTAAATGGTCTCTCAGTCTAGTTCTGTAGGCTACACAATCATGGGGAAGACTGCTGACTTGACAGTTGTCCAAAAGACGGCCATTGGCACCTTGCACAAGGAGGGCAAGACACAAAAGGTCATTGCAAAAGAGGCTGGCTGTTCACAGAGCTCTGTGTCCAAGCACATTAATAGAGATGCGAAGGGAAGGAAAAGATGTGGTAGAAAAAAGTGTACAAGCAATAGGGATAACCGCACCCTGGAGAGGATTGTGAAACAAAACCCATTCAAAAATGTGGGGGAGATTCACAAAGAGTGGACTGCAGCTGGAGTCAGTGCTTCAAGAACCACCACGCACAGACGTATGCAAGAAATAGGTTTCAGCTGTCGCATTCCTTGTGTCAAGCCACTCTTGAACAACAGACAGCGTCAGAAGCGTTAAAGATAAAAAAAGGACTGGACTGCTGCTGAGTGGTCCAAAGTTATGTTCTCTGATGAAAGTAGATTTTGCATTTCCTTTGGAAATCAGGGTCCCAGAGTCTGGAGGAAGAGAGGAGAGGCACACAATCCACGTTGCTTGAGGTCCAGTGTAAAGTTTCCACAGTCAGTGATGGTTTGGGGTGCCATGTCATCTGCTGGTGTCAGTCCACTGTGTTTTCTGAGGTCCAAGGTCAACGCAGCCGTATACCAGGAAGTTTTAGAGCACTTCATGCTTCCTGCTGCTGACCAACTTTATGGAGATGCAGATTTCATTTTCCAACAGGACTTGGCACCTGCACACAGTGCCAAAGCTACCAGTACCTGGTTTAAGGACCATGGTATCCCTGATCTTAATTGGCCAGCAAACTCGCCTGACCTTAACCCCATAGAAAATCTATGGGGTATTGTGAAGAGGAAGATGCGATATGCCAGACCCAACAATGCAGAAGAGCTGAAGGCCACTATCAGAGCAACCTGGGCTCTTATAACACCTGAGCAGTGCCACAGACTGATCGACTCCATGCCACGCCACATTGCTGCAGTAATTCAGGCAAAAGGAGCCCCAACTAAGCATTGAGTGCTGTACATGCTCATACTTTTCATGTTCATACTTTTCAGTTGGCCAAGATTTCTAAAAATCCTTTCTTTGTATTGGTCTTAAGTAATATTCTAATTTTCTGAGATACTGAATTTGGGATTTTCCTTAGTTGTCAGTTATAATCATCAAAATTAAAAGAAATAAACATTTGAAATATATCAGTCTGTGTGTAATGAATGAATATAATATACAAGTTTCACTTTTTGAATGGAATTAGTGAAATTAATCAACTTTTTGATGATATTCTAATTATATGACCAGCACCTGTATATTATGTCACTAGTTAAATCAACCCTTTTAATCGCTGTTCTTCTCCACCACCTTTTGAGAGTTTTTACACACAACACCCTGTCAGCTGTCAACGAATGAGGAAGTGTTTGTTTTGCGTCTGGAGAGCAAGGTGTGTATTGTCTCATTAGAGCATCCTGTTTTGGAGTGAAGGTGGTCCAGTTTGGCCCTTAATTGATGCTTCTCAAAGGCTGACATCTCTGTCTACAGTCTGTAGTACAATCTACAGTCGCTCTGTCACAAGCAGCTTCGGTTTCCTCTACTGCGCAGCTGTATCGCCGTCTCTCATGTACACACACTCGCACCAGTGTGTTTTGGACATTTCTTCTGACAGGCTGTTAACACCTGTCTCTCAGGTAGGGGTCCACTTCACAGAGCTGTCAATCAAGTATTGCACAGGTGACAGACTGTTGCGATAGTCATTCTTCTAGGAATGACTGCTCTCCGTCACTGGCATGTCAGTGTTTTCTCGCAATTTTGTTTTTATCATGCAAGATTTGTCACTTTGGATAATATGAAAGGACAAGTAGGAAATACCATAATAGCTGGTTTAGAAAGGGAGGGATATATGTATTTTGTGCACTAAAATAGCTTATTTGTTGATTTTATGTGTCTGTTAAACACCCTCTTCCTTTTCTAAGTGGGCGTTTCTTGGTCCCAAATAAGATACAGTGTGGATCTTTGTTGAATTTTGTCTTTTCAACTCTTTTACTTAACTGCTCTTGCATTGCTGGGACTGGAGCCCAGATTAGAGCGCATTCAGGGACATCCAAGGCCCCTCGTCTCCCCTCACAACCCGTTCTGCCTCAGGAAGACCCACATACCACTGCTGTCATTAGACAAATGTAAATCCAGGACGAAACAGGACTGCACTGAATAGCTTCATATCTGTTTGCAGTCATACTTTGCAAATTGTTGTGGTGCTTTAAAGAGTGCTTTAAAAACCTTTTTTTTTCCCCCCATTTATTTACTTAGCAGACTCTTAGCAATTTGCAAATGGGGAAAAATGCAATTAATCATTATAAGGAACTAACAATATTAAGAGTGCCTCAATGCAGGATTTGGAGCGTTTGCATCAGGAGAGTGCAAAGTGATACAAAACATGGTTATGAATTAAATATTACACTACCATTCAAATGCTCACCAAAGCTGCTTGTATTTGATCAAAAATAAAGTAAAAACATTTATATTAAAAATATTATTACAATTAAGATTTTTACATTTTAAAACATAAGAAATAGAATTTTATTCCTGTGATGCAAGGCTGTATTTTCAGCAGCCTCATGATCCAGTTTTCAGCATCAGATGATCTTTTAGAAATCATTCTAATATGCTGATTTGGTGCTCAAGAAACATTTCTTATCAAAGTTGAAACCAGTTGTGCTGCTTAATATTTTTGTGGAAATTTGTGTACATTTTTCATTTTATAAATAGAAAGTACAAAAGAACAGCATTTCTTTGAAATAGACATCTTTTTGTAAATGTATAAATATATTTTACTGTCACGTTTGATCATTTTAATGCATCCTTTGCTGAATAAAACTTTATTTCTTTCCAAAAAATCTCTTACTGACTCTCTTGAAGTTTTGAATGGTTATGTGCGTTTAGCAGACACTTAAGCGACTTAAGTTTTCTCAGTGTGTTCCGCACTGTCGGCTGAAGTTGGTCCTCGTTGGCTTTTATCTGGCCGATTCGACATGTTGAATCGGCGTCGGAGCTTGTCGGTCCGTTGGGCCATCTGATCATTCTGATTGGCTGTTCAGCTACTGCCACCTGCTGGTACGGAAAGGCATTTCATCTTGCGCAGGCGCAGAACGGACGTGCTACTTGGATGTCAGCTGTCGAGCGTTGGTTTGGTGTGTCTTTGGGCACAGACACTGCCGACGTGAGCCAACCCCGCAGTCTGCTTTCGTTGCCACTAGTTAGTCTGCATTGGCTTGGTGTGTTCCTGCCTTTAGAGTAGAGGAACATAATCAATTGGTCACAGGGATGAGGATAGTTCACCCAAAAAATGAAGAAAAAAAAAAATGGAAGAAAAAAATACTGTTACTCATGTTGTGCTAGACCTGCATGACTTGTTTCTGAGGAACAGAAAAGAAGATATTTTGAAGAATTGTGTTGGTCACTCTTTTCCCTGCAGTTACAGTTAATGAGGCATTTAAAAGAATGCAAAAGCACAACAAAAGCTGACCTGATGCTCTATATTCCAAATCTTCTGAAGCCCTACGTTAGCTTTATGTGAGGAACAGGCCAAGTCATTACTTTTTCAAGTCTTCAGAAAACTTGAAATAAAGTGTTGTCTAGGCCACTTTTATGGTGCTTTTGTGTCCTTTTTTTGAAGCTTGACAAACTCAACATCAGTCACTGTTCGTTGTAATTTCATGGAAGACTGCGACTGGGACATTTTCTTCAGAATTACTCCTTTTGTGTTCCACTGAACAAAGTAAGTCCTACGGGGTTGGAACGTAATGGTGGTGAGTCAATATTGACAGAATTTTCATTTTTAGGTGAACCATCCCTTTGTGCTCACATAAGATGAGTGGGTTTTTTTTTTGGTTTTTTTTGGGAGACACAATGACCATCTATGGCTATTCTCAGTTTCTTTCTGTGTTTCTCTTTATCTCAGCCTACAGCACCTTTTATATAGTGGGGTTGGTGCTGTCCATGCAGATCCCCTTCGTAGGCTTCCAGCCCATCAGGACGAGCGAGCACATGGCTGCAGCAGGTAAAACTGGTTTGCCTTCGTTCTTTATTAACTGTTGCTGTTTTATACTAATTTAAGAGCAGCTCTCTCAACTCAAATCCATAAAGCCATGTGGGCGATCATTTACATCGCATCCAATCAGCACCAATGCTTCATGACCATGTGTTGAGTATATGGGCTAATGGGGCATGTGTGTTTGCAGGTGTATTTGCGTTACTTCAGGCTTACGCCTTTCTGCAGTATCTGAAGGACAGACTGACCAGGCAGGAGTTCCAGACACTGTTCTTCCTGGGCGTTTCTCTGGCTGCGGGGGTGGTTTTCCTTACTGTTATTTACCTGACTTACACAGGTGAGTGCAAAAGGACCACAGCTGCATTTAATTTGAACAATTTAAAAAGACTTTCAACTGAACTTAGACTTGGTTTAAATAGGTCTTTGCTTGGATATCAGTTAGGGGAGAGTGGTGTAAACTGTGCCACTTTTTACTAAAGTTAACCTTTTTGCAAGAAGTGAGAGAGGTAAAAATGAATATTCTAATTTCAGACGATGGCAAACATCCTGAAATATAAGAAATCTATTACATGCAAACATAACTTATGGAAAAGACAGCTTCACCCACATAACCTGGGTTTTTGAGGGGTAATTTCAAAATTTGTAATTCAGGAATATGTAAACTATTTATACTACCGTTTGGGGTCGTTAACATTTTCAATGTCTTATTCTCACCAAGGCTGCATTATTTTAATCAAAATACAGTAAAAAAAAAAAAAAAAAAACAATTAAAAATTAATTTTAAATTTCAGTGTTCAAATGTAATTTTTCCCTGTGATGCTGAATTTTCAACAGCCAAGACTCCAGTCTTCAGTGTCACATGATCCTTTAGATATCTTTCTAATATGCTGTTTTGTTGCTAATTTTGTTTCCATTATTATTAATGTTGAAAATGGTTGTATTATCAATGTTGAAAACTGATTATGATGAGGCCTATATAAATATTTGTTTACATGTTAAAAATGATGCCCTGTTTGATAGAGTAAGGGTCTGGCACAGATTTATCCAGTGACATATCTTACCCCACTCTCTATTGAAAGGTCAGAACTGTCACAGGAAGATTTTTTGTATTTTTTTTTTTATTTATTTATTTTTTTTTTTTTATGCCCCACTTTTTTTGTAAGATTGTCAGTAAATAGATTGCACCATAATAAATTGTTGCCCTGCGTGACTGATTTGCAGAATAAAAGCTGTTTTTTTTCTCCCCAGCATAATATTAAAAAGGTTCATTGCTGTTTACTTGTCAAGTAGAGGACACAACGCTGATGGACTATGAAACACTTTTTTTGTAACACATCTCCCTTGATGACATTCAGATGGCAAAGTTTTTTTTTTATATTTCGCCCTTGTCTAAATCATCCAAAGCAAACCCTTTTCAGTGAGGGAGGAAGAAAGAAAAACACATCCATGCCATCACATCCAATTCTCTGCCTTCTCACCTGAATACAGCGTGACTCCATGACCTCCGCCTCTTAACACCGCACCTCTGCCGGTATATATGCAGTCAGGGTGATTTGCTTGTATTCCCGTCATACCCGAGGCTTTCATTAATCTTCCTGCTGCAGCAGGCCTCGTCTGCAGCAGGCCTCTGAGATCTCATTAAGCACTTCCCTCCGCTCGCCACACTGCTTTTCAAACCGAGTGCAGTCTCGCGGTGCAGATTAATTGAAAATGTGGCTGGCTATATGTGTGGTATTAAGGTTCACTGGATGTAGTCCAGGCTCATCAGCGCCTCAGAAGCTGCTTGAAAGTGCTCTTGAGTCAGTAATGGTCGGGTGGTTTGCGTGCGTCTGTTTGTTTAATCACTCTGTTGTGTTTATGTGCTTTTCAGGGTACATTGCTCCTTGGAGTGGGCGTTTTTACTCTCTATGGGACACAGGGTAACTATGTCTTATAGTTTACACTGCATACACTTTTTTTTTTTTTTTTTTTTTTAATTGTTTTTTTTTGTGCTCGGTCGTACAAGTGAGTTGCTAATAGCTCATTAGCACACCCTCTTAAACGGCTTAACAACAAAAGAGCTGATTTTTGTCACAGGCTCAAGCATGTAGCATGATTTATGTCTAAGCAGGTTCTTCCACTGGCTTGAATTATGTTTGAATAGCTGCCTTCAGTTGATATTCATTCACACCGCCAATGAAACCCTGCTGTTAGTGCACAAGCATGTGGTACTTTGCTGTTATGACAAATTGTAATTGTTATTTGCTTTGATATTGCAATCACATTTTTTTGGAGGGATTAATAGAATTTAGTTTAATCTCACAAAGCTTTAAAAAAAAATGTCTGGGTCATATTTCACTCCAGAATCATACATTAAATAAATAACAATTTTTGATAATTAGAGTTTGGTTGAATCTCACAATATTTATTTTAATTTAATATTAACAAAAAATGTTATATTGGTTTAAGTTTGGTCTGCTACAGTGTATTTCTTTATAATGTAAGGTAAGCTTCTTAACTAAGTTTTATATATGCAACATAACAATGATGTCTGGGTCATATTTCAGCCCAAAATGTTCAAATAAATAAACTTCTTTTTTGGTTTGTGTGTATAAGTTTTCAGGACTATTAATACATTACTGTAATATAGTGTTCTTTATTATTAAACAGGAATATAATTAGCATAAATAATTATATAACAGCCCGACAGAGACTACCACATGTATAAATAGTAATTTTAAAAAGTTCAAATTATATACTTTTTTTAATATTTTATTTATAGTTTTTGGAGGGGAAATGTGCTTAAAGGGTTAGTTCACCCAAAAACGAAAATTCTGTCATCATTTACTCACCCTCAAGTTGTTCCAAACCTGTATGAATTTCTTTGTTCTGCTGAACGCGAAGGTATTTGGAAGAATGTCAGCAACCAAACAGATCTCACCCCCTATTGACTACCATAGTATTTATTTTTCCTACTATGGTAGTCAGTGGGGGTGAGATCTGTTTGGTTACTGACAATCTTCCAAATATCTTCCTTTGTGTTCAGCAGAACAAAGAAATTTATACAGGTTTGGAACTACTTGAGGGTGAGTAAATTATGACAGAATTTTCATTTTTGGGTGAACTATTCCTTTAAATGCCCCCCACCCCCCAAAAAAGGCTTTATACCCACAAAATTACATTGATATAGTGAAATGTGACCCAAACAATTCCTCAGCATACTTTGAGTCTCATTTATTTAAATACTGGACTGCATGTGATGATCTTTATGTAGGCTGCACATCCAAAAGAAGGTTAAATCCTGTGTGGTAATTTATTTGTGTTCAAGTAATTTATTGCTGTTTTATATATATTTAATATCTGTAGATTAAGCCATAAACAATCACCTAAATGGTCAACTTCACATTGGCTCTCTTTGCAGCATGAAAAACTACGAATTTTAAAAATAACACACATACACAGGACGCTAACAATGCTAGAACATTCCCATCATATTGTAATCAAGCTGTCACTGCTTGTAGTGTTTGAGCTCTGCAGTTCAGTGCAAGCTCTCATGAAGCATTCTAGTTGTTACATCACTCACTTCTTGCAGTGTATATTGGGTGTTTCACCAAGTACGGTGAAAGTAAAAAGAGTTTTCAGGACTCTAATTTGTGTATCACCACGAACAGAAACAAATTATATAGCTGTGGACCAGACTTCTTCAAACACACTCAATAGGACAGGTTGTTGTTACTGATAGGCTTGTATCGTAATCTTGATTTATTTATTTATTTTGGCAGCCCTGCAAGTACATCTATGGCAATGTTTGTACCTCTTTACCTTGCAGCCATAAAACCCATTTGCTTTTTGTCGTCTTCTTTTTGTTCTTTACCCTCAGTGAAATGTCGCCCATCATAAATTCATAAATGTGTAACTCCCTCAATGCAGCAGCTCTGCAGGGAGACCCACAGTCCTGTCGAGCTCTCGCTGTGCGCAGTCAGCCATCTGCGCTGCAGTCTGCATGGATACGGAAGGTCAGGTCGCCAGATAATGATCAGAAGAACACTGATAGTCACCAAAATTGAGCGCAGTAATGCAGCAAAATTGAGAGGACGAACCGCAGCGCAACTCCACAACAAACACACACGGTGTTTCACTTATTAGGTTCCATTTCATTTCTTTTTACAAGGCAAACTTTAGTCCTTTAGAGAGTAAAACTTTTTGTTTGCCGTTGGAGATGCTTTTCGCTGATAAAAAAAAAAATTGGCTTTATTCTTCAAAGAGTTGTTTTGATATGGATTTTGTGGATGCTTTGCTTTCAAAACTGACACAATCCAGTGGAACTCTTTTCTGAAACATTTCTGAGGTTTTAAAGTCAATATGAAATCAAAATTGAATTCATGGTGTGTGACTGTCTTTGTAATCTGCCGTCACCTGGGGTTGTGCCAGCTTAGTTCTTGTTAACAAAGAGCAAAACAGTTATTTAGGCGTTAATGTGACTTTCATTTGCAACATATTTACATAGTAAGTCAATAAAGCCCTCCCTGCCTGTTATCCACAGATATGCAAAGATCCACATCCCTATCATCGCATCGGTGTCAGAGCACCAGCCTACCACCTGGGTCTCCTTCTTCTTTGACCTGCACATCCTGGTCTGCACCTTCCCAGCAGGCCTCTGGTTCTGTATCAAGAACATCAATGATGAGCGAGTCTTTGGTGAGCAGCTCTAGTGTCCTTGCATTCACCAGACGACGTGTCTGTATTCAGTTCGATTCATGTGGATTTGTATAGCACTTTTCAAATAGTTTCAAAGCAGCTTTACAGAAAATGCATGTCTGTAAACTTCTCAACTCAGATGCCTTGGCTTTCTTGTTGCTTTTTTATGATCCGTATCTGTCTTGAGAGACTGTGACAGTTGATGAAACGAATATATTTATGTAATATATATTTAATTTATACACAAGTCAAAATCTACTAAGGGGAAATTAAATGTAACAAATCATGTAAAAATGTATCATCTTTTATTGGAAAATAAACAATATTTTATCAAACTTTGATAATCTTTTAAACTGAAAAGATGGTGATCAAATTACATTTTCTAAAAATCACCTGTCAAGTACTGTATATAATATGCATTACATCAGAAAAGGAGTCAAATTGGATGACTACAGAGACTCATCTCAAGATCACTCTTTTAAGTTCATCTATTGTCAAAATTATGAAAAAAGATCAGTCAAGAATAGAAAAGTATTGAAAATATTCAAATCAGGAATGTCAGAATCACAATGTGTAGTTTATGCATAAAAAATGTACGTCAAAACCAACACACGTTGATCTAAGTTTACTTACCCGGCAAAGTTTTTCAATTGGATTGGCGTTTTCTTTAGCATGTAGTGTAAAGTATTTCACTCCGGTATCTGATCATTCAGATTTAATTTCAGCGAGTGAAGATCACATTTATACTTGTGCACATTATGTATTACGTACGTTATCGTCTTTGAAAGACAGAAATCATTTTGAAGCCACTCAGGCCGCCATTTTCTCCCTCTTCTCGGAAAGTGATGACGCATTCAAAACATCCGGTAGTGTGAGGTTTCCGCAAAATATGTGTACTACCTGGACCTCTGCTTCTCGTAAATACTACCGTGTATTGCGCGCGATGTCGTGATGTTCAAATGATATGGATTTGAAAACGGATGGATCGTAAGATGATAATTATTTCTCAGCTGGCAAGTATTCAGTGAAGTAATTGATGCCCATGAGTGTTATGTCAATGTTTTAATTTAATATTCCAACCGACAGCCAGCCTAAGTTCTTGACGGATGTAATAACGTGCGACACGTGCTGGAGATGTTAAATGTATTTTGTGTAATTCGTTATACTTATTTTACATAATGAAGTTTATTTTGTGGCTTAAATAAGTTACATTACTCAGAGACTGACATGTTTGGCTTGTCAGATGTTACATTCAGCTGTCAAAAATTCGTTGACTTTTGAAAAAGTTCATTTTTTACCAGGAAAAGAGTGGTTTTGATGCACAAAGTTGTTTGTATCATCTCAATGCAGATCCTGTTGTAAATAATAGTGAAAAATCACTTTTTAAACTGTTGTTGTAATTACCCTTTAGCAGATTTTGACTCGCATATATAATTATAAAATGTATGTATGTAAAATTAAATGTATTTGATAAATATACATATTATACTTATTATATACATATACAAATAATAGTTAACAAAATATCAACCCACACAAGCATTTCACGAATAGATTATTATTATTATAAAATATTATAAAACTTTTTGGGGACCCTGTAATTTGGTTGACTTAATTTTGAGCCTCCAGGATTACTACTAAAGATCCTTGAGCTTATTTCTGCCAGCAGGCTGTTTATTCTGAACAGTTTTAAGTTGTGATGATTGTATCCTGTTTGTACCTGAGAACACTCACTGCCATTTTGATGTCTGATATGAGTTTTTCCATTTGTAGAGGCGCTTGGGAACAATACATTGAATTAGTCTCAGTCCCCAGAAGAGATTGTTTTATTTTTCAATGGCGTTCTTGAAGTGTTTCACTAGAATAAACAAGGAAACTTGAACAGACGACATGTTGCTACACGTTTAAAGTCCCACTTCTGTGTTTTTCGATTTCTCTCTGGAGTTATCCAGTACAGAACCATAAACACTACACTAGTTAATTAACTGCAGTGCTGCACTGTCTACTGGAATCATAACTGATGTTTTCTCCATCGCCCCCTAGTGGCTCTATACGCCATCAGCGCGGTGTACTTTGCTGGTGTGATGGTGCGTCTGATGCTGACACTCACCCCAGTGGTGTGCATGCTGTCAGCTATCGCCTTCTCCAGTGTGTTCGAGCACTACCTTGGCGATGACATGAAGCGTGAGAACCCTCCGGCTGAGGACAGCAGTGACGAGGACGACAAGAGGAATCAGGGGAACCTCTATGATAAGGTAAGTGAAGGGTCAGAGGTCAGGCTAAGGACCAAATTAAAGCATTTAAATAATATTTATAAAATAATAATTATTATTATTACTATCATTGTTATTTTTATCATTATTATACTATAATATAGCAGTAAAATATATATATATATATATTTCGTCCGCTCACCAAGGCTGCATTTATTTAATTAAAAATGCAGTAATATTGTGAAATATTATTACAATTTAAAATAACTGTTTTCTGTTTGAATATATTTTATAAAGTAATTTATTCCTGTGATCAAAGCTGAATTTTCAGCATCATTATTCCAGTCTTCAGTGTCAACAATAATTATTATTATTATATAAATATTATTTAAATGCATTAATTTATATATATTAATCATTTAGCAGACACTTTTGTCCAAAACAACTTAAAAATGTGGAGAACAATAGAAGCAGGTCAATCAACAAAAGTATACAAACAGTATATTTGTTGTTTATTATGTGTGTATTATATTTATTACAATGGTTATATGATTATTCTTTTGTCAATTACTTTGAGAACTTATATATATATATTATTGCAGTATTTTATGTAACTATTTAATAACTAGTATTTTTAAATTGAAGAATATTATTATTATTATTATTATTAATAATAATAATAATAATAATAATAATATGATTATTATTATAATAGCAACTGTAGATATTTTTGTTAGTTTAAGAAATGCCACACCCCTGTTGAATACCCGGTGTTGGTTTATAGGAAATATTTTGTTGTTGCAGAAAACAGAATGGTGATTTGTGGGTAGCTTGTTTGTAGCTCATCTGCATTCAGTCTGATCTAATTGGTGTGTCCATGTGCATTTGCAGGCCGGCAAAGTCCGAAAGCACGTGTCGGAGCAGGACCGGCCAGAAGAGGGTTTGGGCCCCAACATAAAAAGCATTGTTACCATGTTAATGCTGATGCTCTTGATGATGTTTGCGGTGCACTGCACGTGGGTCACCAGCAATGCCTACTCCAGTCCCAGCGTAGTGCTGGCATCATACAACCATGACGGGTAAGACATGTTGCCTTTTTCTTGTTTAAAATAAGAAATATCTGAGTTAATGATTTTTCTTCATTAATTTATAATTGCCTCTAGATCACGCAACATTCTGGACGATTTCCGTGAAGCGTATTACTGGCTCAGGCAGAATACAGATGAACACGCTCGAGTCATGTCCTGGTGGGACTATGGATATCAGATTGCCGGCATGGCCAACCGCACCACGCTGGTGGACAACAACACGTGGAATAACAGCCACATAGCACTGGTGAGGGCAGCCATTACAATGGGTTCTGATTTGCTATAATTTTAGAGTAAATAGGGACTTTTTCTAGAACAACAAGAAATGAACAGATTTGACTTTGTATCAGTGCTTTGTCTCAGTAGCGCCATCTTGAGGACTATGAAAGATGTACATTCTGTTCCTTCTGCAGGTCGGTAAAGCCATGTCCTCCAATGAGAGTGCAGCCTATGAGATTATGAAGTCTTTGGATGTGGATTACGTTCTGATCATCTTTGGGGGAGTGATTGGATACTCAGGCGACGACATTAACAAGTTCCTGTGGATGGTGCGCATCGCTGAGGGGGAACACCCTAAAGATATCCGGGTCAGTGTCATTCCTGGCTTTTGTATGTCCAGTGTGCTGTATGTTTGAAATCATCAATTTGTGTAATAAATGAAAAAGATTAGGGATGGGCAGAATTGTTGACTTGTTTGAATCAAACAATAATGAATATTTTATAATTATTTGAATATTTTATAATTATTTTATGAGATGTCTGGTGTGCTATATGTCTAATCAAAGATTAGGGATGGGCAATTATAATGTTCTTTTAATTAATTTATATTTTGTTAACAATTTATGGTTTTCTTTTAGTATGTTGTTTTTTTATTTAGTTTTTATTTTTGCTTTATTTCATTTTTGGGAATTGTTTTATTGTATTGAATTTGTATATGGAAGAAAGAATAGGGATCGGCAGGAATGGTATCTAGTCTGAAAAAAATGTCGTCAACTAGTTTAAGCTTTTCTTTCATTTATTTTTAAAATATCTAAGTACAATATTTCACAATTTTGAGATATTTTAAATCCATCAAAAGGATTAAATCCATTTTTTTTTTTTTTTTTTTTTTTTTTTTTTTTTTAAATCTAAGGGGCCATTTACACAATGTTGTTTTCAACTAAAAACAGAAAATGTATGCATTTTGGCTGTTCATTTACACGACAACAGTGGGCCTGAAAATGTAAACTTTTGAAAATGGATTTCAAAGTTCAAGTTTTTGAAAACTATACCATTATCATCTGTGTGTAAACTACAGTAACACAAATTTGTGGAAACAGTGATGTTACAAGTTCAGTCTATAGGTTTATAGTGTTTCTTTACAAAGTGACATCGCCAACTACTAGCCTGGAAGCATATTAAAGCGTTTTTAATTGTTTTTGCAAATCTGAGAATGGGGATCATTTTGACAACGTTATTGTCTATACGTGAAAAATGTTTTTAGTACTTTGTGTAAACGTACCCTAATTCAGTCCAGTTGAATTTGAGTTTGTATTAAAAATAGAAAATATAGATTTTAAGGTGTTTTATTATATTTTACCTGGATTTTTGCCATTTTAAAAACAAAAAACTTTTTTTTTTTTTTGTAGGAATACTGTAGAGTGAATGAGCTTCTCTGACAGGATTTGATCATGCTGATGGCGTGCTGTGTTTTAGCGTGCTGTTAGACTGTCACATAAACTCTCCCTGAGATGTTGCGTCTCTAAATTAATCCTCTTTAACGCTCCCCTGCTACAGCAATTAATACAGCGCTTTATGTAACATGCACGGTCTTCTACAATACATTGAGACAGTAACTGTTGATGGGCTTTCAGGTCGCCCACAGTGAAAAATATTCCTGTTATTATACATAATTCACATTTTTCTGATATTTGCTATTTTTTGAGGTGTCTTTTTGTTCTTTTGCAGGAAAGTGATTACTTCACACCACAGGGGGAGTTTAGAGTGGACAAGGCCGGCTCTCCCACCCTGCTCAACTGCCTGATGTACAAGATGTCTTACTACCGCTTTGGGGAAATGCAAGTAAGTGCTTCTTCCTTTTAATTCATTAGGTCTATACATTAATTGTGTTGTGACAACCAGGGCTGATCCTTTAGCCATCACCATTGTGCCCTTCTGAGAGTATAGGAATGTGTATATAGATAAAAACTAACGGCAAACGCTTCACCCACAGCTGGACTTCCGCACACCCCCTGGATTTGACCGGACACGGAACGCAGAGATCGGCAATAAGGACATCCGTCTGAAACACTTGGAGGAGGCGTTTACCTCTGAGCACTGGCTGGTGCGCATCTACAGGGTGAAGAAGCAAGAGAACCGACAGGCCCTGGACCACAAGCTCCGCAACATCGCAGCCAAGCAGAAGTACACCTCAAAAAAGGTTCTTCCCTCTAGATTCCATTGGAACAGCATTATGAACATTTAATGATGTTAGACTATTTGTAACTTGAGTTTTCAATACTTTTAAATAGGGGTGGGCGATTTGACCAAATTCTTATTTCACAATATGAGAATTTATTTCACGATAACGATATATAATTTACGATATAGGTATTTTGGGTTATTTTATCTCATTTCTGTTTATATATTAGTCTGCTGTCACTTTAAGACCAAACGCACGGATCCATTATACATATCTGGTTTACACCCAACGGTTTACTTTCACTTAAGACATAACCAGCTGCGTTTACATTTGTACGTCACACAATGGGCATTTTAACAATTGCGTGTGTATTTGGCCATTCAGGCACAATAAGATGTGAAAGAACTGAATTTGCGATTGCATGCTGAGAGACGAGGTTTTCTATGGACGCGCTTTGTGTGTCAGTCAGCACATGTATCTCTTTAGGGCTTTTCACATTTGATATAGTTAACCCTGGGTCATTCTAAACCCCAAGTAAACAGAATCCTGGGTTATCATTATTCACGTTTCACACTGCTCATACTATACCCGGGGTTAACAGTTAGTCCTGGATATTCATTAAATGCCGTTTCACACTGCACATTTCTAAACCCTGGGCTAAAGTACTATTTGCATATTTGCTGTGTCAGTGTTACTGACAGGACAAACGCAGCACGTGAGCTGTTTACATAAAGGCTCTGGCATTGCGCGTCCTCATATTACACATTACTGACCGTAATATCAAGTTTTTCTGAGTGAACTTTTTGAACTATAAAGGTAATACATCGAGCAGTGTTTCCGTGACTGCCCAAAGCATGTGAATATAAGGCATGTGATTGGATGTTGGTTGCTAAACATCTAGTTGTAACATTCTTAAACCTGGAACACGGCAAGCCGACGGTTGGCCGTCGGGCAGTTTTTGTTCATCGGCCGACTAAGTTTTCTCAGTGTGTTCCGTCGGCTGAAGTTGGTCCTTGTCGGCTTTTTCGACTTGTTGAATCGGCATCAGAGCTCGTCAGTTAGCCGGGCCATCTGATCATTCCGATTGACTGTTCAGCTACTGCTACCTGCTGGTACGAAAAGGCATTTGTTCCTAAGCAGGCACAGAACGGACGTGCTACCTGGCCGTCGGGTGTCGAACGTCGGTCGCTAGTTCGTCGACTTCGGCTTGTTGTGTTCTGAGCTTAACTCCGCATTGCCGTGCCAACCTTGAAACTTAAAACGATGCGGTGTTAACA
The DNA here is from genome assembly GCA_037950675.1 of Hypophthalmichthys molitrix. Taxonomy (NCBI): domain Eukaryota; kingdom Metazoa; phylum Chordata; class Actinopteri; order Cypriniformes; family Xenocyprididae; genus Hypophthalmichthys; species Hypophthalmichthys molitrix. Next base: position 17,597,760 of record CM075507.1, read on the forward strand.
TCACAATCACAAAAGCGCTGCTAAACCTGCTCTGGAGCCGGGTTTCATAACCCCGGATATAAAGCAGTGCGCACAACGTCAAGCATGTCTTCTCTTTATATTCTCATTCATGCATTTCATCACTCTGAATTGTCATATATATATATATAATATAAATAATATAAATAAAATATAATATACACACACATTTTTATATTTTATATTATTATTATTATATTATATTAAATATTATTACAACTTAAAATAACTGTTTTCTGTTTGAATATATTTTATTAAGTAATTTATTCCTGTGATCAAAGCTGAATTTTCAGCATCATTACTCCAGTCTTCAGTGTCACATGATCCTTCAGAAATCATTCTAATATGCTGATTTGCTGCTCAAAAAACATTTATGATTATTATCAATGTTGAAAACAGTTGCATACTTTTTTTTTTTTTTTTTTTTTTTCCAGGATTCCTAGATGAATAGAAAGTTCAAAAGAACAGCATTTATCGGAAATACAAAGCTTTTGTAACATTATACACTACCATTCAAAAGTTTGGGGTCAGTAAGAATTAATTTTTTTGAAAAGAATATAAAGAAATTAATACTATATAAAGACATCTATAATGTTACAAAAGATTATATTTCAAATAAATGCTGTTCTTTTGAACTTTCTATTCATCAAAGAATTCTGAGAAAAAAAAATATTGTACACAAATATTTTGTACAGTTGTACACACATGTTTCTTGAGCAGCAGATCAGCATATTAGAATGATTTCTGAAGGATCATGTGACACTGAAGACTGGAGTAATGATGCTGAAAATTTAGCTTTGATCACATGAATAAATTACATTTATAAAATATATTCAAACAGAAAACAGTTATTTTAAATTGTAATAATATTTCACAATATTACTGTTTTTACTGTATTTTTAATTAAATAAATGCAGCCTTGGTGAGCAGACGAAACTTCTTTTAAAAACATTAAAAATCTTACCATGTCCAAACTTTTGACTGACGGGTGGTTGGGTGTGTGTGTGTGTGTGTGTGTGTGTGTGTGTGTGTGTGTGTATGTATGTATGTATGTATGTGTATATATATATATATATATATATATATATATATATATATATATATATATATATATATATATATGTATATGTGTGTGTGTGTGTGTGTGTATATATGTATGTATATACCACGATAGACCGATCTATATCGTCACACCGCCCAGCCCTACTTTTAAATGTCATTGCAAAGAACTATAGCTTAATAGGGGTATTTGTAGTAATTTTCAGGAATGTTCTTAATTGATTGTCACAAATTATTAATTGATCATTTATTTAATTGTTAATAGAACAAAATGCATGTTAAAGGGATAGTTCCAAACTTGTATGAATTTCTTTCTTCTGTTGAACACAAATGAAGATGTTTTGAGGAATGTCAGTAACCAAACAGTTGATTGACCCATTGACTTCCATAGTATTTTTTTACCCTTATTCTTCAAAATATCTTTTGTGTTCAACAGAAGAAAGAAATTCATACAGGTTTGGAATAACTTGAGGGTCAGTAAATGATGACAGAATTTTCATTTTTGGGTGAACTATCCCTTTAAGGACTACCGTGTCCATGTAGCCTTTTTAATAATAATACTTAATAAAATTAATAGTTGTAATAATAGTTATACAATTGACTGTTATGACTGGTTATTTCAAATGTAATTAATTTGTTTCTTTTCATGGTTTACAGACAGCCAAAAGGAAGAGGGGATACATCAAAAACAAGCTGGCTCTGAAAAAAGGCAAGAAACTGAACAAGAAGTCTGTTTAGCTATTGAATGATAACGTTGAGAATGGAAAAAGAGGAAAACAAAAGATAAGGACAAATGCAACTAGTAAGTAATCCACCAATCAAAAAGAACAAACATGTTGTCTGGCGCCGCCCACCTGAGAACGTTTGATTGGAGGCTTTTGGTCCAGCGATTGCCACGAGGTTCCTGGAGGTTCCATGACCGGTTGGAGGATGGGGATCTGCACCGCAGTTTTATTCTGACAACTCTGGACTTAATTTGTTCTTGTGTTCTTTTTTTTGTTTCTTTGTTTTTCTTTTGTACTTGAATGTGCTGGTGAAGCGAGAGCGCTGCCCGTGTCTCAAACAGCAGGCACTTTTTTTTTTTTTCTTTTTTTTTTGTGGTACAGTTTAATATAATACAACCGAATGCTAAAACAACCAACAAACATGAATTCATTAAGCTCAGTGAACCTTGGAGCACCAAAGAGATTTTTTTGTTTTGTCAGAGCCTGTGATAAATTGTTACCTTTTGATTATAAAACCATTTAAAAATAAAAGATGTGGGAAAATCTGAGGAATATGGAGCTGTCTACAGTGCGACAGCCCCTAAAATGCTCTCTTGGTTTTAACTGTTATCTGACAAACCCAGTTTCTATGTGGCAGAATCCAGTGGGGTCTTTGTGGCTCTGAATTTGTGAGGGTTTTTTTTCCTTAATGCAGACATTGCAAAGGACTAGATTATTAATAATGTTTAACTGTTGTGGTGATTTTGAATATAAATAATTTTGTTCGTTACATAATTTTGAATGTTTTTTTGTTTTTCTATTGGTTGTAAGATTTTATGCAATAATTCTAAATTCAAATGAAGAAGAATCCGCTTTTATTTCCTTTATTGCTCATGTGTTTTGTCCAGAGGGGGTGCTGTGGCTTGGCATCACCTGTGCACACATTTGCGAAAAACAGATGTTTTTCTTGGTCCAATTAGAAATCAATTTCCCCCCTCTTCCTAAACGACTGTCTGCCAGGACAAAGAGTGAATTGAATTAGTTGTAGGTTTATTAAAATGCTGCATTACTAGCCTGAATGCACTTTGTCTTAGTTCACCTTAATGTGGATCCACTACTGAGTAGCATGCAGGTGGAGAGTGCGTATTTTTAGTGTGAATATTCCATTTTTTTTTTTTTTTACGTTGAAAAGGGCGCTTCCTGCAACATCTGATGGGTTTGTTTTTTTTGTTTTTTTTTGTTTTGTTCTGGGCTGCCATTTAAACCTTTTTTTTCCCTCTTTGTTTGTTTTCTGCCTTTCTGGTTTTCAACCCTACTTATTGCTTTTGCTTCATCTGTTTTTTTGTAAGATAATTAGAAGGAAAATTTGATCAGTTTTTCCCCTCTTCTCCACAACATATCCATATAATTCTTCTCAGAGGGCTCTGAATCTTAGGAGAAGGTATTTATTAATAAGAATGAGTTTGAAGTTGAGAAGAGGACGCTTTTCATCCTGAAATGCAAAAACTGTAACTTTTTTTTTTTCTTTTTTTTAAGTGAAAATTTATTCCATAAATTGTAAAATAAAAAAAAAATTAAAAAGAGTGAGAGAAAGGCAAAGATGCTGTTTGTGAGAATGAGTTGATGCCATTTGTGATTAAAAGACTCAATGAAAGAATCAGCCTTATCCATGTTTGCGCACACATCTTTCTTTTTTCCGTTTTGTTTGTTCTTTTTATTTTTATCAGAAATAGTATTTAAAGTACCTGTTATGCTATTTTAAAGGTTCCTAATATTGGTTTAGTGGTCTCCTACAATAGTTTTACATGCATCCAAGGTCAAAAAGCACAAAAAAAAATACACTGCAGCATCACTTGTTTCTCACCGAGTCTGAAACGGTTCGATAAAGGATTCAGTCTCTAAACCCCTCCTTTCCAAGAGCTTCCTCTGCTCTGATTAGTCAGACAGCCCAATCTGTTGTGATTGGTCTACTGCTTACAGCGCATGTCAGAAACGAAACACCAATTACCATATCTGAATTTCAGCACCGGACGCTTCCTTAGCACTTGTATACACAGTCATACAAACAGTTGGAAGTGCATGCAAAGTGGATTTGCTTTCACAGTGCCGAAAAGAGTGTCTTCAAATGTCGACAGCATAAACCAAGCTCTTCCAGGCCTCGGCTACAACTACAGTGTTTGAGGGTCAAAGCAGATGTTGTTTGCGAGCAGCCAATGAAGAACGTAGGCTGGAATTATGAAAATTTGTTACAAACCTACAATCGGTGCTTTCATTTGGGAGACAACTCCTTGGTCGTACACTTTAATCTTTGAAACTTTGCAGACTGTTTACATTAACAAACTACATCACACACATGAAATGTAAATCTGAAAAGGCACAATAGAGCCACTTTAAAAAATCTGCTCAAGTCCAGCTGTATTGCTTTGGTGTTATTCTACAAGTGTCCTCTAGGTGGCAGCTCTAGCACATCACACCAAAGTGATGGTCAAGTATGAGCCGCCTTCAGAACTTCTTATTCGAATCAGATGAGCTGTAAATGTCATGTGACTGATCACTCTGGAAAAGTACGTCATGACAGCACCGTTTCAAGCGACTGTCCTCATTCAGGCAGGGAAAAATGTCTTTCATGTTTTTAAGAACCCTTAAAATGAGCACTGGTAAAACATCTAATATAGTATAACGAACTATTTGTGCTTTTTACATTCTAGTCAGAATAATTTCTTTTGACTTGCTTTCAATGGAAAGAGAGAAAAAATGTAATTGCAGTCTCTACCAGCAGGGGCAAATGACGGCATTCTAACTAGGCAAACCGTGAACCTTTGAATCGTCTTCGTTTGCCCTGTTGTTTTCTCATTCAGATGTAGCTGAGAGTGAAAACGTTGAATTGGTTTTCATATATATGAAATCTGAATAATCTACTTTAATAATCATTTCTTCCAGTTTCTGAATTCCTGGTGTTTAAATATGTCCGTTACATATTTATTTAAACCTCTAGCTGGCTGTTTACACATTTGAAGTGTGCACACTTATCTTTGGCAGAAGTTTCTGTACTTTAAACAAGTGTTTGGGGGGTGTCATTTCTGAGCTCATTTACAGTAGAATCACTGTTCTGCGTTGAATTTGTGCTAATGGGGTGTTTCAATCAAAGCTCAATACTGTCTTGTGTTCACTGGCACAGAGAGACGAGACGCTTTGCAAGTCTGTCTCAGTCAGACCCTCAAAGGCACACATCATTCAGTCAAGACACCATGCCTATTATGGAAGTCACAAAAGGTTTTCAGTTACATAACTCGATGTGGTTTACTTTACCTTATTTAGATGTGCATGATTAAGATGTGCAAAGTCAAATCAATTTAAACTTTAACTGCTGTTTATTATATCAGATACATTGTAAATTGTACTTTCCATGAAAACTGTAAATGATTACTTTTTCTAAAGCATTTGAGGCAGAAATCTTGTTTTTTGTAAGAAAATAAGTGACTGAAATGCATGCATGTCACTGACCTTGCTAAATCATGAAGGAAAAATACATTTGCACATGATTTTGAATCCATTCCTTCAAACATCCATTTTATTCATTCTTCAGGTGGGAGAGACTCAACTGAAGCATAATACTGTCATCAAATGGTAAGATTGATTCAGTCATTCAAATAACATATGAACATGAGGGGTGAGGTCTCTTAAACATGAATACATACTCCTCACATACTTTAACCGCTCTGTGCTTACTGGTCTCAAATACCCAGAATTCTCTATGGTGTTCTAAAATAATAGCTATCAGTCATTAGTGTTATACTCTCTGATACAGATGCTACATCTCTTCTGTGTGAAAATTCACTTTACTATAGTAATGATTACCAGAAGTAATATACAAATATAAAGATATTGCACAAGGTCACACAATTCAGGCCTCCATGTCCAAATCTTCATCATTCGGAGGGGCTTTTGAGGTATTTTAACCACTCTCGAGTCCTTTTTTTTGTGTTTTTGGCACCTTTCATTCTCCATACGACAAGTTGGAGAAAAATTATCAATGTCTTTCCCTGCTGCTTGAGTCCCATTGGTTGGCCAGCCCCTCGTTTACGTGGCCACTCCCATCTGTGGGGCGGGGCTGCTGTGATGGACCGGAATCATGTGGCTCCAGCTTTTCCTCATCACTTCATCTTCCATAGAGGATTGTGGTACACCCATCCTTCCCCCTGCAGGCAATTCAAGGACAGAATCATATGTTAGACATGCTAGATCTGATTTGAGAACCAATATCCTGCATGACTCTGGAGCTAATCAAAAGAGGCGAGACGTGAAGGGAAATTAATAATATTCGGTCCCGTACCAAACATGGTGACTTAATGTAAAATGTATTGTGGGTGAATTGTCACCACATAGATGGGTGCTTTTGAGCACCCTTTTAAACCATGACATTTCAGTGAATAAAAGTCTAAATTTAATCATATAAAGCAATCAGTTTTGGCCTAAACCGCTCAATTCATATGGATTAGTTTTATGATCTCTGTATGAGCTTTTTGAAGTGTCAATTATTCAGTTGCGTAGCTGTGAACTAACCCTTTAAGACCAATTAGTTGACAAGTACAAGTACAGAATAGTCAATTATGAAAATATGTAGTTTTGCATTCTTCAACAGAGTCACGGTTTTGAGGCTGCAAGTCCTCATCAGGTTTTTAATGCTGAATTAGAAAGTCTCACCTCTTTAATAAAGTACTTGGGTTTCCAGGTGGTGCTGCTGGCCGTTCTCTGCTTCCCTTCCCTTCTCTGTTTCTCCTCCAGCTGGTGTTTGTGTTCAGTGGCCGTATCGATGTCCCCGGCCTTCAGCGCCGCTGTCACATGCTGCCACAGCCGTCTGTCAGTCATTGCCACAAGACAGGATTATACGACAGGATGATACTTTTTTTTTTTTTATTCTTGTATATTGTTGTAGAAAAAATTGTAGAACCATTTTGCAGTTGCCTCTATATAATTTTTTTTTCTGGTCAATATGTATTTCAAATATATGCTAAATGTTGTTAAAGGGTTAGTTCACCCACAAATGAAAATTCTGTCATAAATTACTCACCCTCATGTCGTTCTACACCCGTAAGAACTTCGTTCATCTTCGGAACACAAATTAAGATATTTTTGATGAAATCTGATGGCTCAGTGAAGCCTCTATTGCCAGTAATGTCACCGAACCTCTCAAGATCCAGAAATGTACTAAAGACATATTTAAAACAGTTCAGTTCGAATCAGTGGTTCGGATCGCGTAAACGAAGCCTCGTTTACTGAAATCACGTGACTTTGGCACTCTGAACCACTGATTCGAAACAAAAGATTTGTAAAGCTTCGAAGCAAGGTTTTGTAATCGCCAAATCACTAGATATTGTTGAAAAGTCGTTATTTTGGTTTTTTTTGGCGCACAAAAGTTATTCTCGTCACTTTATAATATTAAGGTAGAACTACTGTACTCACATGAACTGTTTTAAATATGTCTTAGTACCTTTGTGAATCTTGAGAGAATTGCTGGCAATAGAAGCTACACTGAGCCATCGGATTTCATCAAAAATATCTTAATTTGTGTTCCGAAGATGAACGAAGGTCTTACGGGTGTGGAACGACATGAGGGTGAGTAATTAATGACATTATTTTCATTTTTGGGTGAACTAACCCTTTAAAAGCATTGCTTAAGAAAAAAAAAAATATTTTATTCTAGCTTCATGCATTCTTTTTTTATCAGCACTTGAATGTGGGTAAGTTAAAGGAACATTTTGAACAAAAAGATGAGAAAATAACATTTTTGTCAAAGACTATGTCCAGATAGGGGTCAGAACTATGATCAAAACATTGATGGAGTAGAATGAGTCCATCAGTACCCCCAAAGCTTCACAGTCCTACACCTCATTCTGGGTAGACATTTCATTCTGTAACGTTAAGCAGTTTTGATTTATATGCTGTTTAATGTTTGATGATTACGTTATTTTACATGTGCATAAGCAATGCTTCTATCGCATATTTCTCAATTTTCGCCCGTGTTTTGATTCAAGAGATTCTGAACTCTTTCAGATGTGTAATAGCGCCCCCTACCATATAACAGTGAAAACATGGATTGCCAGAAATTTCTGTCAATGGTGGAGAAAATTCAGTTACTATCATAAATGATAAAAAAATTCAGTAACTATCATTCAGAAAATGACAGAAAAAGAATTAAAAAGAAAAAAAGACATCAATTTTCAATCTTGAACAATAATGCATTTTGGCAAAATGCAATTTTGGACAATATACTGTAAATTTATTTAGACTGAAAATATTTTAAAATAAAATAAATATAAGTAAAAAAAAATTTTTTTTATATATATATATATATGAACATATTTTAAAACCTATATTAGCAAATTGGCCATTTTTGTTTATTCTGAAATGTACTTAAAATATATCTCTGTATATAGGGTGGTGATCACTTTACAACTTCATTTTTTTTTTTTTTTTTTTTTTTTTTTACCAGAATAAGCTGCAAAACTTTGCTGTTTAGTCAAGGGTGTTAAGTCTAGCCATATTGATCAGGATAAGAAAAGCAACCTCATATGATGAATCAGCCAAATCTTTTATTAAATTTGATGCCAAACCTTTCAAGGATCAATGGATCCACACTTTTTGCAAGTGTAGCACTGCTTCAGAAGCACCTCTCTGCCACTATATCTTATTTTGATTGCATTACGCGGCTGTGGTACCGCCAGGCTGAGAGCATTAGACTACTCTGTCCTGTCTGACTGGATCTCTCCTCTACAATAAGCCAATAACCAGCATTAGAGTTTATTAAGTGAATCCTCCAGCTCGCTCAGGGCCAGAGGAGTGCATGAGGGTCACGAGTATTGTATAAGAGCTCTAGAGGGGCAGGATTTAGCTAAAATGCTTAAAATGAGAGATGCTCATCCACCGTGGCATTATCTGGATCACTGAGCTCTGATCTTTCACACTCGCTATTTATTTGTATTGCCCGAGTAACTCTTTCCCCAAGAAGGAAGGTTTCACTATGCTTCTATCTGAAGTTAACAGACTTATGCAAAATAAATAGAACAAGCTAACTCAAAATAAAAACACATTTGTTGATAATGTTGGCCATTTTGACATTTTTGTATTTGTAGGGTTAGTAGGGAGATGAACCAGTCTCAAACATGTGTTGTATACATGTTGTATGTCATGCACCATGACTCTAATTCGTCTACTGAGCTGGCATTCTGACGTAGAACCAGGAAGCGCTGAACGAAAACAGCATAGGAGAATGACACAGAAGAGAAGAAATAATTGAATAAAGTCTTTATTTTTGTTTTGTTTTTTGCGCACAAAAGGTATTCTTGTCGCTTCATAAAATTAAGGTTGAATCTCACTTTGACTATTTTAACAATATCTTTTCTACCTTTCTGGACCTTGAAACTGGTATTTCATCAAAAATATCTTAATTTGTGTTCTAAATTCATGATAAAATCTCACCTCGATTCATACTGGCCCTGTTTCTCCAGTGGGCGGATCTTTTTCTTAATGACCGGCAGTTTGGATGTGTCAATCACTTTGGTCTCTCCACTGCTGTAAGTGAACTCCAGGGTCCCGTTCCACTCCCCCTGAGCCTTGCATACGATGGTACCGGTGGGATTGTGTTTTACCTCACCTGTGACTCTGTTGAAGAATAAGAGACAATAAGTTAAAAGGGCTATATGTAGAATTCAGAAACCCGTGTTTTTAGCGACACCGGTGGCCATTAAGTGAACTGCAGCCAGCAAGTTATTGCTCGTGCTCGCACTCGTGCAACGTACTCTTTGCTAAGAAGTGAAAGAAGTTGGAAATACCTTTGCAGCGATTTTCTGCAATTCACTGGCATCATGTCGACAGATGAGGTAATTAAAATTACACTATGATAGTATGATAGTTTGATTATAAAGTATATTTGAGACTATAGACTATAGATCTGGCTATGTGAGACTATAGTTTGATTAAAAACTATAATCCCCTTTTCTTTGCATGACACATTGACATTACAGAATAGTTCTTTCAGCATTATTCTGAACATTGTATATGCATTCATTTCATGAGTCATTGAAGGAAGAGAGGCTCTTGGGAGCGTGCGTAAATGTCATCCTTTTGATATTCCCTGCAAAAAATGTCCTGAGTCCTTCACATAAAAATCAGCCTACAGGCTTTCATAGACAACCTAGGAAATGGGGGAAGGTCTCGTTTTTTTTTAAATTAGTTTTTCAGCTGTTCACACACTGGCAATTCATACATGAAAATTCTTACATATAGCCCCTTTAAAGGTGACAAAAATAACTTTATTATATAATCTAAGTAAATAATCCAAAACTTACCATCAACAAAATACATATTAAAATATGATGCAAGTTTTACCTGATCTCAAATAAAATAAGCTCTCAAAGACAAGTTTCTTCACTCTCACCTGTGAACTTTCCCTCCGTAGAAGGGTTTGGTGTGGAATGTGACGGTGGCAGAGTATCCGCTTTTGGCGCAGCAGATGGAAACTTTCCCGCCCAGCTCCACCCAGGGCACTGTGAGGATGGAGCGGGCGTAGGCAGAGGGCAGTGTGAACACATACTCCTCGTCATGCTCCAAGAGATGTAACACTCCTAACATAAAAACACAGGACACAGGTCACACTCTGTTCACAGACTCACCGTAGCAATAGTATAGAGCGCAAACGGTTTCAGCTCAACTCCATACAAAGCAAACACAAGATGGACAGTAATTCTGATTAACGTTGATCCCAGTGCTCTGCAGGCCTTTATAAAACTCTTGTTTGTTGCAATGGAGAAATTCAAGAAGCATACAAAGCTGGATGTTTAGAATATGATAAAATTAAAATGTGGGATGAGCAGAACAGTGATCATTGCATTAATATAATGTCAGGCTAACAGTTTCATCTAACACGTGTCCATAATCTGATTAAATTCCAAACCAGTCAAACATCATAACTTGGAACCAATCCTAAATGAATCAAATGAGAGTCCCCTAAAAATGATCTAAATAATAAAATAAAATCCTACTGGATAAACTGAAACTCACATGTTTCAGTTTATTAGGTCTGTTTATCCAGAAGGATCTTTAATGAGATACTTTTAAAGCTATTTAGTTTAGTATTTTTTTAGTGTTTGGCAATTTGATGTTTTATAAACTTTGCAAAGGTTTAATGTTGCTACTCTACATCATACAGTAAGCATACAACTGAAAGGAAATATGAAAAGGCATAACATGGACTCGTTGTCCTTGTCACACAGACCTGGTAACTCTGATCTTAGTGGATTTTTAGTGCAGTGGAAATACTTTTTGTGTGCCAAAAAAACTAAATAATGACTTTTCAACAATATCTATATGGGCCAATTTCAAATCACTGCTTCAGAGCTTTACGAATTGAATTGAATTTACGAATCAGTGAATCGGAGGGCCAAAGTCATGTGATTTCAGCAGTTTAGCCGTTTGATAGGAGATCCGAACCACTGATTCGAAACAAAAGATTCATAAAGCTTAGAAGCTTCATGAAGCAGTGTTTTGAAATCTGCCATCACTAAATATTGTTGAAAAGTCATTTTGTTTTTTTGGTGCACAAAAAGTATTCTCGTCGCTTTATAATATTAAGCTAGAACCACTGAACTCACAAGAACTGTTTCAAATATGTTTTTAGTACCTTTATGGACCTCGAGAGTTTGAATGGCTTTGCTCTCAATAGAGGCTTCACTGAGCCATCGGATTTCATCAACAATATCTTAATTTGTGTTCCGAAGATGAACGAAGGTCTTACAGGTGTAGAACAACATGAGGGTGAGTAATTAATGACAGAATTTTCATTTTTGGGTGAGCTAACCCTTTAATGTTCTAATTGAACTAAGGCTTAATCTTAATCTTTGAAACCAGGCCTATTTTATAATGCAAACCGCAATCTACAGTTGGAAGTTATTAATTAAAATAATTACTTGTGTCTATAACTCAGGTAAAATCTGAACAGTGCGAGCATGTTCACAGCAGCTCTCTCAGCGGGCCTGGCCTCTTTTTTATTCTGGTTACATAATGGACAGCTGTCTAGTGGCAAAATCTCTGTGGGCTTTCAGCCAGGTCTGACAACAGCACATCTGTTTCCCAGAGACAAGAGAGCTGAGGGTGGGGGGTAGCAGTTCAGCTCCGTGGCTCTCTGCTCCAGAAGGGTCAAGCGTGTTGCAGCCTAAAGTAGTGCTGCTGGAGCATTTCCATGTGATAATGCTGAGGCCAGATCTTCTCTGATGATCCCAGATGAATTCATCTGTGCTGACGCATGAGGAAACTACATTTGATGGAGCCGACATGGCTGATTAGCAGAGGGGACATTCACTGTGTTAAGGGTGTTCAAGCACACTTAATTCAGTCATGATGTCAATTTGTAGGCGAAGGCTGATTGACAACGGGTTCCATCAGGAATTCTACAGCATTCATTAATCTTAGTCAATGTTAATTTCAACATGTACTGTTTTTTTCAAATGTTTTACTTCATAGGAATGGTACGAAACTTGGTATTGGTATTGCTAAAAAAGTGAATAAATTGATTATAACTACTGCATAAATATAATTTAGTACCATAAAATCCCCTAAAAATACAAAATATTAAATAAAAAAATATTATCAAATTAAAATATGGTACATTCATTTCGAAGAAATAAAAACAACAAAAATTCTGTCATTTTTGACCATCACGTGAAGAGCACCAGAGAGTTCAAATCAAAAGTTGTATTTAACATTAGTTAATGCACTGTGAAGTGACTTTTTTTTTTTTTTTTTTTTTTTTACTTACAAAAATAATAAATGCTTTAAAAATATATTGGTCATTGTTAGCGAATGCATGAAGTAATGTTTACAAATGAGACTTTATAGTAAAGTGTTACCAGAAAATCTTCATGTCAGAGTTATTATAGTTAACTAAAACTAAAACCATAAAAAAAACTATTTAAAAGTTATTTAAATAAAATAAAACAACTAATCTTATTTCATTTAGCTTTTTGCCAAGGAAACATTTCTGGAATAATTAAAACTAAAACTGAAATAAAAATTAATAAAAACTATATAGACATATTTTCTCAGTATCTCAGTGATACTAAAATAACACTGCGGATCTTTTTCATATAATGAGCAGATCAGTAAATTAATTGGTGGTTTTTATGCCAGTTCTTTTCACAAAATAGACTGAATGATTCACTGAACAATCAGACTGAATCACTTACAAAGAGCTCAGTGACTTAATGATCTGGTTGCAGTTCTAGGGTTAACAGAGAAAGATTATCAGTGAATAACAACTTTGTCTGTTCTTCATCGTATGACTTCAGAAAAGTTATATAAATAAAAATATGAACTGTCGTCGATATATGGAAAAGAGCGTGAAGATTCTTACAAATATCTTTTGTGTTCCATAGATTTTGAGCAATATGAGGGTAAGTAAATTACATCATTTTCATTATTGGGTAAAATATCCTTTTAAATTCCTCTAAACTTCCTGCTGCTCCAATTAACTCTGTGTACATTACTCTGGGGGATTAGTGTTAGCCGTCTTATAAGTAATTAATGTTGTCCTAATTACAGAAGAGTCCTAACTGGTTAAGCACACCAAATGCTACCTTCATCCTGCATGATCATCCACTTCACTGCAATCTCAATTTGACTTAGGTCAAGAAATTTTTGTTTCAATTAAATGCTATTCTTTTAAACTTGCTGTTCATCAAATAATCATTGTATCATGGTTCAAATAATTTTTTTTTTTTTAAAATCGAAGAAAAAATGTATCATGGTTTCTACAAAAATATTAAGCACAACTGTTTTCAACATTGATAATAATAAGAAATGTTTTTTGAGCACCAAATCAGCATATTACAGTGATTTCTGAAGGATCATGTGACAGTAATGATGCTGAAAATTCAGCTTTGCCATCACAGGAATAAATTACATTTTAAAATATATTAAAATAGAAAACAGTTATTTAAATTGTAGTAATATTTTACAATATTGCTGCAAATTTGATCAAAATATCGACCTATTAAGCATAACAGACGTCTTTCATAAACATTATACGGTCAGCTTTTAATTATTTTTAAACCGTTTTAGGTCTACATTCCTTAAGTGCATTTATAAACAACATTTATCTGGCTTCATCTGCCATTTTGTCACAGCGTGACAGGGATTTCATTCTCCATGATGAACATGGCCAAAACAAGGTATCTTAATTAAGTTAAGGCAGAATCTTTTGGAACAATGCCTGAAAATGCTCCCTTTTCTGGCAGCTCAATAGTTTTGGGATCAGAGCGAAGCATCAAGTGAGTGAGTGAAGTGAAACATTAAGGGGAGAGTGTTTCAAACAGCAGTACATTTCTGTTGTTATTCCGGGAGACAGATGGAGTTGTGATATAAGCAAGCACCAGTAAATATCACAGGCCCTGAGGCGAACACCCATCTAACCACAATCAGCTGATCTGGAAACTGTATGCTCTTTGGACACACATTTGAGAGGATGGAGGAAAAACAGTTCTGCCTGAATGAGCAAACCCTCAGGCTTTAATCAAACAGTAATGAACAAAACTCAATGATCCCAGCAGACAAATGATTGCCATAAACAAAACACAACTTTATGAATAAATAAATACTTCCAAGAAACTATATTAGCATTTTTTTTTTTCTAGAAATATTTTGTTTAGTGTGAAAGCAATGACTTTTAGTAAGATCTTATGGATGGTTCTTGAGCCCTATAGCCATGCCCACTGTGAAATCTCATTGGTCCAAAATTCTGCTCTACTTAGCTGTATATTAAACAAATACATTCTGATTGGCTGTGATATGTCACTATGCATAGTACATTGTCTCTTTTATCTTTCTTTGTGAATTACACTGTATAAATTTATAATAAATTAATGTATTTTGTTTTGCGTAATTTTGATTTTATGCATATTTGTATAAGATATTCTGGTCGATAGCTATATCATTATTTTCATGTTATGGTTGATCAATTGTAAATTACCAATAGTAAAAGTATCGAATTTTGTCTAAATATTTAAAAATAAAAAAAACTACAAAAAAAACAAAACAAATGTAATTCTCACAACCTTGGGTTATTATTGTTAACAAACAAACAAAAAAAATGTTCATTACAAACTAAACATTTACTGAAATAAAATAAAATAAAATATAAACTTTTTTATAAATTAAACTTTTTTTTATTTCCGGCAACATTTCTCATTTTAGTTTAGTTTAAGTTGAAGTACTATAATAAATAAAACTGAAACTAAAAACTAAAACTAGACATATTTAAAAAAAAAAAATAATAATAATAATGAAAATAGTAGAGGCACTAAATTAATAAAAATTTAAACTTAAAATGAAAACAAAATATCTAATTCAAAATATTAACAAAAACTATAATAATATATCAATGATACTAAATTAACACATCACATCAAGCATGAAAAAAAATATATTCATTCTGAGATTTTGCTAAAGATTACTAGATTTTGAGCATTTTTAAAGATTAACTGCGAGTCAATATTAGATGACAACAAAAATCCTAACCCTAACTAAATGTAAAATTAAGGAATATGACAACAAACAAATGAATATCCAATATCCACTGATACCAATAAATTAAAAGAAAATGTATCTGTATCTGTCAATATGGTACTAATATATTGTGCATCCTTATGTGAAATATGTGTCACACCAATAAAGCACATTAAAATGGAAACTGGTGTTAAGAGAGACTCAAACTCACCTTCTCCCACCATTGACACTCCTATGGACATGCCCATGAATTTGCTTTTAGTCCAGACATGGGTGTTGACACATGTCCGGCGCTCTTTGCACTCGCAGTAAAATCCAGAGACCGGAGGGTGGTGGGACAACTGTTCAGCCACAAAGCGAAGCCGATAAGATTCTAACCCCTCATTGGAGGTGGTCTGGGTGGAATGAGCAGCCGTAGGTGCTGGGCTTGAGCTGGTAGTCCTGAGGGGCCGCACCTTATCTTGCGGTACGTCCCATGTGCAGTGGAAGCTCTCCCCCAGAATGGGGTTGTAAGGCTTCTTGGCCACAGCACCTTTACGACCCTCGTGGAAAGCGGTCAGGTAGTATTCCACAAAACGGATCATGCGTTCCTCTGGCGTCGCTCCAGACGTGATGGCCAAAAACACATCCGGGTGGGCCATGAAGTTGGCATACATCTCCAAAAGGGAGCGCTTCTCTAGAATAAACGTGGGCAGTACCACCTGAGAACAAAAGATATAGGCCAACATTATCTGACCAATCTGTAGATACATACAGTTTTGATGGTATTTGAATGTGAATGAGAAAAGATTTCACGATGTTGCTGAATGCGTTTTGTATCAAATGAATCACAAAATGAATAAGTTTAGTCTGCAGATACTGCTGATATGCTGACATGTAATAGGTATTGAGAAATCCACATAAACAATTGTAAAATGTTGCAATACCAAATGTGAGGAGCAAAGACTATTATATTATATTATATCATATCACTCTGTACATTCCAGTGCGCAGTGTGTACTGGGGATTTATTGCGACTCTTTCTGTAGTTTACATAATTTCACCAGTAGGTGGTGATAAGTGATAAGTTTTTACGAGTGAGTGTTTTTTTATGATTCTTCATTCAACCGATTCGCCCAAAAACATGGATTCTTTCAGGGATGAAACAAAGTCTCCCTGCGTCCTAATGTGCATACTATCCATCCTAAATAGTATGTGAGATTACAATAAATGTGTCCAAAAGCATTGTATGTTGAAAAGAGTACGGCAAGTCCCCAGATGGTCTACTATTTCTGGTAGATTTTCGAAGTGTTGATCCGTGCACACTATAACAGCTAATATTGCCCACAACCCATTGCGTTTTGAGGGAGGACTGAGATGGTCCTCACTGCAGAACACAAGATCCAGGGGGCGAGGTTGGATCCAGATCCAACTCCTCCCACTTTACATACCCCTAAACCTACCCGTCTACACCCACTGATCCTTAAACCTACCCGTCTCCACCCCCTGGATCCGGATCCTGGATCTCGTGTTCTGCAGCGAGGAGCTACTGGGAGGAGCGTTAAAAACTCCAAACATGGCGGATGTGCGCGACCGATGGTTAAATAGAGAGGTTTAGATAAAGGGGTTTAAGTGATAAATAATCAACATTTAACCTGACAAAAAAATATTTATTTAATGTTATCCGTGTTATATTTCATCTGCAACAACAATCAAAGATCTGCTAGGCCATTAACTTTTAAATGCATCATTATGCAAACACATATGATTTGAGTTCTACGCATGAAAGACCCACGACTAGCAGATCGATGTGCTACTTCTTTTTTCTCCAATACAGTAGGAAATGAAATTAAATAAAATGTGGAAGATTTTACAAGATGATTGACAGGCCAGTTTACAGTGACAAGATGTGTGTAACTATGCGACAGAGCATCCGTTAAAGACGCAATTTAATGACGTGATAGTATATACCAAAGCTTGTCTACTCTTTTGCCAGACACTCAAAAGTATGTACTTTTTCTTAACAAAAAGAGTACATACTTTTAGGGTGTAGAATAAGTAGGCAAATTGGAACGCAACATATGTCTTTTTGTGCAAGTCACTGAATTATTCACTCAACCATTTCAAAGCGCAGGCTTATTCAGGAATGAATTGCCCCTACTCCTACTATGTCACACAATGGCTCTGCTGTGAATTTGTTCTCAGCTGTTTTTGTTGGTGAAGCCAAAACAGACAAAGCAATATTGTGCCTAAATTTACTCTATTCTTGATTTTTTTAAACTTGTGTATAAAAACAATATACAGGTGCTGGTCATATAATTAGAATATCATCAAAAAGTTGATTTATTTCACTAATTCCATTCAAAAAGTGAAACTTGTATAATATATTCATTCATTACACACAGACTGATATATTTCAAATGTTTATTTCTTTTAATTTTGTACTTGCAATTGTGCTGTTTTTCAAATATTATCAGCATGTCTGTGATTACCCATCGCACTCACATCTGCGCCAAAATTTAAAAAGAGCATTTTGTTCTTGTAATATTGCTAAAATATTATTTCATATTATTTAACTATGCGACGTGATGTGATGTGAGTCTAAACGCACCTTATTACTGGTGCTCAAATATATTATAATAACTCTATGCTTGTCTTTGTAACACAGATTCTGACTCCATGGATTAATGCTCTGTCCCTTCCCCCTGAGGCCTACAGTACACATACACACGTCACTGAACTTCATCATCTGAGCTATCAAAATGACTGCTCAAATCCTGCTGAACTATAAACACAAGCCCAGAAGGAAATGTTCATATCAGAGAGACTAAACAAAGATGCCTCTGTAGGTAGTAGAGAGAAAAAACATATATCAAAACCAACACTGAGACATTCCTGAGGCTGATGAACCGTAATTAGGACAATGATATCATGACACCTCTCGACACGCTTGAATCGGTCAATTAGATTCCTAATCACAAGGACGAATAGGAACATCAAATCAGATAACGTATCCTGTTAACTGATTACGTAAAGTATAATTATGAAACTGAATTTCCCCTGAGCTATGATTATGTTAAAAATATTCCTTGCACGTAGCATGGTACTGTAACGGCGTGATTCAATCAAATGAAGGAGAATATCAAATTCCAAGAATTAGTCTTTAATAATAAACCAAAATACTCAGGAGGTCATACAAATATGCAGAAGAACAGTAGTGTCACGCGTAGTGTCAACAAGAACCGACAAGGGACTAAACTAAACGGATATATATATATATATATATATATATATATATATATATATATATATATATATATATACAGGACTAAACGAGCAAGTTGACAATAAGCAGGTGGACTCAATAAGTTACTATGGTAACAGTACACACTAGAAAACTAGGTCAACTAAGTTAGACAGGAAACGAACACAGGAACTGGGAGCACAAAACTAAGTCAAAACAGAACATAACCATGGCATGTACATTCTCAATCAGTGTCCAAGACTGGACAATGTCCATGCAAGACGTATGAGATCGTGAAAATGAGGCACAAAGCCTTCACTCCAGTTATCCACAATTAGATCACCTGAGCACTGTCTAACACACATTTATTTCCACCTTTGTTTTTATATACAGAGATTATACTAAACATTTTGCATTAAAAAAACAAAACAAATTATTTTAGATCTTTCAATCAATTAAAATATTCAATTGTGATTAACTGCTTGCTTGTTCATTTATTATTTCTTAAAACTGAATAAAAAACACTAATAAAATATAATAAAAAATACATTAAATAAAAAACAAATATATAATAAAATTATATTGGTATACATTATATAAATTTTACTGGTATATAAATTCATTGTGTATTCCAAAAATATTCCAAATATCTGTGTGTTTATGGCACGTGTGCATGTATGCCAAAATTTCCAAATCATAATAAGCTGGAAAACCCATCATTTGTTCCCTGAGATTGAGAATGGATAAATAGTCTTGAGTGGTTCCTGTTTGTATGTGAAAAGGAAGAATAATGTATACAAGTAGGGAATGGCCAAATTCTTTCAGCACCATTAACTTGATGATTAGTTAGGGTGGGACAACTCTGTGTTTGTTTGTGTATGTGTGTGTGTGTGTGTGTGTGTGTGTGTGTGTGTGTGTGTGTGGTTCAGGTATGGTTATGGCAACAAAATTTTTTTTGGTCCCCATGAAGAAAACAGCTTATAAATCAAACTAAGTGATGTTTTTTGAAAGTCTAAAAATGCATAAAGTTTTCTGTGATTAGGGGTAGGGGATAAAATATAGAATTTTTTACGGTATAAAAATCATTATGTCTATGGAAAGTCCCCAGAAAACATGAAAACTCAACATGTGTGTGTGTTTGTGTGTGTATATACCCGTGTGAGGTCCATGCCCAGTTTGAGTTGGGACAGCAGATGGAGGATGATGCTCCTCTGGTCATCCAAGACTCCGAGGTCTTCCTCCTCATTATCTTCTGTGTCTGTGATCTCCTCGCTGGAGTCCACCAATTCTGGGCTGGAGTTCTGCAAATCACACACAGGATAATTTACAAATGTTACTGAACAAAGATCGCTTGTGATTTACTATTAAATATATTTTTAATAAACCTAATTCCTGTGCACCACATATGTGGCATGCTACGAAAGCCCATATCTACCCCCCAAAAAATAAAATAAATAAATAAATAAAAATCAAATAATGCTAAATAATGGTAAATTCTGACATAGGCCACATTCGCTAATGCGTGTCTACCATGTGTTTTTCGTGTGTAGTTTTCACTTTCGATAATTTACAGTGACAGAGATATGAGAATCACACCTGTAAGTAAATGCGGTTGTCAAACCCAAAAACTGAAAGTGTGAACGTAGCCAGAAGTATCAAATACAAAGGCTACATTCACACTGTCAGTTTTTGGGATTGACAACCGCATTTGCTTACAGGTGTGAGTCTCGAAATGTCCCGTTCAAACAGCAACTTACAGTAGCGTCTGGAATGAACGTGCAACGGGAGTCAAGAGATGTCCTGTATTCTCTTACCAGTAACCATAGCGACAGTGACAGTGAAGTAATAACAAAGATGGCAAAGTAATATCTAAAAAAACTGAAAAGTCTTAAAACTTTTGAAATGCCAAGAGTCCAATCGAGCCGCGAGTTCATCCATCAAATCTTCATTAAATGACAGCAGCTTTTATATCTGGTTGGAGAGCGGAGCACTTGAGTCACACGCACAACACAAAACTGACGGGAACGGCTGCGGTGGAGAACAAAGGCTGTATCTAAAACCTTCAGATGACACACAGCTCATATCTCTAGCGCTGTAAGTTGCTGAATACAAAACCACACACAAAAACCTGCAACACACGGTAGACACGAATTTGTGCAGAGTGTCTCTCTCACACTGTATGGCGTGACAGACAACTAGTTGTCCAGTGTGGTTCCATTCACAAGGCATGGGTTTTCAGAGAATGTGGTTGTGAGTCCTGAAAATTTAGAGGTGTGCGTTCGGTTAGAGAATGCGGTTGTCACTGTACTATGTGGCCTAAGTCTTAATTATTACATAAAGTTAAAATATTATACACCAAGTCATAATTATGATTTTTTTTTTATCTCATAATTTTGCCTTTTAACAGGCATGTCAAAATGATGATTTACCAAAGCATTTTTTTTTTTTAATTTGTATGTGGCACAAATAGGCTTCCATACCATGCTGTCAGTCACCACAGACAATTTTGGCTTTTGAAGGAACTCGATTATGTAATTTTTTTCTTGAAAATAGCTTTCAATATTCTTTTAACTACAGAAATGCAACTAAAAAGAGAGAACTTGGTGGAGAAAAATATCAATTTTATTTTTAAATTTAATAACTTTAACTTAATTTGAAGTTGTCATCGTTATATTTAGTTTGCCTATATTTGCATGTAAAATATATAAAAAAAAATTCTCTCCAAATGATAGATGCTCTTTGGTTGCAAGGCAACTGTGCATTTTTATGCAGTCTTGGGTGGCTAATGTAGTTGGTACCTCCTGCAATCGCTCATGCAAAAACATTACATTTTTCTTAATGCATAATGTAAAGAAGTGGTCCAGAAGCGCCTGCCCCAAAGCATCATAGGAAGTGCATAAAAAGCCCCTTCCTCTAAGGGCTCTACGTAGATAGTGTTGACAGATGAGCGGAGCAGATCACATGATCCTCTCTCAGTGGATCACTCCTTTTTCCTTTCCAAGGCACACGAATGTGAGTAACTGAGGGGCAGCAGATGGGAACTAAATGGGTTACGATATGATTAGACTGTAAAGTAAAACAGTAGGGTTTTGTGGACTAGCTGTAATCCCCGAGGTAACACTTACGACTGGGCACATACCATTGCCAGGGGCGTTATGGCTCGATTTTATTAGATTCTCTTGCAAACCATTTATCATCTTTTTTCCCTTTCCTTCTGCATTCTCTAATAATGGTAAAAGGGAATATTATGTTCCCAGAAAAAGTACGGGAGCTCATCGTGCCGGATGGAACGCCCTCATTTCGAGCTGCAGCGATCCACCTGAATATTTCATAGAACAAGTGCAGAGCACTTTCTCCTTCCCTCTACGACATCACAGATATGATTAAATAAACACATGCGAATGAGGTCACATGCAAGGTCACGCATCCAGCATGACCACAAATCTATACACACAAATGCATCATCAATACAATGTTCCATGCTGGCATGTTGTTCAATCCGCATCCTAATGTCCTTGTATGATTTGCAAAGGATCATGTCAAGGACACTCACAATTAATTTGTGTCCTCCTTTCTCTGTGGAGGCTCAGTTGGGTGGTTTTGTTTTTTAGGACTGTTTGGTAGCTACAGTAACTATCCAAAAGTTGGATGCAGAAGCTGTTTATGCAAATCAAATCAGAGCTAATTAAATACACAGAGATTTTAAAGATGCAGCGAAACGAAGGGAAAAAGCAAGAAAAAGTACTTCGAGGTTTCTTCTAGAAAACAGTCAGATTGAAAGGAAAGAAAATGGAGGAATCTCACATGTCTCCTTTAAAGTTTCAGAAGAGATCTTAATGTCTCAGGCTGTGCTCAGATTTACTCATATACCAAAGTCTGCAATCAAAACCCAGAGATTTCAATATGAACTCAAGTATTTCTCATCAAACTGTCACAAAACCAAATTATCTAAGCATTACTATCATATTAATTTTATAGCTCTATTACTCTGTTAAAAATGGTCAAGACAAATTTTTCCTAAGGCAAATTTATTGAGAAACATCTGAGACAGTTATACATAAAATATTTTATACATACATAAATCATATCTAAAGAACACCATTTTGTCTCCTGAGTTATTAAAGAGCAACCTCTGAGCAAGAATATTTTCCTCTGGGAGTCTTCATAGGCTAAAAACTGGCATAACAATAGGACCGATAGGAAAACATTACAACAATGAATGAAGTTTCCAACTTTCCTCACTCCCAGCAATCCAAAGGGTCACCCCTCCCTCTCGCCAACAGGATAAACATGCTGCCCTAATGATTAAAATGAACTCAAACTTACATTCATTTCAGAGCTGGTTCAGAAATACGCTCTTGGGTGTTCATCTCATAGTTTCATTATGGTGGGATCCACAAAACTCTCTCTTTCACGATCTCCCACTAACTCTGACACTCTTATCTTGCTGCCCAGCTGTCCCTGAGCTGAGGAAGTGCTGCTCCCTCCCACTTTGCCAGTCTGTACTCTCTCTCTCTCTCTCTCTCTCACGCTGCTGCCACACCACAGATCGCTTGTTTAAAATACAGCTGAACTTCATAAGCTTTGTTTGCTCAGGACTATGGAGAATGGAGACACAGTGAGGAGATGGAATCATGACTGTTGAGAAGATTAAAATTGAGACCCCCCCCCCCCATCCCATATTGTCAGAGCCCCTCCCACCACATTCACCTTCATAGTCACCTCTGCCCCGCCCATTACAATGCAACCAATTGTACCTATTTTTACATGCATTACCTCTGTTTCTCAGAGCATGCACACAACACTGAAGACAAGTGTAGTTAGCTTAACAGGTTGGAAAATTCAGTACAATTTCAGTCTGAGTAAAGACAAATTATTAAAATTGAACTTTTCACAGTGCACGTATATTTATTTAGTGTGTCCAGTCACTCCCAGTTCTACCTGCAGTCATCAAAAAGCCCCTTTAGTTACTGTACTAATACTAGTCAACACACCTGCACTAACCTGAACTTTTACAAGTCCCCAATAAATAAACAAACCCTTGGTGTATTAGATATGTACTGTAATGCTTTTAAAAAAATAGCATTTCAACAGATTCCTGTGATGGCAAAGCTGAATTTTCAGCATCATTACTCCGGTCATTAGCGGCACATGATCCTTCAGAAATCATTCTAATATGCTGATTTGGTGCTCAAGAAACATTTTTTATTATTAAAGTTGAAAAAGGTTGTTCTGATTAATATGTTTATGGAAACCATGATCATTTTTGTTCAGGACTATTTGATGAAAGGTTCAAAAGAACAGCAATTATTTTAAATAGAAATCAAATCAAAGCTAATTAAATACACAGAGATTTTAAAGATGCACCGAAATAAAGGGATAAAGCAAGAAAAAGTACTTTCTAGATATGGAGCTCCGTATAAACAAAAAAAAAAAGCCAGCTAAATCGTGCGCACAGTTTACTAATTCGTTCCCTCAATTTACTAAATCACGTGCACGTGTGCACGATTTATAAATCGAGGAAACGAAATAGTAGACTCTGTGCACAATTTGGTAAATCTAGGAAAAAAATTAGTAAATTGTGCACGATTGACTTTTTTTCCCTGCATGTCACGTGCGGGGCTCCGTATCTAGAAAACAATGAGACTGAATGGAAAAAAAAATGGAGGAATCTCACGTCTCCTTTAACCCCGGTTTCACAGACAAGGCTTAAGCTAGTCCTAGATTAAAATGCATGTTTGAGCTGTTTTAACTGAAAGCAACATGTTCTGACAGATCTTAAAATATGTCAGTGCCATTGTTTCATCTGAAGATACACACCTGTAATGTTTTTTTTAGTGGACATTTATAAAAGCTACTTAAATGCCCTAATTGAACTAAGGCCTAATCCTGGCTTAGGCTAAGACCTGTCTGTGAAACCAGGTCTTAAAGTTTCAGAAGAAATCTTAATGTCTCAGGCTGTGCTCAGATTTACCCATATACCAAAGTCTGCAATCAAAAGCCAGAGATTTCAATATGAACTCAAGATATTTCATCATAAATGTCCTTACTGCCATTTTGGACTAATTTAAAGCATCCTTGCAAAATGAAAGTATTATTTTATTTGAAAAAGAAAAAAAAGGTCTCACTGACCCCAAACTTTTGAATGGTAGTCTATAAATCATGGTGAAAAAAAAGAAATAAATCCCAGTGTCCGCCATGTTAGTACAGTACGTTTAAAGGGAGAGTTAACCCAAAAAATGAAAATTCTGTCATCATTTACTCACCCTCAAGTTGTTCCAAACCTGTCTGAGATTCTTTCTTCTGTTGAACACAAAAGACAGTTGACAGTAGCCATTGACTTCCATAGAAGGAAAAACAAATTCTACGGAAGTCAATGGTTACCGTCAACTTACTGGTTACCATCATTTTACAAAATATCTTCTTTTGTGTTCAACAGAAGAAAGAAGTTCATACAGGTTTGGAACAACTTGAGGGTAAATGATGACAGAATTTTCATTTTTGAGTGAACTAACCCTTTAAGAGTGTGATGTGTTCAATGTAATTTCAGATGATGTGTTTAATCCTCATGTGGTCCCATGACATGGTCTGATCCGCACATGATTCCACAGGAACCTCCTGAACCTAGTGTGTGTATGCGTGACTATGTTCATAATGGAATACACTAGAATACTGCATGTACTGCACAGTATACACTGAATACTGCCTACTATTTATTTAAAAATAGTATGTGAAATATTTGAAAAGCGGTTCTATCAATTCAACAGTAGTACGCTATATAGTTACAAGACCTCATATTACCCCCACATGAAAAAAAGGTCTATTTGGATTTTTAATCCAATTTTCTCTAAAAATGCTAACAAACTCTTGAGAGTGCAATCAAATCATGACTGACATTATCAATTTTCATTGGTTTTAATAAAAAAGGCACCCAAAAAAAAAAACAACTCATGATCTTAAGCCTGAAATCCTAGAATCAGCCCTGCTTTATACTGCAGAAATACTAAGAGCAGTATTGTCAGAAAACAGCCTCAGTGTGTGATGCACAACAGAGGAAAGGAAAAAAGGGAAGAGAAAATGAGAAAATCCCCTAGTCAGAGGATTAAGTGTGGACTATAGACTTCACATTGGCCATTGGTATGATCTCAGATTATACTCTGCTATGTCTTGTGCATTTAATATACAGCAGAGAATAGAGTTCACAAACACAACTCAAAGTACAGCTCTGGCTCCAGGCTTTGGCTTAGCATACAGAGATGCTTTTTATACAGAATGCAATTAGCTCTATTATACACTCTAGATGAAATACAGTGGGGTTCAAAAGTGTTGAGAGACACTTGTGAAAATGCTTTGACTTTAAATAATAGGAGACACTGTTTGTGGAACCCTTCCTTTTCAGGGACCCGATCATAAAATCAGCTGACTTTGGTCAGGTGACCTGACATCATGTTAGAGCCCCTGAGAAAACAGCACGGGGTTGAGGGAAAGCAGTGTTTTGAAACAGAACCACCTTCATGAATTAATAATCAGCGGCAGTACGTTGTCTTCAGGGACGCGGTTAACGGGAGTGCCTACGCACTGAGAACAGGATGAAACCATGCTGCTAAGACAAAGAGCCTTTAATGAACTCTACCATGTTGAATTAAAATAGCAGTACAACTGTCTGCAGAAACAAACAGATTGCAGGGGTGAATACAATGATAATGAACAACACAAATGCAAACAAAGAAGTCCAACAATTTGAATTCACAATTCCAAAATTATCAAGAAATGTATATATATACACTAGTAGCATTAAACTGAAGTATACAAATAATGATAATAAATATAATAATAACAATAATATAAATCTTAAAATAAACTACAAACTACATTTTACTTTTTACTAGCAGTGTAACAAATTATCGTGTCACAATATATCGCAATACAAAAATGCAACAATATCATATCATGGATAGTGAAAATGTGTGCATAGTTCACCCAAAATGAAAATTATTGTGTGAGAAAAAATTTAGTCTCAGAACTACATTAAACTACTATATATAATGTTGAATATAATGTATAATAATGCAATGGGGGATGTAGGTCCTGATAATGCCAAATGTGTTATGTTACCAGTAAAAAGTGGCCTACATTATTTTAAATCTGTGTTTCAGCGTTAGAATCATGAATATTTTTATTCTGGTGTCACTGTGCATTGGGTTACCTATACATTTCCACTCCCAATGTAATACCAAATGTAGCATTTTAATCAACAGTACATTTTTTGTTATCCTTTTATTTTACTATATGTCTTGGAGTATCACAATAATATTGTATCGTGACTTCAGTATCGTGATATGTATCGAATCGTGACATGAGGGTATCGCTACACCCCTACTTTTTACAATTTAAAATATTACAATATTATTTTACATAGATAAATTAATAATAATAACAATAATGAACTTAATTTTAATATTTTTATTTTAATTTTACATTACAATAATAATAATAATCATCATTTAAAAAAAACTTAAAGTAAACTACAGCTACATTGTACTTTTTTATATTTTTAAATCTTATTATAATATTATTTTATATAACATTAATAAAAAACAAAACAAAAACAAAAAACAGTAAATTATAAGCTACTTTTTTACATTTTGAAATCTTATAATATTATTGATATACAGTTGTGGTCAGAATTATTGGCACCCTTGGTAAATATGATCAAAGATGACTGTAAAAATAAATCTGCATTGTTTATCCTTTTGATCTTTAATTCATAAAATTAGAAAAAAATCTAACCTTTCATTGAACATTAGTTAACATTAACTAACAATACTTTGACAGCATTTATTAACCTTAATGTTAATATCAACATTTACTAATGCAATTTTAAAATCAAAAGTTGTATCTGTCAACACTAATGCACTGTAACATGAACATTAACAAAGGTAAAAAATATATTGCTCATTGTTAGTTCATGTTAGCCGATGCATTAATGTTAATAAACAAGTCCTTATTGTAAAAAGTGTTACCAAATAAAAAACAAAACAAAAGAACAACTGTACTAATAGCTAGTGCTTATGGGAGTTTAACTACAAAAAAAAGCCATTAATTGACCTTGAATGTCTGCATTCTTGTAAACCAGAACTACTGGAATCAAAATATGAACCAAATCGATAAATTGCTATGATTTCAACCCCACTAACACCTGTCTTAGCTGTGGCCCAATATGTCTGGTGAACTGATCGCTGTAAAACCTTTTCTATTTCCAAGAACACAAATTCAAACCCTGTTCTGTTTCTGAGAGTGTTACCTTTCTGCTCCAACAGTGACGAGGACAGATGTTTGCCTTCTACTCACATACACACAAACGCCTCACCCGAGAGACACAAAACATCCATACACACACCAATTGGAATCTCGACAAGGATTTGCACCGCTGCCTCTCCTGTCAAACATCTGGGATATGTATGCTTGATGGGCCATGTCTCATAGCTCGGTTTTGTTTTTCTGTTCCCTGCAGTTTTGCTGCCGTTATTTTTTTCCTCTGACAGCGCAGAAGAGCGAGCTGTCAGACCATGAACAGACAGGAAAGAAAGGCACGCTGGTCCACAGACATCACTGAAATCTCTTTCTCTCTCTCCTTTCTGAGTTGAGACTGCTGACAGCCTCATTTCAATCCCAGTTGTCCAAAAATCCAATAAAAACACTGTTTTAAAAAAGAACCAGTTAAATGCTCTATGTACATTACACAAACCTACAACACTTCCTTCCCAGACAGCTGTATTCAGTCGTGACCGCTAGTCGTGACTGCTTTCCTCTGTGGTTCACTTGCATTCTTCAATCACTGCAATCTTTTCTGCTCTCTGCCTTCCTCTACTGGTCATTACGATGAAGTACAACCATTCTAATAAAGAAAACAACAGGCAATCTGCCACAAGAGATTGTATTATGTTTTATTTACATCAGAGCAAACACAATCTGCAAGCATTCACACACAAAGGTACATATTTGTCAATTAAAAGACGAATGTTTTGGCATTTGGCCAGCGGTGATAAAGGAGAAGTCCCCTCGGTCCAACTCCGAACGCAGCCAAGATTTATAACCTCTCGAGCGGCACTGTTGTTTTACAGCATGTCTTGCTGTTTCTGCATTCAGACAAGAAAAATCACTGGGGCGGCTGCTGAATAAATCGCTTGGCTAATCATTTGTTGTGTTCCCCCTATATCCTTGAGCAATCCCTGTGAATGTTAAACTGTTACGGCTGGACTACCGGCCAGGCGATTCTCATTGGCTGAGTAGCTACGGCATCGACCCATGGTCCTGTCTGTCAAAATTAATTACAATATCCCAAACTCATGTAGAATAAGTAATGATACATTCTGATGTTTCTACTTTAATAAGAAAGTAGGATATCAACAAAATCAAATTTTAAATGGGTATGCAACTGATTAGGTCAAGGTCAATGTATTATAAATGTTATACAGCAGTTAGTTCTGGTCAACTAATTTGATCATATAACAAAAATAAAAATTCTGGACATGATGTATCTGAAAGGACAGTTGTGAATATTAAAGAGATAGTTCACCCAAAAGTGAACATTCTGTCAGAATTTACTCGCCCTCATGTCGTTTCAAACCTGTATGACTTTTAATCTGTGAAACACAAAAGAAGACCCTCTGAATATTGTATTAGTCACTCTTTTTCATTACAATTAATGGGGAAATTTCAAGTGTCAAAAATGATGTAAAAGCATCATGTAAATCAGAGATTCACAATATTTTTTGTCAGGCGAAACCATAAACCAAAAAAGATTGACGACCCACCTTCACTCTCTTCTATTGTAGTATGTGAAGCCACCAGTGTGCCAGTCTGGCGCTGACATCTTAGTTGCATCTCATTTCGAAGGCTGCGTCCTCCGGAGGTCGCATTTGAAGGCTGCATACGTCATCGTGGCAGTCTCATTTAAGAAAAGTAACCATTAGATTGCAAACTAAGAAAGAAATTACAGTATTTTACACCTCACGAGGAATAACAGTCAATTTTATTACGGTTACTTTTTTTTTTAAAAATAAGACATCCTTGATGACGAATGCAGCCTTCAAAATGCGACCTCCTGAAGATGCAGCCTCCGAAATGAGAATTAGCTCTTGAGTCTCGAGTAGTGAACTTGGAGCCCGAGTCTGTGCAGTAGTGAGCACGATATCAACCCACACTCCTGCAGAATTGGTTAATACAGTTTACTGCAGAACAATGAATTATGTTGGTGTGAAATAAATAGTTCTGGAAATGTAGAAATAAAGTTAAAGCTCCAATCTCTTCCCGAAAAGATCCAGAAAAAAAGTCAGTTGGTGCTTCACTGACTACTTTGCTCAGAGAAGCTGTCAATCTTAGCTGTCAATCATGACGTCAAAACCCACGTTTTTTTATAGCATCAAATAACTAACTAAAACCAAACTTATTTAAAGAACAACACTTGAACTAACATCAGAGTGATAAAAACTGCCTAAAATGACAGAAATCATCTTTTGAAAAAATATTTGACGTGTAGGCTAATATGATTGTTTAGTTTGTCTCACATCCCATTACATTACATGGAAAGGGTGGAGTTTATGACCTATACTGCATCCAGCCACCTGGGGGTGATCGAGACACTTTGGCTTCACTTTTCAGGACTCGTGTGGCACGCTACTGCAAAACATTTTTGACCTAAAATTTTACTTGAAATACCCCCTAAGGGGCCGTTCACACAGAACGCATTTTTCTATTCCAATGCGCTACTTTTCCATTGTTTTTCTATGTAAACGCGCTAGACGGACGTGCATTACCATTACGCTCGTGTCTTTTGACCAATCAGAAGAACTCGGAGGCAGGGCAAGCATTGCAAGCTTCTTTTTACAGTAGCAAGTTTGTGTTTTATTGGCAACTGTTTTATTTGTTCGCTATTGCCGTTATTGCATCACGTCTCAAAAGTGCGTCTCGAGACCCTCGCGTTCTGCGCTGCGCATTTTTAAAACCATTCCTGAGCGCTGTGTCTCGTGTTTTTAGACACAAAGACGTGTTCTGTGTGAATGAGCCCTAAGAGTTTAAGATAGTATTTCATTCATTTAACAACATAGTCGCATGTTCACAGTTCTCTGATTTAGGTAATGTTCACTTGACATGCATACAATCAAATAAAACATTTCATCTTTTTTTTTTTTTAAATGATTTATTTCACATGTTTATGATTTATTTGATTATAAGTTGTCACCAAATCACAAACGAGTCAACTCAAATTAAAATTTCATTATTGGACCATACAGTGGGTACGGAAAGTATTCAGACCCCCTTAAATTTTTCACTCTTTGTTATATTGCAGCCATTTGCTAAAATCATTTAAGTTCATTTTTTTTTCCTCATTAATGTACACACAGCACCCCATATTGACAGAAAACATTTTTGCAGATTTATTAAAAAAGAAAAACTGAAATATCACATGGTCCTAAGTATTCAGACCCTTTGCTCAGTATTTAGTAGAAGCACCCTTTTGATCTAATACAGCCATGAGTCTTTTTGGGAAAGATGCAACAAGTTTTTCACACCTGGATTTGGGGATCCTCTGCCATTCCTCCTTGCAGATCCTCTCCAGTTCTGTCAGGTTGGATGGTAAACGTTGGTGGACAGCCATTTTTAGGTCTCTCCAGAGATGCTCAATTGGGTTTAAGTCAGGGCTCTGGCTGGGCCATTCAAGAACAGTCACAGAGTTGTTGTGAAGCCACTCCTTCGTTATTTTAGCTGTGTGCTTAGGGTCATTGTCTTGTTGGAAGGTAAACCTTCGGCCCAGTCTGAGGTCCTGAGCACTCTGGAGAAGGTTTTCGTCCAGGATATCCCTGTACTTGGCCACATTCATCTTTCCCTCGATTGCAACCAGTCGTCCTGTCCCTGCAGCTGAAAAACACCCCCACAGCATGATGCTGCCACCACCATGCTTCACTGTTGGGACTGTATTGGACAGGTGATGAGCAGTGCCTGGTTTTCTCCACACATACCGCTTAGAATTAAGGCCAAAAATAAGGCCATCTTGGTCTCATCAGACCAGAGAATCTTATTTCTCACCATCTTGGAGTCCTTCAGGTGTTTTTTCATGTGTCTTGCACTGAGGAGAGGCTTCCGTCGGGCCACTCTGCCATAAAGCCCCGACTGGTGGAGGGCTGCAGTGATGGTTGACTTTCTACAACTTTCTCCCATCTCCCGACTGCATCTCTGGAGCTCAGCTACAGTGATCTTTGGCTTCTTCTTTACCTCTCTCACCAAGGCTCTTCTCCCCTGATAGCTCAGTTTGGCTGGACGGCCAGCTCTAGGAAGGGTTATAGTCATCCCAAACGTCTTCCATTTAAGGATTATGGAGGCCACTGTGCTCTTAGGAACCTTAAGTGCAGCAGAAATTTTTTTGTAACCTTGGCCAGATCTGTGCCTTGCCACAATTCTGTCTCTGAGCTCTTCAGGCAGTTCCTTTGACCTCATGATTCTCATTTGCTCTGACATGCA
The DNA here is from genome assembly GCA_037950675.1 of Hypophthalmichthys molitrix. Taxonomy (NCBI): domain Eukaryota; kingdom Metazoa; phylum Chordata; class Actinopteri; order Cypriniformes; family Xenocyprididae; genus Hypophthalmichthys; species Hypophthalmichthys molitrix. The sequence goes on from CM075507.1 coordinate 17,629,842, forward strand.
CTGTGAGCTGTAAGGTCTTATATAGACAGGTGTGTGGCTTTCCTAATCAAGTCCAATCAATATAATCAAACACAGCTGGACTCAAATGAAGGTGTAGAACCATCTCAAGGATGATCAGAAGAAATGGACAGCACCTGAGTTAAATATTTGAGTGTCACAGCAAAGGGTCTGAATACTTAGGACCATGTGATATTTCAGTTTTTCTTTTTTAATAAATCTGCAAAAATATCAACAATTCTGTGTTTTTCTGTCAATATGGGGTGCTGTGTGTACATTAATGAGGGAAAAAAAATGAACTTAAATGGTTTTAGCAAATGGCTGCAATATAACAAAGAGTGAAAAATTTAAGGGGGTCTGAATACTTTCCGTACCAACTGTATGTCATCACTTGTTATATGAACTCTCACGAATGTGCCATTGAGAGCTAGGGTGGATGTCAAGGTTTTCATTGAATAATGACTTAAGTTTTGGTCTTTTCCCTCTTATAAAGTCTGAAATATTGTTTTATAGTTCTTTATGTCTTTCTTATTCACTTTCATTAAATCGAAAACAGCAACCCAGATATTCTTTAAAAAGTCTCCTTTTGTGTTCCACGGAAATAAGAAAGTCATATAGTTTGACTTTGAAATTACACAAGGGTAAGTAAATGATGACAAGGTTTTCATTTGTGGATGAACTATTCCTTTAATTCCCACAGCAGCTGAAGTGGCTTTTCACAGATGGCAATCACATTACACAGTGCGAAGACTTCAAATAATTACGTATCTCCAGGGCTACAATATCCACAGTGTGATATAAGATCACCAGAGCACTCCTGTGTGACGCAGGCACACAGGAGTATTTCACACAGCATCCATACAGCAGCAGAAAATGTAAACGCACTGCACTTTCAAAAAAGGAGGCTCTCATATGCAGCTTTATGGGATTGATTGATGGGGCTCATATGAACTCATTTCAGACCTCAGATATCAGCATATTTCACTGTCTTTGCTGGTTCCATGCCCAGATAATCCATAAGCTATGCATTAGATACTGATGTTGCATGTACAAAACTGCATTTGGTGCTGGAAGTGCCTTAAAATAACTAAAGTATACACGTACCGTGCATTTGTTTTACACTTTAGCATCGTGCTATCATCATCTTTTTAATATTCAACAGCACGAACAGTGATTTAAAGGTTTAATGATATGAGTCACAGCGTTAAATTAATTAGATGCATTACACTGGGTATATCAGAGAAAAAAAACAAAGCACAGATTCTGTCTGTTGCATTCTGGGAGCATGTTCATCCTCATAGGGTGCCGATTTAATGACAAGCACACACAAAGCAACCGCAAAATGAATTAGCTCACTTCAGGCACAAGCACACACACAAATTAACCAGACATACGCTATTGTGCGCATGCAAACAAACAGTTGCACACGCTTACGCTGAAGAAACAGCAGCCCTGGCCTCTCTCCAGAGGAACGCAGGCGGATAAAAGGTTTCCAAGAGGGACGGGCTGACTCATTCAGGGCTCCAGAGGGATTGTGGGTATCCTCAGTCACCCTCCACAGATGCTAAAACTAGAACATGTCCAATTAGTGCTCCTCTTCCACTCCTTTGCTGCAGAAGTCTGGCAGGCGTGCGTACAATAGCGCAGCCGCTTTTCTGAAACTTTTCAAAGACGCGCCTACTCTACGGGAGACTTTAAATGAGTCGGAGACCATCCTGATTTTTTGGGGGCTATTATCAGATAAACTGAACAGATCCCAGTGACAGATTTTACCCCTGAAAGATCGTTTCCCTTTAAAAGTGATAAGCGGCATGTCACAGAGCTGCCAGCTTCAGAACGATAATGATGGGTGTAATGATGACTATATTGCAGGGGTGTTTTCTTTGAGGAGGCGAGGAAGAAAGTGCTGCCTCAGAAATATGGATGAGCAAACTATAAGCAGTCCAAAAGCTAAATAAAATGAAATATGAGACCAAACAGTGTCTAAACTACTAATTTTTCTGAAGTAATGCTGTCTAAAAAAAATAACATAAAATAAAATATTTGTGAGTACCTCTGTGTCTTTGAGGCGTTCTTTGTTCCTATGAACAGGGGAGTGGGGCTGATGTCTAGTTGAGGTGTTGTTACGTGCCAATTCACCGTTCTTCACATGGTCTTCTGGGGCAGTTTTGGGCCTTGACCAAGTAGAGATGTTTTCTGCACACAGGATGATATCAGTTATCATACATTCACTATTCACTATTAGTAAAATTTGTGGACACTGAACGTCAAATAAAGCTTACAATACTATAAATCAGACTATAATATATGATATAACAAGAGGACACATTTTGGCAAGCTGAACTAACACACATCACACATTTTAGAGGAGACAGACAGTGCCATATTCTTGCCTGTATTCGATGCCTGCGTGTGGCTGTGGGTGATGTGTTGGGCCGCCTGGCACACATTATGCTGAAGGATACTCAGGCATTCTCCCAGACAGCTGAGTGTGGCTGCAGACGTGGCTTTGAGCAGGAGCAGGTCCTGATCCAGGGAAGACAGTGGCCCGCGGCTCGGCAAGGACTCGATGGAATTCACCAGGTTCTTCTGTTGGCCCTCTGCCTGGGACATGACCTAAAAAGCCAGGTCAACAGACAGACTTCACATCGATTCCATTTGGACTTCAAAAACAACTTAATTCAATCAATTTGAACAGCACACATTTGTATTTAGAGCTACTTCAGTTGGGCTTTCCATTATCTACAGAACAGCCCTTGAGTAAATGAATCCTTGATTAGAATACACTTAAAATCTTAGAATTAGTTCTCTAATATTTAGACGGGCACATGCTGCCAGCTTGTATACAGCATTGGTAGCTCATTTTACTTCTGTAGAGTGAAATATTTCTGTAAATAAGAAAAAAAAAACTAGAGCATGATCTAATTTTATTCTTTAAGAATTGATTAGATCATGAAAAGTAGGTGTTCCATTTCAGAGCTGGAGCAAGTTTTGATTTCATATTGACTTAAACAACAAAGTAATGTAAAAAAAATGTTAAAAAAAAACATTATTATTATTATTATAATAAAAAGGATGGACAACTGATAAAAGAAACAAACAACACATGCAACATGACATGCATATACTGTATGTATACACTCATACCCATGTTGAATGGTGAAAACAGTTGTGCTGTTTACTATTCTTGTGAAAACTGTGATACATTTATATATACAGTACATATAGTACATTTATGCATTACAGCTTCCACAAGAATATTAAGCAGCACAACTATTTTCAACATCAATAATAACAAGAAATGTTTCTTAGGCAGAAAATCAGCATATTAGAATGATTTCTAAAGGATCATGTGACACTGAAGACTGGAGTTATGATGCTGAAAATAGTGCTTTGCCATCACAGAAATAAATTACATTATAGTGTTGGCCAATTTCAAAACACTGCTTCAGGAAGCGTCGGCGCATAATGAATCAGCGTATCGAATCATGATTCGGATCGCGTGTCAAACCACCAAACTGCTGAAATCACGTGACTTTGGTGCTCCGAACCGCTGATTCATTATGCTCTGAAGCTTCCTGAAGCAGTGTTTTGAAATCGGCCATCACTAAATAAGTCGTTATTTTGTTTGTTTTTTGGCGCACCAAAAATATTCTCGTCGCTTTATAATATTAATATTGAACCACTGTACTCACATTAACTGATTTAAATATGTTTTTAGTACCTTTATGGATCTTGAGAGAGGCAGGCCTCACTGAGCCATCGGATTTCAACAAAAATATCTCAATTTGCATTCCGAAGATGAAAGAAGGTCTTACTGGTGTGGAACAGCATAAGGGTGAGTAATAAATGACAGAATTTTCATTTTTGGGTGAACTAACCCCTTAAACAAATGCAGCCTTGGTGAACAGATACACACTAATTTAAATAATGAAGAAAAATAACAGATGTTGAGGTAAAGTAGAAATGAAAAGTGTAGTACAATAATCTAATAGTGTGGCTTTTACTCCAGGTGTCTGGCTTAGAGCAGAATGAGACACCTGTAATCCCCCCGGAGTGAAAGTAATCTCCTGGATTAGCTCAATCCCATCTTCCCAGTGTTCAAAACAAACCACATCCTGTCAACTACAAATCCCTCTCACTGAGAATATATGGCATATTTGTGTATATGTTGCTCAGTTTACTCTTATTAAGTGTTAATGAACATTTCGTGATAGAGCACATGATTGTGAAGCAAGTCATGAGGGAAAATTTTGTAGTGTTTGCCACCCCCGTTTGAGTTCGTTATGAAGGTAATGACCATGGGCTTTTGTGTTAGTGTGGATATTGGGCAGCTGTAATGAAAAGCAGACACACAGCCAAAGAGGAGCAGAAACTTGCAGGATGTGACTCATCAATGTAGGCCGCTCTGTACATGCATATTTCTCTCTCTCTCTTTCTCTCTCCTCCCTCCATTTCAACACTTCAGTGATTGCAACACTATTACAGCACAGCTGTAGTTTTAATGGAAACATATATGCACACTTAAAAGGAACATTAGAGTCTCCTCAAGATATCTGCCTCTCTGAAACCAATCAGGTTTTGTCTACATATATTAATAAATACTCAGAAACAAATAAGATTATACAAAAGATGCACATTCGCCGTTCAAAAGTTTGGGGTCTGTAAGATTTTTTTTAATGAAACAAGGCTGCATTTATTTGATCAAAAACATTAATATTTTGAAATATTATTCATAATTTACATAACTTTTTGCCATTCTTAAAATCAAATTTATTCCTGTGATCAAAGCTGAATTTTCAGCATTATTACTCATCTTCAGTGTCACGTGATCCTTCAGAAATCATTCTAATATGCTGATTTGATGCTCAAGAAACATTTCTTATTATCATCAATGCTGAAAACGATTGTGTTTAATGTTTCTGTGGAAATCGTGATACATTTTTGTTGGATTCTTTGATGAATAGAAAGTTCAAAAGAACAGTATTTACTTGAAATTTAAATCTTTTGTGACATTATAAAAGTTTTACTGTAATTTTTGAACAATTTAAAGCATCCAAGCTGAATAAAGTATCAGTTTCTTAAAAAAACTTTTAAACAGTAGTTAATGTTTTAAAGGAACAGTTCATTGAAAAATAGAAATTAATGTCATTATAACTGATTGCAAACTCATATGCTGTTACCTTTAAAGGAAAATTTTAACTGTTAAGGCCAATTCACACTGCACCGAGTCCGACAGACGCAGACCAGCGGCGACAGTCACCAGATTATAGCACATCACTTCTCAGACATTCTAACTCCAATTCAGCATGTTCAATCGGCGAAAACAAGCTCCAACAAACAGTAACAGACTCTGACAGGGGTGACACACTGATCTGTGTCTGTTGCTGTCTGTCTTTGCAATGTGAATTGGATTTTAAGGCCCATTCACACCAAGAATGATAACTATAAAGATGAGTATAACAATAACTATATTAGCTTCCACACCAGTGGATGATAACGTTCTGTTTATTCTAAGCGCATGATGCAGTTTTGTCATCTTCCACATTAAATGTTCGAGCTCTTAGTTAGTTCACCCAAAAATGAAAATTCTGTCATTAATTACTCACCCTCATGTTGTTCTACACCCGTAAGACCTTTGTTCATCTTCAGAACACAAATTAAGATATTTTTGATAAAATCCAGTTGCTCAGTGAGGCCTGCATTGACAGCAAGTTAATTAACACTTTCAAATGCCCAGAAAGCTACTAAAAACATATTTAAAACAGTTCATGTAAGTACAGTGGCTCTACTTAGATATTATAAAGCGACGAGAATACTTTTTGTGCGCCAAAAAAACAAAATAACGACTTTCAACAATATCTAGTGATGGCCGATTTCAAAACACTGCTTCATGAAGCTTTACGAATCTTGTTTCAAATCAGTGGTTCGAATCACGTATCAAAAGTCACGTGAACTATTGAAATTTCATAACAATTATGATGCAACGAAGCCTCGTTTACTGAAATCATGTGACTTTGGCGCTCCGAACCACTGTTTCAAAACAAAAGATTCGTAAAGCTTCGAGGCAGTGTTTTGAAATTGCCCATCACTAGATATTGTTGAAAAGTTGTTATTTAGTTTTTTTTTGGCGCACAAAAAGTATTCTCGACGCTTTATAATATTAAGGTTGAACCACTGTACTCGCATGAACTGTTTTAAATACATCTTTAGTAGCTTTTCTGGGCATTTGAAAGTGTTAATTATCTTGCTGTCAATGGAGGCCTCACTGGGCCATCAGATTTTATTAAAAATATCTTAATTTGTGTTCCAAAGATAAACGAATGTCTTACGGGTGTAGAACAACATAAGGGTGAGTGAACAACATGATTAATGACAATTTTCATTTTTGGGTGAACTAACCCTTTAAAGCAAGATGGATTCTGATTGGCTGTCAATGTTTTTATAATTCATCAACCGAAAAAAATGTTCTGAAAGTGATTACAAGTCATTTTTCCTTATGTGTTCCATGGACAAAACAAAGTCATACAGGTTTAGAAAAACATGATGTTGAGTAAATGATGACAGATTTGTGGTTTTCTGGTGAACTATGCCTTCAAATGTGGGTTCACAGGTTAGACTGTGTTTGGTCCCACAGACATTGACGTCATCTTTAAATAATTCACTGAAACAGGATATCACTGCCGGCTCTCTCTACAACAAGTGACTTTAGGGGTTTTTATAATAACTGCCCTGTCTGTCTGCTACCGCACAGCAAACTTTGAGCAGAGAAGAGATTTTGAGGTTGTTCATAACCCAGCTCTCATAAACAATTGATCAGTCTCTTTATTCTCTCCCCTTGAACCGTTTCTCTTTTTGAGTGAGTATTAAAGGAAAAAGACAAGCATCACAGCTGTCACCTGCTCTCAGCACAGAATTCCCAAGGATCCCTGCACACTGGTTTAGTACTGATCAAGATTCAGGAGCTGAGAGATCAAACACGCACAAAACTGTTGCATAATGCTGAGTGAAAAAGACCAAAATAGCATTAAAGGCACAGTTCACCCAAAAATTTAAATTCTGTCATCATTTACTCTCTCTCATGTCATTCCAAACCTGTATGATTTTCTGACTAACATGGAACACAAAAGAAGAAACTTTGAAGAATGTAACCAATGTTTAGCATATAGCAGTTAATGAAATGCAAATGCAGCTGACGCAGTTTGGTTTGGTTCCGGACAATTCCTCATAATTCCTTTATTTTTTCCTTCTCTCAGGGTATGTTTCTCATGAAATGAACAGAAAATCTATTTCTTGTATTTCAGCTACTCTTTTTACCTCCCCCTCTCTGTTTCCTCCTTCACAAAATCAGTCTTTCTTGTCATCTCTTTTTTATTTTTCACCGTCAAAATGTTCATAGTAAGAAAGGTTATAATTATCTCAGTCACTCTCCATCACTGTCACTTTTACACACAAACATAATTATTTCTCTCCCACTTGCTCTCTTATAGGACATGCAATGCCACTGGATTTAAAGTTTTAGACCTTTTAAAGTTTGGGGTCTGTAAGTCTGTTATGCTTTTTATTTGATCAAAATACAGTCAAAACAATAATTTGTGAATATTTTTACAATTTTAAATAACTTTGGGTATATTTTAAAATATATTCCTGTGATGGCAAAGCTGAATTTTCAGCATCATTACTCCAGTCTTCAGTGTCACATGATCCTTTAGAAATCATTCTAATATGCTGATTGTTGCTCAAGTAAAATTTCTTCTTTTTATCAATGTTGAAAACAGTTGTGCTGCTTAATATTCTTGTGGAAACAGTGATACTTTTTACAGGATCCTTTGATGAATAGAAAGTTCAAAAGAACAGAATTTATTTGAATTTTAAATTGCGTGTAACACAATAAATGTCTTTTCTGTCACTGTCACATCAATTTAATGCATCCTTGCTAAATAAAAGTATTAATTTCTTTAAAAAAAAACCTTTTGAACAGTAATGTACATCCCTTTTAAACCACAATTTTCTATCTACATTTGTAGTATATTTTGCAGACATGTTTTTAGAAGCAAATATTCGACTTTATGCCTTAAGAATTCACTACTGTACAGAAAGTACCAAAAATTAGGGTGTTTGATAATAAAATGAGAGTCAAATAATGTAAACTCAATGTTGCCTATGGTTTTCTTTAAGTTATATACAGTATACAAATTCTGTTATGCATAAAACATTCCATCTACGAATCACTGGAATATCTGATTATGAATGGTCAATCACAGCATTCTGCAGTTACATATTTTTGTAAATGTAACCCTTAAGACCAAGTCCTGATCACCTTGAAACAGAAACAGACACATCAGCACATCCCTATGAAAGCGATCATCTCTAATACTGGCTAATGATTTCTGTGTGAATGCAATTTCCACTCACACTTGTTGAGGGAAAACAGTGTGACTAATTGCACATCAAGCCATGGATAAAAATAAATGCAGCAGGATAATTAAAATGCCAACAGTTTCACGCAACTATAACAGCAGTCACTTCAATTCAAGGAGCCTTTCAAAACCTAAATGTCTAGATGTCATTTCTTTCAATACTGCAATACTTTCTATTACAGCTTAAAATCCAGGCTATACACTACTATTCAAAAGTTTGAGGTCAGTAAGATTATATTTTTATTTTTGAAAAAAATGAATACTTTTATTCAGCAAGGACAAATTAAATTGATCAAAAGTGACTTTTACGCTGTTATAAATATTTTCCATTTTAAATAAATGCTGTTATTCTGACATTTCAAATAATCCTGAAAAATATTATGCAGCAGAATTGTCTCAATATTGATAATAAGAAGAAATGGTAGTATAATATATAACAATATTACTGTTTTGTTGTATAAATGCAGCTTTGGTGAGACTAAAACAACCATTAAATGTTAAAATTCCTTACCGACCCCAACCTTTTGAATGCTAGTGTGAGTAACTAAGCCATTTGTAGGTTGTTTCCACAAATGAGTATAAACTCTGTGGAGCTATCACAACATAGAAATGTTTGTTTGAGCATCACAAGTCCCGACACAGCAATATTAGTTCAACCAATGGCGCAAGATGGGGGCGGGACTATCTATGTAGCCAACCAATGGCAGATGGGGGAGTGTTCCAAAAAATGGTTTGAAAACAATCATTATTTTTGCATAAGTATTTTTTTAGTTTTGGGACTCTAGTGGTGCAGAAAAGAAAACTTTGAACATCAAAGACTTTAAGTTAATATGTCTACAGAATATGTAGAGCTGATGGAGGGGATAAAATTTTTTAGCCAAACCTCAAAATGTATGGCAAAAGATTTCCACCTGCTGAAAAAAAGTATTAGAGATGAAAGAAACTGCTGAATATGAAAAAGAAAAAGAAAAAAGCAATGCATCTCAGTTATCTCCAGTCGGCAGGGGAGAAGAGGTCACTTTATGTCTGGACTTATTTTCAAAAGCACAGGCGCTAGCCACATCTTTGACTGACAGCCCAAAGATTACCCTCTTTGTGCTCTATATCAGCAGGTGTAAATGGGCCAGGGTGAGTTTAAATACGTGTATTGGAGTGGATTGGCTCCAGGACCAGGAAAGATTGGCTTGACTGAAGACGAATAAGAGGACGACTGAATCCACCACAAAAAGATAATTTTATTAAGCTATTGGTCTCACTTTAGAGGGATAGTTACCCAAAAATGTAAATGCTGTCATTATTTACTCACCCTCATGTCGTTCATAAGAAAGTCAGATTTATATAGATACAGGTTTAAGATACAGGTTTACAATGACATGAGGCTGAGTAAATAATGATAGAATTTTAGATTTTATGTTAACTATCCCTTTAAAAACGCTTGCCAACTTTACACCCAATAATATATACGCTGGCAAGATATTCAGAGAGATTGCTAATAATAATTTCCACCTCACTGCTTAGATGCACACACATTTTGAAAGCACATTTTATGAGTCTCAGCTGGTTTCCAATGACTTGCTGCATGTTTCCTTTGTACTGTCAGTGAAAGTGACAGTGTTGTCTAATTCGAGGACAAATATGTGGCCTAAGAGCCAGAAAAAGCAGCTGGTTGTCACGAAAATGTTACACCAGGGCAGGGTCATAGAAACTGACAGTTTAAAACACAGTACAAAGAAAGTTTCTTAGATACGATTCATTGATAAATGAGAGGGACCTCACAAAAATAAAAGCTATATGCTTTTAGGTAAAGATCAATTTATACTATGTAAGAGTGATATTATGAAGACAGTATTTTTTTTTACATATGTTTGCAAAATTAATTACAATTGAATATATATATATATATATATATATACATATATATATATATATATATATATATATATATATATATAGCCAAAAGTTTTGGGACATCTGGCTTTACATGCACATGAACTTTAATGACATTCCATTCTTAGGGTTTAATATGGAGTTGGCCCACCCTTTGCAGCTATAACCGCTTCAACTCTTCTGGGAAGGCTTTACACAAGGTTTAAGAGTGTGTTTATGGGAATTTTTGACCATTCTTCTAGAAGCGCATTTGTCAGGCAGTGATGTTGGACGAGAAGGCCTGGCTCGCACTCTCCGCTCTAATTCATCCCAAAGGTGTTCTGTCGGGTTGAGGTCAGGACTCTGTGCAGGCCAGTCAAGTTCCTTCACACCAAACTCGCTCATCCATGTCTTTATGGACCTTGCTTTGTGCACTGGTGCGCATTCATGTTGGAACAGGAGGGGGCCATCCCCAAACTGTTCCCACAAAGTTGGGAACATGAAATTGTCCAAAATGTCTTGGCATGCTAAAGCATTAAGAGTTCCTTTCACTGGAACTAAGGGGCCAAGCCCAACCACTAAAGAACAACCCCACACCAAACTTTACACTTGGCACAATGCAGTCAGGCAAGTACCGTTCTCCTGGCAACTGCCAAACCCAGACTCATCCATCGGATTGCCAGACAGAGAAGCGTGATTCGTCACTCCAGAGAACACGTCTCCACTGCTCTAGACTCCAGTAATGGCGTGCTTTACACCACTGCATCCGATGCTTTGCATTGCACTTGGTGATGAAGCTCTCTATGCACTGTTCTTGAGATAGATAATCTGAAGGCCACACAAAGTTTGGAGGTCTGTAGCTATTGACTCTTCAGAAAGTTGGTGACTTCTGCGCTCTGTGCGCCTCAGCATGTGCTGACCCCGCTCTTTGATTTTACGTGGTCTACCACTTTGTGGCTGAGTTGCTGTTGTTCCCAATTGCTTCCACTTTGTTATGATACCAATAACAGTTGACCGTGGAATATTTAGTAGTGAGGAAATTTTACAAATGGACTTATTGCACAGGTGGCAACCTATCACGGTACCACGCTTGAATTCACTGAGCTCCTGAGAGCGACTCATTCTTTCACAAATGTTTGTAGAAGCAATCTACATGCCTAGATGCTTGATTTTATACACCTGTGGCCATGGAAGTGATTGGAACACCTGAATTCAATGATTTGGGGGGGTGTCCCAATATTTTTGGCATATATATATATATATATGGTGTATATATATATGGAGAGCGCTGACCTCTTTAACCGGGTTTGCTGGGTGGCACGTCATGTCAAAAAATGTGGCCGGTGCAGTATCACGGTGCATATGCTGGATGGGTTTTATAATAAGCGAGATGCTCGAGTTCGCTCTAGACAGAGTGTTACCTACTCAGTTGCTTACTCTCGTGACACATAGTAACACAGCTAAAAGTATTTCTAATATGTTGGACCTTTAATTGAAAGTAGCCTACATTTACCTGTTGAATATACTTATTAGTATCATTATTAGTAATTTATGTACTACATCAAAAGAAAAATTAAAATATTACCCATGCAAAAATTCAGCAAAACTCCAAACTCATTCAGCAGTTTGAGGTGTATAGCACAAGCAGTACTAGGTGAGTTACATGCCAAAGTTTAATACTTAGGGTTAGGAATTCATCCAAATCCTAAGCATAAGCAATAGTAATAGTGATGTTAGTTTTAGCAATTAGCATTAAGTACTGTAATCAAGAAATAGTAATTACTGTGAAATTCAGTGCTGAAACATGAATGAGAAAGAGTGTAATTCACATAGTTCTGTGTCAAAAACTAACAATTTCTAACATCCTCACTCCATTGTGAGGTATCACTGCAACAATGTCAAAACAATATGATGACAGAAGCTTCCTGCTGAACAGCCACTTTCTGATGCTGACGCAGCACTCGCAGGCCAGCTGAGGTTGAGACATTTCATAAGGGAGTCAGCTCAACACAGCCAGTGCTGCATATTGAACCTTTGTCAAGCCTTCAAAGCTTAAAACAAGAGACAGTGTGCTATGTTTAATAACTAATAACATGTGAAACCCAAAACTCCTCCGCAGAACAGACAGACAACATTTTATATTTAACCCTTTGATGCATAACTACTACTATCTATAATATCTACAACAGACAGATCTTTAAAAGCCATTTTTTAATCATTAATCAATATTTTACATCCAAACCATATATCTATAAATCTATATTTATATCTAAATCTCTTTCTTTCTCTCTGTCATATATATATATATATATAAACTTTATATTTATATTATAAATGTAATAAATAAATATTTTATATTTAATAAATAAGTATTTTTATTATTTTAATACTAATTTAATAAAAATACATTGCTAAAAACAAAATTAGTAATTATTGTGGTGGGGCTTGTGAAAATATTGACAGCCGAAAAAAATCTGAACTTCTAAAAAAATCTGCATTCAAGGGTTAAATCAAATAAATAATAATTTGTTTAATAACAAATAGCTGGCTCTGTCTGACGCTGTCCATACCTCTTTGACCTGGTGCAGTCCTGCAGGGTGCTGACTGCAGGCCCGGTTGCTGGCGGTGGGGGACTTGTGGTGGGTGATGCTGATGACAGAGGCGGGCGTCCCGTGCTGGGGGGTCTGTCTTTGGGTGGAGATGGAGGAGCACTGTGGGACGGGGTGTGGGTGCAGGGAGAAGCTGCGGGTCCGGCCGGATGAGGAGGAAGAGGAGGTGTTGCAGGAGGAGGAGGATGTGCAGCCCTGAAAGAGACAGCAGCAATGGGAGCAGCAGGAATGAGAGGGAGAGCAGGCGCCCAGGCCTCGCTTCCCCACGGGCACAGAAACCGGCCTTGTGCCACCAGCACGGTTTGCCATCACGCAAAAGAGCATCATCGGCCTGACACGACCAAGACAGCAGCCACACACAGACAGGGAGGGGGAGATGAAGCAAGGGCAGTGCATGGTGGGAGTGCAATATGAGACGGCAGAGAGAGGAGGAGAGAGCTTCCTGTGCAGTACTGTTCTCCGCAGCAGAGAGATAAAGGTTGTCACTCGTTTGAAATGCTTTCATCTCTAAAAGCTCTCTGGTACAACCTGAGAACTGCAATCTCATTCCATCAAAGCTAATCAGAGACATCATTTTTCCATGATTCACAAAAGCATTTAGTGTGCTGCTGATGAAAAATGCACAAAAGAAAGTGTCTAATGCATGCTTTCACAAATGTCACTAAATTGCAAGTTTAACTAGATTTATACTTTTTTTTTTTTTTAAGTTTTTGCAAAACTTTCTTCTACAATACTTCTGGGGTTACTCAAGAGTTGGAAGTGTTTTTTACTGCACTACTAAGTGGCTTCTACAAAAGATCTTTCAATGATATTCTCATCCATATTTCAGGTCTATTATTTAATGTACACTACCAAACCTTGGGACATTTTATTATTACTATTACATATATTTCAAATAAATGCTGTTCAAAAATATGAAGCAGCACAACTGTGTTGTTTCTCGATGCTTTGTTTCTCAAGCTGCAAATCAGAATGATTTCTAAAGGATCATGTGACACTGAAGACTAGAGTAATGATGCTGAAACCATTATAGAAATTACTTAGATTTTAAAATAAAACCATTTATTTAAAATTATAATAATAATTCACAATTTTACTGTTTTTACTGTATTTTTGATCAAATAAATGCTGTTCCTTTGAACTTTCTTTTTCAAAGTGCTCCTAAAAAGGTATCACGGTTCCCGCAAATATATTCACAGCACAACTGTTTTTTATAAAAATATTCACAATTTTCAAAACTGATATTAGAGTGATTTCTGAAGGATCATGTGACACTGAAGACTGGCTTTGCCATCACAGAAATAAATTACATTTTAAAATATATTAAAGGTATTTTAAATTGTAATAATATTTGACAGTTTTTACTGTATTTTTGATTAAATAACTGCAGTCTTGGTGAGTGACTTCTGTCAAAAACATTTAAAAAAAGATCTCACTTTTTGTCCCAGGAACATTTTTTCCCCCAGACCTGTTGCTGTCTGCGTTTCCATTGCGGTCTAAAATACCATGGAGATTAGGCAAATTAGTCCGGTGATGTAGGACTGAGCGTGACTTTCCTGTTCCTGCTGAATTTCGACCTCCGCATATAACCTAATAAATCCTGAACCTTGTTGTCGGTCCATCAGTCATATTTTATAGACTCCATTGTTAATTCGAATAGCAAACAACTCTTACTGCACGCACCGCAACAGACTTTGAACTCAACCAATCAGCATGTTCAGCACTCAAGTCCCACTCCTGAAAGTTCCTGAACTTTGAAAAAGTACTACCTCATAAACAGGGACTTTCTGAGGAACTTCATTTAGACCGGGGTTGTCCAAACACGGTCCTGGAGGTCCAAGAGTTCATAGCTCCAACTCGCCTCAACACACCTGTCTGGAAGTTTATAGTATGCCTAGTAAGAGCTTGATTAGCTTTTCAGGTGTGTTTAATTGGGGTTGAAACTAAACTCTGCTGGACAGTGGCCCTCTAAGAGCAGGATTGGACACCTCTGATTTAGACCCTGGTCCCTGCAATCGAAACACACCAAGTACCACCCCAAAGTCCCTAGTTCCTGGGGAAAGTTCCTGCAGTGGAAACGCAGCTTATGTCTATTGTGAGGTTTTGGCCTTAGTATGCACCACTAATAAGTATTGAATTGCCACAAAACACTGGGAATGTAGTTGGTCTGAGACTAATTTCTAAAGCCATGCTCTACATCAAAAATTATTCATATCAAACAAACAGAGGATGTGGTTAGGTAAAAAAAGAAAAGGAAAAAAGAAAAGTAATAGCACCTGTGCATTTGTAAGAAACTACAGAGAACACTGCTCCCCTGGGTGTTTCAAAATGGACTCTTAGGCTTGGCGGAAGATCGCACTCTTTGATATGGCCCAAAATGAGACTGCACTATGAGGTTTTCTGTACAAGCAGGAATGAGTATTTTATTCAGGTCTGATGGAGCTCCCCCAACCTCATTCTTGCAGTCAAAAGGCAGTCCAGACATCTGAGATTTCAGCCGTGATCTAAAACCAGAATATACATATATATATATATATATATATATATACACACACACACACACACACACACATATATATATATATATATATATATATATATATATATATATCCCGTAATGCTCACCAAGGCTGCATTTATTTGGTCACACGATCATGATCAATGTTGAAAACAGATGTGTTGCTTAATATTATTGTGAAAACTGTGTTAATTTTTTTCAGGGTTCATTTATGAATAGAAAGTTCCTAAGAACAGCATGTATTTGAAGTAGAAATCTTTTGTAACAATGCACTGGAAATGTCTTTTGATGAGTTTAATGCATTCTTGCCTAATAAAAGTATTAATGTTTTCCAAAAGTGCAATTTATTTCACTAATTATTCAAAATTACATAATAGTACACTGCTAACACTGCAGCATGTAATAATCAGTGCAGTAAATAATAAAATATATACACCAATTTTTACAGTTATGTTAAAAATAAAAATAGGTACACTGAGTATAGAGAATCCATGGAGCATCTGTTGCATGCATTATGGATTTAGTCATCAAATGAATAAATATAACACACTGGTAATGTATTTGGCCTTAGGCCGATGATGAAGACAAGGCCCAGATTTGTGTGGTTTCAAATTGCTTTGCTTATAATGTGATTAATCAAAGAGACTACAAGGATTTTTCCTTCTTTTAGAATGCATTAGCAGCTAACACTGGGTTGTGTTACTAGACTATCATTTGTTGGTCATATATTGAAAATGAATGCTAATAGAAGTCAAACAATGTTTTAGTCTCAAGGCTAAATTCCATTCCATTCCATTTAACCCACACTCTAAATTAGTGGATAATGCTGGTCTCACCCATATGTAAACACTCATTTTCAGTTCTGACTGGAGTTATCATTATTCTGCCACTCAAGAGCACTGAAAATTACAATAAATAATTGGACACAACACCATCTGCCTAAAACAGTCTGCCGAATGCTGCATTTAAACATCCATTTGAATCTCTTTCAGGCTGCAAAACAAACATTATGCATCTTGAGGCATGATTTAATGGCATGTTTCTAAGGAGGCGAACGCTTAAAGATTAACTCAGTAAAGGTTCAACAAATCACTGTGTTCAAAGTCAGACAATAGTGGGAAACGGAGTGTGACACGCAATGTGTTTTTGTCACATGGTATGTGAACTGACACAATAAAGATAAGTCTCTTTCCTCTCAGTATCAAATTATTGTTTATATTTTTGGACAAAGATAAACCATGCCATGTGGATAAAAAAGAGAAATGAGACTACACTTACAGTAAATGATCATGTCAGGTGAGCTGTCACCTGTATAGATCATATGTCTTCGTACAGCTACTTGTTTTATTGCATACTGAATTATAATAACCATAACTGAAACCTGTGAATAACAATAGCAATTCTGTTTAAATGAGCATGATTATAATATTAAACTTATTTTACATTGAAGGAAATATCACAGAAGTCACCATCAATGCAATGTTGTTATTTGTTTACTAAAACCAAAACTGACTAGTAGTTTTGACAAAGCTTGTTATACTTAGAAAGGTTAGAAAAGTACATCTCAACCATATAAGCAAACTCAAGACTTCATTGGAAATGTCACCCATTCCAATAAGCCTTATATCCAATGTGATTAACTTTATTCTCTGCTGAAAAGAGACAGAGAAAGTAAACAGCATCACAAATCACACAACTACAGGGGCAGTTTGTCATTGGAGTAGCGCCTGGAGAGGCCAAAGGAAATGGAGAGCGAATCGGTCAGTACAGAGAGAGAAAGACAAAGACTGGAAGGATGACAAGAGGCACTTACAGAAAGGACAGTAAGTACATCATCGATGACAGGGTGAACAAAATCAAAGGATGAGAGCCTCGAGACAAACATTGTGCTATCAAAAGCAAGAGGGAGCGAAAGAGATGTAAAAAGAAGGAAATGAGAGCACAGTGTGCCGAGTTAAATGTAACTGGGTTACCTTGGCACTGCCGTCTGAGTGGCGACGGGCACACAGCTGAAGCTGGGTCATCCACATCTGCTGCTCGCGCGCATCACAAGCTAAAAGAAGATAACATAGCCTATAAATGGCCACATTCATTCGTTGTCTATAAAGCTAATTTAATTCGGTCAGTAAGGAATAAATGACGACGGGCCGTTGAATTATTAGAAAATAATGCACACCCGAGGTGGTAATGCGGCGACGCGAAGCTGATTAATACAACGGACCAGAGTCAATTATTCCGCTTATACTACGGTTGCCACACCTCAAGACATTGTTCAGATGCTGTATTTCAAGACATTTGTCAGACATTTGTCTTTAAAATGCTCTTGTGTTTAGGTCTAATTTCTCACGCATCTCCACCCCTTCGTTGCCAATTCAAAACCGTAATTTTAGAGAAAAGCTTTTTTACCTCGCTATGTGAGAAATGTCATGTAGCTTTTAAGTTGCTAAATTAACGTTATTTTACTTATAAAAATGTCAGAGCAGCGCTGACAACACATTTCTGTGCGAGCGTGTCTGTGTGTACGTTTGAGTGGGAGAGAGCGGGGAGTATGTGCTCTCCGTACATAATAATACGTAATTTTGTGGCAAAAAACAGAAATAATTTGTCATTTTATCCTATTGTTTATTATATTTATTTGCTTGGTCAGTAACGTTGTGGGTTTTGGTTCTTTTGCTGTTGTAGGCTGTAAGAATCTTTGAAATAAAATCGTTTGGCGAAGTGATATGGACCTGTAATGCGGTCGAGACCTGCCTGGAACTACTTTAGCCGTGCGTTTCCACCAAAGACTATAGAATAACAAAAGGGACTTTGGTTTCCACTAGTCTGAAAGAAGGCATGGCTGCATCTCTACTATATAGTAGGCAAAAAACAGTATGTGACAAAATATGTCCTAAGTACCCTGAAGTGTGCATACGAAAAAAGGCAAACTTAAAAAAAGGCATCAAAGGCACGTCCAAATCCAAAGTTAGCTTCATTTCCTGTTTCATGAGATGCCTTCTGATGGATTTTTGAAGGCAGCATAGATGTATCCTTCGCTGCCTTTGATATCCCATAATCCCGCGCTTTCCATTCTGTGACAGCTGATCTAAAAAATAAAGATGGCGTCTGAAAGTTGCGGTTGGTGGTCAGTTTGTGTGTAAATGTATGTTTTTGACTGTTGTTTTCTACTTTTGATGTCATTTCTAGCGAGAAATTACTATTGTAGTAATTAAATATTCACTTAGTTATCATCAAAGCTTGTGATATTTTGCTGTAGATTATTAAATCGTTACGCTGCCTCAGAAGTCTATCCAAAATCAGTTTCGTGAGGTGCCTTCATGCGCAAATGCTCCCTGCAAAGTCATTGCCTGATACAGCAGCGAGGCAACAAGTCAACCTGCCTAGGTTTTCGGATGCAGCCTTTAGAATCCCATGAGGCAACGGAAGAGGATTTGTGAATGGCAGTAAAACGACACAACTGACGCTGGTAGGTCACATGATAAGGGCAACATGGCGAATGTAGTATATCCAGAATATATTCGCACTAT
Source organism: Hypophthalmichthys molitrix (assembly GCA_037950675.1). Lineage (NCBI taxonomy): Eukaryota > Metazoa > Chordata > Actinopteri > Cypriniformes > Xenocyprididae > Hypophthalmichthys > Hypophthalmichthys molitrix. The sequence continues at coordinate 17,648,779 of CM075507.1, forward strand.
GCACATTCATACTACATAGAACAAACTTTTTTAGCGGTCATAAAGTAATTACTTATTCAAAATAACTACCTACTTAAGGAAGTATCTGATTTCGGATGCAGCCCATGTTATGAAAGAAAAATCTCAAAATTGACCAGTGCATTAAAAAAAAGTATGGTTTTACCTGTAGTGTCTTGCCTTAAAGGGTTAGTTCACCCAAAAATGAAAATAATGTCATTTATTACTCACCCTCATGCCGTTCCACACCCGTAAGACCTTTGTTCATCTTCAGAATGCAAATTAAGATATTTTTGTTGAAATCCGATGGCTCAGTGAGGCCTGAATAGCCAGCAATGACATTTCCTCTCTCAAGATCCATTAATGTACATATTTAAATCAGTTCATGTGAGTGCAGTGGTTCAATATTAATATTATAAAGCGACAAGAATATTTTTCGTGCGCTAAAAAAACAAATAACGACTTATATAATGATGGCCGATTTCAAAACACTGCTTCAGGAAGTTATTAATCTTTTGTGTCGAATCAGCGGTTTGGAGCGCCAAAGTCACGTAATTTCAGCAGTTTGGCGGTTTGACACGCGATCCGAATCATGATTCGACACAAAAGATTCATTTTGTTTTTTTGCCGCACTAAAAATATTCTCGTCGCTTTATAATATTAATATTGAACCACTGTACTCACATGAACTGATTTAAATATGTTTTTAGTACATTAATGGATCTTGAGAGAGGAAATGTCATTGCTGGCTATGCAGGCCTCACTGAGCCATCGGATTTCAACAAAAATATCTTAATTTGTGTTCCAAAGATTAATGAAGGTCTTACGTGTGTGGAACGGGATGAGGGTGAGTAATTAATGACATTATTTTCATTTTTGGGTAAACTAACCCTTTAAGAAGCATATCAGACAGAGTTTTTATATGGCTTATGAAAATCTAGTTTCTTAATAAACCATATTGTATGGTTACCCATGTAGAATAAATGCAAGCATTTTCAGACACAAAACCAGAAAACAAATTTGTGGCTTGTCTGTTACCCGGGGTAAGACTGAGAAGGTGTGAAATGGGAAAAATAGCACCTGAAGATTTTCATTTCAGAAGACTTGAACACTGGGAGCAGATGAGACTCTGCCCACAGCGAGGCTGTCAGACTGCTGGGAATAATGCTAGAGGTGACAGCTTTTTTTTCTGTGAAATTCATCCCCTCACAACCTCTCCGAAATTGCCTTTGTTACAAATGGCCGATTTGGCTGGTGGCATTTTGCTTGTAAACTCCTGACAGAGTCTAAATGAGTTCTCAGAGTTGCCTTGGACCGACAGAGAATTTTGATGTAAAACCATCATAAAAAATTGTGGCATAAAGTGAATGCCAACCATGAAAAGACTCTTGGCATACTTGAGACAACAGTGAGAAAGATAAGTATAGAGAATCAATCTTATGTGGAAGTCGCTGGCAGGAAAGAAAGGGTGAACGTGGACAACAAAAACACAGATAAAGGGGGATGCCCGAGGGGAAAACATATCACAGAGGTACTTCTTTAATAGACATAGCACGAGGAGACTCAAGTTAAAGGAGAATAGAGACGGGAGGGATCAAATCGGACACAAATGACCATGTTAAAAGCAAAAGATTAAAACGGAGGAGAGGACACTCACCCCGCAGTTTGAAGAGATCTCCATTCGCAGCATAGACTGTGAACATGAAGGGAAACTCGTCGCTTAGGGCCACCGAGGAGCCAATGAGGGGCAGGGACCCTCGTGGCTTCTGGTTCTTACTGTGCTCGTTGATGAAATACTGAAGTTGGCCAAGCTCAGGGTCCAACACAAAGTACCTGCATGATGAAAGACAGAGAGCAGAAGATGATGACATTACAACTAGCCAAGATTTTGAAAGCGAGTGATGCCTGACATTGTATTGCATTGGTATGCATTTTCTAGGGTGTTCTCGTTGGTTGCCAGAGCATTGCTAGAGGTTGCTAAAATGTTCTGAGTGGTTGAAAATACTAAGTCTGATCACTTAGAAAAGTAGTAGCACCTCTTCTCAAAATGCTGCACAAATTGAGGTATTATTTATGTCAGTAACAGAAACCGGGTGAGTTACAGTATGTGCCAAAGTTTAATACTTTAGGGGTTTGTTCAAAAGTATGAGCAGTAGTGACAGTGATGCTTGCCTTAGAAAACACAACTACACTGTTATCACAACATTTTTTCTTTTGTCAAATCAACTTAGATAATTAATGTGGTTCAGATAACATAATATTTTGAGTTTCTGTTGATTAAACCAATCGCCTTCATTGTATTACCTCAAATTTTTAATTTCAATGAACTCAAAATTTTAAGGCAACCAGGTAACTTACATTTTTTAAGTTAAACCAACTATTCTTTTTTTACAGTGTACATTCTAGTATAACTGGCCTACAACAAAAAACATATGAAAGCTTTACAGTGGCCATTATTACTGTCTCTCTCCCTTCCTTTCTCATTATTCGTGATGCATTACATGCCATGTCTGGTTCCACACTTAGAGCCAACCATAGAGGTGCTTTATACAGGATCGTAACTCTGCAGGGAATGGATTGTAATCACACGGTTTGGGTGCTATAACACAACAGCCACCCTCTTAGTAAAAAATGGATGTGCTGCCAGTTTCTCTTCTACAGTCTCTCTGATGGGGTCTCTGAAAACCAGACAAAGACACATCATTATTTTAAAAAGCAGCTAAAAGTATGAAGATCAAAGCAGCAACAAATGCATTGCTTTTGATGGCGGAGGACAGACGGTCACTGTGGACCTTTGGTGACATTTGCTTACATAACCTCATTCCCCAGTATAAAAAAAACACTGTTATATCCCCTCACCCTTTAAAAAAAATAAACCCCTGGTTTCACAGGCAAGGCTTAAAGCCGGGCTCACACTACAGGAGTAAGATTTATCCCCGATTTTCCCCTCCCGAGAATCTGAGAAACAATCTTGTTGAGGACCTTGATGTTCGGCGCAGATTATGTGGTAATGTGAGGCATTCACAGATCGAGTCTTGCACCTCCCGATCTGCTCTCACACAAATCGGGGCCGCCCCGATGATATCATACTAAAATTGTTTGATATTTAGGATTTTAAATCAGGAAGATTAAGTCAGTTCTTTAACAACAGCCAATGAGAGAACTGAATAAGAGCGCTTTTGAAATCGCTTTTAAAATTGATATCTTACAGTATGTCAGTGTCTCAAGATGCACGCAAGTCCTGATTTTGCAGAGATAGACGCATTCCTGGGTTAACATATTTTGTTGATCCAGGAACAACATTCCTGTCCGAAAATTGTTCCTACCCTTAAACCTAAACCTGCCCATAACTTATCCTTAAAATCAGAGGGAAATGATAGGTGAATAACACTGATGTAGAAGCACTGAACCCTGATTGTAAGCCTAAACTTGATATAAACTGGATGTTGATCCAGGAACATGTTGTACTTGGTGAAATCAAGTTCTGCCAAGATGCACACCAGTTTTGTTGCTTTCCAAGGCACGTTTATAAACGCCTAATCCTAGCTTAATCTAAGCCCTGTCTGTGAAACCAAGCCATAGAATAAAAAAATGAAAAATATTTATGAATTTTTTATATTTTAATAACATGTTATTTATTTTTTTTTTAAATCAATTTACTTTTGGTCACATTTCATATGCTGGTACTATGGCATAATATACGGTATAATACCATTTCTGTATTATACATGCTATTAAAAAATGCATGGTTCTTTAAAGAATACCATGGCATATTATGTGAAACAAATAAACTCTAACTGTGCTAACATGCTCACATGTGTGTCTGTCTGTGGGTGAATTAATTACATTAGTGACAGACATTCTCTTAGCGGTTCTTTTCAGTAAGTTATTCTCTCCAAGGCTCAATTCTCATCAGGTCAAAATATTGAGTAGTGTGGAAACCTCTCTCTCTTACACACACACACACAGACACACACAAACACAAATCATTAAGCACTAAACAGTGACTAGTGCTGGGGTTAACGTGAGGGCTGTTTCTGAGCCATTGCGGAGGGCAAGTAACCCTCTGGTCCTGATGCTCGTTATATGCTTGGCCTGTTTTCTTATCGATCGCTGGACTAAGCAAGAGAATGAGCACAACATTATGGATGTGAGGGATTTCCCATCACGGATGAGTCATAGTCTGTCCCAGATGAAAGAGCCTTAACCGTGGGCTGTGCTGCACTCAACCCTGCAGAACACAAAACCATGAAATCTGACAAAAACAAAAAACCTGCTTTCAATGAGAGGCTCTTGCTTTGGAGTGTTTCTGCATAGCTCAGCTGTTAAAGGACTCATTTCACATTTAGATTCCTGATTACAAATAGACTCTTTCATTATGAGAAGGTACTCTGATGTTCTGATTACTGATGTCTGTTTTTAAGATGCAGAAAACCTTCTTAATTATCTCAGATTAGATTTTGTGTTATTATGTAGAGATACAACCTGCATACTAAACATACTAATACAATTATACTACAAATCTGCAATAAGACTGTAGGATAAATCAAACCATAAGAGAATATTACATAACACCAGAACTTAGATAACAGGTAGGCAAACTAAGTGGTGTGATCTTCTATCTCAACAGATTTCATCAGATTTTACAAAATGAAACATTACTTGAGTCTTATTTGACAAAAAAACAAACAAACAAACAAACAAACATATGACATGGATAGACAGTGATCAGAAATCAAAAACCTTTAGGGGAATCATCACATTTTTTACAACTAAAGATTTTCTTGACATATATATACGCATTAATGTCAAGAAAATCTTTAGTTGTAAAAAAAAAAGATGATTTATTTATTATGATGTTTATTTATTATATTAATTTTATTCTTAATTTTATGCTATATTTGACCAAAACTCGACACATCCTGATATCAAACACGACGTTTAAGTACGTGGATAAAACTGTCCATATGCTCAGCATCATCAATAGGGGGGAAAACCCAAAAAATGTAAACAGTGAAACATATGATTTCATTCATGCATAGCGTCATATGGCATTGAATTAGACCGCGTTCTGTGCATTGCTGGAAGATGACGTGTCTTCATTCTTTGATCCAGATACTGGATGTCATGGAAATGAAGGAATGATATGATCAGAAATGTGAAAATCTTAATCATGTTGCACTATAAGTCTGCCACGAAAAACATTTCGTATGGGTTTAAAAGTTGTAAAGAGTGAGCAAACGCCAAAAACTCTTTACCTGCTCTGCCAGCCTTGTAATAAATTGGTGTATTTGTTCAAAACCCCCTCCAAGTGTCTCTTCTGGGTCTGCGATGGATGAGTGTCCGAAACAGCCACTGATCCCGGACTATACGAGCCGCTTCTTGCCTGTCTCTGTGCGGGATTCCCCAGATCCGCGGACCACTTTCCTTTACTGCTCCCTGAATGCGACACGTTCAGTGTTTTTTCCATGATTATTCAGAGTGGGTTCATACAATATGACGATTCAAAATCCAAAGCACAGTTTCAAAACCAAACCAAAGATACTGATTATCATCGTACGGAGAGGACGTGATTGGAGATTACTTTCATTTTTTATCTTGCTGCCTTGCCTTGGACTCTTTAATGGGCTTCTCTGTGTTTCCATTGGAATCAGTGTGTGGTCACTCCCCTCCTGCTCTCCTCCAACAGGAATGCAGCATCAGAAAAGCGAGCGTGAATGTGAATGTGAATACGATGCCTTAAATCAAAGCCACGCCCCCTCATTATCATAGGTACGTAGAAATTCAGCAATAACATAAATTATAGTAATAATAAACAATGAAATAAACAAATTAAAAAAGTAAAATAATATTAAATTAAACGAAATAAAACAATACAAATGAAATAAAAAATTATAAAAAAAAAAAACCTTATTATTTATTTATTTAAAGGGTTAGTTCACCTAAAAATAAAATTTCTGTCATTAAGTACTCACCCTCATGTCGTCCCAAACCCGTAAGACCTTCTTTTGTCTTTGGAACACAAATTAAGATATTTTTGATTAAATCCGAGGGTATCTGATCCATACATAGGCAGCAACGACATTGCACCTTTTGAGGTCCAGAAAGGTACTAAAGACATTGTTAAAACCGTCAACGTGACTGCAATGGTGCAGGTGCAACCTTAATATTGTAATATTATGAGAATACTTTTTGTGAGCAAAAACAAAACAAAAATAACGATTTAATTCAACAAATCCGTCTGTCCCCTGTCATACTGCTATGCTATTTTCGTTGCAGAGCTTCAGTGTTTACGTCCGAACAGCGGAAAAATAATTTCATTCGTATTTTTACATTTTCATATTTTAATGTTTGAAATTGTGGGTTTGATCATGTAAATCAAAGTCTTTACATAAAAGGCAAAAACAAATAATGTGAGTGGTAAAAAAGTTTCCAAGTTTTGACCACCACATTGCAAAAAGAAAAAGATGAAATTGTTGTAAATGTTGTTAGTTTTAAGAGCAACCTGTGAGAAAGAAAGAAACAAAGAAAGAAGATGCAGATTTTCTCATCAAAACAGTAATTCTTTAAAACTATGAGTATGTATAATGTAATGATGAGCTATTAGGTTTAATGACTGTTGTTCAAAATATGTTCATTAATATAAGCTTTAATCTGCTCAAGTAGAGTGGATAGCCTAGTTCCATAAAAGCGCTATGCACATAAACTGAATTAAATGATCCTCCAATATGTGTCAAGGTTTTTACAGCGACTATTTTAGACATTAAAAAGAAACCTCTGGAAATAAGAGGAAAAAAAACTACAACTCCCAGAATTCATAGCTGTCGTTGATGACGCAGTCAAAGGTGGACCAGCGCGTTCCCTCTCCACTGCTTGACTTTATAGTATTATTACCTACCGGTATATTGTTTACTTAAAACATTTATCCACTAGTTGAACGCAAAGGTGGTGATGGCAGCTCCGCTGAAAGTATGTATCGTTGGTTCAGGAAACTGGTGAGTACGAACGTGTATATGATTAGATATGATCAATATGTGATTGGTAATGAGATTAATATACAGAACATATGGCGTGGACCAACTGCTATAGCTCAGACAGTACTTACTTAAACTGGAGCACAAGTTTAATTACCTGCATATTCATATTGATATTCAGGTCCATATGTTAAACGTTGTTTTTCTGGGCAAAGTCAAGTGATTAATGACTTGATCTGAAGAGCTGCATGCTGCACAACACTCATTTGACTGCAGCTGGCAAAGCTTCTGCTGTAAACCCTGCTTGAAATGTCTCAGTGAACTGCTGTTTAACAGCAGACTGGCATTTTGATTAAAGATACTGTTGTGTTGTCCTGTGCCAAGGGGCTCTGCAATTGCAAGGATTATTGGCTCCAATGCACAGAAACTCCAGTGCTTTGCCACAACAGTCAAGATGTGGGTGTATGAAGAAATGGTCAATGGAAAAAAGCTTTCTGAGATCATCAACACAGAGCACGAGAATGTCAAGTATCTTCCAGGCTACAAACTCCCAGAGAATGTGGTAAGACAGTGGGTGGGGTGCCCTAAGAGTTGGTAAATAATGATGATTATGGATAATAATAAATAAAAAATAGTGTGTGTGTGTGTGAGAATTTTGTAAAAAAATATTATGGTAAATATTTGCAGTATTTTGTCCATCTCTTTTTGGTATCATTGGATTTAATTGTATACATTTAAATATATTTATATATGCATTTTATATTGGTCATTACCACCCTGCTGTCTCAATATAATTTCTTACATGCTGATTAATTCATATAATAATAGAAATGAAAATATATATTGCACTTATTATTTGATAAATAAAAAAGTCTTTCTGATTTGCATGCTTGCCATCTGTTGATCATTATTTAAAAAGCACCTTTTGCACATCACTAGCCTATGCATAAATATTGTTAAGCAAGCTTGAATAAGTATCAGATTAATGGTGTTTTTCCGGTAGGTTGCTGTGCCGCAGCTTCAGGATGCCGCAGATGGTGCCGACCTCCTGGTTTTTGTGGTCCCTCACCAATTCATCCGGAAACTGTGTGATGAGATGGTCGGCTGTGTTTCGGAGAAGGCTCGTGGAATTACACTAATCAAAGTAAGAATTCTCAGCATTGTACAGAATTGAAATTGTAGTGCTTATTGATGGGGCTTCCTAAGGTATATTGAAGAGGTAAGGTTTTATTGTTGTTTGGCTATAAACTGATGCAGGATTGATAGCACCCTGAAGCTTAGTGTACATGGTAACCTAGTTGGTGGCAATTAGGGGTGCCATGCACCTAAACCACACAAAAGAATGGGTGAATATTGATGATGGTTGACTTCATGGTAGTCGCCATGAAATCAAAATTGACAATTGCTGTTTTTTTATGGAATATTGCTGTATTTATTATAAATGACATGATAAATGCACGTAATTATTTTTTTAAAAATCCATGTGCCCTCATAATCTTTAATCAAAATAACTTCCCCTCCCTCCCATCTCTTCTTTTCTCTTCTCTGATGACAATCCAATCAATTCCCAATAGACAAAATCAAGTCCCGCCCTTCATTTTTTTTCGCTGTTTCACTCGGATATACATCACATTAGGGAAGAAAAGACTATCGCAACTTCCATTTCATCCCAACTTTAAGGGAAAATGATTTGTGCGAGGTGCATTTTGACCGAATTTAGACAGGTACTTTCTACATGCTGCATTTTAGACAAACATTTTCCCCTTCAGTAATATTATCAAATGAATTTTATTTTTTAATAAGTAATGTAATATTTTTATATAAAATTATATAAAAGTTTATTACAGAGATACCGTTTATTTTATTTTATTTTTTTTTGAAAGTTGCAATCAAAATCAACTTGGCTTAAAAATCGAGAGGGCCTCATGCTTTATTAATAAGCATGATAATTCTTTTCATAATGCTTGCACTTTGTGAAATAAAATGCATTTTCATAATGGACCAATGAGATTCAAACAGATGATAATTTATTCCCATTGTGCGATGATAATGAATGCCAGTATTATATTCAGCTATGCGCCAACTAAGTGCTTTTTGATTTAAGATTCCAAGGCTGTGTCTGAAATCGCTCCTTATACCCTTAAATAGGGCACTAGTAGTGGACGTTACGGAGTGAACTTATTAAATCAAACAATGCACCGCAATACCAAGTGTACAACCGATGTACGCTCAATGGCTAGAGAATTCCCATAATGACTTGTGAGAGTCGTGCGCTGAATGAATTACTGTGTCTCTCCAGAAGATGGCGCCTGCAGCTGAATCTTTCATCCATCCATTTTCCAAACCGCTGGTCCAATGTGGCTACAGCGTAATAGCATACAGGTTTAAATTCTTTTTTAATTGATTATTAAATTGTTTAATTAAATAAGTTTATACATAGTTTCCATGACAGAGTTCAAGATAAATCTTTTCATCTTACTACTGGAGCTGCCAGTTTGCTAAGTTTCAAATAATTATTAAACAGCAAGCACAAACTATGCAAAAGCGACAGCCCTTCTCACAGTGTCCAAATTTGCTCACTTGTTTTCATTCACTCGCTCAAGTGAATTATATTAGTGGACTAATGTATGGAATAGTGAATGAGAGTATAGAGGGCAAGTTTTGGTCTATCCTTGAGCATCCTCTTCCACACAGACAGGATGTTCAGGACTGAAGAATGCTGAGAAGTCTCAGACTTGATGTCTTTTTAAAAGCTGAGCACAGTGCACCATATGTGGAGTGACTCATGGGTAAAAAGGGCCCTCTGTCCAAGGGCAAATTCTTTGCGTGCATTTTATCTTTTGGTGCCAGTTTGTCTCCTCTGTTACTGACTGTGCCACACAGCGCTTCATCTCTATAGTTGTACCTAACCAAATTACATTTATCTTCTCCACTTCGCTATTTAAAGTAGTGGCCTCATTTAATTTCTCACAGTGTTCCGTGTTTAATTTTAAAAAGATATGGTTTGTCTGGTCCCTTTTTCAGATTTTTGCCCATTTCTTGTGTACCATTCCACCTCCCTTATTATTTTTGTTCTGCTTTGGTGTTTCTCCTCATTTTTTGACTCATTAGGCAAAGATGGTCCTCCAAACAGCTGTGCTGCAGAGTTATATCTACTGAGGGGGAAATGGTGTGATGCTACATTAAAAGAGCATTGGTGTTTATAGAACTTCTCTCTTTTTTCCTTCTTTGAAGGGAATAGATGAAGGACCAGAAGGATTGAAACTCATCTCTGACATCATCCGGGAAAAAATGGGCATTGATGTCAGTGTCCTAATGGGGGCCAACATTGCCAATGAAGTGGCAGCAGAGAAGTTTTGTGAGAGCACCATTGGTGAGTGAATGTAAAGTGTGAAAATTCATCCTAGCAACCACATAAGCCAGTTAAATTCAGTTGTCAGTTCATCTTTCAGTGCTTCATCCTGTTCTGTACACAAAGAAGAGAATTTACAGGAGTGACAACCACATTCTACAACTGAATTAAAGGCACAATATGTAATATTTGTGGATTAAAATATCCAAAAACCACTAGAACAATGGTATATATTTTGTTGACTTGTGTACTTACATTATCCCAAATGTTTCCAAGATTGTTTAAATCCAGAGAAATGAGCAATTTTAACCAGGACACGGACCATATCCATGTCAATGACATCATACCTGCGTTACCCTCGACAAAACACGAAGGTTTCATTGACAAAAAAACTAATCATTGTTATATAGCTCAACACAGTAAGTCTCATTGTTTAAATCTCGTTTTCTTGATTTACAGAAAGTACCATGTTTTACCATGTCTAATATCGATCTAGCTTACTGCAATGTGCAACAAGTGTTGCATAGTAGCTGCCAAGCGAACGCACAGAGTAGTATTATAACAAATTTCAACACACAAATGCATCTAATATGATAAAACAGCGCAGCGTTACCCCACATACGCATGACTGGAAGAAGCAGAAGCGGTCGTCTGCGGCATAATAAAAGCTCCACTACTCTCGAGCCATGTGTTGCGCTCGTCTCCCATTAACAATCGCTCCAGTGGCCTCATTCTGCTCTAGTGGCTCTCAGCCACACCCTGCTTCATACTACAGTAATGTTAATAAATCCTTAATATATTAGCTCATCCATGAATATGATTTCTGCCCGAGTCCCGTCAGATTCTTTTCACCGGCTGTAGACATGAAGACAACACCTCCCATGATTCTACGAAATCAAGGCGTCATCAAGCTATGCCTTGGTTTTGAATAAGCAACCTATAGCCACAAAATTTACATATTGTTCCCACTTGACATTTGATATTCAACAGTGCTTTGATCTGCCGACATTGACACTATTCTTTAAGAGCTGCTGTGCAGCCTAAATTATATACCAGTTATCAATGTTAAGCTGCTTTGACACAATCTGTATTGTAAAAAGCGCTATATAAATAAAGGTGACTTGACTTGACTTGACTTGACTTTAACTCCCGAAGAATCCAGGTAGTGACAACCACATTTACAACAATTGTACAGTCTGTACGGAACCGAACTGAACAACTTGTTGTTATTGACATATTTAAATGCACATTAGAGACATGTTCCGCGTTGCAAGAAAATCACATTTATAAGCCTTGACCATAGTCTTTACCTTGACTCATTCATGTTGCCAGGTCTTGTTAGAAAAAGCACCAAAACAAGAACAAGCCCATAATAAACTGAATAAAATCCAAATGTTTTATATTGAAAATAAGACAAAAATATTGCAACCCGCACATTCCCACCATAAATTTGATTGCTTTATGAGCCAAGCCCAAACAACAGGCCCAGAAACGCTTATAATAAGTGGACATGGCAAGACTTCAAGAGAAGCAGTCTTCCAAGCATAAACAAAACAAGATGGCTCTGTTGGCAGTTGTTTAGTTAAAATTGTAAAACATAATGGGTCTTTGGTCACTCCCATATTTAAATGCAGTTGTCACTCCTGAATCTTTACAGTGTCTGCATTGCCATAGTGCTAAAAAGCACCATGGGGAATCTCAACAAATATTTTTTTTGATCCACAGGTAGCAAGGTGTTGGAGAATGGCCTCTTGTTCAAAGAGCTCCTGCAGACGCCTAACTTCAGAATCACCGTGGTTGATGATGCGGACACAGTAGAGCTCTGTGGAGCCCTTAAGGTAAATATCAGTCTTGTCTCGCTGCTCATCCCATGGGAAATATCTTGATGCAGGCACCTGAGATGCAGGGCTTCGGGGGCACGACTCAGACCTCTGTGTAAAGAAGAGCTTGCTCTGCTGAATTTACAATTAGATGCTCTAAGGCTGCTGTCTTCCTCGTAAATACATTGTAAAAATCGTTGTAATATTGGCAAGCTTTGATGAATAATCTGGGTTATTTACAACTTAAAGAGATCATTCACTCGCCCTCATTTCATTCCAAACCTTAATGACTTTCTTTCTACTGTGGAACACAAATAAAGTTTTTAAAAATGTCTTAGTGGCATTTTTTTTTTTTTTATTTATCTAAAGACAATGGCCATTCCTGTTACAGGAATAAAATTCATTTTTGTTACCTACATTCTTTAAAACATCTTTTGTGTTCTGCAGAAGAAAGTCATACAGGTTTGGAACGACATGACTGTAAATTAATATAACAGAATTTAATATTTAATATAACAGATCATTTGACACTGAAGACTCAAGTAATGGCTAATAAGAATTCAGCTTTCCCATCACAGGAATAAATTACATTTTAAAATATATTAAAATAGAAAAGTTATTTAAAATTGTAATAATATTTCACAATTTTACTGTATTTTAAATCAAATAAATACAGCCTTGGTGAGCATTAGAGACTTACTTCAAAAACATTAAAAAAGTCTTACCAACCTCAAACTTTTGAACAATAGTGTATCTAATAGGCCTACTGGAATTTGGGATTTGTGCTTTTATGGCTTAAAAAAAGTAATAGGACACTAATTTGTAGCATATTTATGGAAAGTGTTGGATGCATTGCACCATTCTGATAACCTTTTCATCCTTATTTGGCCCTGTTTTAGAACATTGTTGCAGTGGGCGCAGGATTCTGTGATGGTCTGCAGTGTGGAGACAACACCAAAGCAGCCGTCATCCGGCTGGGCTTGATGGAGATGATCGCTTTCGCCAAACTCTTTAGCAAAGACGATTCCGTGTCCTCCGCCACATTCCTCGAGAGCTGCGGCGTGGCTGACCTCATCACCACCTGCTACGGAGGACGAAACCGTCGCGTGGCAGATGCTTTTGCCAGGACAGGGAAGGTAAAAAGAAAACCGATCCATTTCTTAATCTCTCCACTTGCTTGATGGCATGTAATGTATGTTTTATGGATTGAAGGAAGATGCTGAGCATTAGGCACAATTGCTGATGCAGAAAATATCAATACAGATTTATTTTTCTTTCAGAGCATCGAGGAACTGGAGAAGGAGATGTTAAATGGACAAAAGCTTCAGGGACCATTGACTTCTGCTGAGGTCTATCATATCCTCAAACAGAAGGGCCTAGTGGATAAGTATGTGTAACCATCTTTTTTTAGTTTTTTATTATTATTATAACTGTATTATTTATAGTGTTATATATTTGCATTAGCCTTTATGTTGGTTGACATTCTCCTGACATAGTGTTCATGTATAGTATCTCACAGAAGTGAGTACACCCCTCACATTTTTGTAAATGTTTTATTATATCTTTTCATGTGACAACATGAAGAAATGACACTTTGCTACAATGTAAAGTAGTGAGTGTACAGCTTGTATAACAGTGTAAATTTGCTGTCCCCTCAAAATAACTCAACACACAGCCATTAACGTCTAAACCGCTGGCCACAAAAGTGAGTACACCCCTAAGTAAAAATGTCCAAATTGGGCCCAATTAGCCATTTTCTCTCCCTGGTGTCATGTGACTTGTTAGTGTTACAAGGTCTCAGGTGTGAATGGGGAGCTGGTGTGTTAAATTTGGTGTTATCGCTCTCACTCTCTCATACTGGTCACTGGAAGTTCAACATGGCACCTCATGGCAAAGAACTCTCTGAGGATCTGAAAAAAGAATTGTTGCTCTACATAAAGATGGTGTAGGCTATAAGAAGATTGCCAGGACCCTGAAACTGAGCTGCAGCACGGTGGCCAAGACCATACAGCGGTTTAACAGGACAGGTTCGAACAAGTTCCACTCAGAACAGGCCTCGCCATGGTCGACCAAAGAAGTTGAGTGCACGTGCTCAGCGTCATATCCAGAGGCTGTGTTTGGGAAATAGACGTATGAGTGCTGCCAGCATTGCTGCAGAGGTTGAAGGGGTGGGAGGTCAGCCTGTCAGTGCTCAGACCATACGCCGCACACTGCATCAAATTGGTCTGTATGGCTGTCGTCCCAGAAGGAAGCCTCTTCTAAAGATGATGCACAAGAAAGCCCGCAAACTGTTTGCTGAAGACAAGCAGACTAAGGACATGGATTACTGGAACAATGTCCTGTGGTCTGATGAGACCAAGATAAACTTATTTGGTTCAGATGGTTTCAAGCGTGTGTGGCGGCAACCAGGTGAGGAGTACAAAGACAAGTGTGTCTTGCCTACAGTCAATTATGGTGGTGGGAGTGTCATGGTCTGGGGCTGCATAAGTGCTGCCGGCACTGGGGAGCTACAGTTCATTGAGGGAACCATGAATGAGCAGAGCATGATCCCCTCCCTTCGGAGACTGGGCCGCAGGGCAGTATTACAACATGATAACGACCCCAAACACACCTCTAAGACAACCACTGCCTTGCTAAAGAAGCTGAGGGTAAAGGTGTTGGACTGGCCAAGCATGTCTCCAGACCTAAACCCTATTGAGCATCTGTGGAGCGTCCTCAAATGGAAGGTCTCTAACATCCACCAGCTCCGTGATGTCTTCATGGAGGAGTGGAAGAGGACTCCAGTGGCAACCTGTGAAGCTCTGGTGAGCTCCATGCCCAAGAGGGTTAAGACAGTGGTGGAAAATAATGGTGCCCACACAAAATATTGACACTTTGGGCCCAATTTGGACATTTTTACTTAGGGGTGTACTCACTTTTGTGGCCAGCGGTTTAGACATTAATGGCTGTGTGTTGAGTTATTTTGAGGGGACAGCAAATTTACACTGTTATACAAGCTGTACACTCACTACTTTACATTGTAGCAAAGTGTCATTTCTTCAGTGTTGTCACATGAAAAGATATAATAAAATATTTACAAAAATGTGAGGGGTGTACTCACTTCTGTGAGATACTGTAGGTGATATACTGAATAAAAATGTAAAGTTAAAATAAAAATTTGATTTGCATGATTTTCTATCAATAAAGTCCATATAAAAGAGATCTGACTCTGGAGTTTTATAAGTGCTTCTTTTTAATGCATAGTTTTATCCCCCTGTGTCTGTCCTTATGCATTAAAAAAGTATTTTTATATGACATTTCCAGAGTGAAGATCTCTTTTTGTTTTGTATGGAATTATTTGCTTGGAGCATCTGAAGGGTGTGGTTTTCTAGCAATTCTATTAAACATTAAATAAAAAATACAAATTAAATACATTTTACAAATTAAATACACTTTAAAAATGCCAGAATGTGCCCTCAGTTCAATAGATTGTCAAAATAATAACATGATTTTAATTATTGGATAGAAATGTCCATTTTATAGAAAGTACAGACATTTGTTGCAGTTGAACTAGCTACTTAATAAAATTAATTATATTAAAAAAAAAAAAAAAAAAAATTATTTAGATGATAATTGATCAACACTACCATTCAAAAGGCTACGTTTTAATACATTTGTATTCAGCAAAGATGTATGAATTTGTTCAAAACAGGCATTTATAATGTTACAAAAGTTTTCCATTTCAAATTAATGCGGTTCTTTTAAACTTTCTATTCATCAAAGAATCCTGAAAGAAAATGTATCACGGTTTCCACAAAAATATTAAGCAGCACAACTGTTCTCAACACTAATAATAAAAAATGTTTCTTGAGCATGAAATCACCATATTAGAATGATTTCTGAAGGATCATGTGACATTGAAGAGTGAAGACTAATGATGCTGAAAGTTCAGCTTTGTCATCACAGGAATAAATTACATTTTAAAATATTCAAATAAAACCGTTCTTTTAAACTGTAATAATATTTCACAATATTACTGATTTTACTGTATTTTTAATTAAATAAATGCAGCCTTGGTGAGAAAACATTAAAATATCTTACCAACCAAACTTGAACAGCAGTTTACCCGATACTAGAATGTGGGTTTTTATCGCCTAAAAAATTGATAGGACACTAATTTATTATACCCTACATATGGGAAGTGCTGGATACATTGCACCATTCTTTATTTAACAGACTGTGTGTTATTCAGGGTGACTTACAAAACACTTTTACTGACAATCCCACTGAAGCAACCTGGGGTTTAAATGACTTTGTGCTCTAGAGCACAATGTTCTTTGTCTAGATGCATTTACAGAATTGGTGACATATCAAATCTGCATTTATCTCCAGGTTCCCCCTGTTCGCAGCTGTTTATCAGATCTGTTTCGAGGGCAAACCAGTTCAGGAGATGATCACTTGCCTGCAGAGCCATCCAGAGCACCTGTGAGTGTCTCACAGGGACACGGTGCCTCCCTTCTCTACCACCATCCCCTATGGTCTGTTAGGTTGTCTTACCTCTAACACTTTTATATACACAGACAATGTTATATTTTTAACTTTTTACTTTTTGTCCCAGGTCCAGTTCTACACTAATGGTTAGGCTTGAACTCAGGGGTTTGTTTCTGACCTAGTAGGTTTTGTTGTTATCATACATGATTTTTTTTTTTTTTTTTGGAAAAGCTATGTGTTGTTATCTATGTAAGATGTTTCCGCCACGGAATAAAACAATTTGAAAGATAACTGCTACTTTTTCTCTCAAAATTCTGACTTTTTCTTACAATTGCGAGTTTACATCTCACAATTCTGACAATTTTTTTAAATTGTTTTTATTCAGTGGCATAAACAAGCTTCCATAGCCACTCTGTTTGAGCCATTATGGAGTTTTTAACTATTTTCTCTCTGTCTGACTGCCCTCTTGTGGATGGTCCACAATATCACCTCACTGACAGATGAGATGAAATGTCTTTTTTTTTTTTTTTTTTTTTCTTCTTCTTTTTATAAATGACCATAGAGATCTAATCATAGAGGCTCACTCCATGTCCACATTGAAAGCAAAATGACACGACTAGAACGCCTCCTCTATAATCAATGAAGTACTTGCGTGTTAAGATCCTGTCAAGCCAGCACAATACCACTATCCTTAATAAAAAATAAAACTTGGGGGAGTTTTTGATACTTTTACACATCGTTCGACACAAGGGCACAAGCTAGGTTTAATACCAAGTACACAAATTCATTATTTCAGTTCTGATTGCTAAGTGTCATGTTTATAAATGTGGAAGCTGCCATTTTAACCAATTTAACGTTTTGGGACACATTAGATTTAGATTTCTTTAAATGTGAAGATGCCTTTCAACTCCTTACTGGTCCATTTCTCAGACAGGTCAAATAATACTTTAATGGATTCACTTTGGGTTTGTGGTTGTGTTGTTTTGTTTTGAACTATAATATATTCTATAAAAGGGGCTCAAATCTGTCATCTCAATTTCACAGCAACCCCCTTTTAACGCTAAGTGCTTTCAAAACAGTGGGAACACGAAAACTTATTACAGAATGACATTGTTGACTAACTTTTGTCGTGTTGGTGTTAAAATAATGCAATGTTACTTATCTAAGCTTTGAGAATACATTAAAATCTTGTTAGAAACTCCTAGTCATTGATGCCCTAAGTAGTAATCATTTTAGCATCCTGAAAAGCTGAACAACAGTTCACATGTTACTGTTTTGGTATTCACATCTGTATGAATGAAGAATAGCATTAAAATACTTGAAAAGAATGAAGGAATGATTTAGTAAGATCTGTAGTTTTCAAACGAGGGTCCGTGTTACGAGAGCAGCTAGTGTTTGAATCCATAATGGCCTTTTTTAGCACTGTACTGTGCTTATAGATCTGTTAGCTCAAACCTAACACAAAATGTTTAGCTCTTAGCATGTATCTGTTACAGTGTTTCATATTGTTCCTGTGTTGTTTTTATTTTTCAGTGTTCATGTAAGAGTTTGAATCATACAAGTATTAAACTGTGCAAATGTTGCAGTGTGCTCAGTGTAACACTCTAGTGGATTAACTATATAAAACCACTTCATGTTGTTTTATGAACTCGTCCTGTATCATCTTTGCATGTTGTTCTAACAATGTCATCAAGGCTGAACAAATGCTGCTTTTGAAATTAACCAATAAAATGGTGTCCGTGCTAAATGTTTGTTCCATTAATGCATTGATCTTGGTTTAAATGTGAAGCAACATTTTAACTTTTTTTAAAAACATTTTAACATTTTAAGATCTTAATGTAGCACAAGTTGTATGTCACAATTTAGACTGTAACTCACAAGTTATGTGGATGAACTGAAAACTCCATTAAAACATTGTCATTTAAATTATTTTTATTATATTAATTAAAACTATCTAAATTAAAATTCAATCAATATGTAACCTGAAATCTTATTTTTTTACCCTCTCAATATCTATTGTTTTTATTGAAGAACATGCAATTCTTAAAACTTATGGTAGGCCTATAACAAAATACAAGTAAATTGTGGTTAATTTACCTGTATCACTCCCAGTTTCTGTGTAGAAATATATACACCGATCAGGGAACGTTCCTAAGATTGTGTATTTGGCACCAAGATGTTAGCAGCAGATCCTTTAAGTCCTGTAAGTTGTGAGGTGGGGCCTCCATGGGTCGGACTTGTTTGTTCAGCACATCCCGAGATGCTCGATTGGATTGAGATCTGGGGAATTTGGAGGCCAAGTCAACACCTCAAACTCGTTGTTGTGCTCCTCAATCCATTCCTGAACCATTTTTGCTTTGTGGCAGGACGCATTTACCCTGCTGAAAGAGGCCACAGCCACCAGGGAATACCGTTTCCATGAAAGGGTGTACATGGTCTGCAACAATGCTCAGGTAGTTGGTACGTGTCAAAGTAACATCCACGTGAATGGCAGGACCCAAGGTTTCCCAGCAGAACACTGCCCAAAGCATCACATTGCCTCCGCCGGCTTGCCTTCTTTCCATAGTGCATCCCGGTGCCATGTGTTCCCCAGGTAAGCAACGCACACAAACCCAGACATCCATGTGATGTAAAAGAAAATGTGATTCATCAGACCAGGCACCTTCTTCCATTGCTCTGTGGTCCAGTTCTGATGCTCACGTGCCCACTGTTGGCGCTTTTGGCGGTGGACGGGTCAGCATGGGCACCCTGACTGGTCTGCGGGTATGCAGCCCCATACGCAACAAACTGTGATGCACTGTGTATTCTGACACATTTGAGCTACAGTATCTCATCTGTTGGATCGGACCACACGGGCCAGCCTTTGCTCCCCACGTGCATCAGTGAGCCTTGGCCGCCCATGACCCTGTCTCCGGTTCACCACTGTTCCTTCCTTGGATCACTTTTGATAGATACTGACCACTGCAGACTGGGAACACCCCACAAGAGCTGCAGTTTTGGAGATGCTCTGACCCAGTCGTCTAGCCACCACAATTTGGCCCTTGTCAAACTCGCTCAAATCCTTACGCTTGCCCATTTTTTCTGCTTCTAACACATCAACTTTGAGAACAAAATGTTCACTTGCTGCCTAATAAATATCACCCACTAACAGGTGCCGTGATGAAGAGATAATCAGTATTATTCACGTAACCTGTCAGTGGTCATAATGTTATGCATAATTGGTGTATACTTTATATGTGTGTGCGTTTTTGTGACATATCAGGACACAAATTTGTATAATGACATGGGTATGACATAGGTATTACAAGGAGAGGGTGACTTATGAGGACATTACCCCATGTCCCCATTTTTCAAAAGGCTTATAAATCATACAGAATGAGTTTTTGTGAGAAAGTAAAAATGTGCAGTTTTCTGTGATGGGTAGGTTTGGGTTTATAAAGGTAGTTATATTAATATCAGAGTCTGTGCCAAACACTATTGGCTGTATTTATTCCTTTAGTCCTCTTAAAGTGTAATGTGTTTTTCACTCAACCTGACAATGCTGATAAAATACCCAATTTAGATTTTTTTTTCCCCTTCCTGAACAGACACAATTTATATTCAGAATTTCAGTTGCAGCACAAGATAAATGGTGGTAAAAACATTTTATTCCAGAATGCATTTTTTTCCTTTCCTCTAAATGTGACACAATGTATAATAAAATACAACTCCAAAAGTCCCAGAATCAGGGATTTTGAGTGTCAACGTTTTGCAAAACAAAACCTAAAACAAAGATAAAAAGGGTAACTGCACAGCTCCTTCATAGAAGCCATTTATGTACATCCTGTTGGACATCTCTAACAGGACAGTTTCATTTCTATGAAACACTGAATAGCCTCTTTGAAATCAACCTCTATGTTCCACATTCCATCATGTTTTAATTTCCAATTGTTGTTTTTGTTTCTCTTTTTGTCCATACGTTCATCACAGTCTTTAACAAACTGTCATTAATGATTATGATGTTGTTATATATCATTACAGTACTTCCCTCTTCCTGCTATTGATAATCCTCCAGAGGCTCATAATGACTCATATGTTTAACAAATTTAACAAATAAGCTGCATGAATTTCACTCTCACAAACATCTTTTTACATCTATCACCATCTACACACAGAAATATATTTTTAAAAGAGCAGATCGGTCATTGCAAGGACCAGTCTGAGACACAATCTGACCAAAAGAAATGCCTGGATCCATATCAGACTAATCTTCCTCATCATCATCATCATCATCATCATCATCACCAAAAGACAGCAGACTGTTGTTCTTCACCTTCACACCAGCTTTTGACTCTTTCTTCTCGCCATCCTCGCTTTTCTTCTTCTTGCTAGAGCTGGCCGTGATGCCTTTGAATTTATCAGAGGAGCGTTTGACAGGCTTCTTAAAGACGATCTTTCCATCTGCTGGAGGCTCTTCATCTGGAGAAAATGAAACCATTTACTTTAATTAATGACTTCATACTCACTGAACATCAGAACATTAAGGGAGACTGGGTCGATTTTTTCCTTTTTCCCGTCATAAATCACAGACTACTACAAATCTACATGCCATCTTTGCTATAAGAAACATTTATATGTGTCACAAGTAACTATCATTAACAGATTAGAAGCCAGACAGAAATAAAAATCAAAAATATTTAAAGAAGCTCACTGTCTATTTGCTCACTGTCTCTCAAATAAATGCACATAATAAATCTTCTCTAATAGAAATGATGTATGTTACTGAATATTTTTTCTCAATGAAAAGACAAATAAAATGGGGATAAAAAAAATGTTGGTTCAATCCATCAAGATAGGCTATACAATGCGAACCTTTGAGAAGAGCTGCTAAGCAATTTAAAGGTGCACTATGTAATATTTTCTGTCCGCTAGAGGTCTATTCAAAACAAAGGTTGATGACGCCAAGTTTAAGCGCAGAATCTTGGGACATGTTATCTTCATCTCAACGGTCGGTGGAAAAGAATTGGGATAGGATTCGGGAACAAATCATAGTAATGGATGCGATTATTAACGTTACTGTAGTATGAAGCAGAGCAGGATCGAGTGTTGTGGGAGCTGAACGAGGCCGCTGGAGCGATTGCGCAACACACGCCTCACGAGCAGCGGAACTTTTATAATGCCACAGTCGCCGGCGCCGCTACCCGCTTTTCCGGTCATGAGTATGAGGTAACGCAGCTCTGTTTATTATATTAGATACATTTGAGAGTGTTGAAAATGAGGTTATAACGTTACTCTGTGCGTTCGCTCGATGGCTGCTGTGAGACACTTGTTTGAGACACACTGCAGTAAGATAGATCGATTTTAGAATATCATATTAATAAATGCTGGATGACTTGTGTTGATAAATGGCATGCAATTAATTTTAAAACGTATTGAATGATGGAGAAAATGCTGTATTACTGTTACTACAAATAAAGCTGCATCTGATTATGCTATGTTAGCTACTTGACCAAATAGTGTTTTTCTCTGAGGCGTGGTACTCGCAAAAAATCAAGGAAATTAGATTTAAACAATAAGACTAAATGTGTTGAGCTACATAACAATAATTAGTTTTCTGTCTATAAATATATCAAAACAGTGGTTCCATTGTCTATTAAAATATGTAATATATTAAAGCGTCTTTGGTGTTTTCATGGTTTCTACAAAATAAAACCAGAAACCAAGGGAACGCGGGTATGACGCAATTGACAGGCGACTCCTCACACGTCCCGGAGCCTTGGTTAAAATTGCAATTTTCTCACGATTTACAAATAGCTGGAAACATTTGGGATATTGTAAGTACTCAAATGAACAAAATATATAACACTGGCCTAGTGGCTTTTGTATATTTTACTGCAAAATTCTTACATATTGCACCTTTAAATATTCAAAATGTGCAAAAGATCAAAGAGCTCACATAATTTTTTTTTTTTTTATGCAAGTAAAACCAAGTCTGTCATCAACCACATTCAATCTGAGCAACGTTCTTATTTAAAAGTAAATGTATGTAATACATTTAATTAAATATTGAATAAGGATTAAATATTTAGATTAAACACCTAAATATTTTAGTGTCATTAAAAATGTAACTTTTTCTTATGAATAACATCTTTTAATGTGAATACTGTGCCAATATTTATTGTATTATATTAAAGAACTACAGCTTTATTATGAATTGTTATATATATATATATATATATATATATATATATATATATATATATATATATATATATATATATATATATTTAACGTACGTTTACTTGTTTATTTAATTTTAACTGAGATAATTATTGCATTTTGAGTACTTGGGTCACCAAGAATTTACTTAGAATTGCATGAAAGGTTTGGTTTGATCACATTATTACTTATCCATGAAAACAATGCACGACGTACAACGCATTACCTGTGTTTGAATCCTTTGTATCTTTTTTGACTTTCATAACCTCTTCAGCACTCAGATCTCCCTTTTTCAAGACCACGACCTGCGGCATCTCGTCCTCGCGATCACTGTCACCATCACTATCATCATCACACTGCGGCATCTGCTGCTTCTGCAACGACAACGTTCACTTACTATTCCATTTCCTACACTAAACATAAATACAATAGAGGCCGTCTGAAAACCTAGTGAGCTGCCTACATAGACAACATTTTGGAGACATGCGTCCGGATAGCATTTTTACGTTGGCATCTCACTATGTTTTGAGGCACGACCAATGTGACTAAAAACGCTTACTTTAGTGTCCACCGTCGGCCCTTCTTTATAACCAACATCATTCTTAAATTTCTTCAAAAAGGATGGTTCGGCTGGCTTCACCCATGATACATTACCCTTGGCCTTTTTACTCATTGTGTTTCCGTTAAAATCAGCCTGATAAACTGTAAATGTGCTTAATGTTTTACAAACACTTAACACATAGGAACCAGGCGTGTAAATTTTGCGTCCATGCAACCTCATCAATAAGCGTCTGTAAATTACCAATCAGCGCGCGCCTTCACGATTTCTTACATTGAGCGGCGAATGTGGCTTGTTAATAACATTTCCACAATATTTATTTCCTCAAGAGGCGCTTGGCGGCTCAAAAAGCCGAATTCTCCATTCAGCCCTGCTCATATCACAGTGTTTTTGCCCTATAGGAGATTTGTATAATCTAATAATCGATTAAATATATAGATTTTAATAGCCATAATTTGTTATACAAATGGAAAAAAACAATTTCGACAAACTAATTTTTAAAAATTGTGATTATGCCGTGCCAACAAACGACTATGATTGGTCCATTATGAACAGCGTTGAGAAAAGTAACACTTATCACATGAGGTTTACAAATTCTTCAGCAGTGGTCTAGCTGATCATTTTCACGTTAATAATTACACTTCAACATTAAAAAGCAATTACACAGAAAATACACGTTGAAGATTTAAAAATACTACATTTTTAATTAGGTCCACAGCGCATGTTTTTATTAGTCCCGCCCATTTATTGACCACCGCGACATGCTGACTGCCACTCTACCTGTTTGTTTGTTTCTGTGATGCACAGTAGGTAGTTTCATTATCATTTTATGTCTTAAAATGTTAAAGATGGGGGTAAAATAATGGTGTTACCGTAGTCAGGTCTGAGTAAGTCAGTGGGACCGAGCTGGAATTATGTTGCCTGGGGTGTTTTATGCGTTGATGGCGGGGTTTCTGGCAGCTTTAGCATCATCTTCTGCTAAGTTGTCCCTGGGTGCTGATTATCTCAAAGATGTGTGTGAAACAGGGCTGAAGATCTGGACAGATGGACAGGGAAACACTGCAGGAGTTGATATCACAGCTTGTGACTGGGTAAGAAGTGTTCTATATATATATATATATATATATATATATATATATATATATATATATATATATATATTAGGGATGTGACGGTGAGAAAAATTTCCCACCGGTTAATCGACATGTGACAACACCGGTAATACCGGTGTCACCGGGGTGCGGGGCCTCTACATCTTTTTTTTTTTTAAACAGCTTACAGAGACAGAGCGCATTTAGTATAATCTGAAAACCACGCCCACCGGGGGGGGGTCGGGAGAATACTGCCTGTATCCACTTTTGTGTTCTTAAACATTCGTTTTTTGGGGTCGACAGCTTATAAAAACTTAGTTCTGGGTTTTTTTGCTTGTTTGCTGTACACCATGTCACATAGCAGCTTTTAGACATTGTTCTATTTTTTGTTATAAGCCAGAAATGACAAGGAGGCAGCCTCACGCTGTATAAAGTCAATGGAGACGGTTGGATTGTTTTCCCCCCCGGTGGGCGTGGTTTTCAGATTATAATAAATGCGCTCTGTCTCTATGGGGCCGTTCACGTATCGCGTCTAAAAACGCGTGGAAAGCGCGGCCACGTCGCTTTCTCATTGTTTCCAAAGCGCTTGCGCTCCTGTGGTGTCTGTCATTGCTATGCAACCATGAACTGCGCTCTCCGCGACGAGGAATGTTTTTGATATGAAAAATAAAAACCCGCCCTGTACAGCTATGATCAGCTGTTCGGCTGAGCATTCGATGTTTTATTACGGAAAGGCCGACTTTCACTTTCAAATTAACGGCAGTTGCTTGAATGGTGGGTTACTCTTACTGAAAAACACAACAAAATGGACATTTTGGTATAATTTGTGTGTTATGGTTCGTTAAGAGCAGAAGAGAACTCGATACTGGCGCGCGCGATGTGTGTGTCACAAAGGCAGGACATTCACAGACGGCGCGTTCTCTTTTGCCTTGTCGCGCTTGAATTGTTTAAAAGCATTAGCATGAATAAGAGCTTGATCATATAACGCAGAAAACGGATACTACGTTAATTGCATAAATGCAAATATTTTTAACGCGTTAAAGTGGAAAAAAATAAATAAAAATAACCTCGGTGGCGCGGTGGGCAAGTGATGAAACCGGTGTTGCGACTGAACACCGGTAACACTGACTACTGTAGCAAGCCTAATATATATAATATATTAGGGGTGCAACGGTCAAATTGCTCACGGTTTCGGTACGGTTCGGTATTTGCAATGTTCAGGGAAAATAGGACTACTGTCAAATAAAAATAAAGAAAATAAGAACAAATAATCAAACCACAAGCAACATCACAAATAAATACAATAGAGGAAATATTCTAATAAAATAAACAGTGCTTTTCAGGTTTTTCAAGTATCAAACAGTAGTTTTCAGGTACAGAAAATGGATAAAGTAATCAAATATAAAATAACACTGCATATTATCTTCACTGTAGAAATTAAATAAAGATTAAGCAATATTGAAGTTACAAAAGCTATTCAGTCAAGAGCAGTGAGTGTTTTTTTTTTGTCATTTGTTGTTTGATTTAACATTAAAAACACAGGCAGCAGGAATTTTTTTCCCCCCTTTAAGACATGCACGATCCTATACAGGTGCTGGTCATATAATTAGAATATCATCAAAAAGTTGATTTATTTCACTAATTCCATTAAAAAAAGTGAAACTTCTATATTATATTCATTCATTACACACAGACTGATATATTTCAAATGTTTATTTCTTTTAATTTTGATGATTATAACTGACAACTAAGGAAAATCCCAAATTCAGTATCTCAGAAAATTAGAATATTACTTAAGACCAATACAAAGAAAGGATTTTTAGAAATCTTGGCCAACTGAAAAGTATGAACATGAAAAGTATGAGCATGTACAGCACTCAATACTTAGTTGGGGCTCCTTTTGCCTGAATTACTGCAGCAATGCAGCGTGGCATGGAGTCGATCAGTCTGTGGCACTGCTCAGGTGTTATAAGAGCCCAGGTTGCTCTGATAGTGGCCTTCAGCTCTTCTGCATTGTTGGGTCTGGCATATCGCATCTTCCTCTTCACAATACCCCATAGATTTTCTATGGGGTTAAGGTCAGGCGAGTTTGCTGGCCAATTAAGAACAGGGATACCATGGTCCTTAAACCAGGTACTGGTAGCTTTGGCACTGTGTGCAGGTGCCAAGTCCTGTTGGAAAATGAAATCTGCATCTCCATAAAGTTGCTCAGCAGCAGGAAGCATGAAGTGCTCTAAAACTTCCTGGTATACGGCTGCGTTGACCTTGGACCTCAGAAAACACAGTGGACCAACACCAGCAGATGACATGGCACCCCAAACCATCACTGACTGTGGAAACTTTACACTGGACCTCAAGCAACGTGGATTGTGTGCCTCTCCTCTCTTCCTCCAGACTCTGGGACCCTGATTTCCAAAGGAAATGCAAAATTTACTTTCATCAGAGAACATAACTTTGGACCACTCAGCAGCAGTCCAGTCCTTTTTGTCTTTAGCCCAGGCGAGACGCTTCTGACGCTGTCTGTTGTTCAAGAGTGGCTTGACGCAAGGAATGCGACAGCTGAAACCCATGTCTTGCATACGTCTGTGCGTAGTGGTTCTTGAAGCACTGACTCCAGCTGCAGTCCACTCTTTGTGAATCTCCCCCACATTTTTGAATGGGTTTTGTTTCACAATCTTCTCCAGGGTGCGGTTATCCCTATTGCTTGTACACTTTTTTCTACCACATCTTTTCCTTCCCTTCGCCTCTCTATTAATGTGCTTGGACACAGAGCTCTGTGAACAGCCAGCCTCTTTTGCAATGACCTTTTGTGTCTTGCCCTCCTTGTGCAAGGTGTCAATGGTCGTCTTTTGGACAACTGTCAAGTCAGCAGTCTTCCCCATGATTGTGTAGCCTACAGAACTAGACTGAGAGACCATTTAAAGGCCTTTGCAGGTGTTTTGAGTTAATTAGCTGATTAGAGTGTGGCACCAGGTGTCTTCAATATTGAACCTTTTCACAATATTCTAATTTTCTGAGAGACTAAATTTGGGATTTTCCTTAGTTGTCAGTTATAATCATCAAAATGAAAAGAAATAAACATTTGAAATATATCAGTCTGTGTGTAATGAATTAATATAATATACAAGTTTCACTTTTTGAATGGAATTAGTGAAATAAATCAACTTTTTGATGATATTCTAATTATATGACCAGCACCTGTATATATATATATATATATATATATATATATATATATATATATATATATATATATTATAGGTGTGTGTTTTAATGAACATAATATCATTTTAATGTTGTCATTAATCATAGTTACATATACCTCTGCGCCTACTTTGTGGTGGTCTTTTGTTCACCTGTAATGCTGTGATGTGGACCTTCTTCGCCAAAGCCCTCAGACACTCGTCTTCCTCTGCCCGGGCCACTGTGACCACCACTGCCTCAAATTTTATCTCCTCTGTAAGTTTTCTCAAACCTTCAAGTTCATTTCAGAAATTAATCACTTAATGATTTAATATGCATTGTCTTTTTTCCAGGCTTTCCTTGGACATGTGATCTTTGGTGAAACTCATGCCACGTTGTGGTGGGTTGGTATCATTTTGACCCTGACAGGGCTTCTTGTCTTGCATGGATCAACTCCTCAGGCTCCACAGGAAAATGTGGATAAGAAATATGAGTGACAGAACAACACAGGGAGAACCAATGCCTTATCTAATGCTTGAAGTTGAATCAATCAATCAAGTCAGATGGTGTGAAATGTAAAGCTAATAAGAATTATGCACGACTGTATAATAGAAGTATCTGTGCAACAGTAAATGTATGTATTTCTGTCATGGGATTGTTTTATAAAATCTTTGTAGTTAATTTATTATTGTGCATCATGGTAATGTGAATAATGACACGATGCAAAGCCTTGAAATGTGTCTCACTCTGTGCCTCGCTCAATATACTGCCTCAATCATATAGGTTACTGCATACTTTAGCCGTCAAGGGCATATCATGTAAGTTTATAATAAATTAATTCATACTCTTGGTTTGTACTATGAACTTAAATATGTATATCAGTATCATACTTTATATATGATACACAAATACTCTTTAATTTTATTTATTTACTTTTTTGTTTGCTGGATATTTGACCAAATATAGCTGTGGATCTCATTTTGTTTTGCTGATACATCTTTTTTTAAGTCTTCCAAAGTAAAACCTATTTGAACTCACTCCAGTTAGTGAACAGATGCACACACGGATGTTTAATGTTCAATCATACATTCATTTTCTAACATTTTTTAATAATCATACATTATTGTTTTATCATACATTACACTGGTTTAGTTCATATGAATTATATTTGGATTAAATAGAATTGTTGTAAAATGAAATGTTCTTCTATTGTGTGTCATTTTAAGCAAACCACTGAGGCCTCATTTATAAAAATGTTCGTAGATTTCATCCTAAAATTGTACATACTCAAAAAAGCTAGATTTTGTGTCCTAAATGTGTATATCAAAGGTAAAACAGAGTTTGAAATCATTATGTTTACTTTTCCCACACCAGGAAAAAAAAGTTAAGCATGGTCTAGAGTTTCCGTTCATAGCGCACATATTTACGGCAAGTTTATATTTTATAAATTGCGTACGCAATTTTGGTTATAAATGTGGCCCCTGGACTCTATTTTAAACCCAACCACAAAAGCAGCATCTGTTGAGCACAGCTGGCCATTACAATGTATTCTGCTCAGAGATCACATCTGAAAATTGACCTGGTACTATGTGGGTATATAATAGTCCACCTGCCACCATACAGTTTTATTCAAACAACTATGGACTTTGTGAAAAACAGCATATTTATTTGAAGAAGCTTAAATTGAAGTTGTGCAGCCATGAGAAATATCAGATAATTTAAAAAATCCAAAACATAACAAACAAGAAGCCTGTAATGGAAATTTTTTATTTATTTTTAAAAGGTTGTACATACAATGGAAAAAAGATTTGACATGGAACAACAATAGAAATAGATAATATATCAATCAGATCCTGGGATAGTAAATCTTACACGTGTTTTTACTAATTATGGAAAAGTCTCAACAGGTCTTCATATGAGCACCATAAATTTATATAATCAAATACTGCACCGGAATTTGCATAGTCATGAGTGCCTTTCAATGCCAGGCCATTTTAAAAGTGTTGTAGTACATTAAGGCAGCATTTCAGAGATTATATATGTTTTTTAACTGATGATACATCTTAAAAAGGTCCTAGAGGAAAAGTTATCTTCCAGTTACTTAATACAATATTTTTTTTGGCTTTGGATGAAACGACTCCTGGGCAAAAAAAAAGGTTCAAGCCAACAGTGGCAAAATATTTAGTGGCCTTTTAATGGCCTTAACCATTTTATTCACAAATCACTGGTTAGGAAATTAGCAAGAATTGCACAAATGCTGTAGATAAAGTAACATAGCACAGAATAGCCTTCCCCAAATTGTAGACAGCTTTTTAAAAGAAGAGTCAGTGCTGTTCCACTCAATGTTAATGGCTTCAAACAGTTCATGTAGTTGAAAAAATGTCTCCCAGTTTGATTAAGTTTAATGTGAGACTAAATATTCACTATATGGTTCAAATCTAGACTTTGACCAGGCCAAAATATGAGTCTGATGGACTTGTTCTCAGGCCACGTATTGGTTGTCTTTCCAATTTAGGCAAAAAATATCATCCAATCATTACTCTTTAGATAACAACTTTTCATTTGTGGAAGCAAGCCATTCTGCAGTATTCTCCTGTACTCTAAAGCATTAAATGACTTTTCACAGTGAAGTAGCTCACCAGTACCAGCAGCAGCTAAAAATGACACCTCTTCCTCCATGCTTCACTGTGGTAGAGATGCATTTATTATTAGATTTCTCAGCAGATTTTCAAAGACACCACTCTGGAGCATCACCACACAACTCGTGTCTCATTGTGATTCATTACTCCACACACAATTTCCCATATTCTGCCAAAAACTTCATTCTATCTTTGATGTTTTTCTGAGACAGCATTGACTTTTTAAGTAGTTAAATTGCTTAAATTTCACCAATTTCCAGACCAATAATTTGTGGTTAAAACAATTGAAAGCTCAGTGTTTAGCCATTTTGGACCTGGCCCATTTTTTTTTTTTTTTTTTGCCCAGGTGTGTAAACATCACTGCTCCAGGAACAGCTTGTTCTCTTTAGAATAGTGAGATGTATTTTTGGTTGTAAATACTGTTTCAAGGCACTTTGGTACAGTACAAAATTGCTGTTTCCATTGGTTAAAAAAAACAATCCAAATTCAAATATTCACAGTAGTCTCTTTGCCTGTCCAAGGCAGAAAATGTGCCATTTCAGTCATCAGGATTTAAGCAGCAAACACCTTGTCGTCTAATAAGGCTCCAAAGGAATTTCAATCACATCCTCCTCAACGATCTCACCCTGTGGGAACATGGGAACAGGATCCGAAGCATCTTTCTGGCACGAGAGATCTGTGAAAGGGCTCAACCAGGCCACAGAAAGAGGACCTCCGAATGCCAACTTCATAGCTTCCCAGGATGTAGTCTTCTCCCATGTAGGGTCTTCACGCTTTAACTTTTCAATGCCCTGCATAAAGAAAAACAACACCTCTGTGACTCTCAAAAGAGATATGAAATAATATAATCCATATATACATAGAAAACAACATCCATATTGCCAAAAAAAAAAAACTTACATTCCATTGAGTGAACTGAAAAGAAAGCAAATGGTTACCATGGTTTAAAAAAAAAAAAAAAAAAAAAAAAAAAAGGGCATGGGAAGTGAATTATTTTACTCATGCACCTGCGTGCTGCTGGTGTTTAATCTTTAATGAGAGATAACCCAACTGGAAGAAATGGTTCGACTGTCACTTTATAGTACAAATTAAAACACATGAAGCATGCAGCATGCTTTCACATTCCAAAGGTGATATCTAAAGAAAAAGAAAGACAGGCCATTTTAAAAAGCATGCGATCAGGCAAACGCACATTGAATGTGTTTGAACAGCCTTTATATCGATAGCAATCAAAGCTTACCTCCATCACACCAATCAAACAGGGACATCAGCCTAATTTAATACTAAATATAATTAGTTGCTTTTAGATTCATTTTAATACCCAAAACCACAAAGGCTGGATATTTCTGAGCAAGGGAACCATTCATAAGACAACACAAAAGAATAGAAAAAAATATACAAGGACTGTTCGGGGAAACTAGGTTAGTGTCAAAGACAAAAAGGAAGTGGACAGGAAAATACAGATCAAGCAAACATTTGAACTTTTGACAGATTTTGCAATGCAATAGCGTTTTAGCTGCTGAATTTCCTGTAAGCAGAGACTGTTTTGTATGCGGTTGTGCATTTAGGAAATCCAATGTTGGATACTTTAGAAGTGATGTGTTGTTATATAAAGCACTAATGACCAAGTGTTTCAGGTTTTTAATTCACCATTTGACAAAGAAGAACAGAATGATTGTCTTTTTTATACACACTGAAAGCACATATCATCCGTTCATCATAACAAAAATGTATATTAATAAAATTTTAAATAGTTAACCAAAACAATGGCAACAATGGTGAATCAGTGAAGCTGTTGAAAACACATTTTATCTGTCATGTAATATTCAGATATTCAGATTTTTTTATATACTGTATATAAACGTAGTCAACGTATGGTCAAATTCCCACAATTTCTTAAGCCTTTCTTATACATTTCTGCAAACCAGGTTTATGGAAACATAAGAAAATCTGCTATTTATTTCTGTAATGGAGTACCGTAAGAGCTGCTATCACTCAAAATATTATGTATAACAGCAAAAGTACTTCTGATATCTCAAAGAACATTCTGTACATTTATAAAATAATTATTTCAATGGAAGTATTTTCACTTTTATGCTTTAGGGGTGTAAAAATGATCTGACAAAACACTGAGTATGGAATTTAAAGAGATGAAAAAAAATGAAAAAATTCTGTCATCATTTACTCCCCATCAAGTTGTTCCAAACCTGTATGAATTTCTTTGTTCTGCTGAACACAAAGAAGATATTTGGAAGAATGTCAGTAACCAAACAGATCTCACCCCCCATTTACTACCGTAGTCGAAAAAAAATACTATGGTAGTCAATGGGGGGCGAGATCTGCTTGGTTACAAACATTCTTCCAAATATCTTCTTTGTATACAGCAGAACAAAGAAATTCATACAGGTTTGGAACAACTTGAGGGGGAGTAAATGATGACAGAATTTTCATTTTTGGGTGAGCTATCTCTTTTAATATTTAATAATGTCCAATCTACATGTTAAATTCTGTTGTACAACACAAGCAAAAACTCGTATATCACTTTGTTAATATTCAACTACAGCACAAACTGTCCTTTTAGTTACATTTCTGTTTATTACCATTTTCAAAGTTATTCTAAACAAAAGTAATCAAACCAAATTGTGATCAAATGTCACGACCGCATCATTTAGTATAGAATCATTTAGAATCCAAGCTTTGTCAGAACAAATATTTACACCCTCATTAAACTTCCTACAATATTTTGTACTATTTTGTAAGTCAATAACCCATGTTAAAGGGATAGTTCACCTAAAAATGAAAATTCTGTCATCTCATGTCGTTTCATCCAAAGCCAAAAGACTTTGAAACACAATGAATCTTTGAAACACAAATTAAGATATTTTTCAATGAAATCTGAGAGATTTCTGTCCTGCCACTGAAAGTCTACTCACTCAAATCTCGGACAGTTCAAAACATTCATAAAAAAAATAGTAAAATTGTGTCTCTTTAGGAGACTTGGATTAAACCGCTCAATTCATATTGATTTCTTTTATGATCTCTTTATGAATGTTTTGATGCATCAGTGTTTTGGGTCAATAGACTTTCATTGGAGGGACATAAATCTGAAGATTTCATCAAAAATATCTTCATTTGTGTTCTGAAGGTGAATGAAAGACTCATGGCTTTGGAATGAATTATTAATGACAATTTTCATTTTTGTGTGAACTACCATGTTAAGGCCTGTTCACACCAAGGACCATAACAATAATTATATTGGCATCCACACCAACAAATGATAATTCTCTGTTTATCATAAGTGCGCACCACACTTATGTCATCTGCCGCTTGAAATGCTCGAGCTCCTTAAAGTTGTGTAGATTCTGATTGACTGTCACTGTTGTTATCATTCATCAGCTTGAAAAAAAAAAAATCATTCTGAAAGTGATTCCAACAATATCGTTCCCTCTCTGTCATTATCGGTATATAGTAGCTCTGGTATTGACTTCCCTATTCTGATAGAATTACAATGATTATTAAAACTTTACAGTTACAGATATGGTCATGTTATCATCCTTGGTGTAAACGGCTCTTTAAAAATTTCTTGTATGTAAAAAAAATAATCCTTTTTAGTGAATGGTTGTCAGTGCTCTTATGCTGTAAACCAGAAAAGAACAGGGGTTTTATATTGTAGATAGATATAAATAATTAAAAGGACGTTTGAAGGCATTTCAGAAAGTAGGTTATCATTTTGGACAGTCCAGCAAGATTCTGAAGACATTACAATAGTTATTATATTAGCATAAATTGGCTTCTATTATCTGCGTATCATTCATCTTTATTTCAGTGTAGCTAGGCAGAGATGCTTGAGATTATGACATGATGAAGCTTCCACTTTCTGTTTTTAATTAAAATAAATAGAGGCAAGGATAACTGGATATGCAATAATTTGTTCCCTGAAAAAAATGAAAAAAAAGAAGATAAAGGTGATTTAGTGTCACTGGTAAATGCTCCGCTCAAGTCGGGATTACAAACAAACTAAAAGACGCTGTTTATAAGGGCAGTCCAAGTGCACTCGAGTCTCTAGCTTAAAGCTTCCTGAGCTCAGACCACATACTGGTAGGGGTCAGCTTTCCCGTGGTCAGGTGTGGAAAACGGGCTAAACCATGCTATCGAGAAGGGGTGTCCGAATACCGCCTTCATGTTCATCCATTTTGTTTTTTTAGCCCATCTTCTCTCTTCCTTTTTCAACTGCTCTATGCCCTAAAAACAAGAGATAACCGAGACTTCAGAGTGTGTGAATATTACAAAACAAAAGAGGAAAAGAACAACTGACCCATTCCATAAAACAGAACTTTAACCTTATTTTCCTCTTAGAGGAGTTAATTTAGTGATTTTAAAAAGTGAAAAATCATACCATTAAGTTTATGTTCAGAATAAAATACTAACATACTGCTTAGTCCACTCAGTGCAGTATACTGTACACTGCATACTGGCCACTTATTTTATAAAAAGATTGTGAAACAATGCATTATGTAATGGTATGTATTTCAAACAGTAGTATGCTACAATTACATTTTGTTTATAAAATGTAACATTTATAATCCAATTTTATGTAAAATGCCTTAAAGGGATAGTTCACCCAAAAATGAAAATTCTGTCATCATTTATTCAAGTTGTTCCAAACCTGTATGAATTTCTTTCTTCTGCTGAACACAAAGGAAGATATTTTGAAGAATGTCGGTAACCAAACAGTTGATGGGCCCCAATGACTTCCATAGTATTTATTTTTTTCATACTATGGAAGCCAATATCTTTTTTTGTGTTCAACAGAAGAAAGAAATTTATACAGGTTTGGAACAACTTGAGGGTGAGTAAATGATTAAAATGTTCATTTTTGGGTGAACTATCCCTTTAACTCTCAATATTCCAAACAAATAAGGATTCAAGAAGGCTTAGAAGGTTAAAAAGTACATCTGACATTACTTCAGGTTTATTCGACCACACAAGGAAAATAGGTAAAATTGAGTGCATTGTGTTTTGGGATGACGGGTTACATCCAATATTTATCTTTTTGGAAATATTTTATCAAATGTTTTTGCTAAAACTACAATTATTTTAGTTCATTCATCAGTTTGGAAAAGGAAGGTCAAGTTGAACGCATTGCATTGTTGGAAATTTGCTTACTGCACACAATATTCACTACCATTCAAAATTTTGGGGTCGGTTTGATATTGATATTTTTTTGTAATGTTGTTTAATCAAAAATACAGAAAAAAAAAAACAGTAATACAGAAACATTAATACATATTAAAGATTTAATTTATTCCTGTGATGCAAAACTGAATTTTCAGCATTATTACTCCAGTCTTCAGCGTCACATGATCCTTCAGAAATCATTCTGATATGTTGATTTACTGCTCAAGAAACATTTCTTATTATTATCAATGTTGAAAACAGTTGTGCTGCTTAATATTTTTATTTTTTTAATATTTAAGATTCTTTTTCATCTTGATCATTTTCAAGTCCATTTTGTAATGTTTTCGAAAGAAGTCTCATGATGGCATTTATTGGAGTAAAAACAGTAAAAGTAATATTGTGAAATATTATAATTAATAAGTCTTTACTGTCACTTTTGACCAATTTAATGCACCCTTGCTGAATAAAAGCATTTAAAAAAATTGAACGGTAGAGTATATACTGCAGAAATAGTACACTTCAAGTAGTATGATAGTATGCTATTCTGAGCAGATGCTACACACCTGCAATTATCAAAGGCATCTAGTGGATACAGAACATAGACACACACCATTGTAGTCCATCAAAGAAAATCTGATGGCATTGTCAAATATCATCCTCCTCAGAATAAGATTTAAAGGTTGTTAGAAGTTCACAAGAACATGTGTTATGCAAGTATGTTGCCCAAAGCACTGGATCACTTGGACTCATATGTGAAATGCCAATATCGTGTGTCATCATGTACAGTATAACTAAAAAGGAACGGTATGTGCCAAATAACCAGCTTGGATATATGTAAGAGTATTACTATTCAATACACAATGACCTAGTTATACTTGTTGTATACATGTCACATTTCACATAAAACTGTCCACACATTAACCTAAAAATAACAGTGCATATCAGGCCACAGGCACTACCTCCACCACAAACGCCCACTGCCAAAAGGAAGCGATCTCTTACCGTCTCATCTGTGCAGATGGAATGGACTTGGGTGCCAAACATCACAGAGGTAAAGATGAGGAAGAGGAGGCCCTCAAAGCACAAGAGGATGAGGAGGATGACAGTGGCTGGAGGGGAGAAGGAACTGCACTCTGGGGTCAAGAGGGGAGAGGGAACACACACACGGCCTTAACACAAGCTATACAATATACTAACACAACTACTGTTTTTTCAGGATTCTTTGATGAATAGAAATTTCAAAAGAACAGCATTTACTTGAAATGGATTTATTTTTTTGCAACAGTGTAAAAGTCATTTGATCAATTTGATCATTTTAATGAATCCTTGATGAAAAAAGTTCTACTAAAAATCTTACTGGCCCAAATATTTTAAATGGTTCTGATGATGAAAATCGTTCAAACACAGGCTCTCTTTCATCCAAAAAACCTCCCAATAATGCTGTGAGTATATTCACCAGCACACTGAACATTAAACACAGGTTAAAACGCATTCCTGAGAGGAAACAAATAAATAAATAATGCAGTATTGAATTAAAATTTCATATAAAAGTGTCACAGAAGCTGTGATAGGGAGGTTAGCACAGGTCCCCCAACACATTGAGTCTTGGTGCTCATCTGTGCAATCTTTCTTTAAACATTTGCTTATATCACTTCCCCTTTTTCATTACCTGTCCTTTGACCACTCTTAGTACCAATAAAAGTGGCATTATTTTACTTTTGCATAATATAGTTTGTCCATCATAAAAAGCGGCATAGCAGCACTTTACTGTTCTCACAACAAAGGATCAACTTCCCCAAGCACACAGACTATGGTCTACTTTTATGATGCTTTTGCAAATTAAAACAGTTATTTACATTGTAAGTGAAGGAAAAAATGACACGTATATTAATCACAATGTACTGGAAAGAAAAACACTTTTGGAATGAGGGTGATTAATGACAGAATTTTCATTTTTGGGTGTACTGTCGCTTTAAGAAGTACTTTTATAGGTTTGCAAAGGTTGGTCAACATTCCAAATTGCATACTTTTGCCATCTGACCCTATCATCTAGAGGTCACTGGGGTCAAGTTATCTGTCTTGCTAACAATAACCTGCTTTTCTCACTTACTTGTCCAGTCATCTTCAAAGCAGTAGAGAAAATGAAAGACCACCATGACCAAGGCATGCAGAGAGATCAGGCAAATGTACATCTGAAACACATCAGCACCAGTGTTAGATGTTTGTTAGTGTTGGTTTCAAATATTCTGAATGGAATATGAAAGAAAATATACAATTAAATCCTTAGTGAAATCATTCAAATCAAATTAATATTATTAATACTTCCAAATTCAGAGAGGAGTAATTAAAGTCTTATATCAGAAAGTCCAAGACTACTTCTGAACGCTTGTAAAACTCTTACAGCCTAACAGTGTTTGTGGTATTTTTAGAAGTGTGCAGGATGAGACTTATTTTAGTACTTACTGTGAAAAGCACAAAGTACTTCTGGTTATTTTCCCCGACACAATTGTTTACCCAAGGGCAATGATGATCCATCTTACGTATACAGCGCTTACAAACACTAAAATGAGTTTGAAAAGAAGGTTGGAGAAAGAAAAGAGATGAAAAAGTCACTTTAACACTGCAAAACAACTGAAAGATTGTTTGCAACTTAAACAGTGGTTTGAACAGTGAAGAAATTCATACAGGTTTGGAACTACTTGAGGGCGAGTAAATGATGACAATTTTCATTTTTGGGTGAACTATCCCTTTCATGCAGAAAAAAAAAAAAAAAAAAAAAAAACTTGCAGATTAATATGACCATGATGTATAGTGCT
Source organism: Hypophthalmichthys molitrix (assembly GCA_037950675.1). NCBI lineage: Eukaryota > Metazoa > Chordata > Actinopteri > Cypriniformes > Xenocyprididae > Hypophthalmichthys > Hypophthalmichthys molitrix. The sequence continues at coordinate 17,687,056 of CM075507.1, forward strand.
GCTGCCGTTATGCATTTATGGGTGTGTTCACACTTGTAGTTCAGTTCCCTTGGTTCTTTTGGTCCGGACCAAAAAAGAAAATGATACGTTTAGTCCTGGTTCGCTTAGCATTAATACTGTCATTTTTAACACCCAACCTAAAGATACAAAACAAACAAACAAAAACGCTTTTAAGACGTATATTTTGCGACGGAACTTGTCAATCATCCAAAACAATGCTGTGTGCTGGGCTAAATGCGATCACTGTATGTGCGTACATATGACGGTATATGATGGAGCTGACAACTCGTAAAGAGCTTATTAAATGTTAAAAGAGTCAAAACAGCGGCAGGAATCCCTCCGTCACTCACACACACAAATGAAGATCTGCTGTGAGGAGATGCGGTTCTGATCCTGTACCAAACTGTGATGGGCAACATCACAAATATGACGAGAAAAAACAAGTATGCTTTGAGTATTCTGCTTTTTTAGTGTGGAATATTGTGACATCTTGTCCTGTCTTTGGTTTGTTTAGTCTATGTCCTAAGTCTATGGTCTATGGTGTTGCGTTCATATTTCAGTCGAACCGCACCAGAGTTCATTTGAAAGCGAACCGAGACTGATTTCAAGTGAACTCTGGTGCGGTTTGACTGAAATATGAACACAACATTTGTTTGGTACACACCAGGGTTCAGATGGCAGTGTTCACAATTCTTCCAAATGAACCGCACTAACAGAGCAATCGCACCAGAGTTTGTTTTAATTAAACCAAACCTGCTAAATGTGAACACACCCTATGTTTCCATATGTTCCTCTCTCACCTGCAGTGGTGAGCTCTATCCGGTTTAATGCTGCAGCACTTGGGACATTTGTAAACCACCTGGCCTGGCTTCAGCTGCAAGCTCTCGATGTACTCCTTAGTGGCGTTGCCCTTTGGCACAGCTCCCTAAGAAAGCATCAGGCAACTTCAGCAACATTTTAATAGTGGTATGGAAACCATTTATGACACCCTGCTGAAGATTTAGGGGAGACTGGGGGCAGATATCAAACACTAAAGCTCTTAAATTGCAAAAAATATTTTTCTTATAATTTACATTGTTGCAGCACCTGTTTTCACCCTCTGTCTGAATGCTTAGTTTTAGTTTCAGTTTCTTTAAAAAGCGTAATATGCTCTGATTGGTCAGCCGTCCCCAGTCTGTTGTAATTGGTCTACCGCTTAGAGTGTGTGTCGGAAATGTAACGCCCCTAACCAAAATATTAACATATGAAACAACATAATATAAATAATTAACGTTTTTATTAATATTAAGCTATTAATAATAATAATAAAGATTATTATTTAAAATAATATATACATATAAATGTTAATTATACAAGTAATAATTATAAGTAGATATAATATATAGATGTAGTAAGTTAATATCATTTCTAAGTGTTAGAATTCCCCCTATATACTGTATAAAATCCCCTTATAATGGGGATATTGTCTCCCCTACCCAGCAGGCACCATGAAAGCATTTATTACTGTAGGTAAAACCCACCGGGTCTGTGCACATGGCTCTGAAATGAGACGCCAAGGCGAGGAAGGCCAGGCTGTTGAACAGGGTGCCGTTCACCAGGCTGTAGGTGAGGTTCTTCGATGGAATCAGCATGACGAACAACACGACGAACTCAGCAAAGAAGACAAGAAACCAGGTGATGATTGCACAAATGATGCCGCAGGCATCTCTGATGAACCACATGTTGTTTTGTCGCTCATGACAGGGAGGAAGACACTGTGCGGGCTGCAGGCCACTGGCCTGCCTCTCGACGTCCCTGAAGCGCGGCACTGGACTTCTCATCCTACCACAGAGATGCCATCCTGTCGGGGATAATGGAAAAAAAGAGTCAAAGATGAATAAAACAGCCTAATTTCATTGCAAAAGTCAGTGCACAGTCTATTTTTAGTACACAAAACCAATCGGTAAGCAGAAGTACAGATGTGTTAGGACAGTGGATCTCAATCAGGGGGCCTCAGAAAATGTCCAAGAGGAATTAAAATGACTAAAATAAGCTAAAACAAAAACCAAAAAGATATTATGGCCCAGTTTCACAGACAGGGCTTAGACTAAGCCAGGATTAGGCCTTAGATCAATTAGAGCATTTAGGTAGCTCTTATGAACGTTCACTAGAAAAAAACATTACTGGTTTGCATCTTGAGACAAAGCAATGGCACTGACATGTTTTAAGATATATCAGTACAAATTACTTTCAGTTAAAACGGCTCAAACATGCATTTTAGTCTAGGACTAGCTTAAGCCTTATATTTCTTATTTAATTCATTCACTCAACAACGGTCATTTTTATGTAAGAACCAGGATTCCCATCTTGGAAAATAAGGATAAATGAGATCATTTCACCTCATATATATTGTAAAAAGTGTAATTTATATTTATAATTTATAATATTTCATTTAATCATATATAAAGTTCAAAAACTAGCAGTTTTGTCATTTCAGCAGAAGTACCAGAAATAACTTTTTTTTGGAGGGGGTGGGGGGTGCGCGGGGTGCGCCTTCATCTTTGATAATTGGGGGACTTGGAGAAGCTTGAGATTCAGTGATTTAGGAGACACAGAAGGTCATATTTAGTGGACGCAGCAGTATGGGAACTGCAGTCTGACAGATACAGTCACTTGAGCAGAACCAACAATAACAGTAGAGGACACACTGTAGTTCCAGTCTTTTTTCCCCTTATGGCCCACAAATCAATACTACATCCAACTTTTATGCCTACTGATGACATTCTTGTCTACTTGGGTCCACAATAGTCAAGCATTGTTCAAGAGTGCCAGTTATTTAACATTATCATTACGCGTTTCAAAATCAACCTCACCAAACAGCCCAAAATCTGGTGTGACAAGCCAAAGCAGCAGAAACAGGACAGAGTAACACAATGGCGTAAATTACGCGCTGACTGTGCCAACTGCCAAGACATCAGCAATAACACATGCAGCATCCAAACGCACTGTTCATCATATAATTACATCTCATAAAATAGAAAGTGAGTGACATGACAGTTAATAATAACACAATATTGATTGAATAACACTGAATTCAATAAGCCAGCTGTGTGTAGAAACCTGTGCTACCTGGCCATGGCGATACTCACATATTTGGCGACATTGGTGCTCCTCGCGTTTGTTCGCCCAACCAAGGCCGAGAAGATCCAATAATGCATGGATCACACTAACAGTGGAACATGTTCCAGGTTAGTTTTAACAAAAAAAATGTGGTTTACCCGATTAATGCAAGGAAGCTAGTGAAATGGTGCATTTTTGTGTGGTGCCAGCTCCTCCCTTCACTGGAGAAACTGATAGCCACACCTCCCTTTCACTGGAGGCGCAACTGGATCACGATCCGAAATGGAAACCACTTCCAGAAAATGAACCATTGGGCTACTAAGCGTTGCTTAGGAGACTGAAAAGTGAGTTATTTTATTAGGGGGCGCTTGGAGGCTCTGAAAGCCCAATGTCCCATTGACCCGCATTCAAATCTCTGGTTGTTTTTATACTATTGGATATATTTTGTACTAATACAATTATAATCCTTTAAAACTGTTACTTCATAAAAAATTGAATCAGATACACAAATGCATATCACCGCGATGACATCTTGTAAAAAGACTTTAATGTAGCACTTATAGTGACCACAAACGAATGTGATTGGTTCGTCCTGACCAGCGGAGAGAAAAGTAACAGATTCCTCGTGGTATAGCTATACCTACCACACACCAATTAGAGTTAACCTAATATTTTCGCTCATATTTTAAGATTGCTGGTTGCCACTCTAGCCTCTTATTTTCGTCGTACACGGACCATTATGATGTGGGCCGTTGATTATTTTTGTGGAACGCAAACAGTGCAAGTGTCTTGAAAAACATTGCTTTGGTAATATTTATCCTAAATATAACATAATATATTTATAACGTAAATAAATAATTTCAGATCAATTTAATCACTGATTTACAAGTAATGCTAATAATTTTAGTATAATAAAGATAGATAGATAGACAGGCAGACTATTTTAACATGTATAGTCTTTGCAAACATATGAATGACATTTTGTTTGTGTTTTACAGAACATATTTTAGAATGAGTTAATGAATACCCTGTCGTATATATTTATCTCTTATAATTATATCATCGACTGTCCGTTACTAAAATTACTGTGTGCGTGATTAATTATATTTAGATTTTTTTTTAGTTATATTTTGAAAGAAAAAAAAAAGGTAAATTTTCAACATAATTTTCAAGCACGGACTTTTATTGTGTGGTATGGCTGAAAATTTAAAACGTCCCTTAAAATTTGCAGAATAGCCTAACATCCGGGTTGCCAGGTTGCACATTCGTTCTAACCCACGTTGTTAAACAAAATCATTTGTTTGACAAAGCCTTACAGATGATTTTATTTAAGTTTATTTGCAATTGTAATTTTATTTTATATTTCAGAACATAATGCCAGAACAACGTGACTAAGTATTCGTGCAAAAGAACACTGGTTAATTATTCTTTTTGCGTATATATCATATGGAGCACAAATACAGAACCAGTACGAACAGTCGTGTTTCTTTCTTGTGTAAAAACACATTTATTCCTAGTACAAATTGTGCATTTCCGTCTTTTGCTGACACCAAAAATTATTACACGTTTTAACCCATGGATATTATTTTATGCGGACAATCTGGCAACCCACGGACTCCTGATCAGTTCCCTGTTGGTGTGAGATGGTACAATGAAGAGACGATGGCTGCCTGCATCAGAGTAATATGGATGAGATTGACCACCTTGACAGCCGCTATTCATGATGGTTCTGCTCTTCTAAACTCTTTCTTTGCCAAAACACACTAATCTCCCTGTTCGTGCCATCTGTAGAGATCAAGTGTTGTATTTGCATCAGTCTGCTAGCCCCGTGCTATGATTCTACCCACATCAGCTCTCTTTAATTGACCTGACGGGTGAGTAACTAGATGGATCTGTACCATTTGGTAATTAATTTACCCATACAAGATCTGTGAATGAAAACTATAGCGAAGTTACCTCATCAAGAAACAAAGATGTTAGCTGGCTATGTTAGTAGCTAACATTAGCAATTGCTATTGCAGTTCATTTGCTTTCTTGATTGTTGCTGGTAAAGGTCAGTATGGCAGAAGTATATGATATAATGCTTAGTTTTTAAACCTCAGAACAGAATATTTGCAAATCCTGAAAATAACACGTTTCCAAGGACTTCGGCATGGATTTTTCAGAACCTTCATATAATCCATATGTCTGGATTGCTAATGTTGCTTGTCTTCATTTGTTTGTTTTTTTTAAATTTTATATGTTTCTACTTTGAAATTATTAATTCATACACCTTCTGTGTTTCTCTTTAGATATCACTCATAACATGGCCATCACACAGTTTCGCCTTTTTAAAATATGCACCTTCTTAGCATCTATCTTTTCATTCTTGAAAAGACTGATTTGCAGGTGAGAATACATTTATTTTGTTAATTTGTTATTTTGTTATTTTATTTATCTTATAGATTGTCAGTCTGAAGCCTCAGGGCAACTGTTGACATATGAACGAGGATCCAGAGATGAACATGTGTCCCTTACAGAAGTGATGCTGTGATAATGTGTTTTGACTGTTGTCTTTTGTTAACGTAGGACTGGAAGATCACGCAAGCTGAGTGGGGATCAGATCACCCTCCCAACTACAGTTGATTATTCTTCACCAAAGCAGGTCAGAGAATGCTAGATTGTAAGAAAAAAGTTATATACAGTATGGAAAAGTGGCATTAAATTGATCAAATGTGACTTTTACATTTACATTCAAAAACAGAAAATATGTAGGCTTAGCTTGTATATATATTTTTTTAGAACTGCAAAATTAATTGTAAATTATTCAAACTCAAACACCCATGCAACCTTATTCCTAAATGACAACAATTCGGCAATGTCTATTAAACCTTTGACAAGTGCGATCACAGCGGAACATCTATTCTGCTTTCTAAACCAGAGAGAGCAGTTGTCAATGTAAAGGTATGAAACAGCTTCATAAACACGGTATCATTATTTCTGTTACAACAATTCATATTATCACAGAAGTAGACAAGAGATAAAAGTTTATAGTTCGGATATAAACACTGATGTCAACGGTAGCGATCAAAATAGAGTAAATCACCTTTTAAAAGTATCTTGACACTTCAAATAAAGATTGTATCATTACATCGCTACACCAGTAGGTGGCGACAAGTGAATGTATTTGTCATTGAATCATTCATTCAAGAGATTCATTTAAAAATGCTGATTTATTCAGTAATGAAACAAGTGAAGTCCTTATGAGTGAGTCATTAGGTGTGTTCGACCTGGAAAGATGACTGTTACTAGTATTGACCTCTGCTTGTTTGTTGTATAATTAAAATAGCCGGAGATTGAGGAGTGGAGCTCATGGGATGAGGAAGCTCCTACGAGTATCAAAATTGAAGGTGGTAATGGGATAGTTCCACCTCCACAGGATGAAGCTGAAGAGGAAGAGCCGGACTATTTCAAAGACATGGCTCCCACCATCAGGAAAACACAAAAAGTAGGTTCATTATTTGGGCCTGCTTCATTTTCTGCTACATTCTGCTGCCATTTCATTGTCATTTGTTTTCTTTTTGTCCTAGTAAATGTCATTCTCTTGCTTTCTCTCTAAAACAATGAGCAACAGATAACTTTTTTTAACATTTGTTTTTTATTAGTTAGTGCAAGTGGAAATTAAACCCTGTTGAAATAAAAGAGACTTTATAGTTTAGTGGATGAAATGCAATAAAATCTTGTGGCTTTGTGAATAAAAGTTTTCATCTTGTGATTAAAAAATGAAATTTCCCATTTGTGTGTAATATACATTTCCGTTCAAAAAAAAAAAAGAATAATAATAATAATAATAATACCTTTCTAATATTACAAAAGATTTCAATTTCAAATAAAAAGCTGTTCTTTTGAACTTTCTGTTCATCATCAGTCCAGAGGAATGTATCACGGTTTTCAGAAAAATATTAAGAAATTATTAGAAATGTTTCTTGACCACCAAATCATGATATTAGAATGATTTCTGAAGGATCATGTAACTGAAGACTGGAGTAATGATGCTAAAAAATTTAGCTTTGCCATCACAGGAATAAATTACACTTTAAAATATATTAAAATAGAAAACAGTTATTTTAAATTGTAATAAAATTTTAGAACATTACTGTATTTACTGTAATAATCAGATAACAGCAGCCTTGGTGAACATAAAAAACTTATTTCAAAAACATCTTACAGACCCCAAACTTTGGTCTATACTATATTATTAACAATACAGAATATAATATACATTTTGTGCTCCTTTTCCAGATTGTCTTGAAGAAAAGGGAACCTCTGAATTTCTCTATGCCAGACAGCTCCTCGGGTTTCTCCAGCCGACTAGCCGCAACTCAGGACATGTCCTTCATCCAGCCCTCTGTGAGTAATACAAAGTAACAATGTTAGTCACACAGTTACTGTGACTCTAGATCAGCAAAAAGAGAGAATTTATGGAGAATAATTCTTTATCTGACTGCAACCAACTGCATCAACTCACATCACTTTATTCGGTGGACCAAATTATACGACATTTACAAAACACTCTCTGTGGGCTGCAGGCGGAGCTGGGGGACCTGGACACCTGGCAGGAGGACTCCAATGCCTGGGAGGATGAGGCAGATGCAGCCTGGGAGGCAGAAGAAGTGCTGAGGTAAGCTGCATTACCAACAGACTGTGAGGTGTTCTACTTTATATTGAGCTGGACAATGAAACTGAACACCTGGTTTTAGACCACAGTAATTTATAAGTATGGTGTAGGGCTTCCTTTTGCAGCCAATACAGTATCGTTCGTCTTAGGAATGACAGATGCAAATCCTTCACACTGGCCAGAGGGATTTTGAGCCATTCCAGAACAGTGGCCAGATCACTATGTGATGGTGGAGGAAAACGTTTTCTGACTTGCTCCTCCAAAACACCTGAAAGTGGCTCATAAATATTTAGATCTAGTGACTGTGCAGGCCATGAGAGATGTTCAACTTCACTTTCATGTTCATCAAACCATTCTGTCTTGCTCTGTTTGAACCATTAGGTGCACATGGTTCTCTAGAATGATTCATTAGTCCTCTCAGTAGTGCGCTCATCAAGCACAGTAGGGAATGCCATGATATTGCAGCCCAAATCATCACTGATCCACCCCTGTGCTTCACTCTGGGCATGCAGCAGTCTGGGTGTTAAGCCTCTTTGGGGCTTCTCCACACCGTAACTCCCATGTGGAAGAACAATACGTCTCTCATTGTCCACAGCCCAAGATTTGCACTGTTGGCACAATTGAAACCGGCATTTGGCATTGGCACGAGTGACCAAAGTTTTAGCTATAGCAGCCCGACCATAAATATTAACATTGTGGAGCTCCTCACAAACAGGAGAGTCGAGAGGCACATTTAATTCTGCACTGTGTGGTTTTACGCCTTTTTGGATACAATACAGGTTAGCACCTTGACATCCCTTTCAGACAGCTTCCTCTTGCGTCAACAGTTACTCCTGTTCGATGGGGTTCATCCTACATTGTAGTTGCCCGACATTACCCTGGATACCCGATACACCAAAAAGACTTTCTGTCCTGGTCCCAGATAATTGCTCTGCTAATTCAACCTTCACACTCTGCTCTTACTGATGGAATGTAAAATCAGCTGTATCAAATTTTAATTTCACGATAATTGCAGAAGCTTTTATCACAATATACAGTATTATATTATAGGATAGTATATAAGATATTGAATTAAGTGTTAAAAAAGTTGTTCTCCTAACAGGTTAAATAACTTAATATAACAAAAAGAACTCTGAACATTTAAAGGCCCAATGAAGTGTCTTGGAACGCGCAGCATTATTCAATGTGTTGACGTAATTTCAGAATTTAAATGGGTCCGATACCTTTCGTGGTTTGAGCCGACTCGCGGATATAATCCGCTCTGTGCTCTCGTGTCCCTGGGCCAGAGCAGACTGCTCGCGCTGAGGCGGCTCATGTTATACTAACGCGAAAACGGACTTCATTCGCGTCAATGGAAAGCATATTTACACTCTCTGAATTGTTCCCTATTCTCTATATAGTGCACTGTGTGTCATTCACCATGTAGAAATTAGTAAATGTGTGAACAAGTGACCGATTTCAGCAGCAGCTTCAGTGTCTGTTGATAGTGTAGGAGGGGGCGGGACTTCAGATTCTAGAGAGCATTTGATTGGACAGAAGATTTGATGAGAAGCTGAAGTGCGGTGTGATGTCATGAAAATCCATGATCCATTTTAGCGGAAGTGAGAGCCTGTAAGTTTTGAATGCTTATCTCCTAAATGCGCATTTTGTCGTTGTTTTGGAACACACCAAAAGCTAAAAAACTTAAGTTTTGATTTCAGGGGGATTTTAAATGCAATAAAACAATACACTAAAATTGTATAAAGTAAACAAATTTTTCACAGATTAAAGTGCAAAAGAACAATTGGTAACTCTAAGGTCAATAAGGTCCCTTTAGTTAACTTTAGTTGATACATTAACATTAACTAACAATTAGCAATAGCTACATTTGTTGCTTTTGTTACAGAAGTCATTATTCTTTGTTAACATTAGTTAATAAAAATACAACTGTTCATTGTTAGTTCATGTTAGCTCAGGTCCATTAAATAATATCAACAGATTCAACTTTTGATTTTTATAAAGTATTGGCAAATGTTAAAATTAACATTAACTAAGATTAAACAATGCCTTTAGAAGTATTTTTCATCGTTAGATCATGTTAACTAATAAATTAACAATAAGAATCAGAACATTTTCAGTCAGTATCTAGGGCATATTTTAGTCCAGATTAAAATGTAAAAAATGTTTAAGTTTGAAAATAAACAGCTATTAAGTCTTTAAGATTTGGTGCTGAACAGCTGTTTATTTAAATACCTTTAAGAAAAAGAAAGCGCACGCAGCAGCTTTGTTTACAACGGCTGCGTTCTGCTGTTCCTTAAGCGCCATCTACTGTCAGAGAGTGAACGTCATTTTCATTCAGTTTTATTTTACTCGTTCCGCCATTTTGCTCATGCGTGTTGGGGTTGTATAATTACTGTATATCGGCACGTCTAGTCAGAAGTTTCAGTTCTTTAGAAATCAGCTGAGCAGATTCTGTGCGGGCCTGGCAGTAACAAAATTCACTCTGGTTGTGTTCTGTTTGTTTTTGTCCACTAGGTGTCAGTGTACAATCACAGATGATTTCAATCTGCACTGCATTGTGCCAGTCCTTGACTAAGCTTTACTTTGTTTGATCTATGAAATATCACATCATTTTTGAAAGGTCATGCTTGTTGAGTGTTTTTTCCCCCCTTAATTTCACTGAAATTAACATGTCTACTTATTTAAGTGTTGGTACTCTTAAAAAAAAAAAACTGCACTGCATACATAATAAATATCTCTCTAAATTGACCATAAATGCAATGGAATTGATCATTCTCTGTCTATCCTGAACACAGGCAGCAGAAGTTGGCTGAGAGAGAGAGACGGGCCATGGAGCAACAGAGGAAGAAAATGGAGAAAGAGGCACAGAGAATGATGAAAAAAGAGCAGAAGATCGCTGTCAAACTTTCATAACATTAATACAGTGCACCGGACACTCAAAACAACAGCCAAACAACTGTTCATATTACATTTTACTTTTTGTCCTGCCCTCCACACTGCTGTCTTCAACTCTTTCTGATATTTTTTTTAGTCCTTCAGCCGTCTGTGTGTGTGTGTGTGTGTGTGTGTGTGTTTGTTTCTTTTGGGATTCTTTTTTTTATTTTTTTTGCATTAGACAGAACACAGCACAAAAAAAATCTTTCCCTTCATTTATGAGTTATGACTGTTCTCTGACTAGAAGTTTTTTTTTCTGTCAGTATTTATAACACTTGAACGATTTTGTCCAGAATAATTTTAGATAAGGAATTCCGTTCATTCTGGTTTTTACATATTTTTTTTGTTGTTGTTGTTTTTGTTTTTTGCCTTTTTCCCCACCTGTTTTTCTTCATCAAAGTCTTGTTGTGCTTTAAACACTGGACCTCACCAGAAATGGGTGATCTCAGTATTTCAAAATAATCAACAAATTTATGCAACCTTGAGTTTCTGCTCTCCACATTCTATTTAATCTGTTACCATTCAGTTTGCCTGATAATCATGCTCTTAATTGTGAATAATCCTTCAAGACCTTCTATTTTGATCTTGATTTTTATGAAGACAAAAATGATTTGGTCATCTGTGTATAAGAGTTAAATAATTGTCAGTGGGAATGGAGTGCAGAGATGTACAGTATGTACTGAGACTCGAGGAGAGCGCTTTTAGAGATGTGGGTTGGTCGTCATGGAAACGCTGAAATTTTAAAATATCCAAATTGGCAACCAAACCATCTTTTATCTTTAGTAAGACTTTGTCACTGGTATGGGCATTAACTGAGAGGAACATTCACCATTTATTTTAAGGGAATTTCACCAGGGGAATAACTTTGTGTCTTTAACTATTAAAGAATTTCCCTTCTCTTAAAAATATATAAATTGATCATGTTTATTTGATAAAATGATGATGAGCTGAAATTAACCTCTGCATGCTGTGATTATTAAGGAACGTGAAGCCATGAGAGCCACATGCACAGATAAACTGAATGAAAAACTGAATAAAATCGAATTTTTTGTTATCATTTATGTTTCCCCCTCATGCATGCTCATGCCTTTTTAAGTTGTTTTTACAATTTTGCACAATCCAGCCTTAGCTGTAATAAACATTTGGATATCTGTTCAGTGGTTTATTTGTATTTGGAGGGTTTCAGAATCTTCTACTCTCATTTCTTCATCAAAAAAAGAAATGGAAAAAAGAACAATGCTCATTGTGCCGTGGTAAAGATGATGTCTTGGGGATTTTTCGAACATAATCAGCAATACAAAACTTTATTCTGTCTGTTTGTACCCAGACTGTTAAACTGTTCAGTCAGCATCATAAAGCTGTCATAATTTGTGATATTCAAGGTCAGACGCGTTGTCCGGACCGGTGGAATATTCCAGCTCTGAGAATGTGATGTCATAATCCCCATCTGCCTCAGCAACGCCCCCCCCCCAGCCGACCAACCCTCCCACAGCCTGACCCACTTACACGGAGAGAGGAAAATAAACTATGACTGAATTATACATTACATGCAGCTCTGCGCATCTTTTCGCACCTGACTTGGGTTTCACACGAGTTTGTCTTTGTAATCAAGACTTCTGGATCATGCTCATTAAATAAAATATATATAAACACTGTTCAAAGACTGTCCAAAACTGCATCATACAAATGCATTGAGAGAGAAAGAGAAAACACCTCAGCAAAATCATATTAACACTGTTATCTTTTACAATGCATAATATGGGTCTCCTCATTTCTCAGTCTGGAACATATCTAAAAGCTAGCTGTAGTGTCTAACTGGGCTAACAGTACATAACAGCAAGCATTTGTTCAGTCTTGACATTTCATGCATGCAGGGCTGTATGTTATGCAACAGTCATAGCAGATGCACTGTGCGTTCTTCAGGCAGCCCTGGGATCCACACTTGCTGTGTAATGGTTGGTCTCAGCTTCTGACTGTAGCAGTGCTTAGGTTCATACTGTATGTTCTATATATTTTGTATATAAAATGTTTTAGTTGTGTGTGTGTGGTCCTGGTATCCCCTACCGTATGGGGAACAAATGTCCCCACAAGTAATACCAGTACATTTTGACCTTTTGGAGACATTGTTTTGGTCCACATGAGGAAAACAGCTTATAAATCATAAAGAATGATCTTTTTTTAAAAATCTGAAAATGCAGAATGTTTTCTGTGATGGGTAGGTTTAAGGGTAAGGTTAGTGTAGGGGGGTAGAATAAACAGTTTGTACAGTATAAAAATCATTACATCTCTGGAATGTCCCCAAAAACATGGAAATTTAACGTGTTTGGGTTCTGAGCAGGTCTGTCGCTGTCTACAGGATTTCTCTTAAAACATATTAAAGTTTAAAACTTCTTAATGGTTTTGTCAAGTAAGGGCTCTTTATGTCCCAAGGGATGATTTTTTTTTATTTTATAATTTTTGTTATTATTTTACTTTTTGTTATATGAAGGTCAAAGTACAACAGTCTTACAAACTTCTTAACCTTATTTTGTTATTTATTCATTTTTATTTTTATAAACAGAGTTCAAATGAATTTTATGTATATTGTTGTTTTATCTTACCACACTCTCAATTTTAAATTATTAAAATTCATCATAAAAACATTAATGAAATAGGAGACATGATGTATGAAAAGTAAACTTGTATACAGAATAATTTCTGTCATTTACAATCAGGATGTTGTCAAATGTTGCAAAAAGTGTAAAAAACATTATTTGAAACACAATGTTGGAAATGCCACTGTAGGTATGGCATAGACATAAAAACTATTTACAAGTAGCTTTCTAAAGAAACTTCATCTTGTGAAATGCAAAAAATTTAACTGCATTAATCTAGGATTAAAGCTAATCCTGGAGATTAAGACTCACTTTATCTCACTTTGCTGGGCAGATCACCGCATTAAGCAGCTTTTTCTCCAGAATAAAACATCACTTTCATTCTTGGGTTATGGAGATTTTTTATTATATTTATTTAAAAATGTATAAATATGAGATACAGCTTAAAAGCAGGCCCAGAAAATCTACCTAATGTTTTTGCAAGAAAACATGCAAATAGTTGGGGATGTTTAGTACTTTGTAAATTACACGCTCTGTAGAGCATTTTGCGGGCATGGATTTACAGTATGCCTATACTAATAAGACAAGTTTAAACAGACAACTTTACCATACAACAAAAAAGGCCAAAATTGAAGGGGTTTTCCATGCTTTAATAATAAATATAATGATAGACATTTGATATAAACAAAAATATTGCACATAGCTCAGGCACGTAACAAGTGTTCGCTTTTGCAAGTGCTGCCTTTCAGGAAAATGTCAGTTTACAGAGCAACATGAAAAAGCTCTAATTCCAAGGAGAGAAATACAGTTTCACTTAACACAAAACGCTGAACACATTTAAGCTTTGGCAGAAGGTTTTAGTTCTTTTGGAACACAGGTGACATTTTAACTACAACAAAAACAACAGTCAACTGACAGTCAACCCCTATTGTCACTCCAAATGCCACTCCAAACAAAAAGCAGGGAATAGCAATCAGCAAAGAACTAGACTCGAGCAACATAACCACCTACATGATCAGATTCTGCAAAAATATTTATATATTTATATATACACACAAATATATGGGCAATAAATAACAAAAAAAAGGACAAAAGTCCCTTTATATCCCCTTAAATTCATCCATTGTGCCTCAGCTGGCAAAAATACACAGTGCAAAATAGGAACGTCACAACTAAACAAAAAAAAGTGTATGCGTATAATAACAGGTGTGCAAAAACACAATTTCTACTTGAAGATGAAGTTTAAGTGCTCTTGTTGTAGATGTGGGTGAGGGCCACTAAGTGTCTGGCCCGTGAGAGACATGGCGGAGTGAGTGCAATCCCATAATGCAACAGCCTCGAATCAAAGCTGCAATGTTGTACACTGGAGCCCCTCCGACCAAACCGTGCTGTGAGTAGAGCCACGCCACGGTGGGCAGAACGGGTGCTGCCACAGCAACCAGATCGACCAAGAAGTTGTTGCTCCAGTGGCTTTTCTCCACCACTGCCATGCTAGATGTGTTCTTTGAATTCTTCAGGTCGAAATTCAGCTCCTCCATGAACTGGGGACTCATTTCGGGCTCGGAAATGCACAGACCAGAATCACTAGGAGCATTTTGGGCAGTGTTGGAACAAATGAGGCCAACATCTTTGACTTCATCTTGTGCTTCAGGCAAGTTCTCCTTCTTTGTAGGTTTTTGTGCTTCAGGCAAGTCCTCAAACTTTTTGGGAACCTGTGCTGAAGGTAATTCCTGGGATTGGTGGGGAGAAGTAATGAGGAGGCCAGAGAAGCCACCACCCTGGAGCTTTAGCAGCTGGAAAAGGAGAGCTTGGAGATCAGCAGTGTATACCATGTCGTCCGTCTGGACACCTTTATCTTCTGCACCAAAGGGGTCGCTTGAGATATGCTCCTCTGTGCTCTTTTCCGAGACACTCGGCTCCAAGGTGGACAGTCCTGGTTGGGGAATGATCTTAGTGCCACCGTCCTGACTGGAATCGACTGCAGTGGACATGAGAACCTGCTCCAGAATCTCTGCTCTGTTGGCCATCTCATCATTGGCTAGCAGCTCACTATCAGCCATCTCCTCCACTGCTTGTTCCTCACCATGTAGCTCCATCTCCAGCTTGCCTTCGGTAGATCTTTCAGGAGACTCACAGAAGTCCAACGTTGGCTCATCCTGTAAGTTGCAGCCATTCTGCGCCAACTCCATGCTGTGGAGCAAGGACTCCAGCTTCCTGTTTTGGATGTTTATGTCGATGAAGTACTTCTGGATGCCCTTGTCCTTCTCCATGAGGCTGTTCTTCATGGTTTCCACCACTTGGCGCAGCTGCTTGATCTCTTTGCGTGCTTCTTTAAGAGCAAGCTGAGCTTCCACACGGTGACATTCCTCTTCTATCCAGTCCTCCCGCATGCGCCCCAGTTGGGACTTCAGCTCCTCAATCTCGGACTCCCTGTAACCCATCAATGTGATATCAGTGTTTGAATTGTGTCAGAGCTCTTAAGGGAATTGCAATTATAAATCTCATTTGTTTCATTTTTAGTTGAATAACTTGACCTCAATGGCACCTTTTCTGGTAGTTTTACTAGAACATAATCATGCACCAACTACTAACTAACATTACCTAAATATCTGCTGGTGTGTTTTAGACACAACCGTTCAGCAGTAAACACATGGACTGGTATAGTGATTTATGTGTATGAACAATCATGAATGAAACTGGGCATGTTAACAAATTTCCAATGAAAAATCATTTTTATTTCACTAATGAAAGTTTTCTTTGTTTTGTTTTTTTTTGTTTGTTCTTAAGGGAGTCCCCTAACTATTCCCATCAATTTGAACACAGAGTGATATATAAGCCCATGTATGTCAGAGTCTTACCGGTCACAGACTGTGTTCTGTGAGTCTCTGAGCTTGGTCTTGAGGTGTCGTATGGCTACCTCTTTCTGCTGTAGAGGGGTAAGGTACTGCTCTGGATTGGGAGGCTTGATGCCATGATTGTCTCCGCAGGAATGGTAGCGCACAGGAGTGGTTCTTCTGAAAGTAAAAAACATGTTTACCTTTTTAAAATGTAATGCATCATGGTATTATGAAAGCTACAACAAGAGCTTAAAATAGATAGTTCACCCAAAAAAAGATAATTCTGTCATTAATTACTCACCCCTGTGTTGTTCCACATCCGTAAGACCTTTGTTCATCTTCAGAACACAATTGAAGATATTTTTATCCGAGAGGTTTCTGTCCCTCCATAGAGATCCATCGCAACTACCACTTTCAAGGTCCAGAAAGGTAGGAAAGACATCATTAAAGTACTCCATGTGACTCCAGTGGTTTAACCTCTGTGACACGAGTGCTTTGTTTGCACAAAAAAAACTATTTACCACTTTATTTGCAGTCTCAGTCTCAGCTCTCGTGTGAACACAAAATGCATGCATAGTGGTGCTCTCGTGAACATGCGTTGCAGATCAATATTTTCGTAAATAAAATGGTAAATTATGTTTTTAGCACTCGCATCACTTTAAAATTGGATCTCTATATGGAGAGACAGATTTCATTAAAAATATCTTAATTTGTGTTCCGAAGATGAACGAAGGTCTTACTGATGTGTAACAACACAAGGGTGAGTAATTAATGACAGAATTTTCATTTTTGGGTGAACTAACCCTTTAAGTAATGAACCAGGGGTGGCGAACGGCGATCCTGGAGAGCCTCAGTCCTGCAGAGTTTAGCTCCAACCCTGATAAAAAGTAGCTGTAGCTTTCTAGCAACCCTTCAGAACTTATTTAGCTTGTTCCAGTGTTTGATTAGGGTTGGAGCTGATCTCTGTAGGACTGTGGCTCTCCAGGACCGACGTTATCCACCCCTGTAATGAACTTCATGGCCTGTTGTTTCCATCCAAATGTTCAAGTTTTTCGAATATGAAAAATGAACTTTGTAGCGCATACATTACACAAGTCACCACAACTAACTTTATTTTGTCAATTAAATTTGGTTTATGTCAGTGGCTCTCAATGTGGGTCGTGACTCGTGACACAAATATGAACTGCTGTGTTCAGATTGAGTAATGGTCAATAGGGCAAATAAAAAAAAACAAAAAACAAAGATAAAAATAAAAAATAATCATGCATTAGATAGCAAAATATTAAATAAAAAAATTGTGAAATTATATATATATATATATATAATTTTTTTTAAGGATATTTCTTTTTTATGATAAACAATTTTAGTACTGTCACCATTTGATCTAGAAAGAAAAAGAAAGAAAGAAAGAAAGAGAGAAAGGGCCCTGTTAGCAGCCAACAAGACTAGAGGCACAATCTCCTAGCAACCTGCTATGTTCCTTTGAAGTCAAATTTGCATCTGTGCCAGAGATGGAACAATAGAAGAACAAACAAGGACTATGGAGAAGCCTAGGCAGGCATTACAGAGCACACACATTCTGTGCTTGGATAAAAAAAAAGCAGCAAAATGGAGTGTGTGTGGGTTATAAAAAAATAAAAATATATATGGAAAATACATATAAACCAGAATCAGAATAAACCAGAATCACTCCTTTCCAACATGTTAACAAGAATACCCACTGGTTTTCTTACCCTCCATCTCATAAAAGGGAAAGTTTAAAAATTCAAAAACACCACATCATGCTATTAACAAGCAAAACGACACACCCTGACTGTGCACACATGAAATATTAATGCCTCCCTTGCCCTCTCTACAAAAATTTGGCACTGAAAAACACTTAACTCCTATCAGCCAGTCAACGGATTTGCTGTCTGCGTGGGCAAAATGAGAGCAGACAATTTTGTCAAAATCCCCTCAAAGCCTTGCAGAGCCAAACCGTGACCAATCTAATCCTTTATTCTGCGAAGAGGTTGAGGACACGATAACACTATCTGTATGGTGCCTGAGTCCTGCATAGAACATATTGGCGTTTACTATATTCTCAACTTCCTGTCCGTGTCCTCAGCCTCCTGTCTGTCTGTTTGTTTGTTTCTGCCCTGGTCCATACCTTCTGGTAGAGCTTGAGTTGCTACTGCTGTTGGTGACGGAAGGGGCTTTGGGGGGTGTCCTGTATGGGGCATAAAGTTCTGCGTCACGAGGGGCGGTGGGGCTTCCTGCGGGCTTGAACACAGGCAGGCTCCTGATGTGAGGCCCACGGCTGAGTGAGATAAGAGTAAGCAAACAAGACAGGACAGTGTCATGATAGGCAAGACACGTAGGCTATGTTTGGAATATAAAAAAAACAACCATGCAGCTCATTCTTTCAGAATGCAAGGAACTTGAACTTTCATTATCAGTGTAATGTTTTGTAAATTTTTGTATAACTGTATGCCATTTACTTAATTTCGCATGCATGTATTGAGATCATGTGACAACAATGTTGCATTGTTTAATGCATACTGTTTTAAACATAATATTTTAAAAAAGCAATAAAAAGTATTTTTTTTGTTTGACTCAACATGCAAAACTGTAATATCCCTGGGATGAAATATCAAATCAAACAAAAACAAATATCAGCCATCTTATATTAGGCTACAGATACATAAAATAAAGCATAAACCATACCTGCGAGAAGATGAGATCTTCCCTGCGGAGCTGCTGGGCAGAGTTTCACGAGTCTTGTAGCTTCCAGTGCTGCTAGATGAGCTGAAATCTGTCTCGCTGCCTACAGTGCATAAAAATGGAGATCAAAAGTTTAAAGTTTCTTCTAAAAAGTCTTCAACATCAGCAAAACTTATCCATTCAAGGGTATCCAAAAAAGACAGTGTGGAAGTAGAGACTTCAAACCTAGCAAATGCACAACCAGAGCACGTTTCCAATTAGCATATTTCCAGTAGCCAGATCAAAAAGGCTTGTCAGAGGATATAGGGTTACACACTTCTGTGATGAACACTGCCTGCTTCCATTATGGAAGAACTAAAGCTGGGAAAGTCAAAGACTGAATCTTTCAGAGACAGAGGAATCCTTCACATTGGATTTCTCTCAGACTTTTGTGTAAGCTTGAATATCACCTTACCTGCAACCATTAACTTTTCCAGTTAGCTTTTGCACTTAGACCACTGTTTTTACTTTAACAGCCATTCAAAAGTAATGTAGTATCTTGCAAGCAACATATTAATTGCAAAAAAAAAAAATCTTAAAGTGATCTCAAAGTTTTTTCCAAGAATATACACACCTGAGAAGCATCTCTTTCCTTTTGACAAAACCATGATAAAGTGTACTTTTTTAAATGTGCTACTAACTATCTACCTAACTAACCAACCAAATAACCAAACAAATGTGTCTAACTCACTAACAATTACAAAATTGTGCAGTTGCTCATTACAAATCAAGCTCAAATGCTGTGAATTCTCACAAACAGTGGGAGGAGCCAACTACTTTTAATTGCACTGATTGGCACAAGCCAACCAATCAGTGGCCTCTATGAGACAGGGTAATCAAGCACATGGCACCTGTTGCTTCCTGGATTGTTTTGCTTCCACTTATTTATGTTTTCAAGAAAAGACTCAAGACAGTCTCAAGAACATCTAAATGGATTAAACAGGCAGGTGTGACCAACACATTAAATAAATTAATTACTTATCATACTTTCAAAATAGGAAACGGAGAGATAGGAAATAGGAGAACTGCATGTGTTTTCATGTTTGTACTTGCACCCCAGTGGACGTGCACGCTTGCACACAAGTTGATAAGGATTTCATGCACAAACTGTCCTTGTACTATACATGGTTGTTTATGTGACTAACCAAACATTAAAATTCTAAACCCAGTGATTCTAATTTGATATACTTTTTTGAATGCAGAAAACATGCAGATCTATAAACGAAGTGATTGTAAAGTGTCCTTTAGCACTATATAAAATATGATAATAATAAATTATTATCAGGGTTTGACATTAACGGCTGCCAACCCGCGGGTGGATTTCAGCAGTGGTGTGTAACGCAGTCACTCCTATTAGCCACATTCGTGGGTTGAATTTTAAATATAATATAAACATTTTTCAGTTGTAGTTGTTTAAAAAGGGATCTGAAATAATAAACTAAGTGCAATGTAGTGTTGTCAAAAATATAGATTTTTCGATACATATTGATACTGAAATATCTGAAACGCTTCCAATACTCGCTTTCTCACTATCTCATCTCTTTGACAGCAAGTTGACACACAAACCCGCCTGCCTACACTCACTCATTTCATTTGATACGGATGAATATTGTTGGTGTTACAGGGCTTGAATTTCTGCATTAGACTGCCTGTATTGTACGTGCTTAAACAGTCAAATACGCACAAAATTATGCCGGTCTTGGTGAGTATTCATTTAAACAGTCAGTTATGTTTTAAGTTAACGTAAACAGTTGAGAAATAAAACGCATGTGTAACAGTATAATGGATCTGTGTGTCAGGTCTTAAAGTGACAGCAGGTATGTTAGATTATGAGATAATATTAAAAATATCTATATGGCTGTTCTTCCCCATGGTATCGATGTCAAAATTGTGGCACAGTGGCTGGTGAGCAAAAAAGTTAATGTCAAGCACTGATAGTTACTTTTTTTTTAATAATTAACTTTTAGAATATAAAAAGTAGCTAATATTGCTAAAATAAAATTACCTTTATGCATGATGGAGGCACGCTGTTGCTTCTCTCTCTTGTGCTTCTGTGTGGGTGCGCTCCACTCGGCCACTACGTTCATCCGAACTCTCTTCACCTTGACCTTGCGCTCTCCCAGAGTGGGTGAACCCAGTGGGCTGTTGTCAGAGCCTGAGGGGGTCTTGGTTGGCGATGCACATTGACTGCTTGGGCATCCAGTATCATCTGAGAAGACAGAAACAAGTGTAAATACTGCTCCACAATGATGTAACAACCATTTAAAGGTCTTGCTAGTGTGCTTTTCCTTATCAGAGAGGTCAAATGTATTAGGAAATCAACACACAAACTCCATCATAGAGCAAATAATGACATTTCAGGGCTCATTTGTGATCTAATACTACATTATACTTGGAATAAAATTCCCAAGTATCCTATCAGGATGGTGTGAGGTCATGGCAACCTCATGTGGCCTACCTGAAGACAGGCTGTTTGGACTGATGGTTCTTTTCGAGTGCTGGGAGCTGATGTCAAAATCCTTGCTCTCCTCTTCTGACAATGGCATGTTGGATACAGATGACTCCTTCGCTTTAGTACGCAAGGGGTGGAGGACAAATCGAGGGATACGGCTGCGCATGCTTCCCTTTTCCTTCACCTGCAGGAAATGGTGGGGCTACGATTACATAGAGACAAGCAACCTACAGCCAGCATCTGAGGTGAGTTATTTAACCTTTTTAAAGCTGATATTAAGCTGAATTATGCTTTGGTCCTTAAAGTTATTTAAGTATCCAATGTAAGTCTTGTATGCATGCCACTTGTCTCGCTGTAAGGAAAATGTGTTATTTAAAGTTAAGAGAGTAAAGCACCTCATATGTCTGCAAAGGTCCCATTCTTCTTAAATAGGGAATACTTCAAGTAAAACTGCAAAAAATAAGGAAACAGGTTGCTTGAGCATGATGATATGACAAAAGAAAGATAATAGTGTACAAAAGTAGGTCATAACACAAGATGCAGGCTGCTTTAACCCAATTTATGAATGGCTCTATAAATAGATTATAGCTTATGGCTGAAGCTAAAGTATGATCAAGTATAATTCTATATTCTCCATAAAAGACAATAAAAATTGTCCAAGTCTTGTTTTCTATCCCAAAATGTCATCTGTTTCAGCCACCCACTAAATCTAAATGAATTACACTAGTACTTGGAATTTAAACTGCATGAACTCTTATTAGAAATTAAACTGATCCAGTGCTCTTATTTAACATGATTCATTTGATGGTCAGTGAATTTATAGAGTGTTATGTAAAAGACTTTGCACTTCGAGAAGGAAGTAATATTGTCTATTTAATCCATTTCGAAAGATGATAAAACCCCACCCTTCTGGTTAACTTATTTAACTGCTTTAGGTGTTCCATATCTGCTTATAACTAACAGACCAAAGCCCAGCGGCTGAATAATTTAATATAATGTATCACGCTTGATTGACTATGACGTCATTGGTTAATTTCCTGTTGTTAGTAGTGTCTGTTGTGGTTGTGGGCGACTTGTTTTTCAGCATCTTTTTGTTGTTGGTTATATAAGGGTTAGAGCTGCTTTCAGTGCGGATGACGTAATTGACCCCTTAAGGTTCACGCTTGTTGCATAGCTGCGTTCTTGCCTCTTTCCATTTTGTATCCGGATGTCATGTTTCATTACAAAAGATGTCAAACTTTATGTAAGTTTCCCATTTCTTTCAGATATGGAAAACATGCTATTTGATTTTGAGTATCTTATGTCACTGCATACTTTTAAATTATGCAAGTATTATGCTACTTTTTAAAAAAATGTTTATGCTTAATTTAAAGAAAAGAAAAAAGATTTACTCTAAAGTTTTTAAATGTTCTGAAAATGTACACTACCATTCAAATGTTTGGGGTCAGTAAGATTTTTTTATTATGCAAGAAATTAAAACTGTTTTCAACATTGAGCAGCACATCAGCATATTAGAATGATTTCTGAAAGATCATGTGACACTGAAGACTGGAGTAATGATGCTGAAAATTTAGCTTTGCATCACAGGAATAAATTACTCTTTTAAATATTTTAAAATAGAAAACAGTTCTTATAAACTGTAATAATATTTCACAATATTACTGTTTTTGATCAAATAAATGCATGCAGCTTTGCTGAGCATAAGAGACTTCTTTCACATTAATTAATCTTACTGACCCCAAACTTTTGAATGATATTTTCCCCCCTTATTCAATTAGCTTTAAAATCAAATTGCCACTCATGGGACTAGACTGTTCTCTCTTAGTGCCCAAGTCAGAGCCTTAGCAACAGAACCTAGCAACAAAGACCTGGCAACACGGAGAAACAGAGCCTTTAAATAAGCCAGATAATGGTCAGTGACATTAGGCAGCCATTCACTCCTTAATTGATGTCTTGTGTCAGAACAATAAGCTTAGTGTTTTTACCCCTTGTCAGCCTAATAGAAAAGCTGAGAGTTTCAGCTCGACACAGTAAGAAGTTACTGATGTGATCTCTTTTAAATCACCTTATCCATCCTATATGGAAATGGCATGACTGACTGGCTTGAGGTGATAAACAGGAGTGAAGTCACAGAGTTAAAGTTTATATATGCGTTGAGTCACAACAGCTTATGTAATGTACTGCTCATATTTAATTAAGATTTCATGCATAAAACATGACAGTAAAAACCAGCATCATCTTGCATATTATACTTGAGCGCTTTTTATTTAAAATACTGTAAATTTGAAGTTTTTTAGTTCTGGTACGCAGAAATATACGTAAACAGACTGTCCTCTGGCTAAATACCTAGTCAACACAACACATTAGCATCTAGAGACACTTTCAATCAGTTGCCTCAGCACCAGTGACTCCTCATTCTGTCATTAGTCCACTAAAGCAATGATGACTCAATGTTACTGGAGACAGAAAGTAATGTGCACAAATGCATTTGCTACTGGCTTCGAGTGCTTTCTCTGCTTAATTGTTTTTAGTGTTGCTATTTGAGCTTGACTACAGAGGACGATGCCTAAATACAGGCTGTCAGTGTACATGAGTACAAATTTAAGCAATTCCTTTTCTCTAGTTGCTTCTCTTTTCCCTAATAATCTGCACTATGCAACATTCATACATTTTTAACTGACTAGGTTTTTTTTGTGCAGCAGATGTGAAATCTCTTTTTTCAGTGAGAATTTAGTGAACCTACTCGGTTCATACTTTTTGGTGACCTTTTCACCAGCTTTTGAGAAGACATGCTGCCCCACAAATATTTTACCTGGTTTAACCGAATACTGTTTCATTTGTGTTTATTTTAAGCTACTTTTTCACTATTTTTAAATCAGTTCAAATTAAAGGGATAGTTCACCCAAATATAAAAATTCTGTCATTTACTCACCCTCAGGTTGTTCCAGACCTGTATAAATTTCTGTTGAACACAAAGGAATATTTTTTTTGAAGAATGTGGGAAACTGAACAGTTCTGGGGCACCATTGACTTACATATTATTTTTTTCTACCATGGAAGTCAATGGTGCCCCAAAGCAGCCTGGTTACAAACTTTATTCAAAATATCATCCTTTGTGTTCAACAGAACAAAGAAATTCACACAGGTTTGGAACAACTTGAGGGTGAGTAAATGATGACAGAATTTGCATTTTTTTGGGTAAACTATCCCTTTAATTCTCGTTATTGTCAAAGGGAATTTGTAAAAAAATGCTATAATATATATATATATATATATATATATATATATATATATATATATATTACTTAATTCAGTATAACATACGACATATAGGCCTATAGATTATAATAATTAAAAAAGTATAAAAATCTAAACTTGCACTTTTTCTTTGAATCTCAATTAAAACAAAGTTGATTGGCAGTTACCTGACTGACAAACGTTGACGCTTCTGCCCCGCCTAAACAGCAACTAAGAAACAAACAAACAAAAAAAACATTTATTACTAATTGAAAAGATAACTTTCATTTAATCCCTATTGTTTCCTTAAATTAAACATTAATCTTACTCAAAGCGTTAAACAATAGCAGTGGTATTCAGGTTTAGAGCAAACATGTTGAATCGAGGCTTCCGTATGTCGTTTTCGAATTAAAAACAGCCTATATCAAATAATGTAGAATAGCTATAACATTCTTTTCGTTAATTTATGTTCGTTAAAAAAACCCCGCTATGGAAAACAACAATGTGACGCAGTAAGTAAATACACTTGCCTCGAGATGGGCTGGATGGATTCCTGTGAGTGAGAGTGAAGGATGCGCAGCTCCGTATCCCTTCAAAACAACACAATGCGCGCTCTCGCTCCTCAGCTCTTGTTTTGATCTGATGTGAAGGATTCTCAGCCTCTGTCTGCGAGGGAAGCCAGATTATTCCACACAGCACATCTCAGTGCATCAGCGTACGTGTTCAAGCAGAAGAGACTGAGGACATTGACATGGCCAGTACGACGTTAATGTTCCAAGCGTGTTATGTAACAAGCAGCAAGAATTAACCCTTACGTGGCCGAGTGAGATTTAACAAGTAGGTTTTATTGACGTGCACGGTTCATACTAAGCAGTCTACTGAAGACAGTAACCGGTTACTTGCCTTAAGCTGTTATCAAAAGTGACTAAAAGTCCCCTTGTTTTAGGGTAGTGATGGTTAATGGGTTGGTTTGACCTGCAACCTTTTATTTAGCAACCTAGCTCTTTCACCACACCCCGTTTTTTTTTTTTTGTTTTTTTTTTTTTAATTATTATTCTTTATTGTCATAGACAGTTTTATAACGACTTTATAACCAAGAAGTGACTCAACATAATTATTTTCCCTTAAAGTAAATAAAAATAAATAAGCACATGCATAAATGTTATTTTATTATTTTGCTTGTGCTTATTTATTTTTATTTGGAAAAAAGAGAGCTTATTAATTTATTTTTAATTAATAAAAGAACAGTATGCTGATGGAAAACCCATTTTAGTCTTCGTAAACTAAAACAAAAATGCATTAAAGAAAAAATCTTCCATTTCAATCCAAAGATCAACAATAAATATTTTAAATAAATAAACAGCAGTCTTATTCAGTATCAACATCAGAATGAAAACTACAAAATGAACATCTGAAGTGTTTAAATCAAGTACATTCTCCATTATCCCTACAAATCCAGCTTCAAATTCTTTAGGATCGTATAGGCTGTCCAAGCCTGACCTGCTGAAAAGTGCCCAAAACTCATCTTAGGTTGACCGGTCTGGGAGACCATCTAAGACGAGAGAACCAACTTGAGCTGGCTGAAGATGATTATTTTAGGTAGGGTTCATACTTGAGTAGCACTGCTGGCAGTAAAGACTTGAGTGCAGTGAGTGGAGGCGTCGGCTCTCCATGGTGCTGAAGTCAACTCACCAAACGAGCGTGAATTCAGAAGTCATTCTTCAGATAACATTCTCCGTGTTAACTCAGGCCGATTGAGTAACATCCAAATTATAATAACACAAAAGACATTTTTTTACTCAGTCATTTAGTTTAAAAACTTTGTACATTTCTTAACGTAACAAATTAAAGTTACTCCAAGCAAACACACGTGACCGATTGAATATATAGCCTACTGCGGTTTGTCATATGACGGTCGCGCAATAATAATATGGTTTTCACTGCCCTCTGCTGGTAAGAGAGTAGAACGACAAGTGCCATTTGACTGTTTAAATGATTAAAAGAAACACCAAATACTAAAGGTGATGAAGTATTGATGCATTTGTTGTAGGCGCTGTCTGTCCTAGTGAAAAAAAAAAAAAAAAAACCTTTGTGAGAAAATAGTTTCTCTATACAAATCTGTACAAGGTTTCATATTTAGTCACTAATTATGTTGTAGGGAAAATAATGAAACTATATAATGTGATAGGCTGTCATGCTGAACTGGACATGTGATTTATATGTCAAAAACGAATACAATTTATTATCCACAATATTTACCTGTTCTCGCTGTTTCGTGACATTCTTGAGTTTATTTTTCATAATTGTTTATATTTTTGCCTGTTTAATGACAGATTCTATTCTGTCAACAATGGTGCATTGGTGCCCTGAGAAATATTCTTGGAAGTAAATGTGACATCTGTATGTGCCTGCATATTTGTTGTAATAGCTCTGAAAATGTTATGATGTTTAAATAATATAATCGAACTATAATACTAACTGAACACGAATTTTGCTGGCTTCAGACTGGCTTGTCTCAGATCATTTGTGTATGCTCTATTTTTCAAATGCAACGCTATTGCATTGGATAACCGCAAGGAGGCAGTGCAGCGCAAGATAACGGGGCATTTGAAACCGGAGAATTAACCGAGAGTCTTGCAGCCGGTGACTCTGAGGATAGAAGTCAGACGACTAGTTACAATAGCCTAAATTCTTCAACATATACAGAGACAAGACTGTCTGGAAATATTGACCATATATTTTAATAAAGTTGTATTACGCTGAAGATTGAAACTTCCAACAGGTTATTTACCAGACCAGTTATTGTGAACTTAGCCTACACTTTACAACAATATATTCTCACCTGGCCTGCAAATAAGTTCTCAGTTTCGACATTTCATATTGATTAATAAAGCAACCTTTTCGTTCCACGGCACTGGTTCAGTTCTTCGCGAGACGATGTGCCCTGCAGTGAGGTGCTTTTCGCACCATGATCATAGCCAGTGCAATAGATCTATGAATATTTTTGTCGACCTGTTAACCTCTGTCAACATGTTAGCGTACTTGGAAGACCTGGCATCCTGTTGCGTTGCCTTGTGCAGAGACAGAGAGTATATAGACTATGACTTGTTTTCCTTTAAGGACAGACTCCTGAGACCGAGCAATTTTTGTCCATCCTTTTTGTTTAAGCATATAGCATATATATGTAGGCTAATATTAAGTACATTCTTTATAATATGTTATTGTTATCGCTATTAGCCTATAAGTATTATTATTAATAATAATGCTACTACTACTGTTACAACTACTACTAATATTAATAATGTTTTTACATTTTTATAGCAAATATATAAAATGACTTACAAAGAAAAAACAAAAACAAAAAACAACTCGGGAGGTTTACAGAAAGTCTGGAGAAGTTCTCCAATAAATACAGGAGCTTCTGTGTAGTGGGCGTGACTCGTGAGTGAGTGTGTCTGCAGTCTAGCGCTCTTGAGCGTACAGCGCACTTCACTTGAGACACGCAACACGGATCTCGCGCTTTCCGCGCTCGTGAAACAAACACAAACCAAAAAACCCGGCTTCACTGGGAGACACGGCTCTGCTTCACTTCTGGGGGGACAGTAACACCATGGATGCCTTGAGAGCAGTCGCCTTTTACACGCTCTTCATTTTCCTTTGGAGTTTACCTTGTTGCCAGTCAGCTGCGCTTCTATCGCAGAAAAGGAGCAAGGGTGCCAGGAGCGCGTATGATGGACAAAGGTCACCCAAATTTCTTAAAGAGATTTTCGCATCCTCCCCGGGCGCGAGTCGTCGGGATGATTTAAAGGACCCGGTTGTGCCTCACGATTACATGATCTCTATATACAGGACTTACTCCGCCGCTGAAAAACTGGGGCTCAATGCAAGTTTTTTTCGCTCTTCAAAGTCTGCAAATACCATAACGAGTTTTGTAGACAGGGGAAAAGGTTTGTTTTATTCTCTTATCCATGCATTATCTGAATTATGCACTCTAGCATTTTCAGTCTTTATTAATTAATTATTCTTCTTACTTTAAATCTTTATTCTTTAAAATTATGAGCTTTAAACACGCGTACTTGTGAAGCAATGACTTGTTAGTAAAAAAACATTTTGCGCTAAAAAAAACAACAAAAAAAAAACGTATAAATAGATATGTTAAAGGGGAAAATAATGATATCTTCCATTGAAATTGGATGAATGATTTTCAGGGTTTCGTCGTGCTAAGGGTTTGGTAATCACTCGTCCTGCTTGGGCCGCAATTTAAGGGTTAGCACGACCTCATATTTTGGCTAGTATAAAGTTATATTGGTTTTACATTGACCCTAAGGTAACATGCCAATAAAACACTAATTGGTGCATTTTCTAAATGAAGGCAATAAATCATTCCCATAATATCCTCGCGTGCAAGCAGTCCGAGCGGTTCTCATGAGGAAAAATTACAGTTACGCACATAACATATTATTATGTTTTTTTTTTTTTTTGTACTGAAAGTAAATATTTTTATGTCTGCAATAAAAATAAAATCGTTATTTTTTTCTTTTAAAAGTTAAAAAACTTTGAATCCAGTTTAGAATAGTTCCCAATTACATTTTTTATGCGTATAAGTTGTAGTTAAATTGTATTTTCTTGCAACAAAGTGAATTGTGTAGAGAAAAACGAACACAGAAACATGCAATAAAAAGAGCAAGGCGGCGCAAACACTGTACTTTTCTTTTGCAGATAAACGCGTTCGCAGAAAGAAGAGAAGCGCACACTGATTTGATGAAAAAAGCTTCACTTTCCTCACTGATTTTGATTTGATGTGTCATTGGCTATGACCCTTCACTGGACCCTCTGAGGGTTGCTTTGCATCAAACCGCTGATTGGAGTATTTGAACTGGGTGATCTAATTGAGTGTCCATGTCATAACATATCAAACACTGTCTATTCTCCCGTAATGAACTAGTTCAGCTAGTGGCACATCACCAAAAACTGAAGAGGACCTTACGTCTGTTCAAGTTTGAAGAATTGTTACTTTATGGACATTTTTCTGGCTTTATAGTCTCTAAATTGTGGATAGTTACGTGCATTACGCGGGGTTACAGATCAAAACGTTTTTATAAGCACCTTAAAGTGCTGTAGCAATCGGTGTGTAACATTTACCGTCAGTGCTTAATGCAAAATCAAACCGTTCCAGTCGCCTGGCTGCACTACAGTGTCTTGGCTATATGCGCCATGCGCGTCATTCGCTGCTGAATGTCATCAAGAATCATTTCCACTCAAGCGCCATTCAATTATGATAAGGCGGTAATCTTTTTGTGTAACAGGAAGGAATTTCCTCCAAAACAGATAAGACATTTCCCCAAATTTTAGATCGTTATGGTTGCAAGATCAGACAAGAACAAACGGAATGTATGAAAATTACTTTTGGCACTTGTAAGTAACTCATTAAAACGCAGATGGTGCCCCGGTAGCCACACCAAGAGAAGTCTCTCTCTCCCTCCCTCTCTCTCTCCTACTGATTCGAATTATTGGACAAGAATGTTCATTGATTAAAAGCGTGCGATTGTGTGGCTGTGATGATTTATGAATTTATGTTCGTGGCTAAACATGTCTCAGTTATCTATTTAGGCCGTCGCGTAAACTCGTCCAACTCTTGCTGCATGCAATTGCATTTTATATGCGCAGTAATCACTTTTGAACCGGTATGTTTGTTTTTGGCAGAAGGGAGGAAATATAAGAGGGGTGCATTTCAATGGGGTGGGAGGGAATTTAGTACTGTTAATTATTTGGTGACCTTGTATTCGATTTGTTTGAGGTCTTATAAAAACGCTAATGTGGACCATACGTGCATAGGAACGAAAACAAACAATTAATTTTAATAATTTGACAAGTTCACGCATGGTCATTATATAGCCTAACATTCTTTAATTTTCGATTTATTTGTTGTAAATGTTAATTAAAAAAGTTTTTGAAGGTTTTGAATCGATTTTAACTGCAGTGCATTTTTGTATTTCTGAACATTAAAAAGCAATCTGCTCTCGAACAGCCAAATTAAAATTAGTCTGGTGTTATTCAAAATTATGCACTATATCTGTGCCCAAGGCGTGTTTGGAGCGATAATAGCTAGTCTAACAGTTCAACTAAATTTCTTACATACACAAGCCCACGTGAATTCAGATAAATGCTTCTCGTTTGGTCCGTCAGAGAGATAAAAGGCGTTGATAAAGTGCGACTAGGCCTCTGGATTCCTGAAGGGGAAAGAATGCATTAATTGTGCATTGTTCAACACGTACAGTATGTCGCTTTGTGTCTGGCGCACTCTTCCACCCCCCCCCCCCCCCCCCCCCCCCCCCAACCACCACTCTCTCTTTCTTTCTCTCTCCCTCACTATGGATACCAGATCTTATTTGTGTTATCACCTGTACATATTTATGAAAAATTATTTTGCAAACTGTTTATCTATTAGACATGAATAATGACCACCACATAAAGAAAAAATATATACCCACATTATATGATGTATAAAATGGGATAAAGTTTCAAAATATGATTCACGAGAACGTTAAGCTCTTCTTCTTTTTTGTGTACATTTTCATGGTGCTTCGTAGAACCCAGAAAGAAATGATGATCTGACGAACCTGTAGCCTATATCAACCAAGATCTTTTTTTGAATCTCCAAAGGACCAAATGTAGACAAAAATGTTTCTTCACTTGAAGAACGGAGGGAAACCAAAAAGTTTTGCTCCACTGACCAAGCAAAGTGTCTGAAAATATTTGTAAAAAAAAAAAAAAATTGTGGGCTACTGCTGTTTCATCATGTTAATTTTTTTCTACTTGATTTTCTCCTTGATAATTGATTTTGTGCGAGTTTGCCCCACTGTAAAAAAAAAAAAAAGAATTGCTGGTTTAACTTAAAAAAGTAAGTTACCTGGTTGCCTTTTGAGTTTTGAGGGTTTTTTTTTTTTGTTTTTTTTTGAGAATTTTGAGTTCATTGAAATTAAAAATTTGAGTAAATACAATGAAGGCAATTGGTTTAATTAATAGAAACTTAAAATATTAAAATATTATCCACATTAATTATCTAAGTTGATTTGACAAAAGAAAAAATGTAGCGAAACAAATCATAAAAATATTTTTTATAGTGCACTTTCCAACTTAAAAAGCTGAAAATAAGACGATTTAGAATGTGAGTGAGCAGAAAAATTATTTAACCATCTATCTTAATTTTATTTTTATACCAAGCTGCATTCTAGTAAATAAAATATATTAAAATGTCGTATACAGTTACAAAACTTCAATGAAACATTTTAGAAAAACAAAAATGACGAAACTGCGTTTGCGGTTTCATCATCTTCGTTTCACTTTTAAAAAATAGCTATCTGCTCTCTTATGCTTAATTTTGCATATACTTTTTTCTCTGTTCAACTTTGTTCAACAAAGACTCGAATAAAGCCGAAAATAAGGTTTTAAGTTTTACCTGACCCCTTTATGAGAATGTGAGTCACTCTAAGTGAATCTGACTGCAATTATTTCTCTTTATCTTGCAGACGATCTCACGCTCTCTCCTTTGCGAAGACAAACGTATCTGTTTGATGTCTCAACCCTCTCAGACAAAGAGGAGCTGGTCGGTGCTGAATTAAGGATATTTCGCAAAGCGCCCGAGGATGTCCAACCGTCCCCATCAGGCGTCTACAACATTCATTTACTCTCATGTCGATCAGAGAGGCCACTGGCTTCCAGATCCCTTGATCTTCAGGATTCCCGAAAAGCAGAATGGGAGGTTCTGGACGTTTGGGGGATTTTTAAAAACAGGCATCAAGGGAATCAGCTTTGTCTCCAGCTCAAGGTTACGCATGGCAAATCTGACACTGAAATCGACCTAAAGCAACTGGGTTTCCACCGGCACGGCCGAACGCAGCAAGAAAAGGCCATTTTGGTGGTCTACACGCGGTCTAGGAAGAGAGAAAACTTGTTTAATGAGATGAAAGAGAAGATCAAGTCTCGCGGAGACCATGAGGAGGAGGAGGAGGAAGAGAGCGCGCTGCAGTTTAAAGCGCGGCGCAGGCGGAGAACTGCGCTCAATAATCGCCACGGGAAAAGGCATGGCAAAAAGTCCAAATCGAGATGCAGCAAAAAGGCACTGCATGTTAATTTCAAAGAGCTGGGATGGGACGACTGGATCATCGCTCCCCTGGATTACGAAGCCTACCATTGCGAGGGCGTGTGCGACTTCCCATTGAGGTCGCACCTGGAGCCGACCAACCACGCCATCATTCAGACGCTCATGAACTCCATGGACCCCAACAGCACGCCGCCGAGCTGTTGCGTCCCTACAAAACTCAGTCCCATCAGTATACTATACATAGACTCCGGCAACAACGTCGTGTACAAACAGTACGAGGACATGGTTGTCGAACAGTGTGGCTGTAGGTAGCGAATCACACACGAGGGTTTGGCACCAAGACATAAAAAACTTGAACGATGCGTAAAGACGCGCTTGAGCCGCCCAAACTGCGCATTCTTACCTATAAAAAAGGGATTCTTCATCAGAGACATTTTAAATTATCTACACCGCCCACTGCTCATGGTTGTGCCAAGAGCGCGTGTATAGTTTTTCTAGACTTGGAACAAAATCTTGTCATTTTTCCTCAGACATGCTGGGTTTCTTTTTTTGTAATTACGTGCCCAAAAAACAAATATTTCTATAACGATTCGTCTCTCGGACGAGGCAGGTAGAAGAAACGCCAGATTTAGTGCATAACCGTCTGGACAGGATTCACTGAGGATTGTGTTACACCATTATCTGTGTGGACTCAGAAGAATGTGGAGACGGGCACCTGTTCAAACTCATCTGTTAGTTATATGGATAAGATAGTTACTGTGTGGTATATGGATATGAATGAATGAGTAAAGTGCCCTGGAAACGCTTTTTTTTTTACGACCACCTGTGCGTAATCGAGTCATATTCAGTTTTTGGGGGCAAAGGTGAATGTACCAAACACTAAACACGGCATAAAGCGATTCTGCTTCATCCCTGCTGTGAGAAAGAGAGACTGACTGATGCTTTTGGAGGAGCATCGGGCAACTGTTTTTGTTTTTAAGTGCCTGGACATTTTACTGTAGGTAAAAATCCACAAAATGTCATTTTGTACTTTCAGAGAAGTCAGAAAATGGAAATCCATCAACGTTTGCATCTTTACAAAATGCACTTCCGCAAGTGTCCAAGTAGTCTGGAAGGAGCGTTTTTTCACGACCTATTGACTGACAAGGAAAAAACAAAAAGAGACTCGCAAGCGAGATTATATTTAAATGCACATTAGCTTTGAATGCACTGTTGTTCATTATTTGAGCTGTAAATATTTGTAAAGTAAAACCTAAAGTGCAACGTATGAAGAAATGCAAAACCACATTTCTTTGTTAATGTACATTTATAAATGCACTCAAATCGCTATAATTTCTATTCTATAATTATTTTATTATTTGTGATGTACAGAGTTTCATGATAATCGTGTATTTCTTACGCTGATAAAACAAAATTAATTTAAAATGTATTCATTATTGCTGAGGGTGGAAATACCATTATCAATGTCTACCTCATAATTGCATAGAATATACTTTCTGAGGTGCATTCAGCTAGAGTTTAAGGTTTTTCCCAAATATATAAATAAATATAAATACAGTATATCAATGGATAATACTATATCCACACTATTACTGTACTAATAAAATGAATAAATGCACTTTGTGTGGTGCCAGTGACTCCCCAGATCCATTTAAATCTTTTGTCTTTAGAAACCATTTTATCATTGTTTTAAACTATATGTCAAGGTTTTCTATCATTTTGTTCTAGTTGTTAAATCTGAGAAAGTCTATCAGAGAGATCAAGGTTTTCCTCTCTTTATATATATTTAGAGAAAGATATCTCCCTAGATATCTTAAAAGATTTGAAGTATGTAAACGAAATGTGATGCTACTGACCGGAAATTGTTTAATCTAATCTGTAAAGTTACACATGGATCAAATCTTCCCTTTATATGTGTGTAATATTCTTCTCACAGTTCTTTAACAGAGAAAGTAATTTTATCGGCATAGGGTTAAATAATTGTCCTGAGAGACAGGAGATGATGACCTCATAGAAGCCACTGCAGCAGCTGTTGAAAACCATGATTCAGATCCTGTAAACTTCATGTTGGCTTCTTTCATTTTGAATATGTCACTCATAGTTTTTAACTAAATACATTTGATGTCAATGTTTTGAGGAAAAACTACCAAATTGTATAGATTAGATTAAACAATTCACACAACTGATGTTACTTTCTCATAGTTTGGGGCCTGAGCAATGTTTTTTTTTTCCATTTAGTTACATACAATGTGTTATGCGGAATTAGAATGTTAGTGTCAGTCCTGTGTGAAGTCTAACAGTTCTGTTCTTGTTTTAACTCAGCAGCTTCTTTTCATGTGTCCATCTTTGGTTTCCATTCTACTGACAGATCCTCTTCTGAGATAATCCAGCTCTTCACCTGATCTGTTTCACATTTTTATTAGCTCTCAGACAGTTTTAAAACCCATAAGAGTTCTTTGGCTCATTTTCACAGTGCATTATTAGCAGAGTTTTTATTCTCGCATACGTTTCTGCTCCAATAATCAGCTCCGCGTAATGGTGCTAATATGTGGCAGAGTAATGCCTTGCACAGTCACCTCTCAGCGTTTAAATAGTGTTGAAACATGTGGACCACAGAGTTTTAAGGACATACATCTCCAGCGTGGATCTGAGTGTACGAGCAACAGGCTGTTTTCCAATGAATTAGCTATCCGCAGGTCAAGTTTTCTTAACACTGTAATGTTTCCCAATCTTCAGATGAAAAGGTTGAAAGCAGGGATTGCTTCCATATAGGCATTGGCCTTGGCCTGGAAGCAATTAGGAAATTGCTTTGAAATGCTATATGTTGTCCAGACTCTGTTACAGTATCATGCCTCTCTACACATGTTTGTTCAAGGAGGGGGAAAAGATGCTAATGTGCCCTTTAGCTGTCTGTGCGAATGACACTTACAATGATAATGTCTTTCAGAATGAGGATGGAGACAGCATGTGCAGTGTCAGGTGGGATCTCATCACCCATTACAGGTCCTTTTAGAACAGTCTAAACAGATGGATATACACACAGGAACTCATTCTGTGAGTTTACCATCTTCCTGGTAACACTTTACGTTGGGTTCAATTTGTTCGCATCCGTTAATTCATAAGGTATAATGTACATATAAGTTCAAAAGAACAGAAATTATTTGAAATAGATTTTTTTTGTAACAATGTAAAATTCTTTACTGTCAGTTTTGATTAATTAAATGCATCCTTGATGAATAAAAGTATTAACTTATTTAATAAAAAAAATGCAACCCAAACTTTTGTATATACATCGATACATACATACTCTAGTTCAAAAGTTTGTGGTCAGTATTTATTTATTTATTTTTTTTTAAATAAATGAATGCCTTTATTCATACTATAATATATATATATATATATATATATATATATATATATATATACACACACACACACACACACTACCAGTCAAAAGTTTTGACACGGTAAGATTTTTAATTTTTTTAAAAGAAGTTTCGTCTACTCACCAAAGCTGCATTTATTTAATTAAAAATACAGTAAAAACAGTAATATTGTGAAATATCTTATCTGTTTTCTGTTTGAATATATTTTAATATATATATTCTTTTTTTAAAGAAATTAATACTTTTATTCAGCAGGGATGCATTAAATCGATCAAAAGTGATTGTAAAGACATTTATGTTACAAAGATTATATTTCAAATAAATGCTGTTCTTTTGAACTTTCTATTCATCAAAGATTCCTGAAAAAAAAAATATTGTACACAAATATTTTGTACAATTGTACACAATAAATGTTTCTTGAGCAGCAGATCAGCATATTAGAATGATTTCTGAAGGATCATGTGACACTGAAGACTGGAGTAATGATGCTGAAAATTCAGCTTTGATCACAGGAATAAATTACTTGATAAAATATATTCAAACAGAAAACAGTTATTTTAAATTGTAATAATATTTCACAATATTACTGTTTTTACTGTATTTTTAATTAAATAAATGCAGCCTTGGTGAGCAGACGAAACTTCTGTTTAAAAACATTAAAAACCTTACCATGTCCAAACTTTTGACTGGTAGTGTGTGTGTATATATATATATATATATTATATATATATATATATACACACAAATATGGCATATGCTTACTGTGGATAAAAATAAAATAACGGAGATTGCTTTTTTAGATATGCTTCATGTGATCTTGACCATATTGTGGATTTAGGTCCTTATTTGAGGTTTTCAAGGACTTTTGAGTATGAAACTGTTCAGAATTTACAGAACATCAGTGACCTTTTAAAGGATAGAAAAGGAGACTGATTGCAGATCTGAGACCATCTCCTATTTGATTATGATTTATGAAATAATGGCCGGGTTCATAGAAAGAGTAGATGGAGATCGGAATGCAGGAGATACAGAGGGTGTTTAGCAAAATGGAATGCAGAGTTTACCATTCCGGTTCCTCAGTGCATTCCTGGACTCTGTGCTGCATTAAGTAAATGGCTCTTCCTGGTCATTGGAGAGCAATCTTCTACTGTCGGGAATGCCTCTTGAGACATCACTGTTTATTTGAATGTTATGTCTAATGTGTGTGTGTGTGTGTGATTTTGTCTTTCATAAAATTGTACAGTGAAATGCCTGGCAGAGGGACAGATACCTTTCAGTGGAGATTTGGGGAATGTTCTTCATAAATAGCCTTGACACATCACATCTGTGCACGGCGCTATCAGACAGGATTTCGACTGTAGAGGGCTCTGGTAATGCTTAATCTCAAAAGATATACAGTCTTGATTCTTTCTTGATTCTGGGAAGCTCTCGTAATCTTACAAATCAATTACTGATAATGAATTCATGAAGTAGACATTAAGAAAGTATAATTCAAAAGTGTGACAAATACATTTTAATAAAAAGTTAAAAGGAATATTCTGGGCCTAGTGCAAGTTAAAATGAATCTACAGCATTTGTGGCATAATGTTGGTTAACACAAAAAATGATTATTTAAAGCAAAATTCTGGGTTACAGCAAAGTATACTTAGAATTAAATGACATGGGGCAAGTTTGTAACCACTAAAATACACCATGTAAAACATCATGTGCGTCAACATAATTTTAGTAAAACTCTCTTATTTCTGTGTATATTTTCACAACTTTGTCGCCAATACAACGCAAAGCCATAAATGCTAAAATGACTTAAACAGCTTTACAGCTCAAATAATTCACAATAATATGATAACACAAGAATGAATATAAGTATTTTTTAAGTATTAGCATCATGTTTCTGCTTTTTAAACCCTCCAAAAATTGTGCAGAGCCCCTAAAGGGATATGATGGTGGAAAAAAATATCAGATGGGAGGAACAAACACACATTCGCTCACAAAGAACAGAAAAGTTTTGCGAGCGAACGCAAACTTTCTCTGGGGAACGCAAA
The DNA here is from genome assembly GCA_037950675.1 of Hypophthalmichthys molitrix. NCBI lineage: Eukaryota > Metazoa > Chordata > Actinopteri > Cypriniformes > Xenocyprididae > Hypophthalmichthys > Hypophthalmichthys molitrix. Next base: position 17,725,140 of record CM075507.1, read on the forward strand.
ACATTTGCGAGAGAATTCAAAAGCATTGACATACAATTTTTCCTCCAATCTCATATTTCTTTTTCCTTTACCACATCCCTTCAGAGGCCCTGTAATAATGATTTTCTTTGTTATAATCAACAATATACCACAAATGCTGTCAGTTAAATGGAAACATGCCAAATTAAATGTTAATTCACATTCAATTTTCTCCCACTTTTAATGTCATCTTGTTGTTAATGATTAAGATTGCAGGACACACATGTGTCAGGAGCCTGTTCATAAAACTGAATAGGAAGAGAGACAGATCAAAAGACAGTAAGGAGGAGTGTGTGTTTGAGGAGACAGAAGGACAGCAGCGCACACAGATGGGAAGATGGAGGGTGGATGAGAGCGTGCTTGAAGGGTGGCAGATGCCTTGACTGACCCCCAGTGTAGCCCTGCCTTCATCCGCTGGACAGACACAGACAAAAGGCCGACCCAAACAGTACATACACTTGCCCATGCCTTGGGGTCAAAGGTCAGATTATCTTTCATCTAATTTTATAGCACTGTTCTCTTTGTAAAAAGTCTTTATATTAACAGGGGTCAAAGCAATTAGCGGCTGCACTGTAAAAATTATTTTTCGCAGTTTGTACTGTAGTATGTTTTACAAGAAAATGTCAATTTTCAAGAAAATGTTCAAAATTTCATGATTAATTCAATGTGTTTCTTGCTTTTTGTAATTGTTTGTGAAATATACTAGCAATTTCTGAGTGAAAATTGTTTCCACACCAAATTTTTCAGCATTTTGATTTGCAGAAAAACACATGACTGAGCAGGACAGATGAAAAAAAAAAAAAAAGGTGAAGTTCCTCTAATGGGGCATCTGCTGAGTTTCCCCTCTCTCCACAATCACAGCCTGAGATGCTTTTGAGTAACACCTGGGTTTATCTTACCTGCTAATCACATTATAACACAGGCTAGGGGCCATTTTGAAAACCGAGTCGTGCTTTTATCTCGTTAAAAGCAGCAAAACATTTAAAATCTAATAGTAGCTTGTGGAGAATGTTCAGGATTGATTGTTCTAGTTTAAAGGGATAATTCACACAAAAATGAAAATTCTGTCATCATTTACTCACCCTCAATTTGTTCCAAACCTGTATGAATTTCTTTAAAGAAGATATTTTGAAGAATGTTGTGTTGGACCCAATTGACTTCCGTATGGGGAAAAAAATCAAAGTCAATGAATCCCATCAACTGTTTGGTTATCCAACTATCTTCTTTTGTGTTCAGCAGAAGAAATAAATTCATACAGGTTCGGAACAACTTGAGGGTGAGTAAATGATGACAGAATTTTCATTTTTGGGTGAACTACCTATCCCTTTAAGAAAGGGAGAATAAGCAAATATTTGCAGAGTGTCTGTAATGATGAACGTTTCACACACTTGTTTGACAAGATACTTTATTTTTCTGGAAACTCTTTAGGCGTTGTCACACTCGTGGCTCAATTGAGTGTTTAGAGACAATGGGCTGGTATTGGTTACTGTCGTTAAGTGTGTGTGCGTCTTGTCTCGGGGTTTGGTTAGAGTGTGTGCTAAGAGCAGGGTAAATTTGCACAGCCGATCAGACAATAGCGGTGTTTAGTGGCAGGGCAGGGACGCGACCTTTTTGCCACCCTCCATCTGGTTGCGCTGCTGGCCGTGTGCCTTGACTGCTACTCTTAAAACTTGACTTAAAAGTTCGGGTGAGCCGGAGACCTGCTTGATTTCATAAAAACAAGCATGCGCCGAGGGGAACAATGGAGCGTTTGGAGTTGTACTGTAAAGTGATCCACTGAGAAAAACAAACACGGGGCATGAGCAGCGAGCTAGCAGGAACAGACCCTCCACGAACGGGGCGGGCCGGGGGATTGAACTCAGGTACTTGATTGGTAAGTCGGTCTGATGGACACCTCCGGGCTCTGTAGATGGTGCCTGGGGTGTCTCAAAAGGTCACAGCCCCTGCTGGCTCGCACCATCCATTAGTCATGAGGCTTTGCAGCTTACCTGTCTAGCGTTTCAGCTCGGCACAATACAGTTAACCTCAATTGCGCTTGATTAGGAGGTGTGGAGAACGGCCGGCTAGGAGTGCATAGCCTTCCTAAAAAAAAAGATCAGACATCAATTATGCACCTTCAGGATGGAGTTCGGGTGACATCGACTTTTCGTTGGTTTTGGTAAGCTTTCAGGACATCAGGCTGCACATTCTGTGAGCCTTACTAAAGAAAAGGGGTTCAGCATTGTCTCGAAACCAACCACCCCCCACTCGGTAATTACCCCATTACGTGTTAGTGGTGGATGGAACTGTTACAGATGTTTTATGGCGGGGAGCCCTTTTCATTTTGTCTCCCTGATGAGGGACAGATTTATGGTGTAACTCGACGATGCCATTCAAGAGTGAGATTCCAAAAGCACACACACAAACAACAAACAGATGAGTTGTTCCGGATGTGTTTCGTTTTTGTAGGCTCCCGTCTGGGAGACAGTCAGCCGGCGTGCATTCATGATGTGGTCTGACACTCTCGGCAGCGAGCATACCACATGCAGTTAATTTTGACTTGGAGAGCGGACCGGGATTCCAGAAAACAGTTCTTTATCAGAAATCTCTATGTGTGTAGATTCATGAGAACTAAAAGAGATTTTCTTAATGACCATGGCCCGCAAGGAGATGGGAGGAGGAGGTGGTTATTGATTGAAGAAGTTTCTTCTCTTGCCTTTAGACTTATTTGAAGTTTAACAGCCGACGCAAAAACCACATTTGAGACTGATAGGTTTTCAAACAGTATGCGGATGATTCTCTGGCTCCTTGTGGCTGTCTTCATTACTTCTCATCTTTAAGGCAGGAACACACCAGTTTTTGTTCGTCAGTTTTCTCAGTATGTTCCGCACTGTCAGCTGAAGTTGGTCCTCGTCGGCTTTTTTCGGTCTGTCGGGCCATCTGATCATTCTGATTGGCTGTTCAGCTACTGCCACCTGCTGGTATGGAAAGGCATTTCATTTTACGCAGGCGCAGAACGGACGTGCTACTTGGCCGTCAGCTGTCGAGCGTTGGTTTGGTGTGTCAGGCCAACTTTAGACCCAGAAGCTGCCGACGTGAGCCAATCCCGCAGTCTGCTTTCGTTGCCACTAGTTCGTCGGCTTTGGCTTGGTGTGTTCCTGCATTTTTAGATGAAATGTTTGATGACGTTGTTGCTGCAAGACTCAAATGATGATATGCAATTTATTATTTCAGCTCACTGCAATAGTGCATACCAGACTTTATAACTTGTGCTCAACATAAAATTTAGATGATGCTGTGATCAAATTATAAAAACAAAACATCTACCATGATGAATTCCTGGTCATTTACCTGAAAAGTTCAAGAATACAATGTGTTTAGGATAAAGAATTTTTTTTTCATTACCATAATTTTCTCAGTGATTCTTGTTACATTCTCATTACTATATTTACACTCTATTTTAAGTTGTCCTTGTTACAGTGTACTTATCACCACGTTCACACAGCAGCAGAATACAGTTGTCAGTCCTGTATTTGAGTCCTTAATACAGTTACGTTCACACACAGTATGGTTATTTACGGGAGTGACAACCGCATTCTATAACCGAACTCACACCAGTAAATTTTCAAGACTCACAACCGCATTCTCGGAAAAAACGCGCTGTGTGAACCGGACTGGACAACTAGTTGTCTGTCACATCATACAGTGTGAGAGAGGCGCTATGCTAGGGGGTTTGGTGTGTGTGGTTTCATTTTCGGTAACTTACAGCGACGGATATATGAACTGAAGGTTTTAGATCCAGTCACTGTTCTCCACCGGAACGACTCCCGCCGTTTTGTGTTCTATGCGCGACTCAAATGCCGTGTCATCATCATAGACTGTAAAAAGATGCAAGACGCGAGTGCAGCAGTTAAATGCGTCCGGCTGGCGCGTGTTTACATCGAAGCTTCTGTCGGTTAATTAAGATTTAACGGATGAATTCATGGCTTAATTGGATTCTTGTCGTGTCAAAAAGTGATAAGACTTTTCCGTTTTATGGTCGTCGCCATCTTTGATATTACTTTGGTCACTGTCGCTATGGTTACTGGTAAGAGAATATGGGCGTGACAACAGACAGTATTCGAGACGCTACTGCAAGTTGCTGTGTGAACGGGAAATTTCGAGACTCACACCTGTAAGTAAATGCGGTTGTCAATCCTAAGAATTGACAGTGTGAATGTTTAAGTACTGAGTAATGTTAACTAATACCATGTACTTACTATAGATTTAGGATTAGAGTTTGGTTTAGGGTTAATTGCATGTAATTATGGATAATTTACTGTTATATAGTATTATGTACCTTGTATAACAAAGACACTGTAAAATAAAGTGTTATCAAAGTATATATTTTCAAATACTTATTAATTTTTTATTGAAATGTATTCTTTTATTATTTAAAAAGGGAGCACAACAAATGCTACCATGATGGTATAAATGTTTTTGAAAACTTAAATCCTTATTATGATTCTATATATATATATAGTTTATTTTATATACTTTGTATTTATTTATATAGTACGCATTTAAGTGTTTTGCATTACAGAAATAAAGTATTATTATTATTTTCATTATGGGAGAAAATGCTTATAATTGTAATGAATTTGTCACAAAGCAAAAAAACTATCATAAAAACTCTTTTTAAATGAATAATATCTTATCTCTAATTTCTTAAAATTAATAATTTCTTCCTTATTCTAATTTTAGGGTTAAAAAAAGACCTGCACATGTTCTTCACAGGTTTCGTGTGATTCACCCACCACCCATCTTTGGTTTATATTGTCAGGTAAGTTAATATTACAATCTTGTAATACATAATATTAATATTGTGCAATTATTTAATAAAATTAATATTAACATTGCAAATCTTATAAAGAGGTAAGCTTATAAACTTATAGCAAACAGTGAGGGTTTTTTTTTTTTTGGAGCAGGAGAGTTTCTCTGTGTGACTGATGAGGCATTTCTCTTTCAGCTAAGGGTTCAGAGTTGTCAGGTACAAGTCTTTTAACCAACAGGGTCAGAGGAGGAACAGTTGACATTAATCATTTACCACTGTGACACAATGGGGACCTGAGAGACTAGATTGCCCGGTGCAACCAGGACTCTGTGAGCCAAACACATGCTCATCAAGCCCTAGATAAAACGCAGACTGACAACATCGCAGCTTAGTGCAAATCAATCAAAACGGATGCATTTGAGATTAATATAAAAGAATTCTTAATAGAATTGATAATTGAATTCATTACTACTTAGGATGACCGGCATGGCTTTTTTTTGTTGTATTTTTCAGAAATTGTTGCATCTGAAATTCTTTATTTTCCCATTAAACCTAGTGTGCCACAATCCCCTTCCTGTCTAAGCAGATATAACTTCTTCTTCCTCTTGCTTTTGTCTTTTTTTTCTGTCTCCCATCACCTAAGAATGAGAGCGAGTGAGCGAGCGAGAGAGCGTCTCTCCAGCCAGATATTTCTGTTTGCAGAAGTCTGACCTTTTTCTGAACTGTTAAGTGAAAGGCACTTTCAGCTGTGGAATCAGATGGCAGTAACCATATGCTGCTCAACTGATACAAAGGTGGGAAGGGAGGGAGGTTAGAGAGTCGGCATGCTGTGGTGAAAAGGAAAGTGTCGTGCCACTTCTCTTTGTGGTGGTAAAGGGTATGTTGGTGCGTGTGTGTGTTATAGTGTTTGACTGGATGTGCTGAGAAACACACAGACGGTCTGCTTTGCCGTTGAGATGGTGCTTTTACATGGATGAGTGCCATGAGCAAACAGAATTCTTTCCTTTGTGGACCACTTTGTATGAGAGTGTGTTTGCATGGGTCTGAGTGTTCAGTAGTGCATGTAAGTGGGTGGGTCTGCATTTGCCTGCAGATGAGGGACTCTAAATCTCCTGGTTGAGGTGTAATAAACTCCTCTTGACCCTTGGGTTCAGTGAAGTTGGGAAGCAAACTCTCCCTCTTCTTGGTCCTGCTTCTCCCTGGGCCGCTGACCGTCCCGTTTGACTGGCTCAGAGAATGACAGAGATGGAGAGCTAGGGCCAGCTGTGAGTGGTCAAATGCCACTAATAGACTGTTTCTCAACTGGCTATGACTCACCACCTAGATTTTACAACACATCAGCAAAAATGTCTTTAAAGCCAATTGTTGTACAACCCATTTTACTGTATTTTGACGTACTTCTGAATGGTATAGGGTATGAATGAGAATAAATGGAGGACAGGAATTCATTTTATCCATTGGGAATTGATTGGATCATAACAAAAGGTGTTACATACCAGAATAGAGTCAGGCCGAATGCAAGTTTGCTAAACACAATGCCCAAAGAGCAGTTTGGTTATTATCATTAACATTATCCAAAAGTTCAAGTGAGTGACCGCAAAAAAAGGAAGAGTAAGTTTATTTTGATAATTTATGACAAACTTTTTTTCTTTGGAATAACATGCTGAAATAAGTCATTCACGAAGACCATGAAAGTGCATTAAGAGCATAAAAAAGACAATTTAGACTTTAAAAGCATTGAAATGTATAAATACAGTGACAGAGAGATTTGAACCCAAATCAACGATGTCTGACATCAACAATAAAAGATAAGTCAAGCATTCCCACTACCTTTAAAGTTTATGTTCATATTAGTTCACAGTGCATTAACTATGTTAACAAATACAACTTTTGATCTTAAAAATGCATTAGTAAATGTTGAGATTACCATTAACTAAGATTAATAAATGCTGTAGAAGTATTGTTCGTGTTAGTTCGTGTTAACTAATAGTTAACTATATATGAAACCTTGACTGTTGGTCCATGAATCACATGTTGTTGTTGTTGTTTTGTGCAGAAATATCTCAATGATGTGTTTGAGAAACAACTTACACTTCTTTAAAAAGATTGGGGTAAGTGAGACTTTTATTTTTATAAAAGGAATTAATTCTTTTATTCAACAAATAATCTTGAAAAATGTATCACAGTTTCCACAAAAATAGTATGCAGCACAATAGTATGTTTTCAACATTGATAATAACAAAAAATGTTTCTTGAGCAGCTAATCAGCATAATGGAATGATTTCTGAAGGATCATGTGACACTCAAGACTGGAGTAATGGCTGCAGGAATAAATTATATTTTAAAATATATTAAAATATAAAACCTGTTTTTTAAAATGGTAATAGTATTTAACAATATTACTGTTTTTAGTGTTTAGTGTTTTGATTAAACCTTAGTGTACGTTTAGTGTATGTTTGATTAAACCATAATAGACTTCTTTCCAAAACATAAAAAAACAAAACTGTTGAATGGTGCTCTGTTTTCTGACATTACTGCTTTCATTTGAAATCATATTATCATTATCATAATTGCTTTATGCTTTCAATTACACCTAAATTAGTAATTGTGAATGTGACTCTCAGTGTGTGCCCTCTTTCAACCCCTTCATAAAAATCTCTTCAAGATCCCATACACACACACTATCATAATCTGCAATATGGGGAGGGGAAGAGGGGGATGAGAGGAAGAGGAAGGATGTTAGTTACAGGAGCAACATTAATTCATTCCTCCAGCTCTTCTTTGAAGAGCACAGGCAGCTATGACAGGCTAAACGCTTCCAGAGATGTCACATTTCCAGCCAATCTTAAAGAGCTCGAGCCTGCACTCTTCCTTTCATGTTTGATTCTGTTTTCAAGATTCTATGATAAACAGACGAGGACGGACTGGGGGCAGGAGAGAGAGAGAGACAGAGAGACAGAGGGCGACAGGGAGGAGGGCAAGTCTATGCTGTCAGGGGAACCAGATGCCTTTGCAAATTGGCTCTTTGTCTGTTTCATAAGGGTTTGGAAACGCAAGTCCAAATTAAGACCTGGAATTTGCCTTTAGCCTTCTAGGATTGCAAGGATAGTGCACTGAATCCAATTAATTTACGTTTTCAGGCCACAAGATCATGACTTCAAATGTACAGTGGTTAGGTTAAACTATTCTTCACATGCTGCCAACACCACAGGCAACTGAAATCTATTCTGGTCACAAAGATGAATTAGTTGTTTCTGGTTTTAGAAGAGACATCAAGTGCCATACCAATGCTCCACTAAACTTGTTTGTTGTACAAAATAATAGTAAAAATGTTCTTGAAGTCAATGTAGATTGCAGTTTCCATACAATTTTACTTTAATTTGATGTATTTCCTGAGTGAAACAGGATATTTAAACTGTGAAATAATGTAGGCCGGGCTTGATTTTATCCACCAAGAGTTGATTGGATGGTTAAAAGTGGGCGTTACTTATCAGAATTTGAGCCAGACCAAATCCTAAGGGTGGCCCTAACAAACAAGTGTGGTGGTATTATGGTAAAGTGATGGTATTAAATGGTAATACCATGGTATTCTTGGAAGTACTGTGTAAGTCTCATGTAGAATGAATTGTTCCATGATATATTTCAAAGTGCCGTAGTATTACTGTGGTATTTATCATTGGGATTCTTGGAAGTACAAAATAAAGATATAATAATAATAATAATAATAATAATAATAACAATAACAATAATAATTTTGGTAACACTTTAGTATGGGAAACACATTCACTATTAACTATGACTTTTGACTCAAACTCCTAATTTACTGCTAAATAATAGTTACTAAGGTAGTTGTTAAGTTTAGGTATTGGGTAGGATTAAGAATGTAGAAAAAGGTCATGCAGAATAAGGAATTATTATGTGTTTAATAAGTACTAATAAACAGCCAATATTTTAGTAATATGCAAGCTAATAAGCAACTTAAAAGACCCTAAAATAAAGCGTATATATATATATATATATATATATATATATATATATATATATATATATATATATATAATAAATATACTACCATATTTATATATATATATATATATATATACTACCAGTCAAAAGTTTGGACACGGTAAGATTTTTAATGTTTTTAAAAGAAGTTTTGTCTGCTCACCAAGGCTGCATTTGTTTAATTAAAAATACAGTAAAAACAGTAATATTGTGAAATATTATTACAATTTAAAATAACTGTTTTCTGTTTGAATATATTTTGTAAAGTAATTTATTCCTGTGATCAGCATCATTACTCCAGTCATAATAATCATAAATGTTTCTTGAGCAGCAGATCAGCATATTAGAATGATTTCTGAAGGATCATGTGACACTGAAGACTGGAGTAATGATGCTGAAAATTCAGCTTTGGAATAAATCACAGGAATAAATTACTTAATAAAATATATTCAAACAGAAAACAGTTATCTTAAATTGTAATAATATTTCACAATATTACTGTTTTTACTGTATTTTTAATTAAATAAATGCAGCCTTGTTGAGCAGACGAAACTTCTTTTAAAAACATTAAAAATCTTACCGTGTCAAAACTTTTAAGAGAGGAGTTTTGAGGAGCTAAATTTAAGGTCATTGTATATGTGTTTGAGCAGTTAAAGAACTGAGATCAATGGGAAATGTTCTGCGTGGCATTTTGCTCAAGTTTAAGAGTAAATGTAAGCCAGAGAAAATGAGTTTAACCACATCCTTTTGACATCTCAAACCTACCCCCCTCCTCTCTTGCTCCCTCTTTCTGAGGTCTGTGGAGTATTCTGTGTCCTAACACAATGTTAGGGGGCAATAAAAGCCTTTGGGGAAACAGAGCTAAACTCCGGAAAAGAGGCAGTAAAGGGAATGTTAACCCAGGCAAAGACAGAGAGAGAGAGAGAGAGAGAGAGAGAGAGAGAAAGGGGGGGGGGGGTAAAAAAATGAGCACCCATAAAAATAAAATCATAAAAATACCAGAACAGTAGTGAAACATCTTTTCATTATTCTTAATAAAAGCCCTAAACAAGCCCTCAATAATGGGTAAGGTTTCATAACAAGGGACTGTTTAAATGTCTATGAATCTTGTTAAAAGATATTGGTTAGAGCCGTTACATGGTCGGTTACAACGATGGGTCACTCGATAAATCTACCTTGTGCTTCCTTCAACAGGGTGGATGGAGCACATGTTCATCATGATGCTCTGGAAAGCACGTGGAAGGTAAAGGACTTCATGGGATCTCCTGAGAGACAATCTGAGAGAGAAACCCCGGCTTGAGGGCAGTGAGGTAGGTCTGGATGCTGGCAGAGGTGATTGAGTTCCCACAAGCTGGTGGTGCAGCCCATCCCAGGGTTTTGGCAAAGACCGGGGGGCTCCTGGTGGGTTTGGTATGAGGAGGGGGCATTCCAGAGTTCCAGCCAGGCTGATCGGTGATTGCTACTCCTCCTCTCTGCTCTGAGGCAATGCACTGGCCCCGAGCAGCAGGATGCCCCCTGACTGGCATGTCTCATTAACTGGAGTGAGTGGTGAGAAAACGAGAGAACGACCCAAGGAAGCCACTTTCCATGCTGAACACTCCTACTACTACGGCTGCATAGTACGTTTCTTCAGGTAGGCTATAGTCAAAGGTGTAATCAAACTAGATTCAAATATACAAACAAATGCTCACTTAAAGGTCAAAAAAGGACGTGTAAAGAGAGAGGAGCATATTTGACTGAATGAGTAATGTGCAGTCTGAGAGGAAAATGAGATTGAAAGCAGCTCGCTGGCTCCATCAACAGGCTGCTGATCTGAATGACGTGCCCTTGGGCCAATTGCATTGCTTAGTGCAACAGCCATTAGCCAGTTTAGCTGTGAGACACCACTGACCTCTGGAAGCTGACACATCTTAAGAACATATGGCAGGGTGTTCAGTGTCTTTTTGGGGACTTAATTTAATGATTGTGGAGCTTTTTCATTTCATATTAATTTTATTTATTTTGGTGGGTGTTTGTTTGCTTTTCCAGAAGTCTTTTTATTTTTTGTTTTTTTATGTTTCTATTTTTTTTTTTTTTAATTTTATGTTAATATTCATTTCTACAGGGACAATTCATGCATTTTAACCATGTTACATAAAAGCTAAATTTCAGCTCTAGTCCTTAGGTTGCAGCATAGACCATGAGATTATTGACTTACAAAAGAGATGATTTATTAAAATACTAATCTACACATTGTTAAATAAAATGTCTAAACATTTTAGACATTTAGTGCAAAACACTAAGTACATTTCCCTTCCCAGAAGATATTTTATTGTTAAAAATGTTTTTATTTTATTTTATTATTTGTCTTTATTTTTTTTTTTTTTACATGGAAAGACATATTACATAAAAGCTGAATTTCAGCTATAGTCCTTGATGATTTATAAAAATCCTAATCTGTACATTAAATAAAATGTCTTAAAAAATAGCAAAAATTATACGTAGTACACAAGTGTGTTTGCCTTCCCAGAATATATTTTATTGCTAAAAACACTGCTTTTTATTGCTCTTGAGACTTAATGTGGTTCTCAGTTTTTTCGTTTTTTATTTTTTTATTTTTTTATTGCACTCATGATCACAATAATTTTGGTTCAAAATTTTGTAAATCTGTGTTTTTCAGCAAACTCCCAGGTTTAAATCCCTTTTTTATTAAGTCCATTGTGTATCCAAAGAGACATCGGCAGAGCAGAGAGTTTACTTTTAAAACACTGAATAATAACAATCCTGAAACAGACAAACAAAAGCTTTCCAGCACACAGAACTGTGTCAATAAAAGCTTGGATTTACAGACATGTCAATTTTATGAGTTGGCAGTCGCAGGACCAACACTCTTCTCTTACTGTGCGCTGGTCACATAAAATGGCTCGAGTGTTTATGTAGCCTGTGGCAAAGCTCTGCTCTTGGTTACAACAGTGCCTGCGTGACAAGATGTTTCCGGGTGAAGTTATGTATATGATAAAGTTGTAGTTTCACATCACATAAAAAGGAAAAATCACAAATGAGATCTTCTCAATTGTTTCTCTTCAGCTAAAGTGTGTTTAGATGGACAGTTTCTTGCTTCTCATATTTTCTCCCCTGTAAGTTTAAATGGATTTTCAGGAGAGACCTGTGCAAAGATACTGAAATTTGCAATCAAAAGTCAGACATTTCTATATGAAGTCAAACATTTCTCATTAAATAGTTCCAAGACCCAATTTTTTTGAGCTAACTCTGCTGAAAATGTATGCTTTAAACCAGCCTGAGATGGCTGGCTGGTCTTAGCTGCGTTAAGCTGGTTTAAGTGGCCAAAAGCTCTCTAAAATCAGTCAAGAGAGCAGTCTGACCAAGTTGGAAGCAGCAAATTAGTTTAGGCTGGTTTAAAGGGATGGTTCACCCAAAAATGAAAATTCTGTCATTAATTACTCACCCTCATGTTGTTCCAAACCTGTAAGACTTTCGTTCATTTTCGAAGCACAAATGAAGATATTTTAAATGAAGTCTGAGAGTTTTTTTTGTCCCTCCATTGACAACCTATGCAACTACCACTTTCAAGCCCCTGAAAGGTAGTAAAGACATCATAAAAGTAAATTTTCACAATAGCACCACGATGCATATGTGTTGTGTTGGTGCAAGAGCAGATGTTGTTGTGTAAACATGCGTTGGAGATTAATATTTTGTAAATAAAGTGGTAAATTATGTCATAAAATGTCACTTGGATTACTTTAATGATGTCTTTACTACCTCCCTGGGGTTTGAAAGTGGTAGTTGCGTAGGTTGTCAATAGAGGGACAGAAAGCTCTCAGATTTCATCAAAAAGATCTTCGTTTGTGTTCCGAAGGTGAACAAAAGTCTTACAGGTTTGGAACGACATGAGGGTGAGTAATTAATGACATGAACAATGAACAAACCCTTTAAGATGTTTCTTTCTTTTTTTTTTTTTCTCTCTCTTGCCCTCTAGGAGGGATGCTTTCCACATTCAAATAGAACATCTATACTTTATATCTTGACTGTATATTAACATTTCATTGAATTTGTTTATATTTTCCCTAAGGAATTACAGTAAAAAACATTACAGTTGATCTCAAAATGTTGCTAAGAACCACATTATGTCTCATGAGAAATGAAATAGTTTTAAGCCATAAAATTTTCTTCTGGGAAAGCAAACATGAAACTTCTGAAGCACTTGATGCTTAAACTGGTGATATGTTTTTTCTCTTACTAGGGAAAAAAAGAGAACTTGCCAGTATATAAAAGCATTACGCACAGCATTGCTGTAAACAGCGTTTTCAACAGAAACGGCTCTGGCTATATACATGGAACAGGATGGTGGCAATCTGCTTTTAGTGATGTCATGTTGCCGGGGATGGGGTCTCCCACCCCTGCTCAGCGGGGAGATTTTACAAGGGACACTATGATCTCACATACTACCCTAGGATCAGTGGTCGGCCTGTGGGGGAGTTCTGCAGTGCGGTGTGTGTTTCTCTGCCAAGCACAAGTCTAAGTAAATAAACAGTGGAACATTAAAAGCTTGGCCCATTCACCTCTGCACCGCTGCATTAGATTGTGCAAACATACATTCATCCACAGTTAGCGCTGACACTGTGCTCTGGAGTTTGGTGATGATCTTTTCCTGCAGTCTTGACGAACCACTCTTTGCTCTTTTGATGTAAAAAAAAAAAAAATGTTATCATTTACTTGCCCTCATGTCATTCTAAACTTATATGACTTTCTTTGCTCTGTGCAAGACGAAAGGTTTAAAGGAATACACACTCTTAAAATTAAAGGTTTCTAAAAGGATGTTTTCGCAGGGATGCCATAGAAGAACCAATTTTGGTTCCCCAAAGAAACTTTCAGTGAACAGTTCTTAAAAGAACGATTTTCTTAGTGTGAAGAACATTTTAATAATATAAAGAATCTTTTTTTTCCACTATGAAGGACCTTTAGTGCAGTGGAAAGTTTACATGGATGTTAAAGGTTCTTCATGGAACCATCTATGCCAATAAAGAGTAAATATAAAGAATAGGGATGATAAAAGTATTGTAAAAGTGATCTATATGACCTGTGCAGTTTGCACTATATTCTGAGTGTTCATAGCGATGAGCTTTTTGGTGAATTAATCTTTTCTGCTCTAAACAATTAATTAGCATATCAGAACTAAATCAGTTCTTTTAGTGTTATCACGATCTGTTCAACTAAAAAAATCTATTGTTTGACTTGAGAAGACTTGAAATGCAGTGCACAAGTAGTATGGACTGCTTCTATGGTGCTTTTGTGTTCTTTTCAGTGTTTTTATTTCAAGTATCTGTACTTAATCTATTTTTATTTTGGGAAACTTTTACTTCACCACACTCCAAAGCATAATATCATATTTTTTAATCCACTTCATTTTATTATTGTTCCTCGCTATTTCATACTGAAGAAATCTCCACCCAAAACCCAAACCAAGATGCGATAACAATGTCTGATTCGTGAACGAGCCGATTCTTTCCAATGAACCCATTCAATTGGTTCACAAATTTTACTGAACGATTCAATCATGAATCAAACTGATCCAATTGATCCAACAACTCACTGATTCAATTATCCAGTCAAAATGTCATCAGAGCTCGAATGGTATAAAAAATTTGCTGCCGAATTTGTAAATGAAAGTCAGATTTAGGTCATTATTGTCAGTTATTTATGAAATCTGCTGTGAAATAAGTATAATAGTAAGTACAATGTATAATAAGTTTTGGCAATAAAATAAAAAGTTTGCTTATTTGCAGATTAGTAAATAAATGTCTGCACTAATCTTTCTTAATAGTGATGACTAATAACTAGTACTGGCTAGAATAAATAATAAACAGGGTTCATCAACTTTTAATATGTAAGTACATTAAATATCAATTCAATTTCTTTTTTACTTTTACTCAAGTCATAATGAAAATGAGTACTGGAGTAATATTTTATTAGGGTATGTGTGGTTTTACTCAAGTTTTGTGTACTTCTTCCACCACTGGTACTTTCTGAAGCTTGAAAGCTTGGACCCCATGTGAAAAACTGACCCCATTTAAAAAAAAAAAAAACATCACTGCATTAATAAAAATCCTTTTGGTTTATCCTTTTTTATTATATATATATATATATATATATATATATATATATATATAAAATATATTATAATTATATATATATATATATATATATATATATATATATATATAAATAAATATTGTTTTCCACAGATGAAAGAAAGTCATTCAGGTTCGACATGACAGTAAATAAATCATAACAGTTAAAATTTTTAGTGAATCAAGTTATTTATCTTCACTTGTCTGAGAGAAAGAGTGAGAGAGTTAAGTGCACTCACCGCATTTGGTCTGTATTTATCCGTAAGCCGTTCGTTTCCCTTAATCACCTTGGCAACATTGCCATGGTTTAGAAAACCAAACAATCACGTTTCCAGGTAGATCCACCAGCATTAGTGGATGGAAAGCTCTCGGCTCTCTAAAGAGCTTGTGAATTAGAAACCGTACCTTCGTGCGCAGTGACCACATCATTAAAAGTAGATGCCGAACATGCCCTTACATATTTGTGAGGGTGCAAGCATGTGTTCATCTGTTTGTGTGTGTGTATGTGTGTGTGTGTGTGTGCATATGACCTGCATTACCCCCCCCCCCCCCCCCCCCCACCACCTCCCCAAACCCTGGTTACAGTCTTTCGTGTTTTTGACTCATGATTTGCGCCCTGAGGCAGACAGCAGGGGTTCCATTCTTAGCTTCCTGTAAAAAATACCTCCCTACTCCACGTCCTAATTAATCTGAAGGGCATGCCCAAGATCCCTATAAAATCATACGAGACTATACCAATTTCCTGGTAGTTGTGCCCTACATGTGCTTCTTGTTCATGAGTATAAGTTTCTTTTCCCGTGACTCTACAAAGATTTATGCCTCCTCGTGTTTAATCTTTTATGTATGTTTGTATTTATTTATTTAAAGTTTTCCCTTTGTGAGATTAAGGTGTTATATTCCATGATAGTGAAAAATTCTAGATAACAAGCATATGGATTATCCATGTTTCTTAAAAACATCAAAAACATGTGGCCCTTGCTGTTTTAGCATATGATATGATTAACCAAGGTTGTGTGTCTGTTTTAGAATATTTGTGTCTGAGAAAATGAGGGATTGTATGTTGTGTGTGTGTATATGTGTGTGTGTGTGTGTGTGTGTGTGTGTTTGAGAGTGAGCATATATGCATATTGAGTTACACAAGGCCTAAAACAGTCACGGTCTGACATGTAAAGAAACATACATTGATTTCTGCAAGCGCTCCACCTCCAGACAAAACGACAAAGCCAGTGAAAGAAATGTCTGCGTGAAACACAGCAGAGCCTCGTTGCACATGCTAGAGCTGTGTGTCATGATTACAAAAGAAAAGCATACACTCCCAAATCAATGGATGAAAAAATTAATACAAGTATTGCTCAAGTAATCACAATGCACTGATTCTAAAACAAACCAGATTTTATTCTCAATCATATATAGTTTGATAAGGGTTAGTAATTTTTGTACGATTTTAAATATTATATCAGAAAATTAAAGTGTTTAGCAATTAGTAGTTTGCATTGTGCCATGTTAGGCTAAATTAATAGAATAAAATATATACATTAACGTTCAAAAGTTTGGGGTCGGTAAGATTTTAAATTTTTTTTTATTAAGCTAAGGCTGCATTTATTTGATCAAAAATGGTAATATTATGAAATATTATTACAATTTTGAATAGCTGTTTTCTATTTTAATGTTTTAAAATGTAAATTATTCTTGCAAAGCTGATGATCCTTCAGAAATCATTCTAATATGCTCATTTGATGCTCAAGAAACATTTCTTATTATTATCAATTTTATTATCAATCAATTTCTTTTTTACTTTTTTTTTTAAATCTTACTGACCACAAACTGTTGAATGGCAGTGTGTATCAAATATTAAGTTTGTCAAATATTAGTTTCTTACTATACAAAAGTGTGATAACAGGATTTATTATTACTTTACATACAAAAAAAGTTAAATAAAATAGGAGACTTTCATTTGACCACATCTTGAAAGGATGTTGATGTTGAATTTGTTACTTTATAAAAGGAAAGTTGTTAACAGGGTAATGGGGTTGCCACATAATCTAGGGAAATAATTTCAAGTGTTTTTAATAACGCATTGTTACAACTTAAATGTAAAACTTTGTGTCAAGAGAACCTAGACTGGTAAAACTTTATTTTGATGGTCCCATGTAGACATTCTGTTGACTATAAGTAACGTTGCACCTACATGCAAAGTAATTTGTATTTGTAGTCTGTCTGCTTAATATGTTAACAGTTTTTGTTGCTCCCCCAACAGATATTCTACTGACTATAAGTAACTTTGCAACCTAAAAAAGTACACATCAGTAACTTTTGTTAGTTAAAAGGATCCAGTTAGACATAAATAGCTGCTTTAAAGCTGTACATTTTCACTTGTACAGTGCAGCCTGCTTCTGGTAAACATGCTGAAAGGTGGCAGAACTGAATTTCAGCTGGTTTAGTTTTTAAGTGTTTGGCTATGCTTTATAAGTGATTGAATAAAGGTGCAATGGCAAGATATGAAGGTGGCCTAAGTGCTGCTAAAACAAGAAACACTTCCCTTCCTCTACCCTACAGACTGTGACGCAGTCCAGATCCCATTCCCGAGAATGTGTGTGTGTGTGTGTATGCTTAACTTGTTGTGAACTAGCATGGGCTGCTGCCTCTTATCTGTGCTGTCCCTCAGAGGAGATTCAATCCATCATGCCTAGACTACAAACTTGTTCATTGATTTATGTAGGTTTCGAAATTGAACCCAGTCTTTAGCATTTGTTCAGTAAGTAACTTTTTGTTTAAACTCACTCCATTTAAGTTATATCCAAACTGCAAGCTCGACACCTTGAGGTGGGTTTCATGTAACTAGAAGGTTTTTATTGGCCTCAGACCAAGAAGCAGGAAAAGAAGGAACCTTGGCCAGGCCCTAGCAACAGACTACAGGCCTGAGGAAATGACTGTCGTTGGGTAAAGGCGAGAGCTTTGTGCTGACTGATGGATGATGGAGGTGACAGTGTATTGATAAGCAACAGTTTTGGCCGCAGCAGCGAAAATGCAGAGAGAGAACAATGTCTGTGGTCAAAGGGAGGAAATTGGGATGTGCAGTCGTAAAGTTGCTTGGTGGAAAAAGAGCGTTGTATTCTCACATCAGTTCTGTGCTAAGAGAGATTACAAATAGTAAAATTTTCCAAAGAAATATACCTTCTTTTTGAAAAATGTGTCTCATACTTAATATCTCACAATGTGACTCACGTGACTTTGTCTTATATATGTGACTTTGCATTTCACAATTTCAACTGTATCTATAAATGTGATTCATTATATTTCACAATTAAGACTCTGCATTTCTCAGCTGTAACTTTTTTCTTACATTGGCAACTTTATATCTCACAATGTGACTTAGCCTGCATATTTTATCTCACAATTGTCTGTTTTATTTTTTTATTCTGGGGCACAATTGTGCTTACATACAATTATTAATGCTTATTTTTACATACTTGTGTATTTTAAAATTTGAAATAGCATTACTGTTGGTGTCAACTTTAAATAGACACTTTTTTGGATGATAAAAACAGCAGAAACATCAGTCAATCAGTCAAAAAAAAAAAGTGGACATGCAGTTTTCTGTTGTTTTATATAATTTTTTGGCACATGATAATTATATTATATTATATATTTAAATTTAAAATTAACATTTCCTTAACGTATTAACTACAGCAGAGCCGTAAAATAAAGTAATTAGACATGATTCAATATTTAACAGCCACATTTATGTTTACAGGAAGCACCCACTAATTAGGCTTTTGTTCAAACAGGCAGAGTGTGACCGCTGATGTGAGCAAGACGACCATGGGAAACCCTCCTATTACTCATAGGTGTGCTGTGTTTCATGAAATTTAGTCACTGGAGTTTTAAGTTAGTCTTGATGCAGTCAAAGGTTAGATATTTCAGAGGGCACTAATCAAGCTGTGTTCTCCATTTCCTCCCCATCCGTTTCTTCCTCTCACCTAGCAGCTGCATTCTGTAAGTCTAGCCTTGCACTGTAACGCTGCATCCCTTTCATCTCATGTCCTCATTAGCATTGCAAAGACTTGTGCATAGTTAAGGTTGCTCACGGAGAAAGGGCTGGCCAGGCAAGGAGGGAATACTCGTATAACAGTCCAATAAATATCAGGTCTGCGTTTATTGGTTCTGAAGCATATTTGCTATTTGTTGGGAACACTAAACCAAGGAAGGGTCCTGGCGAAGTGCTGGGGTGGTGCTCCTTTCTGGGTCAGTGAGAACACTGAGGAAATCCACCATGACATTAACAGGCTGCTATAGGAAGTGTTGTTGGATTAAACCTACGTAGCTCTGGCGGGCGGCTGGAAAGGCGGAGGTTGAGAAATCATGGAGGCTGGGGTGAGGGTTTGATCTCAGACTTTGTGGCGAATATTGGCTCGGGGTGCCTATGATGTAGATTTTGCAAATTTGGAGGCCCTGACCACAAGGGTCTCTGTGAGCGAGAGGTGACTCATAGGTGTGGCCCGGCTCCTGTTCCTCTTCGCGGCACAATTATGCCCCAGGCACAGGGCGTGTCATCGAGTGGAGACGACAGAGTGTAAGGGTGAATCACTGATGGCCAAGTGCCGAGTGCCTGGTAGTCTTTCTTTCTTTCTTTCTTACTTTATTTTTTTATTTTTTTATCTCTCTAGAACTTGTGGCACCATGCACCCAGTGTCCAGTGCCACCAATGATGACAATAATCTTCACCCTTACAGCACTGAGCCAGCTGCATTCCAGCTATTTCCTTTGACATCACCCATTGCATGGCCCATTGCTTCTCAGGACCCTTTGCTTCTCAGGGTTAATAAGCAGGTAAGGATTTTAACATACTGTTCAGATTGTAACACATCTCTTGAGTTCAGAAATGTTTAGGCTAGATCGGCACTATGTTATTATTATTATTATTAAAGATCGCATATGTGCTGAATTGAATATTGTATGAATTTCTTTGAATTGCATTCCATTTACATTAAAATGAAAATTGCATGCTTTACTCACCCTCAAGCCATCTTAGGTGTATATGACTTTCTTCTTTCAGATGAATACAATTGGAGTTATATTAATAATCATCCTGATGCATCCACCCACTATAAACGTACTCCACAGGGCTCCGGGGGGGGTTATATAAAGGCCTTCTGAAGCGAAGCGATGCGTTTGTGTAAGACAAATATCCATATTTAACACTTAATAAAGTAAAATAACTAGCTTTTACCAGACAGCCTTCCGTATTCAACTGACGTCGCATCAGTTATGCTTGTTTCGTAAGTTGAATACAGAAGGTGTAGGACATAGCGTAAGCTTTTTGCACTGCAAGAGGCTTTACACTTTCTTCGTAAGTTGAATACGTAAGGTGGTCTGGCAAAAGCTAGTTATTTTACTTTATAACGTGTTAAATATGGATATTTTTCTTACAAATATGCATAGTTTCACTTCAGAAGGCATTTATTAACCCCCCGGAGCCATGTGGAGTACGTTTATGATGGGTGGATGCACTTTTTTGAGGTTCAAACAGGTCGTTTCTGTGCACTGCCGTTATAAAGCTTAGGAGCATCAGGGTGATTATTAAATAACTCTGATTGTATTCGTTTGAAAGAAGAAAGTCATACACACCTAGGATGGCTTGAGGGTGAGTAAATCATGGGGAAATTTGCATTTTAAATTGAACTAATCCTTTAAAGGTGTGTGGTATGTAGGATTGACAGCTAGTAGTTGAAATAGGTACTGCAGTCCAAATTCAAAATATTGGAGATCGTTGTTTCCCAGCCCCCTCCTCCTCAGACTCAATGCTCACGTGGGTTGCCAACAACAAAAACAAAAACAGATATTCCGAAAACAAAACAAAAAAAGATATTCCGACACGGAATGCACATTTCAAAGTAAAATAACTGGCTGTAGCATTGTTTTTCAGAGAAACAAATATGTGAACTTAGCATGTTTCCTAAATCTCTGCAAACATATTATGGTATTTTTATGCTTTAGTAAGGTGAAAAAATTACATACAGCACCTTTAAAATGGGTTTTTCATTAAATTCAATTTTGTAATTTTACTTCAAATCAAATTCAGTTAAAAAATGTTTGAAAATTTGGCCAAAATGAGGTGTCTGTAGGGTCAGTGTAATTATTTGGAACAGCATGTCTGGGGTTTGATTATGACACTTTAAAATGCTATCAAAAGGCGGCTCACTGGATTTTGGAACACAGCTATTGTCTCTTGTATTACAGACATAGTCAAAGTCAAGTCTTTTCTCTTGCTTCTAGAGCTGCAGTGTTCCCTTGTGTTCTTTCAAAGGCAAACAAATGGAAATAGCCGGATATGGAATTGGAATGGGAATAATCATCATACATTAAACTGACAGATGCAATAATTATATAACTATGGCTGTTTGATTAATACCTCATTCTTGCGTAACTGCTTTGTGGACCAAATATCACTTTGCTTCCATAGAGGCCTTTGCTGTTCTAATGAAAGTCCCGGGCCAGGTTGCAACAACCCCTTTAAGCTGAGAAAACCCTTAGTTATAATGGTAAGAGAAAATATTTACAAGAATGTTTCAACTATTAATGTGTATAAAATTAAAGTCAATTGGATCAGAACAACACTGGAGCCCATTGATTATATCATTGTATGGACAAAACCTGAGATATATTTTTCAAAATATCTTCTTTCGTGCTCTGCAGAAGAAGGGAAGTCATACAGGTTTGGAACAGCATAAAGGTGAGTAAATGATGACAGAATTTAAATTTTTGGGTGAACGAACCCTTTTAGGGGTTTGTTGCAATCAGTTGAAGCTCTTTAACTTGGGTCACAAAAAGCCGGAATGTTCCGGAAGGAGCTCACGGAAGCGAGGCTATCAACACGCAAGCCCCTCCACAGCCTGCTCCCACCCGGCCAACCCGCCGCCCAGCATCCAAGGTGATGATTACAGTTTGATAAGGCCCACAAGGGTCCAGGGCTCAGGCGAGAGAGCCCAGAGGGAGAGAGCGTGGGGGCCTGTAGGCTTGAGTAGCCACCCCCTCATAGCTGTCTCTCATCACGCCATTGACCCCCCAGGAAGCTTTAGATGCCAGAAGCGGTTTCATAATTCTCTTATCCCGACAAATCTGCGAGATAAGCTAGGAGGAGTTGAAAGTGTAAACGGAGCACCACGGACCTGGAATCCTATTGCAGACTCATTCTTTACCAGCCCGCCAGCATCGTTTACAGCCGGCATCCTCCCCCTGTGCAAAGACATAGAAGTACGGCTGCGGGTCTGTGTTTTTCAGTTTGTGTGTGTATGTGTGTGTGTGGTGGGCCTCTGTCTTTTTGGCCATTCCTACAGCCCTCATCAGGACCCTTCCGCCCGCCCTGCTCAGATAGTCGGAAATTTGATTGATCTGTGAAAAAAGAAAGAATGAAGAAAAGAGGGAGCGAAAGGCTTTGGTCACATCCTGTGACCGGTGCTGATTTCCTTTGCCTGAATGCAGCCCTGGAGTATATCTCGGGCTCAGTGTCACGTTTGTATATGTTTCCAAAGATCACTAAGAAAAGTGAATGCTGTGGGGGGTGGTGGGCACAGACCTGTGCAAGTTTAAAGTGTGGCCCTTTCTCTGACATAAATCTGTGTCATGGAGAGCGGATGTAGCTACTGGGGAATGCGTTAATTGATCCACAGATCACATGAATCGTATAATGGTTTAAAACCAGGGTTTTCAAGCAGGGGTCCATGAATATACAATGGGGGGTACTCGGAGAAGATATATAATAATAATCAAAATTTTCTTACATTTATATAGCGCTTTACATATGGAAGGGGGCAATCTTCTCAACCACCACCAATATATAAACACATTTTTTATGTTTTTAAATAACGTTTGCATTTTTTTTTTTTTTTTGAGAAACTTTGTTTAGGGGGTTCCTTTGTTGCCCCCAATCTAATGATCTCTTCCTCGAAATAGCCACTTCTCACTCCTCGGCCTGATGTAAATGTGCTCTCATAACATTGCACAGTCAGTTTGCGTATGATGCTAAGGATAATTGGCGGTTTCTTATGTGGTAATTCGTATTTAGAGGTGTAATTTTAGATCTTCTAACCTTACAGCCTGTAATTAGCTTTTATACCACCTGAGGTAATGTGAGTCACCTTTTTAGAAGTGGCTGATGTGTTTGAGGAGTTGTAAATTGATAGAATCATCCACCGTCCACCACCATGAGAATTTCACCTTTATTTTGCCAATCTCCTTGATTGACACACAAACTTGCAAAGTTTTATTGTTTACACCTCTAACTAAAGATGCAAATGATTCTAACGTTTTTCAATTGTTCAGTCGCCCTTCCCCAATACTGCTCTTGTACTACGCCGTGTTTAAGCAGGCCTAGATTATAGAGTGCCATGGCATTTCTTGGATATCACAGTAATACAGTAATGGCTTGGCATGAGAGGAGTCTCCCTTTAATTATGGTTTTCCAATTGTGCAAGGGCCATATTTTTTTCTCCTCTTCTCTTTCTCTATTCTTTCAGAGCTGTCGCTGTCTCTTCTCTTTCATCTCTGCTCCCACCTGATTGTGGGCTGGTGTGAATTTGAGGGTATGGTGTGCAGCAAAGCTAAATAACATGCTTGGAAACTAAGACTCTTACACGCTACACTCTTTATATAATGAGACTTCAAACCTGTAGTCTCGTTTCTCACAGGCATACACACAATGTCTATCCGGCTGTCCTGTGATTCATTTGGGACGTGTCAAAGCAGTCACCTCTTTTGGCTTCGGGATTATTGCAAGCAAATCCAGTCTGGTGTATCCTCGTTAAATGTGACGAGTGATTTATTGATTTTCTCACAATAATTAGTACAATTGACTCCTTGTATTTTATTGCATGTACTATCTATCTGTCTATCTATCTCTATCGCACGTCCTGAGTTTGCAGAGCTGATGCGTTCCTGGGTCAACATATTTTGTTTATCCTGGAACAACATTCTTGTTCAAAAATGTACTCCTATCCCTACCCCTAAACCTAACCCTACCTTGCCTAAACTTGACATGAACTGTAAACTTGTCCCTCAAATCTGATTGGTTGATTGGAATGTTGCATTTGGTGAAATCATGTTCTTTCTATCTATCTATCTATCTATCTATCTATCTATCCATCCATCCATCCATCCATCCATCTATCTATCTGTCTGTCTGTCTAGAAGAAACGAAAATTAAATAGATCTCATTTCTGATTTTCCTGGCCTACAGGAGAACTTCGGCCCACTTTGAGCTCATGGTTGATGAGCCGGTAGAGGAAGAGCAAGACTAGGAGGAGTCCTCTCTTACCCAGGGGCTGTCCGAGGAAAACTAGCCTGCTCGGAAAACCTCCTACTCATTCCAACTCCAGAGAGGGAACACTGCGATGATGTGAGTTCTGTTTGGTTGATAAACTTGGAGGCCTTTCAGTCAAAGAAATAAAGTGTTGCTTGAGCATCTGTAAGAACGACAATCCAGTTGGTCAGTTCACCTCTCTCCAAAAGCTTGAGCTGTCTCAGAATGTATGTTAATTTTGTTATATTAAGGGATTGACTTCAATCTGTTTGTAAAAGCCATTCCTATAGCACACACTTTACAAAAACAATTAGACCATGATGTTGAACATTCGTCATTCACTTCCACGTACATCCGCAGTCTGAAGTAATCTGTGGAGTCTCTTCTTTGTTACAAAGTGAATATTGCACATACCTCCAAGACCCAAGTGCATATGGAGCCCAGCAGCCTCTTTAGGTCATTTGCATGACCCTGGGCGGGTGAGGGTCTGCTCTTGATCACACGTCCATCTTCATAAGGTCGTCTGCTCATTAAAGCGCTTTAGCGGCTGTGTTCAGAACCGATAAATCAGTGGTGTAATATAGGGGCATGTTAGCACAGATAGTAGCCTTCTCAGTTACCTCCCTCAGGAGAAAACCGGCCCGGTCCTCAGGTCTTAGTTCAAATCAAAAAAGCTGTTGCAAAAGGGGGCCCTCAGACCTCGGTTAGAAGTAATGCATGCTGATCAAAGGACAGCTGGCTACAAGATTGGTTTATCCGGCCGGGATCAATTTTTCATCTGGGATACAGTGATGTATTCGCGTCTGTATGTGTGCGAGCGAGCGAACGAACGTGCACTGCTGTGGCAGGTGTGTTAAAGTGTGTACGTTAAGGTGGGGTGGAGGGCACTTTTTCATTATGAACCTGCACATCTGTGTGTGTGTTTTTGTGTGTATGAGCTTGCATGTGTTTAGGCAAGCCAGAGAGATGTGGACCGGGGGCCGTTTTTGGGGTGAGGTCTTTTTGTTATTGCTCAGTGGATGGTTCCTGCTAGTACTGGGGCTTCTTGTGTTTGCTTTTGGGAGTGCTTCCATATGCATGGCCCCGCCAAGACATCTGGCTGAGCGAGAAGGAGATCAGCCACGTTAGGACGCCTATCCCTGGCCTCTTTGCTTTCATGGAACATCTCCAAAAAAGAGCTGCACCTGCCTTCTTGATCGCCGTTGTTGTGTCTCGCACATGCACAACATTCACGGTTTAGTTTCCGCTGGGGGTTTTCTTGGGCAAAGGGTTTTAACCGTCTGCGCATTGGTGGGGAAAGTCTGTTCCATCACGTTAAGAGTACTTATTAACACTTCCCCAGACAGGGGGGAACGTTCCCCGCAGGATGGAAAAGGTCTTTTAATAACCTCTTCCCACTCCACGTAGGGCTCTCTGGGGGAAAAACAGATTTAAACAATTATCAGGCTACTGTACGAGACCAGCGCCCAGAGAACAGTCCTAAATTACAGTGCTTAAACTGTCCAAATGTATGCTGTGCTACCTCAAGGAAAGAACATGTTATGCATGACATAAATAATTGATATCAGTTCTGCTCTGACAGCACTGTTCTACTTTTGTTCGTTGTTCTTTCAGTTGCTTTCCTAGATTCTCCCAGATCTAAGAGGCACAATCGAAACGAACAGCCAATTTAGTTGGCGTCAAATGCAGGAAGTGCATTGTGAACTTTCTGCAGATGAGACTTATTGTAAGTCACTTTCTTTTGTGGGGCCGTTCTCAAGGTTTGTACTTGGGAGTTTGGAGAGGTTAGCAGGTTAAAGGGGGGCTGAGGCTGCACTGACGGACAAGAGCAAATTGATTGCATGTGGGAGAGGAAGCCTTTCTATTAAAGGTATTTATTTTAAAGATGTATGGCCATGCCTAAGCCCAAGCGCTTGCTTATTGTAAGAAGTCACTTCCAATCACATCCCAGTGCGGGTCCTGCGGTGCGTGCCACAGAGCCATTGTCACCCTATCGCCAGATCCGAGGCCTGCTCACTCCAGCTATTTTGGCCCCTCCGGCCCCTAACTTCTCCTCTCCTCCCCTTAATTCTTCAGGGCAAGATATTGGGGGGGTATTCATGCTGTTGTTAACCTGTGTTTCACACCTGCTGCTCAGTGTGGGGGGGTCACAGTTCAGGCTCCTCTGAGTTTAATTTACTTCAGGTGTTTTGGTGCCTGTACCAGGCCTCCGCTGCCCTGTGTCCCAGCCAGGAGCGCTTGGCTCCAGCACTGAAGCCTTTCGAGGGGTTTGTTTCAAGGGCAGTTTTAAATTGAATATCAGGTTATCATAAACATCATTTGCAATTTTATCTTAGCTTGTGGTCCTCTGAGGAGCTGTGAAAAGCAATTTTCTACTTCTTGGCATGCAATACTTTCACTCAAGGTGTGCAGCAGACTATATAGAGAATGCCTTATGGCTACCAGACAAAAACACAAGGTTGAAACTGGGGTGAAATCAACTTTGAAACTTTGTGAAATGGTTGTTGGCTAGATTTGTTTTACTTTCCAAACTTTTCAAGTTCTGCTCCAAATTAAGGACTGATTGGTGTGTTTTTGACTGTACAAGCTTGTTTTGTAGACTTTTCAACATGTGCAAATATGTGCATTGCAATTTATTAAGTTACATGATTTTTAAATAAAACTTAAAATAATTACTGACTCTTTGCGCTATGTTTTTGGCTAACAACATGATAAAAAAGTCCTGCTTTTAATAATCACAATGCACCTTATTTGTATCTTTTTATTTGACTTACTTTTTTTTTTTTGAGAAGATTTGTGGTTTTTATTTCACTTTTTAACAGTGGTATTGTCTTATTTTCTATGGAACAGCTGTGTCTATATTTTCAGTGAAAGATTATAAATTGAACAAGTCATCTTGTCATGTTTACATTTCATTCCAGTATAAGCAGCCTGTCCTTTAAATCAGCACATCAATATTTCTAAACTCAGAGTTGAATGTTGAAATTGCCTCCAATTTAATCAGCTCTATGTGCTTGGGGGCTACACAACATTCTTCTTCATTTCACTTTTTGATTTATTCTTGCATCAGTCTGTAAAAGCTGTTTTTGTAAAAGGTTTTCCCTGTAATGTCAGACAACATCCCAGGCCACGCAACACAAACTTAAGTTAAATACATACTCATAGTTGGTAGCAATTAATGCTTTGGGTGTGTTATGATATTGTGGAAACCGAGGGAGAGAGAGGAAGATGAATCATTGACCTTGGAGATTAGAGCACCATTATCTCATTTATAATTGTTGATTGATCTGATAGGCTATGTCTGGATTCAGGGGCTTTTTTCCCATGGAGATTAAACCATACTGTTTAAAGTTGTGTCAAACAACACACTCGCCAGAGGTCAGAGGGCAACCACATAGTGGTGGCTAATGGTAGCAAATAATGTCAATCATGTCAAATGACCCAGTGGTGAGACTTGTGCCTGCCTAAAACTGGAATGCCAGGAATGAGCTTGCTAGGTGTGCGTTCATGTGGGGGAACTGTTGTCTGCTAATCTTTTTCTTTCTTTCTTTCTTTCTTAGCGAGATATAGTCTATAGAGTTATTAGACAGGGAATCCGTACGATTTGTTTCAGACACTTATGCTGCCTTCACATGGTATCGGAATTATCGTAAAATATGAGTTTCCTGAAAATTGGACATGAACACCCTCTCAAGTCATAAAGCTTGGGGATAATTTTGATACTTAAGTTCCCGAGTTGGCCATGCAATAAACTTTAAACATGGCGAAGGGGAGAACTATTGCTGCTGTGACTGGTATTCTTTATTAATTTTCAACAATAGCTACATCGCCTTGTCTTGTCATTAAGGGGTTAGTTCACCCAAAAATGAAATTTCTGTCATTAATTACTCACCCTCATGTCGTTCCACACCTGTAAGACCTTTGTTCATCTTCGGAACACACATTAAGATATTTTGATGAAATCCGAGAGGGTTTTTTATCCTCCATTGAAAGCAACGAAAGTACCACATTCAATGTCCAGAAAACTAGTAAAAACATTGTTAAAATAGTCAACGTGACTACAGTGGTTCAACCTTATTCAACAAATTCATCTCTCCCCTGTCATTCTGCTATGCTGTTTTCGTTGCAGCACTTCCAGGTTCAGTATTGGTTGACGCCTGTTCACATGAGCAGCATGAGGCATGCGTGTGATGCTGACACAGGAGCCAGCCAATAATGAGCCGGCATTCTGACGTAAACACGGAAATGCAGCACTGCGCCAACTGCGTAACAGATTGACTGAGAAGAGGAAAAAATTGTTGAATAAAGTCGTTATTTTTGTTTTGTTTTTGCACACAAAAAGTATTCTCGTTGCTTCATAACATTAAGGTTGAACCACTGTAGTCACTTTGACTATTTTAACAATGTTTTTACTAGTTTTCTGGACATTCAATGTGGCAATTTCGTTGCGTTCAATGAAGGATAAAAAAAACCTCTCGAATTTTATCAAAAATATCTTAATTTGTGTTCCGAAGATGAACAAAGGTCTTGCGGCTGTGGAATGACATGAGGGTGATTAATGACAGAAATTTCATTTTTGGGTGAACTAACCCTTTAAAGTATTGCATATTATTTACATAATCATTTGAAGTGTATTGTATCTTTTACACAAAGTGAAAATAGCCTGTATTTGACTGAAAATACAAAATTGTCAGCAAGCTGACTATCTAGATAACGCTTTTTATATGTTTTTATGGTTGTCAGTGAATGGGAAGCTAAAAATCATTTTGTTTTTTCCAGCTCAGCCTCAAATGAAGATTTTTATTATTGTTTTAGTCTTTTTTATAAATCTGCATAACCCATTCAAATGAGTTAAAAGTGATGTGATGAATAGGGATTTATTTTAAATTAAATGTTTCCTTTTAAACGTTATTTTGAATTAGACACTAAATAGAATTAAATATTATGCTACATGTGAAACATTACCTAAGAATGAGCTAGATTCAAACTCAAATTGCCACATGATCACCACCGCTAAGCCACAGCTCCGACTTGAGGAGCACTGTCTGTCAGGTAGATCATCTTGTATATTTTCTTTTCCCAGTGCTATTTGGTGTGGAAGACTCTGAATTTGTAGATTTCTGGTTACTAAGCAATAACAAAGCAGATACACATAAACACAGAACCATAATCCCAGAGTATCTGCCCTTCTAATAAGTGCATAACTTATTAGAAAATGCTAAGGTTTGAGACAGAAAGAGAGAGAGGGAATAAGAGTGTATGTATAATGTGTGTGTGTGTGTGTGTGTGTGTGCACGTTCTTAAAACTCAAAGCAGCCCCCTTGTCATTGATATGATGTATATCAGTATCACTGTTGGTAAATGGCCATTGGTATTCAGCCCATGAAACTGGAGATCAGGTGTGTGGCACACAGTTAGGATGTTAGTGCCCGTACACACACACACACACGCACACACACACACACACACACACACACACACACACACACACACACACACAGATCTTTCATCAACGCACTACACTAAACACAGCACCATTGTACATTCAAGCTTGCGTCATTTGAAATATGTGCTATTTATTGGACTTATTTTGTTATTTATACACTCTAATGAATTAATGAGCAAATTTACAAATAAATTCAATCATGTCCGCCATAAATCCACAGCCTCCTGCTTGGCTGCAAAGACTTATGGGAGGAGGAAGTGTCCCAATCGACAGCCAGAACAACAGCTCATGCATGCAGGTGTGAAATGACAGTTTTATAAGTCAAAGAAATGTCTGCCTATGTGTGTGTGTGTTTGCATTAGGGGGTGTGTGTGTGCCCAGATGCAAAGCTCAGTAAAAATTCTTTCACATCCACATAGACAAACGCACATACACATCCTACTATGTTTGATCAGTTTATGGCAGACCTTTGGCACTGAGTTAACTCTGACAGATTAATGTAGGAGAACCTGCCAGCGGCCCTCTGCCGGAGAATCGGCACCCGGATAAGTGTGTATGTGTGTGTGGATACATTATGACACGTGGTAAATTCATAGTCTCTCTCTTTCCATGCTCTGCCTAACCTGACAAATCCAATTATAAGACAAATTATTTTGTCTGGAAGTGTTTGTTTTTGTTTGCTGAAAATTGGCTCGGACTGAGTTTGCTTTATGTTCGTTGTGTATACTTGTGGTGGTCTTCCCGTAAGCGCTTTATCGGGGCTATATGCTGAAGCTGTTTCTTGAATCAGTGGGAGATGGCTTTATTTTAGAGCATTAATCAAAAGGGCTGCTCGCTAAAACGTCACCATTAGTTTTTTTGCATAGAAAAAGATTTGTGTCGCTCTCATTTGAGCCATATAGTCTGAATAGACTTTTAAAAGACATATTTTGCACTGCATTCATATCTAGTGCTGGCTTGTCTAAATAAAGCCACTACATCTTCTTTGTTGGCTGGCCTTGTCCTTCCACTTCTCTAAAAGATCCCCCATTGTTCTAAATGACAGATGGCTACTTTATCACATTAAGCTACAATGACACTCAAAAGCAAGTATTTTTACAACCTGCAAGCATCAGTGACCAAATTTAAAAGATTGCTCAATGCCGCTGTTGACCTGATTATCGGCCAGTGGATGTGTCTTCGCCAGGCAGCCGGCCCTTTTAAACTCAGCAAGGTGCCAGCGAGAGAAGTTAATGAGCTTTAAGCTGCAATGCTATGCTACACTCACTCTCTCTCTTTCCCTCGAACTTTCATGTTGTAGGTTATTCTGAATTTCCCAGTGCTCAGCTCACCACATGATCAGCCAGCTCAGTGTTTTTACACCTGTTAAATCTACTGAGATGTTGAAAGGCTTTTTTAAGGGTGGCTGTTTTTCAGGGAAAGGGCTTTTGATGAAATAAGACTAGGTTTTTCTTGTCTGACTACTTGTTTTGCTCACAGTTATTTCATAACCTGCAGTTATTTTTCTTATTTTGTAGATATAATTAATGTTGAGTCAGTGCCTCTCAACTGGTTTTGCTCTCTGTGTGTGATTAAAAATCGATTCAAATTTTTATTTCTGCTCCTCTTACCCCAGTGACGGTATTGTAAGTTATAATAAAACCATTTTCTTGCTACATATACATACACAGAGTCATTGTGAGAATTATTGGCACCCTTGGTAAATATGATCAAAGATGGCTGTGAAAATAAATCTGCATTGTTTATCCTTTTGATCTTTCATTCAAAAAAATTGCACAAATATAACCTTTCATTGAAGTAAAACAATTGAAAGTGGAGAGAAAATCACAATTTTCTCCAAAATGTGTACATTTATTTAAGGATTCTTAAAAGAACAGCATTTATGTATGAGCATGTATGTATTATATATGGGATTATCAACCACATGAAAATATCTTCATTCTTCATTTAATTGCAATTAACTTAATTGATTAAAGGATTAGTTCACTTCAGAATTAAAATTTTCTAATAGTTTACTCACCCCCATGCCATCCAAGATGTTTATGTCTTTCTTTCTCAAGTCAAAAAGAAATTAAGGTTTTTGAGGAAAACATTCCAGGATTTTTCTCCATATAGTGGACTTCAACAGTTACCAACGGGTTGAAGGTCCAAATTGCAGTTTAAATGCCGCTTCAAAGGGCTCTACATGATCCCAGCCGAGGAATAAGGGTCTTATCTAGCCAAACGATCGGTGGAATGTTTTTCTCAAAACCCATAGTTTCTTTTCGACTGAAGAAAGAAAGACATAAACATCATGGATGACATGGGGGTGAGTAAATTATCAGAAAATTTTAATTCTGAAATGAACTAATCCTTTAATAGCAGTAGAGTATGGTGCTTGCAAATACAAGGTCATGGATTCGATTTCCACTTATAAAATGTTTAGTTTCATTCCATTGTATGTCACTTTGGATAAAATCATCTGCAAATCATGTTATTTGGCATATTTATCTAAATGATCACATTTTTTAATTGATTGACAGCCCTAATAATTATCATTATATATGTTTCAGCCATATGTGGGGGTAAAGGAATGGTCACAGGAAATGAGGCAATAGTGATTGTACAGCTAGTCAAATGGTCTCAAACTCAGTGTGCACGCTTGTAAATGTGTGTGTGCTGTGTTGACCTGAGGGTAGCTGCATGAACCCTGGAGGGGAAGAGGAAAGGAGAGAGGGAGCGGTGCAGAAAAAGGGGGGATTTGGCTGAAGTACGTTCTAATCCTGTGCTCAGCCAAGCAATCTCATGATGCAGAGGGCTTAGCCATGGCAGTGAAAGCAATCTAATGGCCAATGAGTAATCAACACTATTGCCTGTCCTGACTAATATAGTGAAACAGGCCAGGAAGGAGGTAAAGAGACGAAACAGTTGCTGGCTGCAGACTGCATACATTTACAGACCAGCATTCTTACACAAAAGCACACCTATGTGTTACATTTATTGTGAATATTTTAAAATGTTTGTACTGTGTCCAGACAGCACAACTGTTTTCAACATTGATAATAATAAGAAAAGCTTCTTCAGCTTTGCCATAGAGGACTTTTTAAAAAATATATTGAAATAGAAAACAGTTTTTTTTTAAATTGTAATAATATTTTACTGTTTATACTGTATTTTTGGTCAAATAAATATAATGCAGCAGTTTTGAGCATAAAATAAATGGTAACACGTTATTTTGATGGTCCACTTTAGAAATTAACTGTAAGTCACTTTGTAACTACATGCCAAATAACTCTCATTAGAGTATTAGTAGACTGTCTGTTTAATATCTGCTAACACTTTTATTTTGATGCTCCACAACAGACATTCTACTGACTATAAGTAACATTGCAAGTGCATGATGTCAACTTTTTCTACTAACCCGAAGCATAGCACCTAACCTTAACATCACAGTCTACTACAGTCTACTGATACTCTAATGAGAGTTACGTGTAGTTGCAAATTTACTTACAGTTAGTAGAATGTCTAAAGTGAACCATCAAAATAAAGTGTAACCTTAAGAGAGTGTTTTTCAAAAACATTAAAAAAATATTACTGACCTCAAACCAGTGTTGGGGAAAGTTACTTTACAAGTAATGCGTTACAATATTGCGTTACTCCGTGAAAAAAAATAATTGCATTACTTTTTATGTAAGTAATGCATTACGTTTACTGCAGTACTTTTTCTCGGATGGGCTGGGCTTGCTTGATTGTTTTTTTTTTTTTAAATAAAACTTAATAAAAAAGTAATATTTTGGCCAATGTAAAGGTGCTTTCACATCAAAAGTAAAATGAATAAGCCTAAAGCTGAAGGAAATGCAGATTCACGCCTGTACAGTAGAGGGCACAGCTCAAACAAACCTTTCAGCTGTGCTGCCATTCTGGATTGCAGAAGAAGAAAGTTCAACAATGTTTACGCAACGCACACAACGCCTCTGCCTCTTAGTCACGATTTCTCTCAACATTGGGACAGGAGAGTTGTCAGTCAATAAATGGGAAAACAAAGTAACTTGCGTTACTTATTTGAAAAAATATCTCAGATATTTTGTTGTAATTAATTACTTTACTAGTTACTTGAAAAAGTAATCTGATTACGTAACTTCCGTTACTTGTAATGCATTACCCCAACGCTACCCCAAACTACACACACACACATTTATATATTTATATTTATTGAATTATTCTCTCTTTATTGTCTTAACTATTGTTATAGTGTCTCAGATAGTTCATGATAGTAAGTTTGCGCCTGCAGTTAGACAGGCATTCAACCAGCTCTGTGGCAGGAAGCAGGTCTGGCAAATCAAATGAAGGAAAAAACAAGGAAAAGTACTCATTTGATAGGATTTATGGAAACATATAAAATGGCATTTATTTTGCTGGCAGGGCATTGTGGCGAGGGAGCTGTGAAACCATGCTTCACCCCCGCTTTAATTTAAGAACCCGTCCCACCCCTGCTCGAATGATGGTTTGATCCACCTGCCAGAGATGGGACTTGGCCAAAAGAAAGGATCGCAGAGAGATGGATTGTCAGTTCACAGAATTAAAAAGCAACAGTGAATACAGTCAGGTGTACCTGAATGGCTTTCAATGGCTATTATTTATTTATATATATATATATATATATATATATAAAATGTACTTTATGCATAAAAGACTGCAACTGAACAATTTGAGTTTTATGTTTACTGAAGAAAATGTGAGTAGTGCAAAACTCGCCACCCCAGTGCAAGGGTTTTCTTGGTGGTTGCTTGCTTACTCAAGTCAAACAAGCCCACCCGCAAGTCACTATGGTGTTCTAGTCTCTATATGCCCTGTTCCTCATTATAAGTCTATTTTATAATATTTTATCATCATACTTGGCTTAGCATGCACCGCTAATTAGGTTAAAATTACTTGGAAGCCATTTTTAAAATGTGCTCTTACATTAAATCCATTTTACAGCAATTACCGCTTCTAAGTTTGTGATTGCGACTGACTGGCTGTGGTTTTGTTACTGAACCTTGAATGACGAATATGGTTTCCTTTTTACAGCACTGCTCAGCAGGAACAATTTATTTAAATACTTTTATTAGCCAATGTCTCATCATGCAAATGTTTATCCATCTTTTTGAGTCTACTAAATGTTTCACTGTGGTCACTGGAAGGTTTTTTTATGCCTCCCCAACACACTGTGGTTTGGAGTGTGCATAATAACAGAAACTGTGTTTGTGTAACAGGTTCTTTTTTGATACAGAGCAAAATGTTTCCAGAATTCATGAAGAATGACAATTTTGGTCGGTCTTAATAGCACGGCCATTTTGTGTGGGCGGCTTCAATGTTGCGGTGGGCTCCGGTGTGTTATTCTATGCTGTTCATTGACTTTTCCTCAAATTAGTTTTGACGATTTTTGGCCAGAACGCCACTCTCCCAGTTGATCTCTCTCTGCGAACGCTGTGACAGGAGCCATCTCTCAAAGAAAAGAATGGCAGTGAGAGCGGAAGCCGGCTAACCTCTGTCAAAAGCACCATCCATCACTCGGCTGTTTAACCTAGGCCACACTGAAAGAGGGCCCAATTACTCCACCTAATGAATGAAATAAATATGTCCTCACATTAGGGCCCATTATGATCTCTCTCACTCTCTCCTGTTTCCCTCCGTTCGCCCGCAGAAGGGAGACTGGAATGGCGCTTGGAGGCCAAACTCCATAGCTCAAAGAAAGCAGACCAGAAGTGGCCTCATCATATGGTAAAATGCGAGATGTGGTCCATCCATCATATTTTCATTTTGTGAAATCCATAGGGTCTAATATTAGGGTCATTTAGTAATGATGAAGACTTATTGCATCTATGGCCCAATGGTTCGCTCACATCCTCTGATAGGTTGAGTTGTGGTGTTCATGTGGGATGATGTAAGTTTGAATCCAATAAGCCTCTATGAAGCCTTAGACATGTCAAAACTATCTATCCCTGATAATATTTTGACTCGTTTCAGCTGTGTCATAAGCCTGTGTGTTCAGATGACCTCTTCGAATCACCTGCAGTCCCATCCTCATCCCCTTCTGCATTCCAGGTGTTCCGACTTTACAGACATTTTCTGTCCTTTAAAGCACAATAAAGAGTTAGAGTGGGTTGAGGTAAAGTGCTGGGGGTGGGGTGGAGGGGTAACCCTCTGTTTATTAGACAGCAAATAGAGGGCCAGCAGCTTTATGATGTGGAAGGTCATTGTTGGTTAATAAATGGCCACATGAGTGCAGGCAGGTGCTGTGTTAACACCTCCTCTCAACGCTCCACCATTCATCAGCCCGGTGTTAATGAAGGTTGGAGCATTAATAGGTGGGTGGCGGAGAAAGCCAGTTAATCAGTGTAAGTCTTGGTCCTGTTTGAAGTACCAGGCTATGGTGGAGGGGGGACATGGGATGTTGGCCTCTAGGGGGGAATTCAGGGGCAGAGGTAAGTCGGGCTATTGTGAAAGCTGTGGGAAGCTGAGGGCCATCATGGTTTGGTTTTTTCCCAAGGTGGTGAGTTAAAATGATACATTTTTTACTCACATATTACGTGTACTGACAAGTAAACCATTTTTGTGGTAATCAAATGTAAATTCTAACCCAGGATGAAACCATATATTCAAGAATGTAAAAGTTTAAGAATTGTTGTTTAAAACCCAGTTGAAAAATCAGTTGACCACCATTCTGGATATTGGGTTAAAAGTGTCTGCCTCAATGTTTATGGTGATTAAATATATAATCTGACATTTAATTCAAAAGAAAATTAGTTCAACAACTATATTTGACTCACTTCAACTAGGTTTTTAGCAGTTACTGTTATTTACTTTATTTTTTAATTTTCTGCTAAACAACACTCTAAAAAATGCTGGGTTAAAGTTGGGTTGAAAGTGTACAAACCAGCAATTGGGTTGTTTTAACCCAGTGATTGGGTTAAATGTTTGCAAAATCTACTGGGTAGGTTTATTTAACTCAACTTTATTAACTCAACTATTGTTTAAAAATTACTGTATTGGTCTCTTAAAATGAACAACGAATAATGAAAAGTATTCAACCCAACTTGGGTTGTTTTTTACCCAGTATTTTTTAGAGTAAAGAATCAAAATATTCAAGGGTTTTTGTGTTTGTATTTACTCTGTGATATTTTTATTGTATTTTATTTATTTAATTTAATTTTTATTTTATTTTATTACTGAACCAGCCATTCCAGATACCAATTTGCTCATGTTCATGTTTTTATGTGCATTGTTTTTAATTTTTTTTTTATTATTATTTGTTTTCATCTTTTATTGACAGGATTAAAGAAAGACAACAGGAAAGGATTTGCAATCAGGATCAGGAACTGACATAAGTCGGACTGACATGACCACGATTGCTGAATGGAATTTCTCCAAAGAGGAAATATTGGTAGCATTTTGTCTTTTTTCAGTTTTGTATTTGCAGGATAGAGGAATGATGACAGAAAATAAATTTGATAAAAAGAAGAGAATGGGATCAGGAACTGACAAGAGAAATTTGTGTCACTTGTATAAACACCATTGCTGATTTTCATAGAGGAAACATTGGAAGTCTTCATAGAAAGAAGAAAGTTATTCCTCTCTGTCAATCTCTTTTTCGCTGTTTTCTTATCTGTCACACTCTTTAATTTCTATAGCTTGATACTGATTACTTCACATTTATCTCCTTGACAATAAATCTCAATAAGTCACCTAGCAAGACCTATCTGTGGACTAAATAATGCAATAGATAATCTCAGGTGTGCAGTCATCTGGTCAGTTTGGTTCAGAGCCCCTGTAGCTGGTCTGTCCAGTGTGTGAACTGCAGGGATTCATATAAGCAAAAAGAACTTGTATCTCAAACTCATCCGACGATATACACCCGAAGGCATGTGCTTATACATGTGTGTGTGTGCCTGTGTGTGTGTGTTCGGGGGTGGGGGGGAGTGGGGTGTTGGGTGTTGGGGGGTTTGCTAGAGCTTAGCAAGACAATGCGCTTTGTGAGGAACAATTCAAAAAAAGGCCAGGTCAGGAGAGAAGGTGGGGGGTAGTAGCTGAACTGTTTTCCACGCTCAGTGGAGTTACAAGTGGCCTAGCAGGCTCTTTCTTCTGCCTGAGGAGTTTGATGCATATCACCGAGCTCCTCTTTCGTCCTCAAAGCAAACGCTTCAGCGCTGAACCCGTACCGCTTAAACGAATCAGAACAGCGTGGTGATTGCACACCGGCTTGAGGTACACAAAGCAGCCCTCAGTACCTCAGAAACGCTACTAAACAAGAATCAAAAGTGACGATAACAACTTTATCCTTTGTAATTCTTAAAGAAGTAATTCAGGTCTGCATCGCAAGGTTTTGGTGCAGGCTTTTCAAGGGTTTTTGTGCATGTATTTGATTCACTAACCTAAAATTGAATATGCATACAAATATTTTTTTCAAAAAAGGGCCTGCAAGGGCGTTCATAAAGTTTGAAAGATAAATACATTTTACAAAATGTGTTTTTAAGGCTGTCAAAGTTAAGGTGCACTTAAGATATTAATGAAATATGAATATATTTACATTCAATTTCTGCTTTTTAAGGACTGCTAAGAAATAAGAAATTTTGATTATTTTATTGTATTGACAGGACTAGTTTTTAACAGTATAAGAAAAATGGGTAACACCTTTTTTGACAGTGTCATTGTTACATATGTTACATGTTATTATAGTAATAACTATAAATTATGCATAATTACATGCAACTAACCCTAAAGCAAACTAAACCCTAACCATGACCTTAAGTACATGTAGTTACTTAATATTAACCAAAAAATGTAGTTTTGTATATGGTTTTGTGGGAAAAAAAACAAGGATCTTATTCTTTTTTTGTTGTATTGTAAAAACATTTTAATTTATATGTATATACACTACCTTTCAAAAGTTTGGGGTCAGTTTATTTTAAAAAAAAAAGCAAAAGTTGCATTATATGGATCAAAAATGACTGTAAATACATTGATAATGTTACAAAAGATTTATATTCCAAATAAATGCTGTTCTTTTATACTCACTATTCAACAAAGAATCCTGAAAAACTGTATCATGGTTTTTAACTGTTTTCAACATTGATAATAATAAGAAAAGTTTGTTGAGCAGCCAATCAGCATATTAGATTGATTTCTGAAGGATCATGTGACACTGAAGACTGGAGTAATGATGCTGAAAATTCAGCTTTGCCATCACAGAAATAAATTTTATTTTAAAATATATTCAAATAGAACATTTTAAATTGTAATAATATTTTACAATATTACTGGGTTTTTTTTT
Source organism: Hypophthalmichthys molitrix (assembly GCA_037950675.1). Lineage (NCBI taxonomy): Eukaryota > Metazoa > Chordata > Actinopteri > Cypriniformes > Xenocyprididae > Hypophthalmichthys > Hypophthalmichthys molitrix. The sequence continues at coordinate 17,764,119 of CM075507.1, forward strand.
TTTCAAATAAATGCAGCCATAGTTAACATAAAAGCACACAGACACACACACACACACACACATATATATAAATCCTTTTATTTTGTAATTATTTTTAATTTTCCCTTGCAAAAAGATCATCATATTTGGGGGTCCTTGGCATCAAAAAGTTTGAAAACCCCTGTATTAGAGGACATTGTGGGATCCAGTTGAGAGGTGAGTTAGGCAGGCGGAGAAAGGCTGTACAATGGTTAACTGAAAGGAACCATTCTTTTATTCAGCAATTAACCCCATCTAGGTAAATAATACGGTGTTGTGGAATGGATATACATCGCTCCTACGCACAGCGCTCAGAACCCGAGAGTGCTTCAAAAAGCCCCGCGATACAAAATGATGCACCATACACCGCCTTTCATGAAGAATATTACGTAGAGAATAGTGTGTCATTGTACAGTAGAGAGAGTAAGGAGAGGGAGAGAGAGAGAAAGGGATTGTCTTGAGCTCCTGTGATAGTACAGATAACATGTCTGGATGCACTTATCGGCCCAGAAACCTGATCTTATTATTTCAAATTCTGAGACTCAGGCACTTATAAACGGACATGGAGAGAGAGAAAGAGAAAAAGGAGAGAGAAAAAAGACCTCTAAGTGTGACAGTGATTTTGTGGGGGTTGGAGTCTGAGGTGGTTTTTCTGGGAGCTTCATTGAAGTGTGGCCCTTCTCTCTCTCTTTCTTTTTCTGTCTCACTCACTCATATGCTCGAAACGCAGATATGTTCATCCTGCTTTCTCATGACCCAAGCCCCCCTTAGGACACACATAGACACACATCCCAGCTATCAGTCGCTGACTTAGAGGAGCTGTAATTACTGTCGATCAAGCGTTCCTTAGCTTCTCAGTGGAATGGTGGAGAATCTGATATGGCAAACGTGAAAGTCGTCGACCGATGGGTTGGTGGCGGAGAGGGGCCCGGGGCCCAATAAAGAGAGGACCTGAACTCCCCACTGCGACAGGCTCATCAGCCTCCAGCTAAACAGCTCTGGGGGTCTTTTTTCCCCATCGGCTGACCAACTGACCCTTCCGCCTACCCCCAGCAAGGGGCGTAGATCCTAAGGGTAGAAAGCAGACACACCCCCACTTTGTAATATTAAAAATGTAATGTTTTTATAATCATTAGTGTAAAGAACATTTCCTGTTTGTTTGTTCCCTTCAAGGTGAAATAAAGTATACATCGCTGACCCCAGTGCCCTCTGAAGCCCTCGACACTAACAGACAGGGAACCTCTGGGGCCTGGCTTGGAGAAGGCATCTCACCTGGGGCAAGTGTTTTCTCAGTCCTTCCCAACACTAGGAAACTTTCTTCTCCACTCATCCATCACTTTTACTCATTTACTAACAAATGAAGCTTCACTTTTATACTCCCCATTTGCAGGAAGGTCATTATGCAGCACCTTAATTATGCAACTCTGCAATAGTAAAAAATGAATATGATTGTATTGTAATTGAAGGACTTTCTACCAGACTTGTCACCAGATTTTCTTGCTCAGGCATTTAAAAATAAAAATTATATTTATATTAGAACTATATTAGATATATATTAGAATATAAAAGTGACAATTTGAAGGTAATTTAATATTTCTAATCTTTTGAAATGTTAAAGTTTGTGGTCAGTTAGTTTTTTTGTTTTTTTCTTTAAAATGCTGTTCTTTTAATCTTTCTATTCATCAAAGAATCATAAAAAAAGTACCACGGCAGCACAACACTTTATAAGTGACAGCCATCAATAAGAAATGTTTCTTGTGCACCAAATCATCATATTAGAATGATTTCTGAAGGATCTTGTTACACTGAAGACTGGAGTAATGGATGCTGAAAATTGAAATCTTATGTAATTTTATTAAACAGGATGAAATAAAACAAACAAACTAATACCACAAAACATGCAGGATTCATATGTGTTCAATTAATAGCTAATATTTACATATACTACAGATGATTGTGACAACATCTACTCAATCCAAGGGAGTCATTTTTTTTTTTTAAATAGTCACCTCTATGTTCACTTAATTGAAATATTAGGCTTAAACAGCATGATTACCATCTTTAAATTTTAAAACATGAATTCCAATATCTGAACATATATGAAATGTACTGCATAGTTAAAATATCTTTATTGCTTTTCATAATTTTTTTTTCATTTGGGGTTATATGTTTGTTTCACAAGCTAAACCCATCTATATTTGCATTTTCACAACAAACATACATCATTTAAGCTGACTAGAAAACACAAAAGCCGCAGATGAAAAAATGAGAATGAGATTGTGTTATGGACCAATGTAAATACATGAGTGATGTAAAGGCTCGGACGGTTGAAGTAAACAACCCACACGAAGATATCAGGAGAACCGCCATGTAAATTTTCAGCTGCAAGTCACCACATTTCTGCCTGTCAGCACACTGCAGTCCATAATTGCACATTCTGTTTATTTCCATTTTGTTGTAACACATTCCTTAAAAACAAACATCCTCGGAGGGGAAAAAATGTACAAGTACCAATGATTTGTGCAATATTTCTTCTAAATTGCAAAAGCAGCGGGCCAGCACAAGCTTTTGCAAAATTACATTTCTTCAGCGTAAGCCATAAAAATGCCAAAGCGTATAAACATCCTCTGGTGGATTTAAAAGAAATGTTTAAAAGTTCAATAATATTACACTACTATGATCTACACTGTCTGAAGCCAATGTTTGTTATTTAATCTGCGATTAGATCCAGGCGAAATGGCTCGCCTTCATAAATTCTGCACCAGTTCGCCCTTCTGTGAAGATATTATACAAAATACCTCGCCTGCAATCTGCTTTAATAATTGGTTACATTTCCATCTCTGGTTTGTATCAGACCTGGCTCTTCTTGGGCTCTCAATAAAGTGCAGGTTTTTGGCCAACGATGGCAAGCGCACAAAGCACCTGAGCGTTTCGTTTGGTGGAGATTTAATGTCTTGTAGTATAGTTTATTGTATAATCATGGAAGGCCTTCGAGAGCCAGCCATGGTCAATGGACCCAAGCGACATGCCCAATAGAGTGCCCAACAGACTGTGTCATCTCAACTCCCACAATCAAAAACAAACACTCTTGTTGCTTTTTTGCCACAACCGAGATTGGGTTGGGGGGGAGGGAGTGTACGCAGCCGAGCTCGGAGCGCTGAGGTCAAGTGAAATGTGCTCTTATACCCAGCTCTATTTATTTCTTCTACAATCTGGCTCTTAAAAGACATGAACTGTCTGACCGGGGGGAAATAGGGGTTAGACGTTTTCCATTTCTTTTTGTTGCACTCTGGGATCTGAGATACTATTACGATTCTGCTTCTGTGAAGACCTTAATTTTGGATTTCTTGTCGGGGCTTGTTTAATGCGTTCCGAAGATGTGTTTGATGTCGACTGTGTGCTATTAGCAGGACTGAAATCATTGAGGATTGGTTTAGTGAATGGAGTACGGATAGAGTCTTGAAGGTTTTTCCGGCTCTTAATTCACTGTTTTGATACGGTTAATTTTTCTGGCTATTGTTCACCTCATATAATCCAGCTACGTCTAGTTAAGGACATGCATGTGTCTGCAAGTCAGTGTTACTTTAAGCATTTAGTTTGTGGTCTTGTTTTTGAAGTTCATAATTTTCAGACCACTGAACCGTCAGCAGATTGTCCTTGCTTTGAATAATGAAATGACAGCCAATCAGTCACACCGCACTTTCAACAGGAGTCCCTACTTGTTGCCTTCGTGTTAACACAGCCCCTATTAATCATTAAAGAAACCAATTCACACCACCGGCGTAAGAAGCTCACTCATCCACATCCCATTAGAAACCACAGGCAGAGAAAACCAGCTCTCCTGTCCCACGCTTTAATGAAAGTCCAGTTTCCCTTGCCTAAAGGTACCTTGGTGAGTTGATGGTATCTGCCCGAACAATTACACTGTCACAATCAAAGGAAACAGACTTTAAATAGTCTGTCAAGTCCCATCGGGGGCTAATAACTACTCATTTCTCTCCCAGCGTGTCAGCGGGGCCCTGAATCCTCCCTTTGTTCTCTAGATCACCTGCCACTAAATAGGTAGCTTGTCCTCACACTTCAAGTGCTTAGATGTCAGAGGCGAAACCCCCATGCCCTCAGGGTGAAGAGGGCTCAGGGTTGATATCCACAGTGCCGAACTTACTGAATCTTCTCGCTCAAGTCTCCCGCTTCTTAGGTCGTTGGGTTTTCTGTTTCTTTAGAACCATTGCAAATAAAAGACAACAAGAATAAGCTAACAGACATTAAGTTGCAGTGTTGGGGTGTGACTAACTGAAAAAAGCAATGCTACAAGCTTAACTAACTGTTAAGGTGCGGTTATTTACTGTTGTTCGGTAAATTTATATAGAAATTGTGTGAGAACTAAATATTTCCCCATGTAGATTTCACAACGGGCTCAAGTTGGTTGCTTGAATTTGCCTCAATGACCAACGTAAAGCTGCGTGGTTTGAAAGTGAATTCTGCATGAGCTGTGCTTCATACATCACATCACTATTAACAATAAACAATGGACCTTATCTAAGCTATTTTCCAAATAGTGTAGCTTTTTAGTAGCGGCGTAGCGTAACAAAACGTTAAATTGCTGTCACGTTTAGCCAAGCAAACTGAGACATCACACATGCTCTACAGTATTTATGTTAAAGGATTAGTTCACTTTCAAATAACATTTTCCTGATAATTTATTCACCCCCATGTCATCCAAGATGTTCATGTCTTTCTTTCTTCAGTGGAAAAGAAATTAAGGGTTTTGATGAAAATATTCCAGGATATTCTGCTTATAATGGCCTCCAAACGGTTGAAGGTCAAAATGACAGTTTCAGTGCAGCTTCAAAGGGCTTTAAACGATACCAGACGAGGAATAAGGGTCTTATCTAGTGAAACAATCTGTCATTTTCAAAAAAAATGTAAATGTATATGCTTTATATAAACAAATGATCGCCTTCCAAGTGTTTCCGCCAAAACCGCATTTTCATATTCTTTAAAAAGCTTACGCTGTATGTCCTACGCCTTCCCTATTCTACTTACGGAAAAAATAGAACTGGTGCTGCGTTCGTTCCGTAAGCTGAATATAATAATGTAATATGCTGGAAAGGTCACGCATGACATAGGCGAAAGTACCGATCCAGTGTCTACAAAGCGAACATTCAAAGACTAAGCCAAACGCCTTTTACAAAAAAAGGTAAAACAACGATGTTGGATGATTTTGAAGTTGGAGGAGAAAATGAGGAGTTTTTCGACCTTTCCAACATGATTTTGTAATGTGTGGTGCATCGCAGAGCAGTACAAGATGACTATTTATGGTTAAAGAGTATATAATTTAAAAAAAAATTTTTTTTTTTAGAAAATGACCAATTGTTTCGCTAGACAAGACCCTTATTCCTAGTCTGGGATTGTGTAGAGCCCTCTGAAGCTGCATTGAAACTGCAATTTGGACCTTCAACCCGTTGGACCCTGATGAAGTCCACTATATGGAGAAAAAACCTTGAATGTTTTCCTCAAAAACCTTAATTTCTTTTCAGCTGAAGAAAGAAAGATATAAAACTCATGGAAGACATGGGGGGGATTGAAGCTAATCCTTTAATAGCTTCAATGTAGTTAGCTATTAGCTTGTAATGTAGCTTACTACTTTTAAGAGTAGTTTGACTGTAGTTTAACTTAGCTTGTAGCTTAAAAGTAGCTTTCCAACACTTTTCAGTTGTTTCAGTAATAAAGAGCTCTTATTTTCTCTCTGTCAAGACTGTTATTTATGTCTTTCCTTATACATTGTGTTTCTAAAGAGTCTGAGTAAACAGGTGCCACTGCTTGATGCTAATCTGTCTAATTTATAGCCCTATTATGCATCCTCTCTGGAAGATATAGTGTTCAGTTTAATGCTCACATATCACCTTCCCAAAAGGTAAATACCTGTTTCATGTTTTAGATCAATTAATGGGCTAACAACAACAAGGGGAAGACACGGAAGAAAGGAGGCATCCTGGAGTCTCTTTCCCCCCCGAGTTTAATGATTTGCCTGTAGCCTGGACATTTGGCATGCGTGGAATGTTTGTCTCCACATCTAGACCCATTGTGTCGGAGGAAGAGAAAACTAGAGGAAAAGATCTACGTGCCTATCTCAGGATGGGTGTTTGTCCATTTTGAAGCTGATCAATGAATGAAAGAAGATTATTGTTTCAAAGCATCCAGAAGGTCCTACTTGAAGCCAAAGCAGCAGCTGGTTTCACTTTACCTGCTTTATCGATGTACAGAACCCCACCATAATAGGTACAATTTCTAAAAGTTATTTTTCTTTCAAAAAATGCCTGTTTCTCTTGTGCTCTCTCTCCCATTCTGTCCCTGGGACACCCCATTCATTCATTTTTTATTAAACTTCAGCACTCCCTATGCTCATTTCCTTTCCCAGGTCCGTTCCTGTGGTTTTAGTGGTGGAGTACAGAGGGATCGGATAGGGCCCTTCTCACAGACTGACATGGGGACTGGAACAGCTAAACCTGGAGCTGGAATCTGCACTGAAGGGGTTTTGGAGGTTGGGTAGAGGCCAAGGGTTTGAACTTTGGGCATAATTCACCTGTTATTCAAAGAAACAATTCACACATTTAATAAAAATGCAAAACAGGCTTAGACAGTTGCTCTGTTCCAAAAGCTAGTGAGCTCCCCACGGAGGGAGTATTTTAAGGCATTATAAATGTGTTCCTGATGCAACCCGTCCCAAAAAGTAGCTAATTTAATTATGCAGTCTCCTAAGTTACCTAAGAAAGCAGCATCGCATGCAGCATTCACAGAGAGTGTGATCCCTGAATGCACTGCAATGCACGTGGTGATAGTGTAAATCCAAAATGGTGGACGAGGTGAGAGAAATTAACTTGGCAACATCATGGTCTGATTGAAATTGGAGCATGTAAATTTGCTGGGTTTTGAAACAGAACTAATGACTTAAAGAAAGATGAAAGTCTGGTGTTCAGATATTTCAAAATATCAAGCAGTCTACACTTTTGTTCAAAGGTTAGGGGTTGGCAAGATTTTTTTTTTTTTTTTTTTAATCAGCAAGGATGCATTAATTTGATTAAAAGTAACAGTAAAGACTTTTTAATGTTACAAATGATTTGCGTTTCAGATTAATGCTTTTGAACTTTCTATTCACTAAAGAATCCTGAAAAAAAGTATCATTTACTACAAAAATATAAAACAGTTTTCAACATTGAAATAATAATAAGAAATGTTCCTTGAGCACCAAATCAGCGAATTAGAATTATTTCTGAAGGATCATGTGACACTGATGACTAGAGTAATGAGACTGCAGAAAATTGCCATCACAAGAATAAATTACATTTTAAAATAAATTAAAATAGAACACAGTAATTGTAATAAAATTTCTCAATATTACTATTTTTACTGTATTTTCAAATCAAATAAATACAGCCTTGGTGAGCATAAGATTTTTCTTGCCTTCTGAAGTGAAGCAAAACGATGCATTTGTATTCGAAAAATATCCATATTTAACATGTTATAAAGTAAAATAACTAGCTTCTGGCCAAACGGCCATATGGATTCTTCTTACATCTAAAGCTCAACTTACGCGACGTACTACTGCTACTACCAAAAGACTACGTTACGCCATGACGTACTACGCCACGTCCTGCGTTACACGTTGCGTAAGATATGCTTTAGACATAAGTCGAATCTGTTTGGCCGGATGCTAGTTATTTTACTTTATAAAGTGTTAAATATGGATATTTGTCTTACACAAACGCATCCCTTCGCTTCAGAAGGCCTTCATTAACCCCCTGGAGCCGTGTGGAGTACGTTTATGATGGATGGATACACTTTTTTAAGCTTTAAACTGGTGGTTCCTGGCACTGCCATTATAAAGCCTGGAAGCGTCAGGATATTTATTAATATAACTTCGATTGTATTCGCCTGAAAGGAGAAAGTCATATACACCTAGGATGGCTTGAGGGTGAGTAAATCATTGAATAATTTTCATTTTAAAGTAAACTAATCCTTTAAGACTTTAATATCATCACTGAAGTTGTAGACACCGATGATTTTGCTGGTGATTTATGCATCACTGTGGATATTGCAATGATTTTAATACCATTTAACTTTCTAAAAAATGTCACTAGTTCAATCCTTGTCTAAATTATAAAAATATTATCAGAAATGTTTTAATAGTTTCTTTGATTTAAATTTAAGTAACAAAATGCAGTTTGGTACATTTCTGAGAATCAGTTCAATCACTGAGTCGATTCAAATTAAACTGTTTGCATCATTACTCAAAAGCGTTCTCAGAAATTCAAGTCTTTTTATGTATTAAACTGTTTTAATACCAAAAATCAATATTTACCTTCCAACAACTCACAGTATGAGCATCTATTCTACTACTAACAACACAAGGTTACATGAGCTTGCATTTTTTTATTTGTTAATTTCTTATTTTCTACATATAATTATGACACCTAGAGGTAACATCACTTAATGCCTTAGCATAATCCTTCTGTTGGCTAATTGGTTTAAATCTCTATTTACTTTTCTGTCACTTTGTGCCTTGATGTGTTACAGTAGGAGTAGGAGTAGTGAGCCCTCAGGACATACAGCATGAAAGATGATTCATCATGTAACAACAGTAAACTTCCTTCTCGCCTGCAGATGCCAAGCTGTTTTCCTAATGAGATGCATACCAGCACTGAAGCCTGTGAGACAGATTGGGCCTCCTGCTAGTGTGGTCCACCACGGTCAGAGACCTTCCACTGCCCTGCAGGCAATACAGCCACAACTACACTCTCTTCCCATCATGCTCTATTGCTGCTTACCTTGTGCTCCTCCCACCTCTGCATGCTTGACATCCTTACAGGTCAGTTAACCCCATACAGATTTAGGGGATAAGTTGAGAACAGAGGCTAGTTCTCTCAAATGTTCTGGAGGGATTTTTTTTTAAATTTATTTTTATAATAATATTGTAGATTTGGGAATTAGGAACTGGTTCTTATTCAAAACTGGTTCTGTTCATAATGTTGATTTGATTAACAGTTAACAGTGTAGTCTGATTTGAGACCAAATGACGAGCAGATTCTTTTAGTTAAACTAAAGACTCATAACTTAGTCGATTAGTTTGAATCACTCTAATGAGTCACTTGGACAATGAATCATCCAGGTTCTTCTTTGAATCTTTATTTGACCGTGAGCACTGCTGTTTTGGTATTATTTATATGCTATTATTGTAGGCTATTTATTCATATTTTGAATTAGCTTTTATTTTTACATTTTCACATTTCTTTTTAATTTGAGTAATTTGAGCTTTTGTCAGTTTAATTAGTTTTTTATATTTATTTTTAATTAATTTTTATTTTGCTTTTAATTTGAGTAATTTTAGTACTTCAAGTTAAATTTATTTATTTAATTTTTTATCTGAAGTTTTTCATCTAAGCTTTATTTCAATTACTAAAAGCTATTTTTAATAGTTTTAGTTTAGTTAACACTGTTTGTGATGCTTAAATCAATATAATATGAACTGATCGTTCACATTACTACATGTATTTAATGCTTTATTTAATAGATTAATGGCACTTTAATATTGTGTTTTTAATGCACTGTAAACATGAATAAGTTGGCAAAACTCAAATGTTGTACTCATACATTTTAATTGCTCTTAACTTGAAATTTTGTGGAAAGTTAATTCATACATTTAACTTAAAATTATCATGTAATCTCAATTTATATTTTTAGCAGTGGAAATTTACCTAGCTATAACTAGCTAATTCAGCAAATTCTAGTTGGTGACACAATGCTTTTATAACATTAGCATAACATAGCAAATGTAAAGTACGCCAAATTAGATCTTTTATCTTATTACTGTTTCTCAAACTAAACTCATGCTCCACTCGTCACCATGATGGTAACCCCTCAAAAAAAAAAACACATGACAGAAACTCTTCTAAATTGGGATAGCAAAGCATTAAACACTACTAAATCCCCTACTTATCATTAATATTGCACAAAAAACATTATACAACACTTAATTTGCATTTATTCTCCCTTTCAAGTGTCATGGCCAAGCATGCTGGGACATAGAAATCCCTGCCCAGTTTCAGGTAAATTGAAATTTGTCTAAATTAAAAGAAACAAAACTCAAAACAAGTTCAAAGAAAGTTCTAAATACTCATAAAAGTCAATTAATTTATTTAATTTGAGTTTGCACTACTCAAACCAATTAATTATTTTGAGTGTTAGGGTTTACAGTGTGTTGTAATTTAATTTTTTTTTTTTTTATTCCATATCCACCTTATTCCTGACTAGCCTACTGCGTTTCGAATTATGGGTTGCACTTCCGGTTTGGGGAACTTCCATTCAAAAACACTGAAACGAATCCTTTAAATCATAAGGTTGCCCTATAAATAAAGCTTATCCGTCAGTTTGAATGAATAAGCTGTCAATTTTTCTTTCATGTTTTATTTTCAGACATCTTGAGAATGATGTGACGCTTAGTATTTTAACGTAACATGTTATAACAAGAATATCTATGGCGAAAGCTCTTTTCAGTCGCTGCTTTCTATCCTCGTGATTATTTTCTTTTGTCTCTTTGCATACCATTGTAATAGTATGAAAAAGGACAACATATGCTGCACATTTGTGGTCTGTTCTCCCGATGTAATTTACGAGATATCCCATTAATAATTCACTGGAATGCATGAAGAATCTCTCGTTTTTCTCCTCAAATCCTCACGTCTCTTTCCAGGTTTGTTTTCACAGGTAAATACAATTCATTATCTGTAAAAATGATGGAAATCACTTTGAAATAGTATCACACAATGTTGAAGTTCATGAACATTTTTATTAAGGCAATGTATATTACATAATACAGATATATATCACTATAGTTATATTTAACCCGTTCGTTATTGCTGTGGAAAGAATCATGCTTTTTCATGGCCTGTTGAAAGTACCTTGTTGATGCTTTTACACTTTTAAATGTCCTTTTAATGTTCGTTGGTTGAAGGGTGAGCAGAATATTGTTATCTCATTGTACCCAGTTTAAAAAAAAAAACGTATTATTGCATTCATAGAGCGAGCCTTTCACTGACTGTTTACAGCTTAACGGAAGTTGCACCCATAATTCGCGCAAAGCGTCATGGGACGTAGGAAAAAGGTGGATATAGACAAATGATTGCTTCCTCAAAAGTATTAAAGGAATAGTTATTATAATTATTGAGGAACCAGAGCTGTTTAGTGTAATCAGAATCTGAACCAGATTTCCATTTCTTGTGAATAGTCCTATCATATTGAAAAAGATCTTCCTGTGCTTCAAATGTGCAGCATGATGAGTTGGAAACATTGGTTCAGTGTCGCACTGGTTCAGATCGTTCAAATTGTTTAATTGATTATGAAATGCCAGGTTTAGCTGTGACCCAGTTTTGTGGTTGTGAGTGCGTTTACAAATGCCCAGTTTTGTGGGGTATTGATTTCCACAACCTGAGTCACTAGGGAAAAACAGCTGCTGGAAATTCCAGACTGCTTGTAACTTTCTTCAGAACATGACATTTAAAAGAAAACATTCTAGAAAAGACCACATGAGAACAACCGCTAAATTCTGCCTTTGTGCGTGACCTCTCGCTGGCTCGAAAAGCGCACTCTCTGACTTTCCACTGGCCTGGTAATGATATGTCAATATCATAAGTCATATGCAGTGGTATCGCAAAGCTTGAAGCTGTAGAAATCATAGTTTATACCTATTTATTCCCATTTTGAATTAATCTCTTTGATGTGGCTTGTTCATAATCCACTTTACCACTATTGAAGAGTTGCAAAGTTCCCTCTCTTTAGTCATGACTTAAGTCTGTCTGTTGAAGTTAAAGGCTGGATTTCATCCTTTGTTTCAGGATTTGAAATTACAAATGCACCGAATGGCAACACTCCAAAAACGATCCTTATCCAATCGCACAAACCCTACAGTGACCGTCTGTTCCGATGGATTTCAACTTTATTTTCTTTGAAGACTTAACCCAAACAAGAGATTTCATTTATTTTCCTTCCAAGGGAGTGTACACTTTGGGATATTGTCTGGCATGCTGATTGTTTTGGAGGAGTTTCATTGTGTGAAATCTTTCCCTTGCCTAAAACAACAGAATGTGGGAAAAGGTGGGGGGTTTGCCCACTTTTGCCTTTCTTGATTTCCATCCAAGTTTGCTGCAGTTAATGTGGTTACAGGCAGGGCCTGGCCAGTTTTCTCTCCTGCTGAGCTATATCGAAATGTGCATTTTTTTTTTCCCTCTCCCCCCACTTCAATTTCATATGTCACAGTATCCGGGGGTGGACTCAGAATGAATGATATTTGCAGGTATGAACTGTAATCCCAGTAAAGTATTTTCTCACCATGGAGCGGCAGTTTATATACGCATCCCACAAGGGTTATGTTCCCTTATAATACTTGTTTTCTAAAATCATTTGTTTTACTAATGCACATGATAACATTGCACAATTTAGAGTAAATTACACTGCTTGTGTATGATATCGCATTGTAGGTTGAAAAGGTGAAATGTAATGATTGCACAGAAGCTTGTACTTTGTAATTGTGCTAAATATCAGATCGTTCCATGTTAAAAAGTTAGATCACCCAAAAATGAAATTTCTGTCATAAAGTACTGCGTCATCCTGCTCATGTGAACAGTGTCGGCCAATACTGAGCCGGCGTTCTGATGCAGAACCTGGAAGTGCTGCGACGTAAAAAGTGTCGGAGAATAACAGGGGAGAGTCGAATTTGTTGAATAAAGTCATTATTTTTGTTTTGTTTTTGCGCACAAAAAGTATTCTTGTCACTTCATAACATAAAGGTTGAACCACTGTAGTCACGTTGACTATTTTAACAATGTTTCAACTTTTCTGGACCTTGAATGTGGTAATTTCGTTGCTTTCTATGGAGGATAAAAAAAACCCTCTCGGATTTCATCAAAAATATCTTAATTTGTGATCCGAAGATGAACGAAGGTCTTACAGGTGTGGAACGACATGAGGGTGAGTACAGAAATTTCATTTTTGGGTGAACTAACCCTTTAAAAGGGTCATAACGTTTTTTTTATTATTTTAAAATTATTCTTGGGGTTCACTTATAATGTTAATAAAGTTTTTTTGCACAAAAAAACAAACAAACAAACAAAACAAATATATATGTGGAAAAACAATTATTTTCAACCCTCATTCTGACCCCCTGTCTGAAATTATACATTTTTAAGGGACTGCTCCTTTCAGTAAACGGCCGCTGTTATGATTGGCTAATGTCATTGCATAGGAAACTGTATCAACACCCACTCGCTATTGCCTGTGAGCAAGTGTTTTGAAAACATTATCCATATAAAACTATCATTTACACACAAAGCATTATGAAATCATTTACTTGTGATCCAGTACAGTTGGCTGCTTCATCTTTCAACAAAAGTTTCTTTGCAAACTCTCCATTATACTGTGCCTCGATTATAAAATAAAATGATCCGAACAAACATATAATCCTCTGACAAGACCCAGGGTGCCATTAAAATAAACCAACTACTTGTTTCCGACGCTGGGATCCTTCTGATATCTATGCAGTTTTTGAAGTCAGTGGATGTAAGGTTGTTGTTGTACTCTTGTTCTGTGTACTTTCCAAACATAGTTGGCTTTATTCACCCTTGTCAGTGCATTTGGGGAGCACAAGCTATGGATTGTCTGTCTAGGGTGGGAAAAGGTCTGAATCTTCTCACTTCAGACATCGACCCAGGTCAGATCCTAACAGTTCCTCTCTATCCAGAGGAAAAAAAGTTGTTCCAAATGTTCTGGAGGAGTCGGGAGTGTGTGTGATGTGTGTTAAATAGCTGAGGCTGCACTCCTGAATTTAAAAATGAATTATCTCTGGGAACGGGAATAAATTTCTGCTGGTGGCTTTTTGGTCCACTGTCTCACACTGAACTAGTGAAATGATGTTCAACAGATACAATTACAGAAAAAAGAGGAAACACAACTTGTCTTCACGCTCTGCCTTAAGCAAGCCCAGCGCTGTTCACGGCCCAGCTCCTGATTAATTGTGCAGCTTTGGATTTGTGAGTCCGTCTGTTTTTCCAGATGAGGTTAGTGTTACTGGGAGAGAGAAAGAGTGAAACTGAACAAGAGAATGAGACAGACACAATGGCTATGTTCCAAATAGCAAACTTCATACTACACTTACAATACTGCAAGGATGCATACTGTGGGCAGTAAATCAATTTTTCTGTATGCAATTTACTAAAATGTTTAGTATAGAACCTTTTAGCAGTGGTGAACAGTAATGAAGTATTTTTACTTCCTTACTGTACTTAAAGGATTAGTTCTTTAAATGAAAATTACCCTAAACTTTACTCACCCTCAAGCCATCCTAGGTGTATATGACTTTCTTCTTTCTGATAAACACAATTGGAGATATATTAATGATGCATTCGAGCTTTATAATGGCAGTGAGCAAGACAAATGAGTATAAAGCTGAAGAAAGTGCCTCTATCTACATCCATCATAAACTTGTACTCCACATGGCTCCGGGGGGTTAATAAAGGCTTTCTGAAGCAAAACGATGCGTTTGTGTAAAAAAAAAAAAAATCCATATTTAACAAGTTAAAAAGTAAAATATCTAGGTTCTGCTAGATGTTGGCCAACGTTTTGGTGGTTGCACCAGCTAACAAATTTTGATCGCACCGGCAAGAAAAATGGTCGCAAAATGCGACCATTTAGTCGCAGTCTGGAGCCCTGAATTTATTCTTTTATTTGTTTCATATGCAGTGTATCTATGCAGGAAGCAAGTATATAATTTTGAACAGCCAGAACAAAGTTATTTCCTGATTAATCTACTCATTGGTTACTACAGCGATGAATTCCTCCTTGTAACTGTGCACTGAACAATTTATGTACAACTAAATCAACGGTCATTAATTCCAGTTTACTGTTTAATTGCATTCAGCTGGAGCTTGTCATGTTTTCATGAAAGGGGAAGCATGCTTGGAATATCCCCTCTCTCTCTCGCTCACACACGCTCAGAGGTATGAAGGTACAGCAGGTGTGTGCCGTGGTGTTGTGTTCGTCTCTCCCGGGGCTCCCTCTGCCTCACACTTTCCACCCCATACTGGAATTTTACAAAATGCGTCTGTACATTACGCTGCTGTGTTATCGCTCCAGAGGCATCCCTAACTGTCTTTGACACATAACATTTGGGAAAAAATGCACAGAAAACATGATGAAAGTAAGAGCAGTGTTAGTGTTCATCTGTGCGGATGTGTTTGTGTTAGAGCTCTCACCGTGGCTGCATAAAGCTTAGGTTAATTTTGTGAAACTGTAAAAAATCAACTGCTTTCACAAGAGTCAAATTCAATCTCGGACGGGGCTCTGAGATGTTAAAGAATTCTGTGGCCCCAGACCTCACAATGAGGGATCTATTACACCGACTACCAAAGAAATGTTCTTTTAATTAGCCACATTTATCTTTTTTTCTATGTTTTGACAGAATTTCTTACATAAACATACAGCACAAAGAGAGACAGACACACAAAGCATGCTCATTTTTATGTTTGACAGAGCCACTCGGAACAAAAATAAAGGTGACCTTGCTGTGCCGTTTCAGACCGTAATGGGTTGCTCTGTTTCATGCGTGAGGTCATATCAGCAGCACCTGTAAGTACATAATAACAGATTAAATGGGTGAACCTGAAAGGCCCTATGAAGTCAAAAAAAGAGTTTTGTGGCTTTTAGTCCATGTGTGTTAACTTTGAGGGCATCTTCATGCTAGTGTATTTCTAAGCATTGACTACATACTACATTTACTTTTATGTGTGATATGCTATTCAGTTCTTTTTTTCTTCTTGGAAAATGATACAAAAATACTGATGATGTAACAGTCTTGTTCTGTCTTGGTTTCGTTTTTCCTGTTTGCCTTTTTTAGTTCTCATTGCTGCACTCTATGGAACTATGGACAAAAAGCCTATGGAAGCTAGATTCCGGTATTGGAATAAAACAATTTAAAAGATAATTGCAACTTTTTATCTAACAATTCTGACTTATTTTCTCACAATTGCGAATTCTGAGATATAAACTTGCAATTGAGTGTTATAAAGTCCAATTCTGAGGGGGAAAAAAGACTTACTTTTTTTCTCAGAATTGCAAGTTATATCTTGCAATTTTGACCTTATAGCATGCAATTGCGACTTTATATCATGCAATTCTCACTTTATAAATCAAAATTGCTAGTTTATATCACGCAGTTCTGACTTTATAACTCACAATTGCGAAATTATATCTTGCAGTTCTCTGAAAAAAGTCAGAATTGCGAGATGTAAACTCACAATTGCGAGAAAAAAAGACTTGTTTCCATGGTTGCTAATTAAGATACACATCTGTTTTGTTGATTATATCCCTGTATATATAAGCCCTCGGTTCTTGGTTTGGTGTCATCTATGTTGTACGTGGTTGTTTTCTATGATTTGTATTATTCCTGTGATCTCCTGCGTGTTACTAGTTGGAATTGTGAATAAAGACAGCCACAGCATGACAGATGACTCATCCTGTACTAAACAAATTTTTGTGCAATCAAATGCTCTCTACAATGAGAATGTTCCTCATTTGAGATTTTTTTTCTCTAATGGGGAGGTTCAACAATCCCTGCAGGGTGTGTTGTTTTGTTGAATTAGACCTAAATGAGAAAAACTATTTAGGACTTGTTCATTTTTTTTAAATGTTGCATTTCTGTTGTTGCTTCCCATCAATGCTGACCACATTTTAGGCCTACTCATCTTATGACATGATTGTTAGTCACGTCAGTCTCCTCTGTGTCAAATGCTCATAAAAAAGACTCAAACTCTATTTTGAAACATTTTTTAATATTATATTATAATGATTAAGTTATATGATAAATATTAACAATTAACTATAATTACAAATTCAATTAAAACTTTTAAATTATTATTAAATTATTATTATTACTGTTTTTTTCCCCTCAAAAACCTGACAGTATTGTGAACTTGGCACCTTCATCTTCAACTATCCCCTACCTGTATGTCTGAATGTGCTCAGCTGCCCGTCTACATGATGAAGTGTTTAGCCTAACTAGGTGCAGAATCAGATTCTATGAGCTCTCTCTAGAACATAAAACCCAACATGACATCCAAACTGAGAAGCATTACATTTTTTTCCTCCTCATTACTAATGTTTATCTGTTGGATTTTATCACAGTCTGTTGTTAAAGCAGGCTCTGATGTCACTTGGCTTATTTTGGCACAGGAGGAGGGTGACCGCCACAGTTGTATTTGGATCATGATCATAAAACCCATATTCTGTCCTGGATGGCTTCTCTGTCCATACAGGCACACCTCTTAATACTTAAAGATTTAAGAAAAATACTTAAAGTTTTTTTCAGAGTAACAAAGTGGAATAATAACTGGTGATTGCAGCTATTGTTGTGTTCAACACAAAAAAATTGAGTTTTGAGAACTGGCCTTTCCATGCAAGAAACAAAAAACAAAATGGGTCACTGGAAGGAAAGATTTACAGTGAATCACGATTAAGTCTTTCAGACTGATTTTGTGAACTGAATCAACTCATTCATTTGAAAAGATCTGACTCAAAGGAAATATTTGATCATGAATCTGTTTAATTGTCACACAAAATGGTCATGTGGTTTCGAAAGATTTGAAATGTCTGATTGAACTGGTGATTTCAACCAGCTATTTTTGTGTGCAATATAGTGTGCATCAGTTCATAGCCAGTTTGTCTGAGGCTAGAAGGATATAGTGCAAAAAAGAAGTGAGAAATGTGATGGACAGAGATTGAGAGGAGAGAAATGTAGCATAAGGAAATAAAGGTGAGGGAGAGAGAGAGTATGTGTGTGTGCTCCTCCAAACACTTCTCCTTTACAATGTACAGGTGTTGCTTGTGGAGTGTGGAATGGTGGTGAGGCCTGTGCCATTCTCTTAGCTGGCCGAGATGGCGTAATGGGAACTGCCAGCTGTGATGGTAATTACAGCACCACTGAAGAGGATGGGGGCTGTTTTTCTTCAGGGGGCTTGCAGCTGAACTGATTTTTCATTTACATGTTTTAAATAAGATGAAGGAGCTCCCCAAATGGGTTTGAGCCATGCATTAGCGAGAGTGGATACATGCTATTTTTCAAGTGTTGTTCTTTGTCACCGGCGGATTGTTTTAACGCACCTCCATGCTTGGATCTATTAAAGGAATGAGGTCTTGGAGGAATGCTCAGGAAACGGATATAAACCTCAGCCCATATATTTCACAAGGGACACATTGATTAGGAAATGCTGTTTTGATTAGTCGATAAGGAAGTGCTTTATTAGTGGTGTTTGCTAAGGCAAGTATCACTATTATTATTAGTGATGCGACCATAATTCGTCCTGTGTCATTTGTGCTATAGAAATGAATGATACCTCAAATCGTTTATCGAGGAGAGGTGTGCGATTACCTTTCTAAGCGATCAGACTTATTTTCACCTGGCAGACGACGAAAGGGGAAAAAAAACAGACTTAAGCAAAGTACATGAGTCATGTATAATGTCCAGAATATTTGGCGTTGGTTTGCCAGATACATTTTCTGCAAAATGCGCACAAATTTTAAAGACGCTTGGGACACATAATGGCTTGCATTACAGTCATTAGTTCTGTCATGATTGAAAGTAGATCGTATAATTTCATAGTCTAAAACTTGAAAACTGTTTAGCCAGAAAGGTTAAGGTAAAGGATTACTCATGTTGCACCAAATCTGAATACTTTTTCTCCTGTGGAACACAAAAAATGGGTGTTTTGAGAGCTAGTCTCTCTTTTTTATGCAAAAACAATGAGTAGGAGCTTAGAGGCTTCAAAAAGGATGATAAAGCACCATACAAGTATCATACAAATATTGTAGAAGTAGCCTAAATGATTTCTGCCATAAGTCTTCTGCACTAAACCATACTTTGTTTAAGGAACAGACAAAAGTTCTTGATTTGTGAACAAATTCACAAATTAATCTTTCAATAAATCAGTTCACAAAACTGAATTCACAAATCATGCTAATCTGGTTCTCGGATTTGATTCACTGACACCATTATCAAGGCACTGGAGGGAAAGATTTACTGTGAGTCGCGATTAAGTCTTGCAGATTGGTTTGTGAACTGAATCAAATGATTCATTTGAAAAGATCTGACTCAAAGGAAAGTTTTGGTCATGAATCTGTTAGTTCTCTCAAGAACTTTTGTGAACTTTTCAAGTTCATTTCTCACACAAAACTATCATATGGTTTCATAAGAAGCATGAGTCGAATGGACCATTTTTTTAATTCTTTTTTTTTTTTTTTGTCATTTTGGAGCTACACAGCCCAGTTCTCATTCACTTTCATTATATTGAAAAGCATAGCCAGGATATTCTTCCAAAAACCATTTGTGTTCCACTAAATAAAGACAGACATACAATTTTGGAATGTCATGAGGGTGTGAATATGATTACACAATTTTCATTTTTGTATGAACTATCCCTTTAAGAGAGCACAGGTAATTGTGAAATGAGAAAGTTGCTTGGCTGTGACTTCTGAAACCTTTCAGTAATGGCATTAAGACTATGAGCACTTCACCGGCAACCGTGCCAAACTAGAGGAGTGGAGAGACCAAGAAGCTGAATGTATTGCAGATGGCACAGCTCTATTCTCTAACCAAACCATCTGGAGTTTACTTAAACTGATGACTTCATTATCAAACACAGGCTCTTTTGCCAAATACTACTTCTGACATGCTCACACACATGCTGACTGACACACACGTTAATGTTGACAGACAGACACACGCATTGGCATGATTCAGTGTATGGTACCCATAATGATGGATCTGCTTGAGGACGAGGGTACTGTATGAGAGTGTGGGTGTGTTTTTGTGTGTGTATGTGTGCATTGGATGAGACTTTGGCATTGAAAATGGTTTAAGCTTCGTAATTTGATGACATAATAGTGTAAAACAGGCATAAGTGGCCTGACCTCTCTCTCAAAGGTCACATAGAAACCTCCGCTGACCCAGCCTTGTGAGTTTGTGCCTCAGCGTCAGAAGTAATGGTTTGACCTACTGTAATTTGTTTGAGAGGCCTCCTCTGAGACACCTGCAGGAACTGGGTGGGTGCGGGCAAAAGCGGCCAAGTTCTTGCCAATTAAATCATCATGGCACCAATTTTTCCAGCGCATGCCCTTCCAGCACTGAAGTGTTGTGGTAATTGATGTTCATGACATCAGAACTGCGTATTTTTGTAACCCGTATTAGATTTGTTGTACATGTGGTTTTGGCTGATACATTTTTTCTCATACAGAGCAGCTACTGACTGAGGACTCTAACCACAAGTTGTTCTGCAGACCTGAATGAAACATATGCTTTATTTAAAGGGATAGTTCACCCAAAAATGCAAATTATCCCATGATTTACTCACCCTCAAGCCATCCTAGGTGTATATCTTCTTTCAGACGAACACAATCTGACTTGAATTAAAATATATCCTGGCACTTCTAAGCTTAATAATGGTAGTGAAGGGGTGTGAGATTTTGAAGTAAAAAAAAAGTGCATCGATCCATCATAAAAATAATTCGACTCCAGAGGGGTAATAAAGGCCTTCTGAAGTGAAGTGATGGGTTTTTGTAAGAAAAATATCCATATTTAAAACTATATTAACTATAATAACTAGCTTCCGGCAGATGGCCGTACGCATTTTTCTTACAAAAACCCATCACTTCGCTTCAGAAGGCCATTATTAACCCCCTTGAGCCATGTGGATTACTTTTATGAATGATGGATACACTTTTTTTTGGGCTTCAACATATAACACCCCTTCACTACCATTATAAACCTCGGAAGAGCGAGAATATAATTGAATATATCTCGGATTGTGTTCATCTGAGAGGCCCATCCATCCATCCATCCATCCATTGGACCTAAACCTCACAAAAGTACTACACAAATTGTTCAGCAACACCAAATCTGCTGTAAATGTAAATCTTACATTTGCATAGTTTTGTTCTTAAAGGGATAGTTCATCCAAAAATGAAAATTAGCCCATGATATACTCACCCTCTAGCCATCCTAGGTGTATATGACTATCTTCTTTCAGACAAACACAATCTGAGATATATTTAAAAATATCCTTAGTCCTCCAAGGTTTATAACGGTTGTGAATAGTCGGCCAAATTCTGAAGACAGAAAGAATGCATCCATCCATAAAAAAAATGAATCCATATGACTCAGGAGGGTTAATGAGGGCCTTTGAAGTGAAGGGATGCGTTTTTGTAAGAAAAATATCCATATTTAAAACTTTATAAATTCAAATAACGAGGTTTCTTCGGACGACCGCGATGGTGCAAAGACACACTCGGAGGCACAGAGTAGAGAGCAAAACAAAACACTGGTCACAAATTAGTTTAAAATGAGAAATTTTAAAGAGAAATGTCAGAGGATTTCGATATAAGAGAAGAGGAGCTTGAGTTTGTTGCACAGCCGATTTGTTTGAACCGTGAGAGGCGTCTAAGCTTATGATACTCCTACATCCTGCGTCATACAGAGGATTACTCATTTGGCGCAAGTCGACTTGCGCATTCTGCGTGCGGTCTTTTTGCCGGAAGCTAGTTGTTTGAATATATAAAGTTTTAAATATGGATATTTTTCTTACAAAAACGCATCCTTTCGCTTCAAAAAGCCTTTATTAACCCATCGGGAGTCGTATGGATTCATTTTTTTATGGATGGATGCATTTTTTCTGTCTTCAGAATTTGGCCTACCATTTACAACCATTATAAATCTTGGAGGACTAAGGATATTTTTAAATATATCTCGGATTGTGTTCTTCTGAAATTTTTTAGTGAACTATCCCTTTATAAGTCAAGTTGTGTGTTTTCTGATTCCTGAATGGTGCGAATAGGCCTTTTACTGCAGACTAATTTAACTCATCTTTTACGATATTAAACAAGCACACAAAGTGACAACTGTTACTATCCATTTCTTTGGCACTTTAAACACCACAGAATCATCCCTCTCTCATGCTTAAATACACTTAAAAATGAATGTCATGTTTCTAAAGCTTGACCCAAACTGGGCTTATAAAATACACACAAAGCATATCAGTAATGTTCGCATTGCGCCTACAAAGCCTGCCTCTGTGATTTAGTACATTTTCATTGAGATTACGTTCATATATTATTGTGAGCATAATTAAAAAGTTCTCCTTCTCCGTTGTGCTTCTTTTACAATCCCTCTGTGTAGGGGAGTGGACCCAGTTAATTGCGTGCGCACTTGTAACCATTGGCGTAATCATGGAGGTTTTTTATTTGACCGGCGCACCGCACCGGTTTCACACTTCTCCCCACACGTGTGAGGCCTCCAGGTGTCATGCCCTCCTCCAGCCGCCTTGGCCCCGTCGCACAAGCCCAACGCAGGAACGCAAGAGTGGAAAGAGAACCCAAAAGGCTCACAGGCCACTTGATTATGAGCTGGCGGACACAGCTGCGGTTTGTGCCACTTCATTAAAACTGTCATCTGCTTCACAACATATAGCAGAGGCACATGACATTATGGGATATGTGCAGTTTCTGTCAGAGGCAAAGCCTTGGTGGTGAATGGAAGACTGAATCCTTTGGCTCACAAACACTGAGGCAAGTTGTCACATTTTTGACTCCAGTAAATATTTCTTAGGGTCAAGGTTTTTTTCTAAAGTCAGAGTTTGCTTATAAAATATTACAAATTTAGCAACAAAAAAGCTTAATAAGAATTGACCTTTTATGATAGCATTTATACATAATGAATTTATACATATGAACATAATCTCAATGAAAATGGACAAAATTAATCTTCCATTCATCCATCCATCCAATACAAAATCACTGCTGGAGAAATGCATTTGTGTAATTGAACTTTTGCCTCAAAACCTTCTACTGAGTTAATTTCCTTGTGTGACAACTAGCCCCAGTCTCTCTTATATGGTTCATTATTGTGGCATTTTATGATTTATATTGCAGTCATCTACTGATATAATGAATTTACTATGGTCGTAATACTCATTTGATTCATGTGATTCATTCATGCTGTACCCTGTAGAATAAGCTTGCAGGGAATGAACCAGGTTGGGTTACGCTGACATTTATAACCATTAAAATGTTGGCCTAGCCAGACTTACATGAAGTCAAACATTTAACACATGTTTTCATAATTCATATTTTTGTATACACAGATGTGACTGGAATAAACTCTCCAGTTCATGATCACACTGACATCTGTATGCAATTATAAACATTTGAAATAAAAAAAATATATATATTAATAAACACACAAAGAAAAACCTCTAGATTATTTGGTGTATCCTGATAACTTGCTAAATATGCAACAGTGCAATGATGCACAGAATAACTAAATATATACATTTTTGTTCCCTTTTTTTTAGGCAGAGTGCCTGAAAAATGGAATCTGACACAGGGGGTCCGTGTGTGCCGCAAATGCCCAGAGGTTGTATCAGTTTCTTTTCCTAACTAAATATAAGATTGCATTTTGTTTATAAAAGAAAGTGAAGTACTTATAAATGGCATTTGTCTGTGGCTGCTCAAAAGTTTGACTAGGAGCTGAACAAAGAGAGCTGTCAACCAGTCAAGGTCCCACTTCATAATTAACTTCTCCTGGGGTACACTGGCCATGTGGCCACACAGACCACAGTGAATATGAACTTCCCTCGTATGGAATCCCATTCTACCTCAGAGTAAAAACACAAAAAAGGTAATGAGATAATGTAGTGAGATAATGTTTAAGATAAGAAATAAAATCACATTGCGAGATATAAAATTCAGTTACGAGAAATTAAGTTGAAACATTGTCTCAATTGCAAGGTTTAAAGTCATGTGATAATATAAAATCACATTGTGAGATAGAAATTGCAACTGCAAGATTTAGTCACATTGTTTTTTTATTTGCGAATATACAAAGTTCTGTCATAAAACTCTAGATCAGTGGTTCTCAACCTTTTTTGGTCCAGCGCCCCCTATCCATTATCCAGGTCCCTTAAAAGTTAAAAAATTTACGTCAATATGATGTTTTTTTCGACATCAATTGGACATCAGTGTGTGGACGTCAAATTGATGTCAATTTGATGGGTTTTTTTCGACATCAATTGGACATCAGTGTGTGGACGTCAATTTGACATAAAAAAATTGACGTCAATTTGATGTTTTTTTTAACATCAATTGGACATCAATGTGTGGACGTCAAATTGACGTCAATTTTTTGATGTCAATTTGATGTATTTTTTCTGACATCAATTGGACATCAGTGTGTGGACGTCAAATTGACGTCAAAAAATTGACGTCAATTTGATGTTTTTTTTTTAACATCAATTGGACATCAGTGTGTGGACGTCAAATTGATGTAAAAAAATTGATGTCATTTTGATGTTTTTTTTCTGACATCAATTGGACATCAGTGTGTGGACGTCAAATTGACGTCAATTTGATGTTTTTTTTTTCTACGTCAATTGGACATCAGTGTGTGGACGTCAAAAAATTGACATCAATTTGATGTTTTTTTCGACATCACTTGGACATCTGTGTGTGGACGTCTGTGGACGTTAAATTGACGTCAATTTGATGTTTTTTTCGACATCAATTGGACATCAGTGTGTGGACGTCAAATTGACATCAATTTGATGTCTTTTTTTCTACATCAATTGGACATCAGTGTGTGGACGTCAATTTGGTGTCAATTTGGTGTCAATTTGATAGGTTTTTTTTCAACATCAATTGGACATCAGTGTGTGGACGTCAAATTGACATTAAAAAATTGACGTCAATTTGAGGGTTTTTTTTACATCAATTGGACATCAGTGTGTGGACGTCAAATTGATGTCAATTTGATGTATTTTTTCTGACATCAATTGGACATCAGTGTGTGGACGTCAAATTGACGTCAAAAAATTGACGTCAATTTGATGTTTTTTTTTTACATCAATTGGACATTAGTGTGTGGTCATCAAATTGATGTAAAAAAATTGACGTCAATTTGATGTTTTTTTTTTAACATCAATTGGACATCAGTGTGTGGACGTCAAATTGATGTAAAAAAATTGATGTCATTTTGATGTTTTTTTTCTGACATCAATTGGACATCAGTGTGTGGACGTCAAATTGACGTCAATTTGATGTTTTTTTTTCTACGTCAATTGGACATCAGTGTGTGGACGTCAAAAAATTGACATCAATTTGATGTTTTTTTCGACATCACTTGGACATCTGTGTGTGGACGTCTGTGGACGTTAAATTGACGTCAATTTGATGTTTTTTTCGACATCAATTGGACATCAGTGTGTGGACGTCAAATTGACATCAATTTGATGTCTTTTTTTCTACATCAATTGGACATCAGTGTGTGGACGTCAATTTGGTGTCAATTTGGTGTCAATTTGATAGGTTTTTTTTCAACATCAATTGGACATCAGTGTGTGGACGTCAAATTGACATTAAAAAATTGACGTCAATTTGAGGGTTTTTTTTTACATCAATTGGACATCAGTGTGTGGATGTCAAATTGACGTAAAAAATTGATGTCAATTTGATGTTTTTTTCGACATCAATTGGACATCTGTGTGTGGACGTCTGTGGATGTTAAATTGACGTCAATTTGATGTTTTTTTTCGACATCAATTGGACATCAGTGTGTGGATATAACATCACAAACAAATGTCATAACCTATTAAAAGACCTCTATCATAATATTATAGACATTGTTTTCATATAATTTTATGTATGTTTATTTTACTGCGTGTAGTTATGAAAATTAGTAGCCTTTGTGTTATATGCTTTGTCAATATTAAATTATTTTTTATATGCCAATAAAAATACTGCAGGCTTTCTTCAGGTTATCGCTTTATTAAAATTAAGCAAAACAAACGGACAAATGTTTACTTTCACGAGCCGTCACATATTTGCGAGCTTGTAGCGGGAATCTCATAAGTGAGAACGAGAACTTTAAAGCTTGCAGGCTTCCGTATGTCGACCGCCCGCAGCTTCTTCTGGGATTTTTAACGGTTCGATTCTCTCAAGTCTGCATTCGATGCATCCTTGATATCAAGAACACATCCGGTTACTTTCATGCGTCCTCTGTTCTTGCGTTCTTGAGTATTGGAACTGAACTTCGACGGTTGATGATGACGTAGAGCAAGAACACAAGGACGCGAACGCATATTGAGAAACAGCCATTATTTGGGTCAGAACCGCGGTTCGTTTGCTTCATCAAACCAGCAGCTGTTTACTCCGTTGCTTAGTAACGACGGCGCAGGAGAAGGCGGCAAAATGCATAACGTTGCTCTCCTCACTTTTATATTTTTGTTTTTGAACCGTTGGTTTTGTTCATAAGGGCACTTGCCTCTATCTGCCGCGAATGTAGAACGCTGAAGGCGAGCAGAAATGAGAAACGGCTCTCTGCTTAAAGCACGTCAGTCACGCTCGTCGGGAAAGTGAGTAAAACACACAAACACACATTTTTATTAAATAATGCGGCATTAATAGCGGTTCACTTCCGCAGTTTGGTACGTTGCATTCATATCAGAAGCGAACCGAACCGGAGTTCACTTGAACCGCAGACCACCCTTTTTTAAGCGGACTCGGGTACGGTTCGCGGGTGCGCACCCGAGTTCAGAAGACAGTTCACATCATCCAAACGTACTGAACTCTGACGTCAATCGAACCCGACAAAACTGCAGAGCGTTATCGTTCGTTGATGTGGATGCTTATATAGTTATCGTTATGGTTATCTTCGTAGTTATCGCTCTTGCTGTCTTTAGTCTTAAAATCTTAAAATCACGACTTGTGAAACAAATTATGTGTCATGAAAAAAGTTGCAATTGAAATTTTTTATCTCCCAGTTATGACTTTAAATATCACAATTTTTCAGTAATTCATTTCACAAAGTCACAATTCTAAGTTTTGAAGTCATCATTGTGAGAAATAAAGTTGCAATTGGTAGTTATAAAGTCATAATTGTGTTTTTTAAACTATGAGGCAAAAACAGGCTTTCATAGTCTTTTGCTCTATTACTCTTTTCTATTTGAAGAAAATGTGCTATTAGCCTTCCCTGGCAAAGACAGGATTTTTGTCAGCATGGTTTGTTTATATCATCCTCTGAAATCCAACATGCTTGCAACACAAGTCTTAAAAGGATTAAAGTGCTATGGAAAAGATGCATTTGAGTTCTTGTTTGGGTGTGTGGGAGACTATAGTGCATTTAGCCATGTTCTCATTCATACTGTAACAATAACACATTGTGTTGTGAGTAAATATGACCTCTAGATAATCCTTGTAATGTTTCTAAGAAATAGGATTTTGTGAGCATTTTTCATGCTGTAAAGTTAATCTCACTCAAATATTAATGAGAATAAGACACTGAACCCAGTGGCATGTTTGTGCAACGTTTTTTGTACTCTGGGTGAAAAGTTCAGTTTCCTATATTCCATCAGAACCATGTGGAATCAGAGGGATGCAATAAAAGAAAAGAGTGGATGAACAAGGTAAAAAAGACTGCGTGGGGTGACTATTGAGTCCGGTGCTGAGTGATTTCTATCGGCTCCTCGTTGCCACCCAGGTCTCTCGCAAGATCACCCAGACAGGAATTCCAGCGCGGCTTATCAGATCGCCCCATCTCCGTACAGGAGGAGGGAGTTTGGGGGGATTGTGTGTGTGTGTGTGTGTGTGTGTGTGGGGTGGGGGGGGGGGGGTAGTTGTGCAAGCTTGGATTAGGTCGAGAGGAAGCGCTCTGTTGGGGTTAGCGGTTCATTAGTGTTTACTAACAATCGCTGGATGTCAGAAAGGTCTCAAGAGAAGAAAAGATGTTTAGGAGGAGAGATTGGTTTATGGGGTCATGTCTTACAACTTATTACACAAAGAGATAAAGGATTAGCCTCCCTCTCTCGCATACACAAACTCTCTCTCTCTTTTCCTGTTGCTCGCTCTGGAACTGATCTGAGCGAGTGACCTAAAGCTTGATTAGGTCAGTGTACCACAGCCGCTCTGTGGTGCTTGTGGAGGGGTTTGACTCTAATGGTCACTAATCCAACTAGCATGCTCTCAAAGCATGTGGCTCACTTTCTCTCTTCAGTGCACTGCTAGCTAGAGGTTAAAACCATTAGGTCTTAAAGTTGCCATCATTAAATGTTGCCTATGGGATCATCAATTGTTGCCCATGGCAGATTTAGAAGCTAAGAGGACAATTGCAGAGATATCGAGCATCATTTTATAGAGATATTGGTTGCTGCTTCATTAAAAAAGCATTTTTTTATTTTTGAAATACACACACATGTTGGGTTTCCATGTTTTATGGGGACTTTCCGTAGACATAATGATTTTTATACTGTACAAACTGTATATTTTATCCCCTAAACCTAATCCTACCCTTAAACGTACCCATCACAGAAAAATTTCTGCATTTTTACATTTTCAAAAAACATCACTTAGTATGATTTGTAAGCTGTTTTCCTCATGAAGACCAAAAAATGTCCAATTTTGTCACATTTTGTCCCCAAAATTTTACTAATATATACTACAGCTTATGAGTGTTTGTTTATTTATTTTTATATCATTATTATTTTTATATTATATTTACAGCACAGATCAATCTACTGTATATTAAGATCTTAAAAACCGACCCCCTCACATTTATGATTTGAATTTACATTAATCCGGGTCAACCTGACCCCCGATAGACATTTAATTTATTTTTTGATATCATTTTTTTAATGTATGTAGGGCTATGATTGTTTGTCTTTATTTATTTTTATATATTTATTTACATCACAGATCAATCTACTGTAGATTAAGATCTATCTGACCCCCAATAGAACAGCAGACCAGGGTTATCTTGGTATATTATTCTGAGTCAGCAAACCTGCACCAAATCTCCAGCAAGCTTCATTTAGAAAGCAAATGCAGCATTCTCCCTGTGGGGGTTTGGGTAATGCTACCATAAAACTTGTTTTATTACCCAGTTTAAAAGACCATATTTTATATGAACAGTAAATAGGAGCACCTTTCATACTAAAATTGAAAATACAAGTAATGTTAAGCGTGCACATTCATCTCGTACTGCTGGACTTCAAAGATACCAGCTGAACTTATCTTCTTAATAAAGTAAAAAGTTCTGTCAATCTTTTTTCTCTATTGGAGACATGTGAGAGGTCAAGGATATTTTGTATTGAAAGGCCTGCTGGTGGACTCACGTTTTGGGGGCAATCTTAAAACAAAACACTTCCATCTTTGCCATTCCAGTTTGTAAATAGTTTAATGGATTTAGCCTTATTGAATGAATTAGCCTTATTAATTTAACCAATTATTTGTGTGTTATTTTTATTTTTAGAAATAGGGGAACATTTCTCTAAAAACTAAAATCCCACTATGATATTTTTTTTCTTCTATTAAACTACACTCCTGGGCAAATAAATTAAATAATTTAAAAAAATGAGCCAAGCCAAAAGTGGCAAAATATTTAGTGGTCTTTTAATGGTCAACCATTTTAATCACAAATCACTGGTCAGGAAATTAGCAAGAATTGCACAAATACTGTAGATAAAGTAGCAAAGTGCAGAATAGCCTTCCCCAAATTGTAGACAGCTTTTTACAGGAAGAAGAGTCAATGTTGTTCCATTCAATGTTAATGGCTTCAAACAGTTCATGTAGTTGAAAAATGAAAAATTAAATTTGTGGAAGCAAGCCATTCGGTAGTATTCTCCTGTACTCCAATGCATTAAATGACTTTTCACAGTGAAGTAGCTTAACAATACCAGCAGCTAACAATGACACCTTTTCCTCTATGCTTCACTGTGGTAGAGATGCATTTATTATTTTTCAGCACATTTTCAAAGATACCGCTCTGGAGCATCACCATGCGACACGTTTCATTGTGATTCATCACTCCACACACAACTTCCCATATTCTGCCAAAAATTTCATTCTGTCTTTCATGTTTTTCTGCGCATTGGCTTTTTAAGTAGTGCATTTGCTTAAATTTTGCTAATTTGAAGTTAAGACAATTAAAAGCTTAGTGTTTAGCCATTTTGGCCTTGTTCCATTTTTTTTTTTTTTTTTTGCCCAGGAGTGTAGTGAACATAATAAAACTGCATATATTCAGAAGTATTTTTCATAAATGTCTGGGCAGGGCAAGTTGTCAGCAAATTTACCTCCAAAACTCAACCTGAGAAATATTCATTGGAGTATGTGATAACTAGTCTCAATCCCCCCAACTTTTTTCTTCCTACTTAAAGGAGATTTAATTTGTTGTGCTTCTGTCCATGTGTATTTTAGCAAGAGCAAGTCACCGTAAAGCAATAAGCTGATTTCAGAGTGGTAATGGCTTTTGAAGTTATGTATCCTTGCTCATTCTTTTGCTTGCGGTGGGCCGTGACCCCGTACTAAGAGGGTGGATTGTGTATACGTTTGTGCCCGTGTGTGTCAGAGAGTGTGTGTGTCTGTGTGAGAGGTGTTTGTGCATGGAGGAGAGAACAGAAACAGTACAGATTTGATGGTCAGTGTTTCTGACTTGATAGCCGATTTGCCCTCTTGTTCACCTTTAATCCCTGATGTGACTGACCAGGGAAGGGGTCACAGAATGGTACTGCAGGCTTTAACCCAGATGACTTGATGAACTGTGGAAATCCCATGTAAAATTGTGTCACTCATTGGCAAACACAAGGCATTTCCTCCCCTGGTTAGTCTGAGCCAGGAAGCAGGTATCAGAAAAAGCATGGTGGACAACAGCAGAAAGAAAAATAGACAACATGAAAATAAATGCATTTAGAGCATAAAATAAAGAAAAATGACTGATGTTAAATTGATGGTGTGGTTAAAAGACTCAGCAAACAGAACGGAACATTTTGCTAACGTTCTCATCAAGTAATGAAAATGCTATTTCTGAATGTTCTCTGAACGTTCAAAACGTTTAGTAATTTAAATGTTTTAAAAAAATGTTCTTACTTATTTATGCGAACGTTAAAGAAAGATTCCATTTTATCATTCTTCAACCAACAAGTCAATCCAAGTAGAAACATTTTTAAAACGTTAGACAAATATCCAACTAAAGCATTTCAGAAAAAAAAAAAAAAAAAAAAGCCAAAAATGAAAAAGGTCATGATTTACTCATCCTCATGTTGTTCCAAACCTGTGACTTTCTTCTTTGGAACAAAAAAGCACCATTAAAATGTAATAAAATTGGTTCCAAGACTTCTAAAAACCGAACAATAGCTTTGTGTGACCGGTTTTTTTTTTTTTTTTAGCCCTAATTCTTCTTGAAGTGTCCATGAGAGTTCATGACATTACTAACAATGTCTGAGTTCAGAACTCAGTCTGTGATCTTGATGTATTAGTAAATAATGATTTAAATTTTGGTCTGTTTGTGAAACAGATCTATCGTATTTCTTCAAAAGAGTTGGAATATAGTCACACACACCACTTTTATGAAAATTATGCAGTATTGTGCTTTTGCATTCTTTTTTGGAGCTTGAAAGCTCCAGTCCTCATTCATTGT
Organism: Hypophthalmichthys molitrix; assembly: GCA_037950675.1. Lineage (NCBI taxonomy): Eukaryota > Metazoa > Chordata > Actinopteri > Cypriniformes > Xenocyprididae > Hypophthalmichthys > Hypophthalmichthys molitrix. The sequence goes on from CM075507.1 coordinate 17,795,689, forward strand.
AATTGTATGATCACTAAAAAAAGTGAAAAAAATATCTTCTTTTGTTTTCTACAGAAGAAAGAAAATCATAATGATGCCAGAGTGAGTAAATAAAAAGTTAATTGGTTAGTGATATTTTTATTTTATTTTATTTATTATTTTTGAAAGTCTCTGCTGAGGTGAAAACTATTTCATTTAACAGCATAAAGCAAAAAATAAAAATAATAAACACTTCATTAGCTCAAGGTTTCTTAACACTGGTTTCTTGGTTGTCTTAGTGGCACAGACTGTCTCTCTCTCTCTCTCTCTCTCTCTCTGTGTGTGTGTGTGTGTGTGTGTGTGTGTGTGAGTGTGTGTGTGTCTCTCCTCTTGTCAGCCTGAATCACAATAAGACTAATGCTGACATCCTGACGAAATCCAGTGCCTTCTCAAGGTGACAACTCTGCAAATCGCTTTCTGATATAAGCTGTAATAATAACAAATAAATGTCCAGATTTAAGTTTTTTTTCATAGTACAGATAGATTAGATAGATGAGGCCGTATGCAGGATTTTAACTGTCCCGTGTGTATCTAGGACTAATAAATTTGTCAAATCTGGACCTGCATCCAGAACTATTTTCTTGGGAGTTGTAAATTACATGCTCAATAACAAATTTCACAGAATTTTGCTATTTCACAATCGAGTGGACTATGTGTTTAAACAGCTGCTGTGAAACTTCAGCTGATCACTGTCAACTGTCATGTCACAGGATAGTTAGAGCATAACATTAAGTGGAATAGAGTCTCAGAAGGACAAGTACAGAAAGTTTTGTAGCCTCAATGATAATTTAAAGTTTGTGACACTGTATGTCAACACTTTCTGAAGGAGAAGTTCATATTTCCAAACAGAAATGTTTTCAGAAATTGGGAACAATTAGGCCTGGACTGGATGAAACTTAATGATTTAACTTTGGAGTCAAACAGATGTGAAAAATTACAAAAAATGGCATTGTTAGAACAGCAAAATAAAGCATAATGAGAACAGTCTAGTTAAAGATTAACAAATGTTAAAGACCATCATAAAACTTAGCTACATTAAAATGTATTTCCTGTTATCACCGTGGAAATATTTACTTACATTATCTGTCTTGGATTACAAATTCAAGAATACTATGTTCATGACTAAAAGAGAGAAATTTCACACACACACAAACATCGCTGGAGATGAACGATCAAGATAAGATGACCAAAAAGCCCAAATTGGCATGTGGGAAGCATGGAGAGGGTTAGGTGCAAAGAACAGCCTGGCTAAATAAAGCAGCTCCATTAAGGATCGGAGGCAGGAGTGCCCACTCTTCAAATCTGCCTAATGGGCTGACCAGGACTTTCATGTGATAAATGTTGTTTATATTAGGGCTCAGGCCCCCTACATTAGTGTCCTTCAAAAGCCTCTTGGCCTAGTTGAAGCTGGGTGTTTCTAAATACTTGAGGGTCCTCCTATGTAGTGGCTGTGTTAGGGCAAGGGAGAAAGGAAAGGAATGGTAATTGAGCGGGAGTTGCTGAAGTGGTGGACTGGAAAGTATGTGGCCGTTGTGGTCACCCGGACCAATATGGAACTTACCTGAGTGGGGGCTGTTGAGAGCAAATACTGCCCCCTATAGGTCTGGCAATGCAACTGCTTATCGCACAGTGTGTGTGTGTGTGTGTGTGTGTGTACTCATGACGGAATCAAGCCAAAATGTTGACTCGACTTTGACTTTTGACTCAGGCTCTGCTTTTTCTGATTTATTTAATTCTTTATAGACAGCCTGTATTAGTCTATGATGTGACTGAAAATAAGTAATTTGCATGTTCTGAATATGCTGTTGATATGCATTAAGTACAACAAGCAAATCTTGTTTGATTATAAGGCAATTATTGATTATGATTTTTGAGGCAAATATTAGCAGTCATCATCGATCCATTCCACCAATAACAAATCTGTCATTCAAATAATCAAAATTATATACCCCAAAATAGAATTAGCTAAAGTTAAAAAAGAATTTAAAAAATTAGAGTTAAAAAAAATTATTCTAATAGATATTCAAAGACTGATATTAAGCAGTTATATAGTTATTCAGCTCTTTTAAAAACAATATTACTATTTAAAAGTAATATTACAATTTTGATGTTATTCCTTAAGCAGATAAGCCAATACGAATTGTTTAATTTGTACGAATACTGTTCTTTGCACAGATTTATGAAATGGTGCTTTATATATAAAATATGCCATTTCACAAATTGAAAAAAAAAAAAAAAAAAAAAAAAAAAAAAAAAATATATATATATATATATATATATATATATATATATACACACACATTTAATATTGTTCATAAGTTTGGGGTCATTAATTATTCAGCAAGGTTGCATTAAAGGGATAGTTCACCCAAAAATGAAAATTACCCCATGATTTACTCACCCTCAAGCCATCCTAGGTGGATATGACTATGAGATATATTTAAAATATCCTTATTCCTCCAAGGTTTATAATGGTTGTGAATGGGGGGCCGCGTTTTAAAGTAAAAAATGATGCATCCATCCATTAAAAAAGTAATCCAGACAACTCTAGGGGTTAATAAAGGCCTTTTGTAGCAAAGCAATGCATTTTTGTAAGAAAAATATATCCATATTTAAAACTTTATAAATTCAAATAACTAGCTTGCGGCAGATGACCCTACGCAGAATGCACAAGTCGACTTGCGGCGGAAGAGTATCCTTTGACCTGATACAAAAAGTAATGACAAACGCGGAAGCACAGAGGATAGAACAAAACAAATCACCGGTCATGGATTATAAGTTTAAAATGATCATTTTTAAAGAGAAATTTCAGAGGATTTCGATATAAGAGAAGAGGAGCTTAAATTTGTTGCACAGCCCTATTTATTTGAACCGCAAGAGGCGTCTAAGCTTACAATACTCATACATCCTGCGTCATACATCGCGTCAGAGGATTACTCATTTGGCGTAAGTCGACTTGTGCATTCTGTGGAAGCTAGTTATTTGAATTTATAAATTTTTAAAGTTTTATTATTATTTTTTTATGGATGGATGCATTATTTTTTACTTATTGTGTTTGTCTGAAAGAAGAACATTTTTTGGTGAACTATCCCTTTAAATTGATCTTAAATACTGTTCGTTTGAACTTTCTATTTATACTGAAAAAATGTATCACAGTTTCCACAAAAATATTAAGCAGCACAACCGTTTTAAACATTAGTAATAATAATAAATGTTTCTAGAGCAGCAAATCAGCATATTTTAATGATTTCTGAAGGATCATGTGACACTGAAGACTGGAGTATGCTGAAAATTCAGCTTTGCATCAACAGAATTAGATTTTAAAATGTATTAAAATAGGAAACAGTTCTTTTAAACTACAATAATATTTTACAATTTTACTGTTTTTGCTAGCTTGGAGGCTCAAATTCAGAATGGGACAAGACTAGGTTAGCCTTGAGTAAACTCTGCCAATCGAAATTCGAAAAGTGTTTTCCATCATGTCACAACTCTCAATACACAAGATGCGATTTGCTAGTAGTAGAGACTGGACTCTGACTTGCAAAACAACGACTTGGACGCATGTCTGGTGTTGAAGTTCAGCCTCACACTCCGTTCGGTTATGCGAGAGCACAGCTGCATGGCAGCGCTCCTTCAGAGGTCACCTGACACCGCAGCGAGCCGCAGAACAGTATGGATGTGTAAACTGATACTATTATGAATCATAAGAGACACAGCTTTACGCATATTTGACAGCAGGAAAAGCGGTTTTGGAATGAGTATACTGCAGTCAGCCGGACTAACAAGGTCTCTTTTGGCTTGTGGTTTTGACTCAGGTGAGATTCTCTTGTTGAACAAAAGGAGCTGCTCCGGATGTCACAGAAGCACAGTTCAATAAGCAACATGAAGCCATTCCACTCGGCACAGTACACAAATTATTACCTCCCAAACTTAATTCAAATCATGGTTTTTCCACAGAGAAGCAGTGTTATGTGACAACAGACTACTCAACACAGTTTCCTAAGAAACAAGCTAGCGGTTTCGTTTTAAAAAAAAAATATGATTATCTTACAAACCCTTAGGGAGGTACTTGCACACAGAGCCAAATAGAAAAAAAAGAAACGTGGAAAAAAAGTGTTGAAAAGACTGACGATGCAGCCCAGGCGAAGAATCGAAACAACACGTGTGGCGCGTAAAAAAGCCCATCACAGTCAATCAGGCAGCCGAGGCTAGTCAGACAGGAGGGAGGGAAACCCTATCCAACATGAATCTGTCTGCAGAATGAACACGAGCGATGTCACATCAAGCATGATTTTTTTTATGTTTTGATATCCCATGCAAAGGTTCCATTTCAGCCAGGTGGATGGTGTTTATATGAGCCATGTCAGACAAACAGGAGAGCTCTGATCCTGCTGGGTTATTAAAAAGATTGTTATTCCAATTACAACTGGAAATAATTAGCCTAGAAGAAACTTCAGGTCATTTGGAGAGGCATAGCGTTTCCTGTATACCGTATGCAAGTGTCAGACTTTACAATTGACAGTTATGTTTTAGAGGAAGTAGGATTGCAAAAATCCCAGTGGATATTGAACTTATTCATGTGTGTGTGTGTGCTTGTGAATATGCATACAAATGAGAAAGAGAGCCATAAAGCAGAACCAGGAACAGAGAGGTAGACATATAAAAAAAAAATAAAAAAATCACTTAAAGGTACAGTTAACCTTAAAGTGAAATTTTTGTCATCATTTATTTGCCCATATGTCATTTCGAAGTCAAGTCACCTTTATTTATATAGCGCTTTAAACAATAGATATTGTTTTAAAGCAGCTTCACAGTAATAAACAGGAGAATAATGACTAAATAAAGCTGCAAGCAGCAATGAAAGGGCCCTCACACCTGGGCTTACTGCCACCCGGTGGCCTTAGGAAAACTGAACAGTGGGCGATATTCATTTAAGCGGATAAATAGAGGAGAAATATGGCAAAGTCATTTTGATGCACCACACTTCCTGCTGCCAGCAGGTGGCACTTTGACTATAACTGAATATTGCCATGTAGATGTCTTCAGGCTAAGACTATTATCAAACGTGAAGTTTGGAGCAGGTCGGACATTGTATGTCAACAACTTTCTGTTTCGTGGCGTTAATCGCATACATTAGCACTTAGCCAAGTGTTGCATGATTTAACGTGCTTCTAGTATGTTTGGTACTTCATGGCATATACAAATGTGTTTCTAGGAGTGAATTACAGTGCAAAGCATGCCATTTCCTGTTGCCAGCAGGTGGCACTATGACTAACTGAATATTGCCAAGTAGATGTCTTCAGGCCAGGACTCTAAATAAAACATGTGAAGTTTAGGGCAGATTGGACATTGTATGCCCGAGTTACAACAACTTCCTGTTTCATGGTGAAACATTGAAATTTGTCAGGCCGCCACAGACATGCCCTTCAGTGAAAACTCAAGATCTTCGCAATTTAACATCGCCAAGGCCTGTAGATTAGACTGACCGAATATGACGCTGATCTGATTAAAGCTCTAGGAGGAGTTCATTAAAGTACAATGTCTAGAAATGGCAAAAACTGCAAGAATGTTGCAGAGAAAATTTTAAATATCTCACTTCCTGTTGGGTTTACAGATTTTGCGTCCATTGACTTTTTTGTAGGTATTGTAGGCTGTTACATGTGTCTACCGAATTTCATACCTGTACTTGAAACGTAGCGCGAATGGCGCTTAATTTTGTAGGTGGCGCTATCGAGCCATTTTGCCACACCTAACTCAGAAACCCATATCAGACATACATTTTCACCACTTCTGACGCGTGTGCAAAGTTTCATGAGTTTGAGCATGTTTTGGCCCTAAAAAATGTGATTCATTTCGGAGAAGAAGAAGAATTGACTGAGCAATTACAATAGGGTTCTCGCACCACGGGTGCTCGGGCTCTAATGATGCAGACTTGATCAAATATGAGATAAATTCAAACCTGTATAGCTTTTTTGTTGTTGTTTGAAATCGCTCTGATGAAATCGCTCTTGTTCATGATTCGGTTCAACTCACTTTCTCAATGGTCCGGATAACTGTCTACTTACTGGAAGATTATCAGTGAATAATGACTTAAATTAAACTATTTGTCACACCAAGCTATCATATAGCTTTAAAATGCTTGGAATATTGAGCACAACCCACGTAGACCACTTTTATGATACTTTTAGGGTAATTTTAATGTCCTTTTTGAAGCTTAACAGCCCCAGTCCTCACTTACTTTCATATAAGTCATCTTTTGTGTTGCATGGAAGAAAGGAAGTCATATGGGATTGGAAGGACGAGAGTGAGTAAATGGCTAGTTGTCAATTTTAGGTGAACTTTTCCTTTAATTAAGAGCTGTGAACATGCTAAACAGACATAAATTGCTAGATTTGACTAATGTCATTCCCATATGTGCTGGCAAGGACACAATGCGTTATAATTTAGATTTAGTTATGGCATAAACATACAAAAGTGGGACTAATACAGCAGGGCCATTATAAACAGCCATTTCTTAGGCTACAATAATATTATGCAAGAATCAAAATAGAAACAAGGGCAAGTAAATCTGTTCAAAATATAAAGTACATTCCAAATGTCAGAAAATCAGTCAGAAAAGGCCAATAACTTTCTCTTTTTCACACTTTAGGGCACCATGAATATTATAAGCTTTTGCCCAAGTTCATCCACTGTGAAATAACGGTGCACAACGGTGCTCAATTAATAGCCCATTTGGCTCTGTATGACCCTTAGGAGAGCAATGAAAGTGTGTCTTTAAATCTATGTACGTGTTGATATTATTTCATATCAGGCCCCTTCCTCTTTGGGCCGTGCAGAAATCCACCAAGCCAAATGTTAATGAGTTCCACCTGCAACGCTATACAAATGTTCAGTGCACATTGGCACTTGTCTAAATGAACGAAACGTTGCATATGACGTGTGTAATGTTACATGAAATACAGAGTGTCTTGTGGAATGTCAATAAGAGTTAGCCCAAGGGTCTCCTCTGCATGTGATGGGGATTTCTCGCCATAAGCAGATCCGACGATTAATTTAACAAACTGTATACTTGCAGCTACATATATCTGAACAGATTAAGAGACCGTTCAGTATGGGCTTTTGTGCAAGTTCAGTAAAGAACCGATTAGCTTTCTAATCTATACCCTTCTCAGCCTCTACTTTCAGATGCCAGCTAGACATTTGGATCCCTGAGAAAAAACGAAAAAAATCACAATAAGTGGACGGCAGTCAGCGGTGTCACCGGTGTTGATTTGGCAGTCTTTCCCATGATGCTTTCACTGAGATTCGTATGAGCTGGTGCTGAAAGACAGACTGTTTATTGCCCTCGTTGAAGGGAGGTTAAGTTACAGCTAAGGCCGTTTCATTAGCATTAAATCACAGTGCAAACCATCCACCCCCAGCGGGACAGTGCTGCTCCTTTAGCCCCCAAGCTGGTATTCCACTGGTCTGTAGGGGGGCGGGCTGTTCAGATTGAGTGAATGCTTGACATCTTTGGCTGTGGTCCTTCAGGGTCTTTTTTGCATTCAGTAAGACTTAGGCTCTTAATTGTGTGACTAAACCAATTGTTCTCTTAATTGACGCCACTTAACCTCTTCAACAGGCTCCCCTCAGGTGTGCCACAGGTGACTGTGCAGAACCTGATGGATAAGCAACAACACTATGGATTATGCCGTGAGGTGATGTCATTCCCTGAAACTGTACATTAGTGAGCTTGAATCAACCATTTTTGCTTGGCTCATCCAATCAGACTGGTTGGTTTTGAGCCAAGTCTATAATTATTAAGGATTAACACACTACACATCTAGTATTAAAGGGATAGTTCAACTAGAAAGGAAAATTGTCATTATTTACTCACCCTCATGTCATTCTAAACCTCTTTCATATTCTGTGGAACACACACACACACACACAAAATACATTTTTAAAAATTATTTAGCATTTTTGATCACAATGACAATGGAAGTCAATGTGGTTCTACAGAACTGTCTTCAGAATTGCATCAAAGTAAGTACAAGTAGTACATAAAAATAAGTAACAACCAATTAAAGTTTTTGTGGATTTATTTATTTTATTTTATTTTTACATGGAAATGATATAAGACCTCATCTTACTGGCTGTTGCCATAATAGGCCATAACATGAATTGACTGCTCGTAAATATGAATATTTGAATATGAACCCGCACACAGGGAAATGACCCTGTGAAATAGCAGAGGTAAAAATTCCCTCCTCAGAATTTATGACTGCTCTGGGTATAGCCAATACTTTTATTGTGGTCTTTTGCCAGATATGGTCAATTGTACACGAATGCCAGGAGCAATGGGGACTATGGGGTTGCAAGAGGGAAATGTGGATGTTAAATTTCCATTTCTTTTTTTTTTTAACCCTCTGAAGTCATATTTTATAGTTGACAAATCTCCACTCGGTTTCTGTTAGTTTCCATCACTTAATGTCACAAAGAGTGCGGCGGAGTGTCTTTGAAGAGCTTGTTCCCTTTAAATCCTTGAGCACCTGTGAAACCGCTTCTTTCGCAGAGTGGCATTTCAACATTAATTCCTCATTTTGATGAATTCACAGGCCCAGAGAATGCTACAGGGTGGAGAGGCTCAAGTTAAGAATGTTCCAGAAAGAAACACCCTCTGATGGAACATAAAAAAAAAAAAGCTAGCTAGCTCTGGCCAAGGTTTGTTTTCACCTGAAGCAGCCATTTGTCTTGGCGTTTGCCCAGCGCTAAACCACTGTGTATGTTTCTATGGTCTCAGCGGACCTGAGTGTGCACCACAACCACTTAATGTGGTAGAGGAACTGAAGATCTCTGTAATAATCTTGAAATTGTGAAACCACACAGTTTCCTCACACCAAAGCTAACATGAGAAAAGCACATTTCCCTTAAACACTAGCCATACAATACTGTCAGGAGAATGCCAGCTCATCAGCCAAACCTGCAGCTAATCACACAGGGGCATAAAGAGGTACTTGACCTCATTGAGCTTGTGAGGCTTCCAAGAGACTCGGGAAGTACTAAGCTTTAGATGAGAACATCTCAGATTTGGGCCACTTAGCACTTAAATTCAGTGGTGACTGTCGCAAGGACGAAGCCCTGAGGGGTGGACCTGATCTCCATGTGGATCTGATAAAATCGAGTGCGAGTTCGAGAGCTAATCCCTCATCTTGTTGCTCACCTGCATAGCAACGAGGCTGACACATTCCTCGCGCTTCGTTTAAGAGAACAGGATAGAGTGGGATTAAGGGCTACTTTTGAGACAAGCCATCACAAAACCGCAGAACATAAAAAAATACTGTCCAGAAAAACATTGGAGGTGCTTCTCCAGGTTAGAAAGCTCTCCTGAGAGCTTCCTGGAACATAACTTGGGATTAGACTTATGTCGCTGACCTAAAGAAGGATCTGATAATTTATGGGAGGGATTTAACTGTGAGGCCACAGTTGCACAACAAGGCAGTCACTTGCAGGAACCTTTTGTGTTGAGACACTCTGATTTACTGGAAGTGGAAGCAAGGTCCAAATGTTATCACAACCATATGGAGTATAGGTTATGAATATTACGATTTAGTGTCAACGTGACCTTAGGAAAACCAACCTTGTACTTGCTTTAGTGGGTAATTGCATATTCAGTCCAACTTTAGACAAGTCTGAGCAGCGTTTTGTTATTGCAGAAGCATAAAATTCAAAATTTCCTGTAGTAGTTCCTGATGAGCCCAGGCTGTCTGTGTATATGTGGGTGAGTATATGTATGTGTGCAACAAAATATACAGTGAAGGTCAGTAAGCAATTCAGTTCTCTTAAAAGACTCTTCTAAGACATAACAAACAGTAAATTGTCTGTACTAAAACAAAACATTTAAAGCACATGGTGATATGGACTTTGCTACGCCTCTTAAGCCCTGCTGTTTATGGGTTGTCTCAGGAGATGTATATCATTAAAAGAAACATTTGTGTTTTGCCTTCTTTTTCCCCCTCAAAATTTAGTGTACCTGATTACCAAGGAGATAAAAGAGCATACTTGAGATGAAACATGAATTGTGAAATGTGAAAAAAATAAAGAAAAATCAATGAAAAATCACAGTATTGTTATTGCGCATCATTTCCAATCCAGCTGTAAGGGTTTTTTTTCTTTCAAATTTTGCAAAAAGTATGAAAATTTAATTTAGTTGTGTATTTAATGCCATTTTTGCCAACACTGGAAAAAAATCCTTGTTCAAATTGCTTAAAGCTGGAGTCCGGCATTTTTCCTCTTTGTCGCCACCTATGTTTGAAACCTGCAATTGCAGTCATATGCGGAATTGTTATCGTTACGTGCGTTGTGCATCGGCACGACTTCTCAGCGGATGAATCTAATGTTTGCTATCAATAACTACACCGGTGTGGATACTGTAGGCTACTTCAGAATCACAGATTCTACGTCTTGAAAATATGACCAATATGAGAATTTTCACTAGAAAATATCATCTGAACAAATAAGTAACATTTCTGCTACTTTTGTTCTGACCAACTGAGGAAAACAGCATTAGGCCTACAATAAATAGCGCTGCCAATGGTGATTAAATCTAACGATTGTTTAGCTCGGATCACGCCAAACCGTGCAAATTATTATTACTGTTATACTTTGTTCTCAAATTGTTAATGTTAACAACATCAGCATTGCGTCCACACACTGATGTCCAATTGTTGTAAAAAAACCCCTCAAATTGACGTCAATTTTTTTTCTGTCAATTTGACGTCCACACACTGATGTCCAATTGATGTAGAAAAAAAGACATCAAATTGACGTCAATTTGACGTCCACACACTGATGTCCAATTGATGTAAAAAAAAAATCAAAATGACATCAATTTTTTGATGTAAATTTGATGACCACACACTGATGTCCAATTGATTTAAAAAAAAACATCAAATTGACGTCAATTTTTTTTATGTCAATTTGACGTCCACACACTGATGTCCAATTGATGTAAAAAAAAACATCAAATTGACGTCAATTTGATGCCCACACACTGATGTCCAATTGATGTAGAAAAAAACCCCATCAAATTGACGTCAGTTTTTTGACGTCAATTTGACGTCCACACACTGATGTCCAATTGATGTCGAAAAAAAACCATCAATTTGACGTCCACACACTGATGTCCAATTGATGTCGAAAAAAACATCAATTTGACGTCCACACACTGATGTCCAATTCATGTCGAAAAAACCCATCAAATTGACGTCCACACACTGATGTCCAATTGATGTCGAAAAAAAACACCATCAAATTGACGTCAATTTGACGTCCACACACTGATGTCCAATTGATGTAGAAAAAAACCCTCAAATTGACGTCAATTTTTTTATGTCAATTTGACGTCCGCACACTGAAGTCCAATTGATGTTGAAAAAAAAACCTATCAATTTGACGTCCACACACTGATGTCCAACTGATGTAAAAAAAAAAACATCAAAATGAAATCAATTTTTTGACGTCAATTTGACGTCCACACACTGATGTCCAATTGATGTCGAAAAAAAAACATCAATTTGACGTCCACACACTGATGTCCAATTCATGTCGAAAAAACCCATCAAATTGACGTCCACACACTGATGTCCAATTGATGTCGAAAAAAAACACCATCAAATTGACGTCAATTTGACGTCCACACACTGATGTCCAATTGATGTAGAAAAAACCCCTTCAAATTGACGTCAATTTTTTTATGTCAATTTGACGTCCGCACACTGAAGTCCAATTGATGTTGAAAAAAAAACCTATCAATTTGACATCCACACACTGATGTCCAACTGATGTAAAAAAAAAAAAACATCAAAATGAAATCAATTTTTTGACGTCAATTTGACGTCCACACACTGATGTCCAATTGATGTTAAAAAGAAACATCAAATTGACGTCAATTTGACGTCCACACACTGATATCCAATTGATGTCGGAAAAAAAAAACATCAAATTGACGTCAATTTGACGTCCACATACTGATGTCCAATTGATGTTGAAAAAACCCCATCAAATTGACGTCAATTTTTTGACGTCAATTTGATGTCCACACACTGATGTCCAATTGATGTCGAAAAAAACATCAATTTGACGTCCACACACTGATGTCCAATTCATGTCGAAAAAACCCATCAAATTGACGTCAATTTGATGTCCACACACTGATGTCCAATTGATGTAGAAAAAAACCATCAAATTGACGTAATTTTTTTAACTTTTAAGGGACCTAGATAATGGATAGGGGGCGCTGGACCAAAAAAGGTTGAGAACCACTGTTATAAAACATTATTACAAGCTTACCGTTGTGAATCGAGCTAAGATAAGGAGATAGTTTTGAACACTGGCTGGATATGCACTTGCTCAAAACTAGATTTTGGATAATATTTAAACAAAAAAAGTTACGGACTGCAGCTTTAATTAAATTAAGCAACACATTTACTATATGTTTTGTCCTAACTTAATTTGATTGTGTTCAATCCACTTAAATATATGTAAAATTGAAGTTTACTTACTCAATTTGTGTTGGGATTACATGAATGATTTGTATTGCATTAACTAAAACTGGGCGGGGCTTATTAATTCCCAGCATGCTTTGCATATGGCTCAATCAAGAGAGAGTAAATGTTGAAATTAAGTGTTATTTTATGTATTTTTGAGCAAGATGAGAAAAGGGAGAGACTTGATAGTGTGTAATAGTGTTTGGTGAAGGAGAATTTAATGCTTAGCATTTAAGATGATAATGTGTGCTATTGTTAGCTAAAAGTTTGTTAACTAGCTAGTACACTCTTATAATTTAGTTGTGACATTAAAATATATGAAATTTAATGAATGAATATACTGATGAATGGATATATGAAACTGAATGCCTGAATCATGTCAGGGAGCCTAATAAAATTCACTTTGAGCCTACTTAATTGGGTCACTTAAAATGACTTCATTCCATGATGTTGAAGTTACATGAACAAATTGTGTTTGTTTAACTTAATTGATTCATGTGGGACCGATGTACAGAATTAAATCATGTAAATCCAACAATTTTTTTTTTTAGTGAATGTTGTTTCCACAGCTGTCATTTCCATGATACAATGCTGTTAAAATACAGAATTTGAGATGAGATATAAATGACACTGGTGAAAATGTTCATTTATCTTTCAAAAACAAATGTCCAAACTGACAGAATTCTCCTGGATAATCACTGTGTGAAAAGTGTGTTTTAAGTGGGTTTATTTTCTTTAAGCCCTCAGGGCCAAAAGTGACCATAGTTGCAGAAACACCCATATAAATTCTCACAAATGTAACTTTGCCATTTGATTGCAGAAGTTTAGAGTCTGCAGCTAAGATGTATGTGGATTCAGCAGTGCACAGCAACATATGTGAGCCAAGCAGGGTGGAGCTGGACCCCGGGCCTCTGATCGTGACTGGCTGGTGGGGAGAGAGGCCCCGGCAAGGTGGGTCCCAGGCCTGCAGCGAGGTCCTGGGGAGTCATTTCAAATGTTGTCTATGACATAGCGCTGGGCTGATGTGTGCATGGTGTGCATGCTCCCCTTTTCTACTCACCCCGCCTGTCTCACCTCTGCTGCACTGGAAGTGGCGGAGTTTTGACAGCTGTGTTTGGATCACTCCGATGGCGGTCTTGGGGAAAAGGGTGTGTGCTTTGCTTGTGCGTGAGCTTGTGTGCACTTCAATATCAGGTGTATGTGAATTTCTGTTAGTTTGACCGGTGATCTATAGGCAGGGTGGAAATGTAGAGCATATGCATGCTCATTTGTTGACATATGACCTTGAAGTTACAGTAATGCATGTTGCCCTCATCAGTGAGGCCGAAGCTTTGGGAATAAATCTGGAATGTTGTCTAAGTGGGGGCTGGCGGGTGGCTCAGCTCTTCTGGGTTGCGGGGAGCATGGCCTGGCCGGCCACATGAGTCTCAGCTGATCCCAGTGTTAACCACAACTCTGGTGGTATCTGACTGGAGCGAACTCTGCCAAGAGTCCTATACACTCATAAAAATAAAGATTCCAAAAGGGGGTTTTCCCAGCGATGCTATAGAAGAACCATAAAACCTGTTTTTTTTTGTCTTCAGATTTCCATTTCGGAGGACTTAAACTTAATCTTAAAGAAAATCTGTGTAAATACATAATTGCAGTTTAATTGACGTCAGACAGATGTCGGCTAAAGTGCAGATAGAAGCATCGGACCAAACCTTGTTTATATCCAGGTCAACAGAACTGAATTGAGTTGGATTTCTGCAAGCAATAGAGCTGCTTTTTCTGTGTGCTGCACATGATGCATCATATGTGTAATTGCTTTATTGTTTTTCTTGGCAAGGGGCGAGCTCTTTCACAGCTGTGAAGTTGAATAGACTAATTAAGGCGGAAGAGTTCACAGAGGAGCAAGGTGAATCACTCTTACCGCATGCCTGGCACCTGTGTACCAAACAAGCCGTGTTCCTGCAGTGTTACGGTAACAATGTTGCATGTTTTTTTCCGATAGCATGGCTCTGATGACCTCATGCCAAGCTGTAAAACCTTCACACTTTCGTAAGCGCTTTATTGCAGGCACCTTGACTCTAGTTTACCGACCAAACACCACTGCTTATCAGCAAGGCTGACACAGGAAAGACAAGCAGGAAACAATTCTGCCTTACCATCAGGAATGCTGTGACATACCTTCTTCTTTGGAATAAGTAAAAGCTAGCTAATAATTACTCTGACCTTAGCATCATTACAGAAGATTAGCTTTATTAGAAAGATGTGTACTTTTACATCTTTTGGCCAACCTAATAAAAAAGGCATGTACGTTTCTGTTCTGTTGTTGCTTTTTAGATGTGTCCTCTGGGAAGGAAAGTGAATCAACGCTAAAACTACTTTGTTTCTTTTTTCCTGCTGTTTTTCAGGATGGTCATAACCTTAGGTGGTTACACTCTCGTGGTAGAATCAGGAAGCAGTTCCCTTTTTTCCCCCATTTTGCCCAAGAAGCTCATAAAAACACAGGACATCCTGTGGACTTTTAATGACACTGTGCACATTGTAATGAAATGAGTCAAATAAACACTCCCGGTCATGTCAACCAATAAACAAGCATGACCTGAGGAATGGGTGGTTTTATGTATCTTTATCATTCATCCTATTATACCAAGGGTTATTAAATGGCCCACCTGGTGATATTTTCCAAGCATGCAAACATACTCGGTTTGGGTTTGGGTTTGAATCATCTTACCGGTTAAGCCCATTGGCCCATCGCTTTATTATCAATGCCAACTGCTTTAGTCTCCATCTGTGCCTATACTTTTGTTGTCAGTGGGGTTTGGCCTATTGGTAGCACTTGATCCAGGAAGACTCTGGTGTTGCCACGCCACCAGGTGGCTAATCTGTATTATTGCTCTTTTGCATGATTTACTGTTACACATTTTAGTGTGGATTTTAAAGACAACAGATGGTGCAAAGACATCTGAAAATGACCACAACTTAAATATCTCTTAAGAGAAACATTTTACCACATAAGAAGAATACTTATTTTTTGATTCCCACAGAGTTAAAATAGGGCAGTGGCTTTAATCTTTCCTTTCATGGTTGTGTTTCTAACTATGTTTTGCCCACTGAAATATTTATAGTGCAGTTCAGTTGAATTATGCTGGACAATCCAGTGGTATTAAGAGCTGCTGCTGTGCCAAGAATAGAAACTGACAGGAAAGATAGAAGTGTTTTTAACTTGTATTTTAATATTCCTAAATCTTTTTCACAGATATAGATATAGTTATTATAAATTGTTCACATAATGGGAATGCAGCAGAAATAAAATTTTTGATTTCTAACTTAAGCCTTAAATGTGCATTAATATTACATGCAATGAAATACTGTAATTTCACTTGGTAGCAGACTTTGATAATGATTTGTGGCTTTGATAAGAATGTCAGTGATAAGATGACTGATAAATAGCCCACTCATATCATATCTTTCATGCTCTGAACACATGCTCAAAATCCAACAATACACTTCCAACAGTAAGAAATTACATTAACTCTTTAATAGGCATCTCAGTCATTTGGTTGAGTGTAATTTGTGTCATTATATCCAGTTTATAGTCAACTTAACCTAATTGAGACATCTCTTGCACCCTGTGTTTCATTGCAGTTTTAGAGGATACACCATTCACACCAACATCATTTCAGGATATATATATGTCCTGTATATATTATATTATTATTATACAACCCGAATTCTGGAAATGTTGGGACGTTTTTTAAATTTGAATAAAATGAAAACGAAAAGACTTTCAAATCACATGAGCCAATATTTTATTCACAATAGAACATAGATAACATAACAAATGTTTAAACAGAGAAATTTTACACTTTTATCCACTAAATGAGCTCATTTCTAATTTGATGCCTGCTACAGGTCTCAAAAAAAGTTAGCACGGGGGCAACAAATGGCTAAAAAAGCAAGAAATTTTGAAAAGATTCAGCTGGGAGAACATCTAGCAACTAATTAAGTTAATTGATATCAGGTCTGTAACATGATTAGCTATAAAAGGGATGTCTTAGAGAGGCAGAGTCTCTCAGAAGTAAAGATGGGCAGAGCTGTGAAAGAGTGCATAAAAAGATTGTGGAATACTTTAAAAACAATGTTTCTCAACGTCAAATTGCAAAGGCTTTGCAAATCTCATCATCTACAGTGCATAACATCATCAAAAGATTCAGAGAAACTGGAGAAATCTTGTGTGTAAGGGACAAGGCTGAAGACCTTTATTGGATGCCCGTGATCTTCGGGCCCTCAGACGACACTGCATCACTCATTGGCATGATTGTGTCAATGACATTACTAAATGGGCCCAGGAATACTTCCTGAATGCACTATGAATGCTGAAAGGTATGTAAAGTTTTTAGAGCAACATATGCTCCCCTCCAGACGACGTCTTTTTCAGGGAAGGCCTTGTGTATTTCAGCAGGACAATGCAAAACCACATACAGGAGCTATTACAACAGCATGGCTTCGTCGTAGAAGAGTCCGGGTGCTGAATTGGTCTGCCTGCAGTCCAGATCTTTCACCTATAGAGAACATTTGGCGCATCATTAAACGGAAAATACGTCAAAGATGACCGCAAACTCTTCAGCAGCTGGAAACCTATATCAGGCAAGAATGGGACCAAATTTCAACACCAATACTCCAGAAACTCATAACCTCGATGCCCAGACATCTTCAAACTGAAAAGAAGAGGAGATGCTACACTATGATAAACATGCCCCCACCCCAACTATTTTGAGACCTGTAACAGGCATCAAATTTGAAATGAGCTCATTTTTTTGCATAAAATTGTAAAATTTCTCAGTTTAAATATCTGTTATCTATGTTCTATTGTGATGAAAATATTGGGTCATGTGATTTGAAAGTCTTTTAGTTTTCATTTTATTCAAATTTAAAAAACGTCCTAACATTTCCGGAATTCGGGTTGCATAATAATAATAATAATAATAATAATAATAATAATAATATATAATACATATAATATATATATATATATATATATATATATATATATATAAAAAATAAAGTACAGTACATATGATAATTCGTAGTTAGTGTTAAAATGTCAGTTAAAATGTTATTTATATTGTTTCACATATAAATTTTTTTTTTGATATTTAATGTAAACCAGTCACATTTCTGTCTGGAATTTTTCCAGAACCTATGTTTGCCATTATATATTTTTGTAAAGTAAGGCTTAGAAATTTTAGTCTATTTTGGTATTGTTTTACTAATGTGTTTTATTTCTCTTCACTACAAATAAATAAGTATAACTTTACCCACATTAAGTTTGGTTCAACATCACATTTTCGCTAAAAGAGATATAGTTCAGTGGTTCTTAACCAGGGGGCCGGGGCCCACTAGGGGGCCTGAACAAACTTCCAAGGGGGCCTCAAGATTTAAAATAAGAAAAAAACAAACATTAAAATAAGCTAAAACAACTAAAATCAAGATATTACTGTATTTTTATAACAAATATACTTATTTATAGTTATGCCAAGCTCTAAAATATTTTATTGGGTGGAAATTGTGAGTAGGGGGCCTTGAAGTCAAAAGTACTGAGATCCACTGATAAAGTTAAGTGGGAAAAGCCTGTTTATTTCAATGTAAATAATATAAATTAGTGCAGATAATGAAAAATTCTTTCAGTCTTCTATTTGTCCTCTTGCGCATGGAGTATGTCAGAAACTGACGCACATCTGTATACTGTATTCAGTGTAGACAGCGTCAGTGATCATAATGCATTTTATTGTGTGTAAGCAAATGTTAGCCGTTAAGTGAGTGAATGCCAGTGGGCTGGCCTATTGTGCGATGATGTATAACTATTTGGCGATGTCTTGCTCTAGACAATCATATGCAAATGTATTTGCCCATGTGACATCACAAATCCCACAGTATCCAAAGAGCTGTTTTTGGAGCTTGATTAAATTAATGCTGTGTTTATAATAAGGAGGACGTTTTAAACTATGAAACTTGCAGGATATTTTAGTTCTATTTGGACGGGAACTAGTTTTCTAAACAATGTTTGAGTTACAGTTCTTATCATTTGACATCTGTGATTTCATGTACCAATTCAGACGGGACTAACGTCTCTGTGTGTTTTCTAGATGTGGGCATTTTAGAAGGTCATCTGCTGTGCGTGCGTGCGTGCATCACATATGGTGTATATGCCTTTTAATTTATTATTTGTTGATATGATTTTAATTTATTAGTAAACTTCAAAAGTTTATAGCAGTGGCTGTTTATAATAAAGTTACATAAGTGAGCAGAGAAATCACAAATTTCTCTAATGTCCACCTGGAAAACTATTCTTCTCCAAATAGGGCTAGACCTCTTATGTCAAAAGATCAAGGCAAATTTAGTTTCTCATGTTATGACCCCTTTAAAAATGCAAACAGAATGCACTTGAAACTGCAAGTGCATCTTTGATGCACTTTTGTAAACACAGGTGGATATGAACATAACTGTCTGAGAGTCATACACCCTCGTTCGTCTCTCGTCTGTGTAGTTAATGAAGTTCTTTCTGTTATGAGTGGTTTGCATAACACCTGGTTCCATGCCAGATCTTGGGCTGGCCAGTTGCTGCGATACACAGGTCATGCACTCTCTCTCCCTCCTGCAGCGGGGCTTTTCAAGACATGATTAACGGCCATTCTTTTTCCCACTCTCTCATTCTTGTTCTTTTCTCTTTTCCTGTTGGGATTCTTCCTCTTTAACCTAGCATTAAGTCTGTGGCCCGTGCAACAGCACATGTGTGTTCCAAGTTCCCACAAGGAAACTGCTGGGGTTGATGAGAGAGGCGGACGGCTCGGGATGGCTGGGGTGTCGTTGGTGGGGTCCCGATCGGGGCTGTAAATTCAAGCGGGGAGGGCGAGATCCTGTAAGATGAAACCCTTCTCCCTCCGTGTATCAGCAACACAGCTCGGGCCGAGACAAGAGAGAAGAAGCAGGCAGTAAATCCATTGGAGTTCACTGATAGCACTGTTTGCACAGCCACCGCCGCCTCCTTTGATCAAACCGCCGGGGGAGTGGGGGTCGTGTGTCGCTGCCAAAGGTCAGCTATATATTACGCTCCTAAAAGTGATTACTGAAATTCTTAACTGAAACCATTCTGCTGCCAGGGTGTGCCAGAAGCCCCTGCAGCGGTGTCTGGCCCGCTCAGGGGCCTCTCTGCAGCCCCGTCCGCCAGAGAAATGCTCTCTGCTTGTGTTTCCTATCATAAGAGGAGGGCCCGAAGGAGCCACACATGGAAACTCGCTATCCAATTGCAGCGGCGGTGGGTAAAAACCCATAGTTGAGGCTTTAGAGTCAGGAAATATAAATGCGTAGCGCACTTCAAAGGGGGGAACGGCAAATTAGGCCAAGACAATAAGTGGCCTTGCATTCAAAACAGTATAAACAACGTCTGCTTTGTGTTTACTGTTCTCTTTCGCTGTGCTGGATGGGAAGAAACCAGCTGATCGCTGCTATGCTGTAGGTAATGCTCTGTAAAAAGGTTTTAGATGACAGCTCAATTAAATTGTGTAGGTGTTGCCTGCCACCTGTTTAAAAAGGACAGTTCTCCCAAAAATGAACTTTATCTTTTACTCACCCTCATGTCATTCCGAACCTAGCTTTTTCCTGTTTTTGTCCATGCAATGAAAGTAAATGGGGTCCAAAACAAACCTGAGACATTTGTTACACAGAAGAATGTCATACAGGTTTGGAATGACATGAGGGCATGTAAATCATGACACAAGTTTCATTTTCGCACAAAAATGTTCACCCAAAAATGAAAATCCTGTCATTAATTACTCACTCTCATGTCATTCCAAACCTGTAAGACTTTAGTTCACCTTCAGATCACAAATTAAGATATTTTTGATGAAATCTAAGAGCCTTCTGGCCTCCGATAGACTGCAACACAATTACCACTTTCAAGGCCCAGAAAGGTAGTAAAGACATCGTTAAAATAGTCCATGTGACTACAGTGGTTCAACCTTAATGTTATGAAGTGACGAGAATACTTTTTGTGCGCGAAAACAAAACAAAAATAATGGCTTTATTCAACAATTTCTTCTCTTCCATGTCATTCTCCTATGCTGATCACATAGTAAACACAGTGCAGCGCTTCCAGGTTCTACGTCAGAACGCCGACTCATTATTGGCCAGCTCCTGCGTCAGCATCACACGCATGCGTCGTGCTGCTCATGTGAACAGCGTCAGCCAATACTGAGCCAGTGTTCTGACATGTTTTTTTATTTCAGTTTTAGTTATTTTAGTACATCAATTTAAACTAAATGAAAATGAAAAATGCTGTTGCAACTGGCTCAAAATCACTATGAAATCATAATTGGCAATTCTTCTTTTTTATGGAATATTGCACTATTTATTATAAATTATTAATGTGAAAAACATTATTTTTCTAAAATCCATGTGCCCTTATAATCTTTAATCAAAATAACCTTCCCTCCCTGTTGCAGTGACATCTCTTCTCTGATGACATTTACTGGTGCGGGGACGGGACAACCTGTCAATCACAAGAGATTGTAACAATCCAAAAATTCCCAATAGACAAAATCAAGTCCTGCTCTACATTTCTTCTTGTTTGAGAAGCTGTTGCACTCAGAGTCAGATCACAATATAGGGAAGAAGAGACTATTGCAACTTCCGTTTCATGCCGACTTTAATTCTAATAATTTTTTACATTTATTTTTAAGATTTTAGTTTTTCGTTTTATTAAACTATAATAACCCTGCTCAGATCTAACTTCAGTTACAGCAGATTCTGATTGTAATATCTCCAAATAAATCTGCACTTCGACAACATTCCTTCCATAGCTGCCGTGGATTTAAAAGTTGCCATCATGGGATAAACAAGAGAAATGTGAAGTCACTCTCAATGAATCTCTATTCACCTTCGCTGATCACTATACCTAAGATTTCCTTGTGTTAACTTTGGCAGACCTCAGCTTGGCACTTAAATTAAAAGGGATGATCTATTTCCTCATATATGTAATTTGCAGTGGACTACTGGGAAAATAAATAAGGAAAAGAGAGAAAGAGGAGGGACAGCGAGAGAGAGAGAAAGAATGATGCCTGTTTGACCGGCAGGCGCATGCCAGAAATAACAGAGTGGACCTTGCTCTAGAGTCTCATTAGCTGGTGGAAAACAGTTCCCTGGAGGCACAACAGGGTGCAAATATGTTTAAACCTTCTCAGACCTGATGCAGACCTCTGCCAATTTTGTCCTTCTCAGAGCGAGCAAGATGCACATCTATGCAGATGTAGACTTGAACTGTAAGCTCCACAAGAGCTGAATGAAGCGTTTTAATCTCATAAATTCAGGCAAAGAAAAAAAAAATCAGTTGATTTTAGCATACACCCTGGGAAAGCCAAAAAGTACTCTAGAAATCTGATATGTATTTTATGTCTATTCTTCATTTGATGGCAAAACTAAAATTACAAAGCTCTAAGATTTAATTTTTTTGTGGTTAGTGTGCTCTGTGAAATTTTAAAATCAGGGTTATGCAATTTGTCATATTTTAAATATTAAAATATGCAATTTATATGCAATTTTAAATCTCTGACAAAAATTAATATTTTTTTGTTTTCATCTTAAACATTGAGATTTCCAGACTGTGTTCTCTTCAGTAAATATTAGGAGGTTTGGTTTTTTATTATGCTAATATAACATGAACATTTTCCTTTTCATGAGAGGTTTTTGGAATTGGAAAGCATGTATAATTTTTAATTTAATTTGATTTGGATAAAGAGGTGGCTTCAGTAGACCAATAAAACTGAAAGGATTTCGTTTTGATATTAATTAGTCTAAATTATGTTGATGCCTAAAACAGGACTTGAAATTCAAATGAAACAGATTCAAACTGGCATTAAATGATTTTAGTATTAATTTTGGTTTGTGGTTACAGTTTTATTTAGTGACTTTTACCAGACATTTCATTGAATAGTTTGAAAAAATAGGCTCATTCATTTGAAATGAGGAAAACCATGAAAACCATTTACAACAAAATAGACATTTGCAATTGAAAAAATAGCATTTACTTTGGATAGCTTAGTTAATCTTACCACATCAAAATGTCCTATGATGTGTTTTTGCTTTTTAGGCTATTTGTTTTATTTAATTTTTTACAGTTTACTTTTGAAGTTTTAATGTCTTGACTTTTTAAGCCAAGATACAGAAGGGTACCATAGTTCCGTCTCCACCCTAAACTCTGGCTCAATTAGCTATTGGCACAGCTACTTTAATACTTCACTATTATTCCTGAGACTCCTATTCTTGACCTAGACACAGAAATGACAAAAATAGGATCTTCTTAAAATAACACATTTTTGCAGTAATTTATCAAACAGCATATCGATCATATATTTAATTTACGTTGACATAAATGATTATCAGTTTGGTGCAGATTTTATTACTTTAGCCTCTTCTAGACAGATATGAGAAAAAAAAAGCACAGCTCAGTGTGTCAAGACACATCTGTGCTAAGTACTGCACCACAATATCTTAATAGGCCCTTTTTCTTTTTCATTGATAAAGATTGGTATCGTCTTGTTCAATAGCCAAGGAGAATTCATGGAATTGTTTAAAATCATGGTAGTTATTAGAGGTTTATCATTAGGTATCTAGGATTGCCCAGAAGAGGGCAGTGGTGTGTTGGTGAAAGCACTGCAGAATGAGGGTTTCTGTATACTGTACTAGACTAACTTTTGGAAAAACACCAAATGAATATATTAATTAAATACAGAGATAATAAGGTAAGTACATAGCCTGTTAACTATCACTGTCCCGGGAGCAGGACACGTGGTACACTTTATTTATTGCCTCATCACATATTATAGAAATCATCATAAATTAGGAATGATTCAAAAGCTTAAGCACTCAAAAATTATCCTGTGAAAACATTTTGAATTTCATTTTACCATGAAAACAGCATTTAAAACCTTTTAAGTGGGCTCAATTTTTGTGATAGCAACTTCATATTTGGAATAAAACTTGGTTAGACACAGCTTTGATTTTCTAGCAATTTTAAGCCCCAAGTACAGTTCACTTTTTACGCATACGCAAGGGTCAACGTACAGTGCACGAATTTCATCAAAAAAGTATGAGCGTACTGTATGCGCACCTCCAGATTTTTGTACTTGTATGCGCAGATCGCACATGCGCATTTAATGTTTTTTTTTGCAGTAATTGGTTTATCCACAAGGTGCAACCCGTCGATTCACAAGGTAGTTGAAGAAAAACTGCATAAACAGAACAGGCCGGAAAGCATGCAAGCTACAGCGACAGTGGAGGCCTATATAGATGACAGATTGTGTGAAGAAGTTAGAAAGTACCCTCATTTGTGCAACTCTAGCATGAAAGAATACAAATGTTTACTTGGGTTGTAACTCATGGCGAGAGATTGATCAAAACTGCGCAAGTGCCTGTGTATGCGTACAAATCAAGTGAAGTATACTTGCAAGGCTGTGCACTGGACCGTGCATGTAAAGTAGCGTGCGAGTAAAAAAAAAAAAAAACGAAGTATTCTCAGGACTTTAAAGTCAAAATTATTTTGTGAAATATACATTTTGTGTGTGTGTGTATAAATATATTATATATATATATATATATATATATATATATATATATATAAAAAAATACAAATCATATCAGTACATTTGCAGTAAACTTTTATAACCATTTAAGTTCAGATCTATGCTCAAAAAGGGGGTGACAGTTAACAGGTTCAATTATTCAAGCTGTAAAAATAATACTGTTTATGTACAAACATGATCAACCTTTATTGGCAGTAACAAAAAACAAAAGAATGAAATTCCACCATGAAACTGTTTCACTTATTTATAGCATTCTGGCATTGCTATTGGCATAATGTCAATATAAAAATGAGTATTTTCAGATATACTGAGCATCATGTCGAGTGCTGAGCGAGGAAGGCTCTTATTCTCTGCAGCAACTCCTTCTTTACACTGTCAGGCACCAGGGCTGAGGAACACAAGAGAGTTATCATTAATGATACTCTTTTTTCATCTTTGGCAATACTTGTTAACACACAAATGGTTTCAATAAAAAAAATAAATAAAAAAAAATTGTGGGATGTACAGTAAAGTACGGCCTACCTCTTCCTTTGGGGGTAACACCAGCAACCAAGTCCTCTACAGTAACATTCTCTATACCTTTCTCCTTAATCACTTCTGCAAAACAAAAAAAAAAAAGAAAAAAACAAAACAATAATGCTGCTTTACAAAACAACCACGGAACATATGCAATGATTCGAGAGAGATCAGACTAGAGTTCTTACCTTTACAGAGTGCTTTGAGCTGATCTCTCCAGCCACACTCGATGAGCTTGGCTCGAAGCAACTCCTTTAACCTGATCAAAAACCAAACAAAGACAATGAGATTCATAGATAAAATACAGCCAGTATGGGACGAGTCTACTAAACAGCTACATCTAAATGCCATCTACAGGGTTCCCATTCCACGGCTTTTCCAGTCATTTGTGACTACTCAAAAAGAGCAATTTGTAGCCAAACCAAATACAGGAGAGTAAAATGTCTAAAACATTTCTAAAATGACTTAAGATTTAATAAATTTCAATAATGTGTGTCCATGTAGGCAAATCACTAGCGTTTGACACTATGATGCCCATAAATGTTGTACAAGTACGCAACTTTATAGGTTTTTAGACCCAGTCCATGGAGAAACATGAGGATTATAGGCACTTACCTCTCCCTCTCACCCATTTCAATTAACTTCTGGTTAATGGCGGCCCTCATTTGTGATTCTTTACTCATATTAATCTGAAATAAGAAGTTAAGATGATGAAACATGACGTGATATCGAGCTCGTAATGATAGTGCCATAGACAAAGGTTGTCTTGCCCACTAACAAAACACATTTCACGCCCCATTTTTTATATTAAGCATGAACAAACAAGACATCTAGCCGAATTTTGGGGGAAACACATTTTTTATCAGATGAACTAATGTGCATTTTTGTGTTATGTTAACAAACACAGGTGGACTTTTTTTATGGCCTGTGGCATATCAAGTTAACGTTGTTGCAATTATAACTTAATATTGTTTAATAAACGTACCAAATACTGATGAAAATAAGCATAATGTTCTTATCGGCGTGTATGCGGACCTCTCTCTGCTGTTGTTTGTAGCCGGCCGTGCCGCACACCGTTTAGCTTCCCCACAGAAACACGATGATCGGCGGAAGGTTCCTTCCTACTTAATGGTTCCTATGCAATTGCAATGTGAATGGCGTTCTAAGCTTCTGTGATTTACCTCAAAGGAGACCCGGGAGGTACATGTTTTTGAATGCATGCTAAACTACTATCACATTTTAACTGTCGTTAAAATAGTGTGCTTGTAATTAAAAATACGCCGTAATTATCCAAACATATGTGGAGAAAGAGCTAAAATGTCCATGGTACGAAAATGTACCATATTTTGAGTCATATTAGTCAATTAATCTATTAAGGGGTAATCTATTCTTCATATGTATTCATTGGTACCTGCCACGAGGAGGAATCCATGGCCTTAGGCCCGTCTGAACCAGCACTACAATTACCACACATAAATCACGCAAGAACTTAAGGCAATCTTTTCTGAAAGTTGAATTACGCTTAAGTGTATTTTAATGTAATATTAGACTCATTGAAAACAAATTAATATTTACATTTTCCTTGCTTTTTATGAAGGAGTCTTATACCACAAGATGGCGATGTGTCATAGAGAATTCGATACAAAATCCACGGTGTTTGGTCAAGTGTCCGCTTCGGGTTAGATCAAGTAAAAATTCGAGAATACAAATGTATAAGAATATCATGTGATGCCTTAAGTATGTAAAAATAGCACATTGGCTGAGTTATGTGGCTCTTTGTGTATTAAGCTTTGCTCATAAATTCTCCCAACTGCATGTGGTAAAAATGTGGTAAAGCACCCATGAATGAACCAGAGTAATGTTGGCAGAGAATTGGTGAGGTCTGTATTTATAGTCTGTTTCATCTGCCATGCCACTGGACAAAAATGTGAAGCATTCCAGTAGCTTGAACAGGAAGTTTTAAAGTTTATCCCAAAACAAAAATTCTGCCATCATTTCTCCCCCTCATATCACCCACTTTTATTTACATTATTCTAAATAACAATTTTAATTATGTGCTGGTCACTATTCATATCAGTTTAAATAAAGTTAAAAGTTCTCCAAATGTTTCCTTCTCTATGGTGGTTTTCTGCTTCCATGCACCTTGTTTCACAGAATAACTATTTTAGGCTACAGATGCAGCCAGAAGCCTTTCAGTGAGGCAGAAGAAGTCATCCTGACTGGCTGTTTGATGCAGGCAGAACACCTGTGGTACAGATTAAGTCAGTCTCAGGTAATAAAAAAAAAAATGTATTTCACTGATACATATTGGTTAGTCTGGACTATGCCAAGCAGAACCTGTCAAAACTAATATTAATTATATATTTAAAATATATATATAAAGCTTAGGGTCAGTGTAACACAGTTCGTATATACGGGAAGAAGGAGGCGGGAACCGGCGAACGTTCAAAACAATTTTAATATTTAAAATAAACAAATACAAAACGAAAGTAATGCCGGCAGACCCTCACGGCCGTCTGCCGGCCACACAAACATAACAAAACCATAAAATAAAGTCCAGGCCTGGTCCTCTCTCGTCTTTCACTGTCGTCGCTCCCCTTTTATGCTTCCGGAGCTCCTCCGTGAGAGATTCGAGGCCGGTGCAACGCGCAGCTGACGCTCGTTATCACTCGCGTCACCGGCCTCGTGCCGTTCCCTCACGGCTCTCGCCCGCCCTGCTCGTCACAGTCAGTAAGAAATTATTTTATTATCAAAGAATCCTAATATATATATATATATATATATATATATATATATATATATATATATATATATATATATATATATAATCACGGTTTCCAAAATATGGCAGCACAACTGTTTTTAATGTTGTTGATAATAATAGAAAATGTTTTGAGCATCAAATCAGCATAGAATGATTTCTGAAGGATCATGTGACTGAAGAGTGGAGTAATGATGCTTTGCCATCACAGGAATAAATTACATATTAAAATCTTTATTAAAATAGATAGTAGTTATTTTAAATTGTATTAATATTTCAAAACATTGAAAGTTTGAACTGTAGTTTGATCAAAAAATGCTGCCTTGGTGAGCGTGAGATACTTCAAAGATATTAAAAAATGTACTGACCCAAACCTTTGAACAGTATTATTATTATTATTTTTTACATATACATTTTAAGTCAGAAAGGTCTGAAACATATAATTGGACATCAGTTCTTGCTCTTCAAGTCTGCTTTATAATTACAGATCTTAAATATGACTGATATTTAAAGCAGTCAGGTGTAGCTAACTTTCTCAGTTCTAGGACCAGACCTCTGGTGGTTAGACAAAAAGTATTACAATTATCTAAATTATAATTTCCACCCACATCAGCTAATTAAACCATGGGGGTGTCATAAACTGTTAAAATGTGTGGCATTGTGCTTTTTAAGGGGTCTTATTATGCTTGATTTGAAGACCCCATGACAGTCTATTACCATGGATTTGCTCATCTCTAGTTTAATTAAACACTCTACTGAGCTTTTGGATGCCTCATGATTTTTAATTGCCTTTGATTTACAGATTTCTAAGCATTGCAAGCTCTGTGCTGAACGGGCTAGGGTTCATAACATTTGTCGTTAACACCTTTCCAGAACACTGTGTGTTGATTTTTATCAATACTGACCGGTATGTGTGTTAAAGTCATGAACTGAGCCTATACGATTGAGGGGCGAGTGAGCACTCAAGTGGAAACGTTCTGGTCTGACAGAGTGATTGATGGATGAAAAGGTCTGTTATAGAGTCATAGTATGTCTTTAAAGGAGAGAAAAGGATGGTAAGATTGATCGTACTCACATGTGAAGTCCAGAAACTGCTTGTTAACTGTCAGTCTGAGGGATTTATAAAGATTGTTCCTTATTTAGTCTCCTTTCAGCTTAACTTCAGACTTTTTGTGCAATGATAAGTTCTTGAAACAAGTAATTAACTGTTGAAATATGAGTTGCGGAACATAATATGACAGTTATTAATGCTCTGAGATATAAATTCAAAATTAATTATCAAAGTTGTGTAAGTGATAGGAGGTGAGCAGTCAAAACATCCTCTTTTGCCTGTTTCTTTTAGGCTAATTTTATCATTCGCCATCCATTACCAGTGAAGTGAAGAGAGCAGATGAGACATGCCTTAGCAGAGGAATGTACTGGCATATTTAATCGAGATTCTCCATGGATGAACAGTATGAGCCGCATCTGTGCTGAAGTTACTCACTGACTAAATAACATCTTTAAACCACTAAAAACTCTGGCTTTAATGGTTTACAGGAAAACCATAAATGTTAAGCCTGAGGAAAATGGCGTATTGGTCATAGTCCTTTTTTTAGGGGTTAAAAGAATCATTAAAACAGCTTAATTGTTTCAGGAAGTTTATCCAGGTGGTGTTTTATGGAAAGAGACATGGTGATTCACAATCTCTCTTCTCTACAGCCTGGTGCAGCACTTGATCCTCCACTTACAGCTGCTAATGCCTGGCAACTTCACAGCCGCCATTTAATTTGTCATGAACCGGGGCCATTTGCCTTTGTTATATAATCAAGACGTCAGAGTGAAAGACGCAAGAGAAATTGTGATCTTGCTTGCCATTATTTAGAAAACATCACCATCGCACGCTGACTGTTTAAGAATATCAGATGTAAAAAGAAACTTCCTGCTATTAAGATATTTGATTTTTAATTGTAAAAATGATCATTTCTTATCTATATGTCCGTATTGACATATCTAGAGCACTTAGTAATTGGATCATTCAGTTTAAACCTGTTACCTTTTTGTCAGCTCCCCCTGGTTGCTGGCTACTAATTTTTGTTGAAAGACTTTTGTGTGATATTTATATTTACATTTTTACAATGTTGTTATTGATAGCTAAAACTATAAAAAATGTTTGTTAAAGGCACAGTATGTAGAATTTCACCACTAGAGTTCGCCTATTCAAAACAAAGGCTTAGCTTAATGACGGCGAGTTTGAGCGCAGGATTTTGGGAGATGTTGTCTTCACCTCACAGCTGGTGGAAAATAATCGGGGTGGGACTCAGGCAGAAATCATGTTCATGTATGAGATTATTAATGTTACTGTAGTATGAAGCAGAGCGGGGCTGAGTGCTGTGGGAGCTGAACGAGGCCGCTGGAGCGATTGCTAATGAGAGACGATCGCAACACACGGCTGGACAGCAGCAGAACTTTTATTATGCCACAGTCGCCGCTTCTGCTTCTTCCGGTCAAGCGTATGAGGAAATGCAGCGCTGTTTTATCATTTTAAATACATTTGAGGCCCCGTCCACACAAAGCCAGATCTTTCCCTATCCGATCTTTTTTTGAGTGAGAGTTTCGAAATGGATGAAGGGTGTAGGGGTCAAAAAAACAATTTTTTTGGAACACACTTCAGCGTCATCTTAACGAGACAATCAAGGAGGCACCTTCGTCTTTTTTCCCCTGGTTTACTCTTTGTATTAATGCCCATTCATTTACTGTAGTAACATTATAAGCTACTGCCAGTCTTTTACGTTAAATAAATTGTGTCTGTGTATTTGAAACATTTGAATGGACTGATAAAGGGAGCTGTAAAGTATTTTTAGTTGAAGAACAATGTCAATGTCAATATATCCCGTTTGGAACGCACTGTAAGACTTGGAGAATGTGCATAAACCTTGCGCGCTGTATACAAATTTTAGTAAAGCTTGGAAATAACACTTTATTTTGGCTCAGTAGTTTCTGCAGCATGAACACAAGCATCTAAAGTCTGCTATTGTTGTTGTTGCTGTTTTGTGCTGTTAGCACCTGGGGTTGACACCTGGGGTGATGACATCATCGTTTAAAAAAATATATGGATAGGCTGTACACACAAAAACGCAAGGGCGGCGTTTTCAGATTTATCCACTCTGGGACCTGGTTTAAAAAAATATCTGATTCACCTTCTGAAAACGCCGGATTCGTCTGGATGAAACACCTATCCGATACAAAATTTTTGCATATACACCTAAATGCGTCTCCGTGTCGACGGAGCCTGAGTGTGTTGCTGCCGAGCGAACGCTGTGAGTCACTTGTTGCACACTGCAGTAAGCTAGGTCGATTTTAGAATATCATATTAATATGCTGGATGGCTTGTGCTGATAAATGGTTTCTACAAAATAAAACCGGAAATTGAGGGTATGACGTCACTGATAGGCGACACACGTACAGTCGGACACGTCCATTTCCTGGTTAAAAATTGCTTATTTCTCTGGATTTAAACATTCTTGGAAACATTTGGGATAATGTAAGTACACAAGTCAACAAAATATATAACACTGTTCTAGTGGTTTTTGAATATTTTAATCCAAAAATCATATTGTGCTTTTAATTGAAATAAAATAAAATATAAATATTAGAAGAAAATTATAATTTAATACACTTAAATGAAAATTAAAATATATATAAATTAAAGCTAGATAAAATTATTAAAAAACCTAATAAAATGACAAAAGCACATAACATTTGCTTAAAATTAAACAATTTAAAATGAAAACTGCTAATTCAGAATATAAATAAATACTGTTAATAGTATATAAATAATACTAATATAATATTTATTCAGTGTTGCCATGACGTCATTTCCTGTGGATCCAAAGTGATTAGTCAAATGGCATTTACAGCATAGGTTAGAAAAAAATTGTCCAGTACTAAGTGCCTGATAGAACCGTCGTTATGCATAAGAAAATTCCACTCTGTCATTCCTGACGCAGCAGCTACTGCACATCTCAGAAATGTATTTGTCATATTTCAAAACTGTGATTAGAATACTGAAATAAATGAAAGTGTGCTCATTACCTGATGGCGTTGTAGAGATCTTCTCTTGAGAGAGGTAGTGATCACAAGAGACAGTCTGAAGATTTAGAGCTCAGGTGGGAACGTTGAAGTGTGGAGGATGCGTCCTTCTCATCAGAGCCACTCATTCGCTTCAGCTTTAATCAGTGACAAACCGGTTTGGTGCAAAATCACTCTGTGAAGAACAGAGCATGCGGTGGCATTCATTTGATAATTATGCATAAGCTGCTGTGGGAAATTGGTGATTGTGCCATTGATGAAATCTCGTTTGAGATGCAACAGTGAAGCACGTCCCTCGAGAGAAGCTGCACTGCGTACTCGAGCCTGGCATCAGCGCTGTCACTGACCGTCAATTCCTGATCTTAATTAACAGCGAATCAGCATGCTTTCCATAACCCTGCTACTCCAGGGTAACCCCATCACATAATTCCTCCATCTGCCACAGCAATCTTGACCTCAACAGTAGCTTAACATATTGTTTGTTTGTTTGTTTGTTTGTCCCTCATGTGCTCCACGTCTATACTTGGCAGCTAATCTCAGTGCCACAAATGAGTTTCCCTCAGCGAGCACCTGAGGAGAGACACTTGCTTAAGTTAGAGACATTGCTTTGATTCTCTAGTGCTCGGCCACCTGCAGCTCTGCAGTGTTGTTGCATGCTTAATGAAGTAAGTCAACACTGAATTTGAAATAAGGCACTCTGTTGTGGTCGATAGAAATGCTGCAAATAAATCATGAGATGACAAACATCAGCGCAGCAAAGAGGGAATTTACGAGGGCAGCTTGTGCCCCAAGTAGTTGATCATATGGAGGGCCATTTTAAACGCAGTCAGCATCAGCACCACAGCTTAAGGGCTTTAATATAGCAGATGTGTTCAAGCTAAAATTGAAGTGAGAGCTCTTTTAGGTCTATGTATGTTGTCTCTGCCAGTATCAGTCAATATGTTCACTGTCTCTGTGGTGTTGGGGTTACTGAACCGAAATTGATGATGTTGGTGATGATAGACTCATTTTCTTTTTGTCTTTTTTTGTTCCAGCTCTTATTCTTTTTTGGTTGCCTGTGTACTTTTTCCAGTCATGTCTACACAATGTAAAAACACCAATCAATCACATTTCTAGGGCTCTCAGAAAAATCCCTGCTCTTGTTGTGTAATGATTATTGCATTGTGGTAGGGTAAATTTAAAGTGCCTTTTACAGCTTTTTGTTTATCCATTAAGTAGTGGTATAGAGCTATCTTGCTGTTTTTTTTTGTTTGTTTGTTTTTTGTCTTCTATATTTCCTGTTCAGTGTTGTAAAGTTCAATTTGTCTTGGAATTGGTTTGTTTGGATGGTTTGTGTAAAAAAATAAAAGCAAATAGAAACAATTCAACTCCAGTTCCGTCAAGCCTTTAGGTGTGTATTTATTTTTAATACACTATAAAATGTTTTCAAGTGTTGTTTTAGTTATATTTAATCAATTTATCTTCTCAAGTTTAATGCTGTATATGGAAGCACATTTCTAAAATAAAAATTGGACTTAGTAATTCTGTCATAAATTACTCACTTTCATGTCGTTTTAGACTTTCATTCATCTTCAGAACACAAATGAAGATCTTTTTGATGAAATCTGAGAGCTTTCTGTCCTTCTCTTGACAGCTACTCAACTGAAACTTTGACGCTTCAAAATGTTCATAAAGAGATCATAAAGCTAATATTTATGAATTGAGCGGTTTAGTCGGTTTAATTTTCTGAGGAGAAACAATCGCTTTATATAATGAACAGATTGAATTTAGGCTTTTATTCACAAACATTCATCAACTCACACATTAGTTGTGGTAAATGGAAGCTCAAGCGTGTTTGCTTGACGTGCGAGAACCAATGATGTTCATTCTCATGTGTTACGTAGCATGTTTGAGCTTCCGCAAAAGGTTTGTTCTCGCAGGTCAAGCAGGTTTGGTTGAGCTTCAGTTTATGTTCACTGATCGATGTTTATATGCGAATAAAAGCCTAAAGTCAATCTGTTCATCATATAAAGTGATCAAGTCTCTTCAGAAAATTTGGACTAAACCACTCAATTCATATGGATTAGCTTTATGATCTCTATGAACTTTTTGAAGCGTCAAAGTTTCAGTTGCGTAGACTGACTATGGAGGAACAGAAAGCTCTCAGATTTCATTGAAAAGATCTTCATTTGTGTTCCGAAGATGAATGAAAGTC
Organism: Hypophthalmichthys molitrix; assembly: GCA_037950675.1. NCBI lineage: Eukaryota > Metazoa > Chordata > Actinopteri > Cypriniformes > Xenocyprididae > Hypophthalmichthys > Hypophthalmichthys molitrix. Next base: position 17,829,400 of record CM075507.1, read on the forward strand.
TTTCAGGTTTGGATCGACATGAGGGTGAGTAATTCATGACAGAATTTTTGGGTGAACTATCCCTTTAACTGTAGTTTAACTATTATAAGTTATTGAATTTCTTGGAGTTTAGCAATCTAAACTTTTTTAAAAGCTTTTCTGATACTGGATGGTGGATCCATCATATGGTAATGCCAACTAACGCTGCAGTGTGGGACTCCATCATGGCGTAGGTGCCAAATGACTACTAATTCTTGCTTTCATGGCTGAATATTGGATGATTCTTTTGGGAGGGTGGCAAAGCCTCGAAAAACAGCCAACTTTGGACTGTAGCCGGTGTGCAAGCTGCTATGTCATTTTTCATGCAGCTGTGTGGAGTGTCTGAGATGGACTGAGGATATTTCTCATGTCCTTCTGCTTACTGTTGATGGGATAGGCGGCAACACTAGCCCCTACAGGAATTCATCAACTGAAATGGAGTTTCCATTAAGAGATAGAGCTACTTAGGCTGAATGCAGTCCTCTGGTACTTATGCTGTGTAAATGTGGGTTTTGAAACTAGCCAGTTTACTAGATAATAAGTTTATTAACATGCAAGCTGAATAGCTTCTTTTAATGCCATGTTGTCAGTTATTTGTCCTCTGGTCATATAAATGACAAGCTGGTAAAAAAGACATCCTCTGGTCATTTCCTGTTCATTAAAATAACATACATGGTACTAGCACACTCAGGAAGTCTCAAAATAAACTAATTATACACCAATACATAATTGCAAGACCTCTTGCTCAGTAGGCTATGTTGCACATTCCAGCATACACATTTGTGGATGTGCACATACTGGTGGGGAAATCTTGGCTGAATCTAGGGTGAATGTGGTGTGTTATGGCATTCACCTGAGAATTAATAACCATGCATACAGCAAATGACCTTTAGGGTTAGAGGTTTGAAGGCTCCAATCTAATAAGCACCAGCCTCCACAAACAGCACCAGAGTGTTGATCTTCAGCCCGCACCAGAGTCCAGTGCGTTTGAGCGTTGAGAAGCTCTTCACTAAAGGTTTATTGATGATCTTTAGCCAGTATTTGGAGAAGCTTTATTGCCGCCACAGTGATTGATCTATGGAGGCTCGGATGGTAATAAATGAGCTTAGGTCAGGAAGGCACATGCGACTAATTCGTCAAACTTCATTGAGGTTCAATTGCTGAAACAAAACAAAGGTTTCCAACTAAGCCTAACCAGAGGGCTGTTTCATAAAAGACGCTAAGAAAAGCGAGGATTAAACTCCAACACCTGACTTGAATGAGCCTAACAAATAAGTTGGGGCTAAAGCAGTATTTCAGAAAAGGTAATTGAAGTTCACGCAGTCCCACTAATTTTATCCAGCTTTACCTAGTCAAGATAATTGCACGTGCACACTTTTCTTAAGCAGCCCTAGAGGTCGATCATGGATCAAATCGATCCACCATAGGAAACAGCATACATTTTGTGCTATTTTATGTGTTTGAGACATGGTGTTTTCCTTAGTGCATAACTTACATTTCACAGGTTTATTCTCCATCTGTAAATGTTAGAAAGTCATGCAAATATTTCCATTTTGCTGCTAAACTTCACAGTAAATGAACGCTGCTGCGCGCATGCGCGGCAAACCAATGGAACACAATAGGAGCGCAATAATTCTGACTAAAATATACATTTTGCTAAAATATTTGATGTTGGACATTAAATGTGCCTTATGTACAATTTTAAACCTACAAGTAAGTGTATTTTTATGATATCAGTAACTGTAAATGGACTACTGTAATGGGGTAAATCAAGGCTAATATACTGTAGGCCAATTACTGAGTTTAGATTCATCTTACCAATTAAAATTGCATATTAAAGTGCATATTTATTTAAATTTTTAATTTTGTGATTTTAACTTCTGCTTTAAAAAGTATTATATTTTTTTAGATTGTAATGTTCTAATGTTATTCTAATAACCATAAAAGGTACTACAGCTGCCAAACAAAACCAGAGAAAAATGTATTCATATATTTTAAAACAATCTAATTAAATCTTGGGCACAAAACATTTAGCCAGTAAGAAAAGAAAATCTGTATGTTACATATATACACACACACAGATTCGAAACAAAATCTCAGTGCTCAGAAGCAGTGTTTTAAAATCGATCATCACTAGATATTATTGAAAAGTCGTTATTTTGGGGTTTTTTTGGCACACAAAATGTATTCTCATCACTTTGTAATATTAAGGTAGAACAACTGTAGTCACATTAACTGTTTTAAATATATTTTGAGTACCTTTCTGGATCTGAGAAGTTCGGTGACATTGCTGGCAATAGAGGCCTCACTGAGCCGTCAGATTTCATCAAAAATATCTTCATTTGTGTTCCGAAGATGAACGAAGGTCTTACGGGTGTGGAACGGCATGAGGGTGAGTAATAAATGACTTGATTGATTTTCATTTTCATTTTTGGGTGAACTAACCCTTTAAATGCATCTTGTAGGGCATTAATTGTTGTGTGTTCCATAGTACAGAGTTTAAAATAAGTAGGTGGACATTTAGTACAGACTTGGGCAATCTAAGTGACCACAGAGGGTTAGTCATTTGCTTTTGAAGATAGAGAGTACATAGATTACAAACAATAGTGTTTACTCAGGATTTCTGATGTTGATAAAGATATAGCATCTCTGTGGCTTATATTTGTCTTGTTTTTGCTCCTTAATGGTGGAAGAAGAAATCATTTACACTAACCACACCTCCTATATAAATGTTATCTCTGCCCATCCTATTCTTCAGATGCACAGCCTAAGTATGTGCCACCATGTGCAGGTTGTCATGATTGCCTTCGACTTTGGCCTTGACTTGATTTATATCTTTTGCTTTTGGCTGAAAATCAATTGTTGCCGCACAATATTGTGTGACCTTGTAGGTCACTTTTGACGAAAGGCATCTGTCAAGAAAAGCAATGTATATGTAAAGCATTCTGTGTTAGATGAGGTAATGCTTCTTCAGATGATTTTTGAAATAGATTTCTTCCAGTCGATGTGCTTTTGGCCGTAATCCAATCTGATCTCAGCAGTTAACAAGATGGAATGTAGTCATTCAGTTTAACACAGTCCAATGTGAGAGAGTCAATAAGCAATTAATTGAAATAACTCTGTTTAAAAAGGTTCATAAATAACCTTCCGTTCCACAGAAAGTCATGTCGGTGAGTAAATAATGACAGTGATCATTTTGGGGTGAACTTTTGATTTAAAAGTACTGAATCTAAATCATAAACTACTGACTTATTGGAATTCAGTATGAGAGATCTGGAGTCTCTTTTGCATATTTGCATTTCTTTCTTTCTTTCTTTCTTGCTTTCTTGCTTTCTTTATTTCTTTCTTTCTTGCTTTCTTTCTTGCTTTCTTGCTTGCTTTCTTGCTTTCTTTCTTTCTTTCTTTCTTGCTGCTGTAATCACACTGAATGATGGTGTTCGTTTCTCTGTGGGGACTGAATGTCAAAACCCAGAGTGATTTGCCCTCCCACTCAAAACATCTCCGGCAGACATTGATTAATAACCACTGGACCGTGAAGAGTCAAAGGACTCAAAAGTGAATCTCTGCCTGTTGCGTTTCTATATTTCCGTGACCGTTTGATAGCTTCCTAAAGAGGCACTGTTATTTGTTAATGTTGTTTGTACGATGAGACAAAATTTAAAATAGTATTTCTAGAATTATAGAGCTTATTATAAAACATTGATGCTGTTTTTAGAATATTGTGCAAAAGCACACACATGTCCTGCTGAAAAAAGAAAACATCTCAAACCAGTCTAAGATGGTTTGCTGGTCTTAGCTGCTTTATGATGGTGACCAAGCTGGTGCTCAGATGTTTGGTCTCCTAAAACCTTAACCCCTTTAAACCAAACAAACCGTCTCAAAGTGGTTTGTGATGTTTTTTTTTCTTCTTCTAAATATATTCTAAAAAAACCAAAACAACGTCAAATACTTTTGCATCTTTTTTAAAATGTTTGATGCAGTTCACTATTCACTGCCATTATATGGACAAGCACGAGCAGGAATTTTCTTTTTAAAAATGATCTTTTTGTGGTCTATAAAAGAAAGAAGGGTATACAGCATAAGAACAACAACAGTAATTTAGGTCTTAATTTTCATTTTAGGGTTAACTATCCTTTTAAGTTAATTAATGTGAAATTCTGGTCAGGTTATAGTTAACGTTGGCCAGTAGCAAAATTAACATTGTATGTTAGCTAGTTTTTTTAGTCTAGATTAGTCTAGATTTTTTTGTGTTTTTAATGCAACTGCAACAAAGAATCGAGAAAGACATAAGCATGCCAGCCACTCCGAGACTAGTAATTCTTGGTAAGAGAAGACTTGCCTGTGATTTGTGGAGTTTTGTGTATCTCATATGGGGTATGTATTTTAAAAGTGTAATTTCTCCTTGTTTTTCAGGGAGCACATTTGTCTCTGTAACAAAGTGGATGGTGAGCAGATGCCTTATATGTATTATTTGGCTGCTTATATTTTTTTTCCCATTAATGTTTTGTTACCTAAATATTCTTTGTGAGGATAAATCCAGAGGATACAACATAATGCACGGCAAAAAGTCGTAAGACAGTAGAAATAGTAAAGATACACTGTCCCAGCACTGTGTATTGTTAAAGGCATATTTCACCCAAAAATGTCATCATTTACTCACCCCCAAGTTGAACCTGAATGAATTTCATTCTTCTGCTGAACGCAAAAGAAGATATTTTGAAGAACAGTTAGTGTTGCAGTACTTGAGACCGGTCTTAAGACCATTTTTTGAAGTTCTTGGTCTCGATCACATTTGTATTGGGTCTTGTCTCAGACTGAGAGGACTTGGGTTTTTGTTTCAAGACTGGTCAAGACCACAACTGCGGGGATATTACTAAATTGCCGGTGCATTGTCTGATTTATTTATTAACATCATTAATGTGATTGGATGTAAAACTTTGCAATTTGATTTATTGTGCTGGGTCAGAAATTAATCAAAAATGTTACCAAAATTAATACAAATGCTCACAAAATTCAAGATATTGTTGCAAAAAAGTACTTGTAGGAGATCTGGATTTTTATATTATAACTTGATACAATTAAGCAGTATCACATGATCTGTTTTCACAAATTTGAACACAATTGTAAACTTTATATTGCTTTTATACAAACATTCAATAAACAAAATTTTATTTTTAAAACATTATTCTTAACATTTATGCATTTGTAATTTTACTAATTCAGATGCAGCTTCTGTGCCACCTTTGCTGCGCAAAGATGAATTTTGTTGTTAATGATTTCATTTGATTGTTAACAGCTCCATATAGTGTCTTATTCTAATTGTATTTATTGATTAAAAACAAGTCATTTTTCAGGTGGTAATGTGGATCTTTTAGAAGAATTTAAGGATTGGTCTGGTCTTGGTCTCGACTCTGTCTCGCCCTGCCTTGGTCTTGGTCTCAACATACATTGGTCTTGGTCTCGACTTGGTCTTGAATACAAAACTACATACAGTTGATGGACCCCACTGACTTCCATATTATGGAAAAAATACTATGGAAGTCAATGGTGCCGATCGACCGTTTGGTTTCCCATATTCTTCAAAATATCTTATTTTGTGTTCAGCAGAAGAAAGAAATTCCTACAAGTTTGGAGCAACTTGAGGGTACATGAAGTTCATTTTTGGGTGAACTATCCTTTTAAGTGTTACATATGCAATGTTTTAAATAAAGAATTGGATATTTGTAGTAATTGTGTCTGTCTGTTTGAATTGAATGTCAGTAGTACTAATATACACAGTAGTATAGGATAAAATTTCTATAAAAAATTATAAAATCTAATTTATATTTAGTACAAATAAATGAATTACAGTAGTGTACTGATAATGTATGGGTTTTTACAGTAGTTGCATTGTATTGAAGTTACTGTAAAACTGAAATATGGGATAGAAATGTCTAACAGTGCAGAAAAGGGACTACAGTTACCTGCTGCTCTTTTCCTTAGGGACAAATGGACATGGACTGCTTGATAATTGTACATTGTTCAGTATTATTTGTTCTTGTTGTAGACTGAATGTGTTTTCAAGTAGATTTCACTTACATATGTACATATTCGAATTTACTCACAATAATGTAACAAAAATGTCCTGTGGCTGTTTTTATGGTACTGAATAATAATCTTGTTTATGCACCAATGTATTTATATGGTACTCCGATATACTTCAAGGAATACCACGATCCTATGATAGACATATTTTCTTACTCCTTGTCTATCTCTACATTTTCCTTAGTTTAAAATGTGAATTGGCAAAAACTTATCCAGCAGACCTGAAAATTAGTCATCTGTTCCTAAGAATTTGATTTGATCAACAGCAAGAGGCCACATTTTAAATATAGTTGTTTTTTTTGTTTTTTTGCTCTGCCAAATTCATGCTGACTAACATAAGCAGTGTTGATTGGTTTGATGTGTGTAATCCCATGTGAAGTCAGTTAATATTTCTTTGCCACATAATTAGCCTTTATGGTTCCCTCTTATGGAAAAAAAGCAAAAACCCAGAGAGTCCCTTAAGATGTTGCTTTTTTCAAGCCTGCCTTTTTTCTGATTTTATTGTCTCTTTTGAAAGGAAACATTTTGTCAGTGTTTGCATGTCGTCCATCTGGGGCGCGTGTGTGTGTGTGTGTGTGTGACTGACGTCAAATGACTGTAAACAAAAGATGGAAAGTACAAAAAGACCAATGTTTAATATCCTCTCGCTGTTCCACTCATCAGTGCCTTTTCATACTGTTCAATATGTGAGATATAAAAGAAGGAAGTTGTTTACCGTCCCTCCCTCCCTCTCTCTCTCTCTCTCTCTCTCTCTCACTCTCACGCACGTACACACATAGTGGATGCATATTTTTTCCTTCCTTTGAACCCCAAAAGCTCACATCAGAACTACAAAACTGTTGTGTTCACTTGTAGTGTTGCCATAGTGACCAGATGATGGCTAATGGTAACTTGAAAAGACGTGCTTCCATTTAGTGAGAGGCTTCTCTATGATTTCTTTTTATTTGGAGATCATTAATACCTGTTAACTGTTTTTTCCCCTTGAAGTCAATTATGTTAGTGCCTTTTGTTTCAGAAATGCAAATGGAAATTTTAATTCAACACAATACTATAAAAATATTAATGTAGATTTTTATTTGTTTTATAAATAAACTACAAGATGTAGATTTTGATTTTATCCATATGTGTTAAAATTTGTACTGTCAACTGATTAAAAAAACCTAACTAATTAATCACACATTTTTTCGGTGATTAATCACACTTAACAGTGTTTTTAATATATTTTTATATTGTAATAATTTCACATTTAATATCCAGATTAGTGTAGAAACATCATAAAGACAGTATATTTTAAATATAACAGGTAGGAAATATACAAAAATTGAATATAGTTATCAAACATTTCACAGTCTTCTCTGCATAAATTATAAATTAAATATAGAATAATCCTTATTAAAGCTATAAAAGTTATTCAGTCAAGAGCAGTGAGTGATTTTCTCTTTTTCTTTTGTTGTTTGATTAACTTTAATGACAGACTGTGACAGGTTTATTAGGCTGCTGTCACTTTAGGACACTTCTGACATGCATCCCATTTTCTCACAATTATTTAAGACTTTTTAAAGTCATTTAACACTGTGCTAATGAGGATACTCGACAAAACAGGCGTTTTGGCATAATTTTGTGTGTTTTTGTCCGTTCAAGTGTGAAAAAAGCATTTGCATGAATAAAAACATGATCATAAAATGTAACACGATGGAAAAACGAATGCTGTGTGAATTGCATTAAATATTTAATGTTTAATATTTAATAAACGTGTTAAACTGAAAAAAACTCATATGTGTTAATGCCTCAATTTTGACAGCCCTAGTTACAATATATGTGATAAAATGTTGATATATGTGATAAATATGTGAAAAAAAACAAGTTGCCAAAATTAATGTACAGTAATTCAAGAAATATTCTCTGAAATCCAGTCTTAAGATAGCTATTATGCACATTTGATTCTCAAGTAATTTTATCTTGTTTTAAGGATGTTTTGATATTTTTACTTCAGAAAAAAAATTGAAAATGCACACAGTTTTGTTACTGTAAATGTGTTGTTTTGTTGTGATGAAGCAATCTATGCTCTCTTGAACTCCTCTGCCAAAAGAATCATCGTTTAATGAGAAAATTACAGTCGCAGTGATTTTACTCCAAGATTGAATGACACCTTTGTGATATCTGCCATAGTTCTTTTTTCCAGTTCTTTTTTATGTAAAATAGATTTGAGAGAAGGTTCTAGGTCCAGCATTAGCCCTTGCTTGTACCACTGCAAAGCTCCTTGTGAAATGACGGCTTATATTATGGACAGCAGGCTGAAACTGGGAGATAAGGGCTATTTGGAAGAGCCTTTGACTGACTGTGCCATTTATAATAGAGCCATTCAACAGGCTGAAAAGAGCAAACAATATACTAAGCTTCTCACTCCACACATTTTGTAAAATAAAAAAAAAATGGGGTGGAAAAGACTTGCTTTTTCAGGTCAAACCAATATTTTACAATGTTGAAGTCACCTGCATGAACTTTTGATTAGGATTTGTGTTCTAATATTTTTGTCCAAGCCATGGCTTATAGCTACCATGTTCTCCAGCATGATTTGAGAATTATCCAAAGAGCATCTTGAGGTTCAATAGAAGCAAGAATATCTAAGAAGTTCACATTGATCATTGTGTTTCAATAGTGACCTAAAAATAGTGCAGAATCTTAAATATTTTTGTATCATTTCTTTACATCACTTTAAAGATTTCAGGTTTGGCTTACATTAGACTTTATATGCCATGTTTTTATATAATTTTTGAGCTCCAATGTAGAAATTGAGGCAGAAAACAATTACTAGGCATTAGATTTGAAAAATTAAATGTTGAATTTCCCAGAAGACTAGCATTTTTTCATGTTAAGAGATGCTTGATGATATGCTTCTGCTCTATCCAACTTTCCTCTTGTCTTTTGTAAAGTTCTGCTCAAGAAAACATCTATTTCGAGAATAGACTACATGGAAACTGCACTTTTTCTCTAATGTCTGTCCATGTGATCGCACAAAGAAAAGGCTGGGCTGTTTATACAATGCTCCAGGGTTAAGAGAGAGTCAAGAAAGAGGACAAGCAACACTGTAAGTGTATTTTTTTACTTCAGTATTTATTTTAATGCATCGTAAGGTCATATCGGTAAAGGTTCTGCAATTGTAGTGAATTAGAATGTGAGGATTTCTTTCAACGTGAATAAACAAACAGATGGGCCATATGTATTTCCTTGTGTGTTCTGATTGTTGCACTAATCGTTGCTCTTAAACACCAAATGGTAGCTTATTGCTCACAATCAGGCTAATATCGCAAAGATGCCATGATATTTATGCTATAAATGCCACCTGTCTCCCTCGCAGTTGCCATCCGGAGGCCACGTTACGAGAGAATGTTTTAATAAGAGCAGGTTAAGAGATGGAGGAAGTAAACATTAGCCATCTGGAAGCAGGACACAACATTCAATGGTCCCCTCATTTAGTTTGCTGTATCGATTAGTTATCTCTTAGTCTGGAAAAGGTGTACATCCGATGCACGCACAGCAGCGGCAAAATTATTAGCACTGTTAGCAGACTATCATTAAATCTGTCATTAACAATTAGGAAAGATATTACTAAAAGAATTCAGCATCCCAGACTAGACCTTAAAGCTGTTTACTGTGAAGCATGTCTGGACAATCTCACCAATTGTCGTCATAATCTTCACAGCCCTTATTGCTCACAAAGTGCTGCGGTACTATTGAGCTGCTTGTCTGATATGGCACCATAAACAACCCAGAACAGGAAATCTTTGACGTAATATTTCTTAAACAAACATGCACTACTGTCACAGTAAATCCAGCCTAATGCGGTGAAATCCAAGCCACCCAGGTCACAATATATTGGGTCTGACAGAAAGAATGAGAATGTAAACCATCTTTTGGGTTGGTTACTATTTTCTACACTACATGTACAGTATACAGTAGTAATTATATATACATTTGGCAATTTAAAATTCCTTGCATATACTATAGGTTTTTTATTATATTATATTATATTATATATCCAACTGCCAAAGTCATGTGATTTCAGTAAATAAGGCTTCATTAAGTATTTCCAAATTTCAATGGTTCACCACTGGGGGGCTTGACTTTGGCAGTTTGATACACGCTCCAAACCACTGATTCGAAACAAAAGATTCATAAAGCTTCGAAGCTTCATGAAGCAGTGTTTTGAGATCGCCCATCACTAGATAATATTGAGTAAAGTCGTTATTTTGTTTTTTTGGCGCACAAAAAGTATTCCCGTCGCTTGATAACATGAAGATTAAACCACTGTAGTCACATGAACTGTTTTAAATATGGTTTTAGTAGCTTTCTTGGCATCTGAAAGTGTTAATTATCTTGCTGGCAATGGAGGCCTCACTGAGCCATCAGATTTCATCAAAAATATCTTATTTTGTGTTCCGAAGATGAACGAAGGTCTTACAGGTGTGGAACGACATGAGGGTGAGTAATTAATGACATTATTTTCATTTTTGGCTAAACTAACCCTTTAATGGTGTGTGTGTGTAGCTTTTCATTTCTTAAACAACCATGTAGGAAGACGTATCATGGCCATATTCCATATTCCATATTGACAATATCAAGATTCATCAGGCTCAAATTGTGAAAGAATGGTTGGGAGGGAGCATGAAGAATCACTTTCACACATGAATTGACACCTTAGACCTTTAATTCATTGAAAGTCTTTGGGATGTGATGAAGTAGACTTTACAGAGTGCTCAACTCTTGCATTGTCAATACAAGATCTTGCACCAATAAATGTTGTGATATTATTAAGAGGCACATACATTTTTTGCTCAAGATCTTCATGAGTCAAGCACTCTTTAAAGTCTCCTCCAGCACATCCCAAAGACTTTAAGAAATGGTTGTTTAAAAAATGAAAAGCTACACATTCCATCAATTAGGGTTAAAAAAAGAAAACTGTTGCCAAACATATAACATGCTAGAAACATAATAATCACAGCAATAATTATCAAGTCATTAAGTATTTGTCTATTTAACTCCAAACAGCGACAACGAAAAAACAAAACAAAAAAGTTTTTTTGTCTTTTTCTGTCGAAGATTCATTTGATTGGCATCCATTGACCATTGACTGTTTTAACAACCAAAACGCTACTGACAATATCTTAGCCATAACTGAAGTGTTTATATCTGTTTTTTTCTTATGTAAGAAAATATATTTGTAAGATATATATATTATATATTATATTAAAGAGAGAGTTGATTCAGAGGGAGAGAGTCGAATAATTTATATACATATATATTCACTACTAGTCAAAAGTTTGGAAACATTACTATTTTTAATGTTTTTGAACGAAGTCTCTTATGCTCATTAAGGCTGCATTTATTTCATAATAAATACAGAAAAAACAATAATATTGTGAAATATTATTACAATTTAAAATGGTTTTCTATTTTAATATACTTTAAAATATAATTTATTTCTGTGATGCAACGCTGAATTGTCAGCATCATTACTCTAGTCTTCAGTGTCACATGATCCTTCAGAAATCATTCTAATGTGATGATTTATTATCAATGTTGGAAACAGTTGTGCTGCTTAATATTATTTTATAACCTGTGATACTTTTTCAGGATTCTTTGATGAATAAAAAGTTAAAAAATATCAGCATTTATTTAAAATAGAAATCTTTTGTAACAATATACACTACCGTTCAAAAGTTTGGGGTCAGTAATTTTTTTCTTTCTTTTTTTTGAAAGAAATTAATACTTTTATTCAGCACGTATGTGTTAAATTGATAAAAAGTGATAGTAAAGATTTATATTGTTAGAAAAGATTTATATTTTGAATAAATGCTGTTAAAGTATATTAAAATAGAAAACCATCATTTTAAATTGTAATAATATTTCACAATATTATTGTTTTTTCTGTATTTATTATGAAATATATACACTACCAGTCAAAAGTTTGGACACGGTAAGATTTTTAATGTTTTAAAAAGAAGTTTCGTCTGCTCACCAAGGCTGCATTTATTTAATTAAAAATACAGTAAAAACAGTAATATTGTGAAATATTATTACAATTTAAAATAACTGTTTTCTGTTTGAATATATTTTATAAAGTAATTTATTCCTGTGATCAAAGCTGAATTTTCAGCATCATTACTCCAGTCTTCAGTGTCACATGATCCTTCAGAAATCATTCTAATATGCTGATTTGCTGCTCAAGAAACATTTATGATTATTATCAATGTTGAAAACAGTTGTGTACTATGAAATACAAAGCTTTTGTAACATTATACACTACCGTTCAAAAGTTTGGGGTCAGTAAGAATTTTTATTTTTATTTTTTTGAAAAGAAATTAAAGAAATTAATACTTTTATTCAGCAAGGATGCATTAAATCGATCAAAAGTGACAGTAAAGACATTTATAATGTTACAAAAGATTATATTTCAAATAAATGCTGTTCTTTTGAACTTTCTATTCATCAAAGAATCCTGAAAAAAAAAAATATTGCACACAAATATTTTGTACAATTGTACACAATAAATGTTTCTTGAGCAGCAAATCAGCATATTAGAATGATTTCTGAAGGATCATGTGACACTGAAGACTGGAGTAATGATGATGAAAATTCAGCTTTGATCACAGGAATAAATTACTTGATAAAATATATTCAAACAGAAAACAATTATTTTAAATTGTAATAATTTTTCACAATATTACTGTTTTAACTGTATTTTTAATTAAATAAATGCAGCCTTGGTGACCAGAAGAAACTTCTTTTAAAAACATTAAAAATCTTACCGTGTCCAAACTTTTGACTGGTAGTGTGTGTGTGTGTATATATATATATATATATATATATATATATATATATATATATATTAGTATTTTCCATTCTTGCAAATCATTTTTATCATGTCCGTTGCAGTTTTTCCAATATGGTCTGCAGGCGTTTTAGAGTTCTTTATATTTTTCTGCTTCTTTAGTGAGTCGTCATATTAATCTTTTAGTGCTCTGCTTGCATATGTCTAATGGAGGATACAATGTCTTACATAATAAGTTATGTCTGACCAAAACACAATAACTTTCTGTCTTCTGGCTTTCAGTGAGCTCAAGAAAAGAGTATATCTAAATTGATCTCTCCCCTGTGGCTAGTTCATTAAAGTACAGTCAAAGCAATTGTTCCACGTTTGTGTTTGATGCTGATTGGTCTTGAAAGCCAGGGTACCTGCGGATAGATGAAGACATGGTACAGTGATTTGTATTTTTAGTCATGGTTACTGGATCAATTTGTTACTAATTATATTGCTAGGTCATTCCTAGATACTTTTGACTGCAAGCGTCTAATCCGGTTAATGCAGTTTCAATCAATAAATGTCTTCAAAAAGGAAACATTTTATCTTAATGTCTTTGAATATATTACCAGGAAGGCTACAGTTGATGATTATTAGCTGGTTTAAGCAAGGGAAATCATGAACCTATAGTCTAGCAGTGTCAGTAAACATGAGTAAACTTTACATTATCATTGAAGGCTGAAGGCTTTACAGCTTTACCATATGTGTCTGTAAATATGGTTTATATGGTTTAAAAACAACTTGCATACAAATAGACAACCTTAACAAGAGCTTTTGACAACTTGCTGGATAATGTGTCACTTGGTGGTGTTAAATTCATGCTGATGTTTATGGCTGTTTACTCAGAAATGCACCTGGCAACTTTATTGACCTATGAGAAAAGAGACCCCTAATTATCTCTTAATAGGTTTCTATGGGAGTTTCTATTAAGAGACATGTTCACAGATCAAAAAAGATGCCATTTAAATCATCTTTATAACAAATAAGCATAGAAATTGTGAAAGAACTGTTCATATTATTTGTATTAATGACTTTTTGTATACAATACATTTTTATAACTATTTTATTTTTTTTTTTATAACAGAAAGGGCATCAAAGTTCTACAAATACAGTACTTATTGTGCAAAGTGTTAATTTATGGTCTGATCACAGTTTGTCTCTATCATTTATTTATTCAACAGTCAGTGACTGTTAAATAAACATGCTTTCACTTGAATAATATTTAAATAATTGTGTAATTAAAACAGGCCAGCAGTATGCATCCAGAATTGTTCACCATTTATGAGCATTTGGCTAATTACCTCAGTAATAGCTATAGCTTTATCATGTTAATATGTGATCTCTGCTAGCATTAACCTTTAAGTTTTGCACAGTGTTTTAATTTAAAAAAAAAACAAAAACTGGTGACTTGCCAAATAACTGTGTGGGCGAACATTGTATTTATACAAAATTCTTTGGGGTTCTGTAGCTGCAGTGATTATTTAGTTTATTTATAATATGGTATGTGCCTATCTTAGAGTTTATTTAAAATGCTCAATTTTTGAGACTAAACATGTCATGGATTACAACTTGAGTTCGGATTTACTGTAAGTAAGTTAATATGTTTGAATGATAAAATGTAAAGTTTATTTTTTTTTTTTATTTAAACTTTACAACTTTTATTTAAAATAATAATAATAATAATAATAATACATAATTGTAATTTCTTGTAATATATGTTGATGATTTAATTAAATTATTGCTACATTCTAACCTTTTTAAACTTTTTTTTGGTCTTCCCATCTTATTTTTTACTGCAAACACTCCCCATTCACATGTCACTATTATTTCTGTTCATTCAAGTGAATTTGTCATTGATATTCCTTTGTTCGAAAGACCTTTTCATCCAGGTCTAGAGTGATAATCTTCCTGTTCATTGTACTAGATAGGATGGCACATTTTAGCAAGAAGGCCCTAAACCCCCTGTGATTCAGCCACTTGATCCTGCTTAATGCCATTGGCACTCCCACTCAAATTTGGAGATTAAGCCTCTTCTGATGACAAAGAACAGATGATGTAAACAAAAGCCTCCGCCAAAACAAACCTCAGTACATCCGTTTTTTTGTTGTTGTTGTTGAAGTTTCATTTGATTGGCATCTGTTGACCATTGACTGTTTTAACACAACCAAAACACCATCGACAGTATCTCAGCCATAACTGAAGTGTTTATATCTGAAGTGTTTTTTTCTTATGTAAGAGAATATTGTTCTGTTTGAATGCTATAGGTTATTAATGGTGACATTAGAATGTTTCATTACACTTCAAAAGCTTCAAACATTCACTTGTGTGAAATTCCACAAACAGCTTTCACATTTTACCCCTTTCCTCTCTCTTCCTCCGGCTCTTTTGCTCACCGCAATTCATTTTTAGTTTCTCTCACTTTCTCTCTTTCTCTTCCTTTTAATTAAGAAAGCTGTGTGTAATGAAAAAAATAAGAGGGAATATAGATGACAGGGATAACACGAATTTCAGCAGACATTTATGGAAAACAGTGCGGCAGATCTGGCTAAATGGCTTTGGCAGAAAATGCAACTGAATTATTTCTAGCGTTTAGATTTTTATTTTTTTTTTACCTTTGAGTTCTCCAAATGAGTCTAATTACCTATTGTTCTCAGTATTCTCTAGATGAATATGAAATTGGTGTTAGAACAACAACAACAACAGTATAATGTGATATTGTGTCACACACACACAAAATAACACACTAACACACATAAAAACATAAGGATATTTATAGAGCAATCAATTCCACAAATGCATAATAATGCAAAAATACTTAAGTAATAAGCTAGTATGAGGTTTTGCTAATTGTTATTATAGTTACGGCTAATTATATAATAAAGTAATTAAATATCATGGATATTAACATGGTTGTACCACTGTATTGAACAATCAGCATTCAGGACCATGTGATCCATTTTTATCAAATTTCTTAATTGTCAAGAGCAGTTACAAAGATGAGCTCAAAATAATATTGCACAGAATTCTGAGCTTTTCTTTTAGGTTTAAATGAATAGTCCACCCAAAAATGAAAATTCCGTCATCATGTACTCATGTCATTCCAAACCTGTATGACTTTCTTTATTCTGCAGAACACACACACAAAAAAAGGTTTTTATACCAAACAGTTTGTGTTCCCATTGACTTCCATTGTGTTTTTTTTTGTACATATAATGGAAGTCAATTGGAGCCGAAACCATTTTCTTATCAACATTATTCAAAATATTATTTTGTGTTTCACAGAAGGAAGAGGATGAGTAAATGATGACAGAATGATTGTTGTTTGTTTTTTTGGATGTTGGAAGCTTACCCAATATATCAAGTTTCAACTCCGGACAGACGGATGCTTAAGGGTTTGCTATCTTTCAGGAAACACTGCCAAACTGCAAAAACAAAACAAACTTACCTGAGAAAACAGACACAATTTAGCTGCTCTCTTCTGTTAGTAGGAGTGGAATTATTGAGTACGACTTTGTCAGAACAAAGAACCAAAGTACAAACCAAATTTGCAGTCCTGCTCTTGGCTACTCTTTCAAACAAAAATGGGTGTAGTTAAATACAGTGTGTTTGGTAATTGTCTTAAAGTCATTAAGGTGTTTGGTTAGGACACATATGAGCTAGGGTGGCATTAGACCACTTGGGTGGTCCACCCAATCTCAGCTGTCTTAGGAACATAAGTCAACATTAAGTGTGAGTAAATGATAATCGAACTTTTTTTGTGAAGTATTAAGGATATTAACCATAGGTGGATGGTGAACCAACTCCAGTGTAAGGCTATAAGGACTTATTTACACATCCCAGCACAAATGCTCCCAATAAAATATTTGTTATTAAAGGGTTAGATCACCCAAAAAATGAAAATTCTGTCATTAATTACTCACCTTCATGTCATTCCACACCCGTAATACCTTCATTCATCTTCGAGAACAAATTAAGATATTTTTGATAAAATCCAATGGCTCAGTGAGGCCTCCATTGACAGCAAGATAATTAACACTTTCAAATGGCCAGAAAGAACCTAAAGATATATTTAAAACAGTTCATGTGACTACTGTGGTTGTTATGAAGCGACGAGAATACTTTTTGTGTGCCAAAAAAAAACAAAATAACTTTATTCAATAATATCTAGTGATGGGCGATTTCAAAACAGTGCTTCATGAAGCTTCGAAGCTTTATGAATCTTTTGTTTCGAATGTGCTAAAGTCACATGAACCATTGAAATTTCAAAACACTTATGACGTAATGAAGCCTCGTTTACTGAAATCATGTGACTTTGGCAGTTTGATACACGCTCCGAACCACTGATTCGAAAGAAAAGATTCGTAAAGCGTCGAAGCTTCACGAAGCAGTGTTTTGAGATCGCCCATCACTAGATTTTGGTGAATAAAGTCGTTATTTTGTTTTTTTGGCACACAAAAACTATTCTCATCACTTCATAACATTAAGGTTGAACCACTGTAATCAGATGATTTTTAAAAAATATGTCTTTAGTACCTTTCTGGGCATTTGAAAGTTAATTATCTTGATGTCAATGGAGGCCTCACTGAGCCATCAGATTTTATCAGAAATATCTTAATTTGTGTTCCAAAGATGAAGATGAAGTTCACAAACCACTAGCCTATAATTTGAACAGAAAAGCAAGCATACTGTATGCGTAATTTGGCATGGCAGCCAATTTGAATAATAAATAACCATTGCCTTTCCTAATGCAGCAAAACAAAAGTTTTTTTCAAATTCTGAATGGATTATATATCGCCTAGAAAGCGCAGAGCGCTCCATTTATATTCATTAAAAAGCTGTCACTCATCTCAATTTATTGCAGTCTCTCGAAGTTCTGACTGCACAATGAATCTCTTATTTAGTCTACATAATGCCTAAATTTTGTTTGTTTTAAGTTAAGGTATAAAGCATTGGACAAAAACTCCGGCATTTTGAGCGGTGAGTGGATTCTAACTTAAACACCTCTGATTGGCCATTGCATTCAAGAAATCAACAGATATGTTTGTGATTGGTGACATTGCTCAACGCTGCAAAAACATGTTGTAAATAGAAACATTTGATGCTCTCAAGAGCGCAAACACTAAATCTCTTTCGCCAGTATGCTATTATTATGGAGAAAACTAATCCTAGATCCTAGCTTTTCCCTCTAAAAGCAATCAGAAGTAGCAGCAGTCAGTGGTTTGAGTGAGAAAATTCCACGCTAGTGTCAAGTCTGTGCCCAGGGGAAGACTAAGTTTTGTCCAGCCTTACACACGCTCCGTCTATGATATTAACATGCACCCTTTGCACAACCTCTCTTTCACACATCCTCACGGAGTCACGGAGGCTAATCATGAAATGAATGCAGTGCAAAATAAAAGAATAAATAAAGAGTTAAACCAGGCAAAACCGCTGAGACATTGCAGGGAATTGTTTGCTGTTTGTGACTCGTTCCAATCCTTCCTCTGTAACCATCTGCTAAAGTCAGTAACTGTGTAGTCCCTGGAGCCATGTTTATTCAAAAGCCTCCATTTTGCATCTCTCAAGACATTTTTTGGTTTTCAGCACACATCTATGAGATGATGCTTGAGGCTTCAAGTAAATTATAGATAAATGTACAATTTTAATATAGATTTTGTATTACCTAATAAGCAACGACCCTTAATATTAAGGGATAATAATATAGGTCAGATTTTTTTTTTTAGTGTATGTCAGGCTTAAGTAAATGTGCACCTGTTCCATTTCCATTTAGTTTGCCTTGTTAAATATTTCTTTAATTAATTAATTAATTAAGCAGCAACGGTTCATCTGCTCTCTCAGATACACACTTGATAAAAAAAAAAAATATTGCGATTTCACAGCCACTTGTAATGCGGTTAATTCTGAGTTGAGTGGCAATGTAAGAGCAGGCCTGCTGGTCCAGCACTGTCGTCTCTTGCAGCTGTGTCCTGATGCATGCACTTCACTGAGAGGCTGATCAGCAGTCCACCTCTGCTCCTTTTCCATTCCATTAACATTTAATGCTGTCATCCCTGTCCTCCGATAAGCACATCTCCCCCACACAGAGTTGATGAAGGCCACTCACCCACCACACTTACTGATACTCTTTTATTTGATCATATGAATGCACTATTAAGAGATGGAGAGGGAGAATAGGTTGGGAGATGGAATTAAAATGGATTAAGTTTAATGAGTTCCCATGATCTTTATGCAACCGTCCAAGTAACACACGATACTGCCACTTTTTTTTTCAATAAAAAATGATTAGATAATTATAGTGCCAGACCTCACGACAACATGGTCATCATCATATTATATGTATTTCATTTATTCTTTATTTTTTATGCTATCTTCTTTCATCAGTGATGTGAGTTGAGAATCAGTTGTTTCATTGCTGTGGTTATTATGATGGCGATGGGTAGGCTCTGCTCAACTGATTTCTGTGGTGATGGTAACGACGGCCCACAGTAGTAGTAGTGGCACACAGCCAGCTAACATTGATTCAGATAAGCCTGACATTTTACCCAGCGCTGTGGCAGAGTGGCAATAACAAGGGTGCCCACATCATGCGCTTAGCAGAAGGCTTTAGAGGTCGATTTGGTATTGTGCTGGTTCTGTTCTGTTTTTTAAGTGGAGGTCGAAAAACGGTTCTGTTCAGAGTGGGAGTGCGTGCTAGAAAGAATCTAAAACCCGCCAAAACTCTTTTGTGATTCAGCCTTTCTAGAGCGAAGCACTGTGGCATTTTTATAACCTCTGTCCTCTGATACTTTTCCAGAAATTCTTACTTGGAGCTGGAGTCTGTAATTTTTTTTAAAACTAGTTTTAAGGATTTAATGGAATAGTTCACTGGAAAATGACAGTTCTGTCATTATTTTCTCACCCTCATGTCATTCCAAATCTGCATGACTTTCTTTCTTCTGTTGACACAAAAGGTGCATTTTTGAAGAATGTCATGGCCTGAATTGGCACTTGGGTCAAGTGAATTGGTACTTGGGTCAAAATGACAAAGCAGCACAAAAGGATCATAAAAATGGTCAGTATGACCCTTGTACTATATTAAAAGTCTATATCTGATGCCACACAATAACTTGGTGTGAGGAACAGACTGAAAAATATAATAGTCAAATAAAATGTGACATCTGCTCTAGCTCTTCTTGCCTTGATTCTGAGAGAAATAGAAAAAGTTTGATGTGAACAAATAAGATCTCACTGATTTTATCTGGTTCACAAAGATGGTTCATTCATAAATGAACTGATTCAGATCTAAATTTCAACTCACCGCAAGTAGATTTTTATGAATAACGACTAAAAGGATTAGTTCACTTTCAAATAAAAATTACCCCAAGCTTTACTCACCCTCAAGCCATCCTAGGTTTATATGACTTTCTTCTTTCTGATGAACACAATCGGAGATATATTAATAAATATCCTGACGCATCTGAGCTTTATAATGGCAGTGAGGGATACCAACGAGTATGAAGCTGAAGAAAGTGCTCCATCCACATCCATCCATCATAAACGTGTACTCCACACAGCTCCAGGGGGTTAATAAAGGCCTGAAGTGAAGCGATGCGTTTGTGTAAAAAAAAAAAAAATCCATATCCAACAAGATATGAAGTAAAATATCTAGCTTCCACTAGACTGCCTTCCATATTCAACTTAGGAAGAAAGCGCAAGACCTCTCGCAGTTCAAAAAGCTTACGCTACGTCCTACGCCTTCCCTATTCAACTTAAGACGATCTGGCGGAAGCTAGATATTTTACTTCATAACTTGTTAAATATGGATATTTTTTTACACAAACGCATTGATTCACTTCAGAAGGCCTTCATTAACCCCCTGGAGCCGTGTGGAGTACACGTTTATGATGGATGGATGTGGATGGAGGTACTTTCTTCAGCTTCATGCTCGCTGGTATCGCTCACTGCCATTATAAAGCTCGAATGCGTAAGGATGTTTATTAATATATCTCCGATTGTGTTCATCAGAAAGAAGAAAGTCATATACACCTAGGATGGCTTGAGGGTGAGTAAAGCTTGGGGTAATTTTCATTTGAAAGTAAACTAATCCTTTAAATTTCAGTCTGTTCATAGTGCAAAGCTATCATATGGCTTCAGAAGACCTGGAATATAACACACAAGTCACAGACACACACACACACACAAAATTAACTATTTTTATGATATTTTTGATGCTTCAAAGCTCCAGTGCCTATTCATTGTAATTGAATGGAATAGAATGACCAGTACATTATTCAAAATACAGAGAGACATACAGGTTTGGAACAACATGAAAATGAGTAAATTATTCTGAGCTATGTTATCCATTTCTACAATGATATCCAGTCATCTGTTTGTCCGACCAATACTGAATGGTGGATTGTTTGTGAAACCGTTATTATTTTTGCAGTTCTGCTTGGTGATGCAAGTGGAGCAGAAATTACACACTTCAGCTGTAACTTGATGGCTACTATATTTGTCCTGGCGACACTGTGGGTGCTGTGGTGTCATAAATGTGCCATTGTTTGTTTGAAGAGCTGATCTTTCCCGGCAATGTGATTTATGAATTCTGTACTTTGTGATTTTCATGTCATTTTATCCTGTAGAAGAAGCACAATTGGACTATTGGCTGAGAGAAACCATAATGCCCACTGAATAGTGAATGAACATGACAAATATGCTCTGAAAAGCACTTTACCACTTTAATGTGGCCTCTAACCTTTTTGGATCATCACAAACAGGCACTTTTGCCTGTATGACCAAACAATGTCCCTGTCTATGGATTATTTTCTATAATATTTCCAATGTTTTAGGTTATTTTGCACTACTATCTGTCAGACAGTGTGCATTTAAGGCAACTGGCAACTTTTTTGATGAATAAAAAATAAATAAATAAAACAAACAAATAAACAAAAAAAGCCTTCTTGTGTTGTGGGTGCATGCAGTTTTCTTTTCTTTTTTTTCTCCTAGTTTATCAGTACAGCTTTGATGAGTCCTTTTGTGTGCGCTCTGTGTGTTAGGCAGGCTGTGTGAGGAGAATGTGTGCTCTCCTCCCAGCGGTGTGACTCGAGCATCCATTAACCATTCTTAATCACAATAAGAGCTTCCGAATATTCTGAACATCATTGGGAGGATGAAAGGAACCTGCCGGGCTATTATTGCCAATGTTGTAAAGATGCGCCCCCCTCAGAGGTAAAGTTCTCCGTTTACAGTTTGCAACAAGGTTTGTCTAAATTGCATTGAGGGAAAAAATATCCATTATGGAAGTTGTAGAAAACTGCATTGACCTCCCATTGTTGCATATCCACTTCTTTTTTTTTTTAAATCTTCCTTTCACTTGTCATAACATCACAGTACTGCAAAAGCACTTCACTGTTCCCAGTGAGAGGAAGCACAATTCATTTACAAGGTCCTACAGGAAGTGCTGCCTCAACACAACAGTGACCATATGATGAACGTGGTGTTTTTTTTAATTTATTTATTTATTTACTTTATTCTGTGTATCCTTGGGATAATTTGATAATTAAGAATATTTTGAGCCTGAACAATCTGAACGGCATTCCAGATTGTATATATATATATATAGAGAGAGAGAGAGAGAGTTTATCTCAAATATTTTAAAGGGATAGTTTGCACAAAAATTTCATTTTTGGGATGAACTAACCCTTTAATTACGTTAAATATGATCAATGCTTATCAATATGAGTGTAAGTATTACTTTGCCTTATCAATAATTTTTTTTCATATATTCTGACTTATTTACACTGTTAAAGAGTTGGATTCTCATGCTAAACATGGCCAAAGTTTCAAAACACGAGTTGAACGTTTGACGGTGTATTTCTGTGCCAAAAATACTCTCCCAAATCCTTATGAACTTCGTGGTCTTTTTTTTCGAGTATGTGCCTGTGTGACGTCAAGAAGGTCGGAATTCCTTGTACGGTCACTTCTCCCGGAAGAGAGCGCACGCACATGTCGACCAGAGCATTAACAATGTCACCAAAGAAGTGTGTTTTTGTTTGTGAGGGAAAGATAACCTTGCTTCCCAAAGAACCCAGCATTAAGTGGAGCTGAGAGTTTTGTGCTCACGCATTACATTGATGCACTCTTGATATCTGTTATTAAAATAACCATAGAAATTGATAGTTGCAATCACTTTTTTATTGATTAAAATGAATGGAGAATATCTCGTGTTTTTCCGTGGCTGCTCTAGCCCTCAGGGTCGGCGCTTATGGTTTCATAAACAAGGCCCAGTTCTACGCTGGATTTACAGATAGTTTGAAATTGAAAGATGGAGGGATCACAGCGGTAATGATCCCGGTCGGAACCGCAGGTGCTGAGTAAAACTGCTTCAAATGTCTGTTTTGTTGGCAATAGGTGCCTAAGTGCATATAATGTAAACAACATGAACGTAGTGAATTCATATATTCATTATTCATCATTCACTATACACTATATTCATTACAGTGATTCAAAAGTTATCCAGGGATAATGCGATGGTGTATTGTGTGTTTAAATACATTTGTTTAGCTGACCATTGATAGCTTGCAGACGATTGCTACACAAAAGCTGCGCGTGCTCGTCACTCTTTAGCTCCTTTTTTTGGCTGTTTTCGGAAAGACTTGGTACAGCGTATGAATCTTTTATAAATATGATAAAACTAGAGACTTTTTGGAGATATGACGGATGCACTACTACTCTATAGGTACTCAAGATTAACATGAGATTGGCAGAAACTGTGTGTGACCCCCCCCCCCCCCTTTAAGCCATAGATAATTTGAAACGGATGTGTAGCATCATGTTGCCAGATTCTCAATTAAAACTCCTTCATTGAATCCCAAAAGAGTAGGGAACAAATTAATGCAGTGCTGTCATATGTTTGGAGGGCAAGGGAAATCTAACCAATGCAGCACACCAACTAATTAGGTAGTTCCATTTACAAGGTTGATTTCATATTATGTACATAATCATATTATGTAATTGGGTATCATATTAATTAGATTAATTACAGATATCTATATACTGTAACACTTCAACATTTTTAATATTTGCAGTCTGGATAATTTTCTCATTGAATGCAGTATAAGTGGAAGTAATTAGTTCACAACTCCAGATTCACCTTTACCTCAGATATGCTCCTCGCACATGCTTTAAAATGTTTACACATTAGAATTTGCCCATTATATCTGAAGACAGACTTTAGACACCTGTGGGATTTGGCTGAGTGCTTCCAGATCCCACAGGCACATTACTGTGTGGACCTACTGACAGTTCAGATGCCAGAGAGGAATTCCTTTGGGAGAACTGGGAGTCAAGAGGCATGTGTATATTTATAAATGTTTGAATGTGAGTTTGTCTGTGTATGGAACTAAAGTTCCTGGTTCGTGACAGTCTGTAATAAGAAAACTAAAGGTAGTTTTCCATGTGGTATTTCATTGCAAAAACCTGCATCTTGTTCACTGATCACCCACAATCCAGTTTAAGCAAGAGTTCAGTGCTCTGGAATAGCATAGTTGTTTCATGATTGAAATATGCTGTGAAGTCATTGTCATTCATCCTTGTGTAAACATGCCTCCTTAGGCTTATTATAGATAATTCACAAAAATGTACAATTAATGTCATGCTTTTACAACACAGGTGGTATAAATATCATTTAAAATGGTGGTGCGTTTAACACTTATCGTGAAATTAATCATACACCATTCATCTTGTTTAACACGTTCATTTGGTCATCATTTGCTATGTCCAGCAAAGTAAACCATCAGATTGAAGGGTGATTTGCACAAAACTGACCAAATGATCAAGGAGTCTATTTAATTCATAAATGTATGAATGCACATGGCCTGCGGTGGGCTCATGCTGCTGATCCTCGTCGTTTGGGTGGTTTTGGTTGTGCACTGGGTTATGAGTGGGGCTGGCATCATCGTCGATGGGTCCACCGGTGAGCGGCGATCCACAGGACGCCAGCACCCACTCCACCAATTCCATGAAGCTCAGGTAGAGAGATGAGCAAGATAAGTCTCTAGACTATTTAGAATAGCAGAGTTCTTGAGGCATTCAGAGGACATGTTGGCATTGCTCACACCTAAGATCATCCATTGTGAAGGCCTCATCGACACAACAGCCAGTGGCACAGCTCCTCAACAAACTGTCCATACCGGCGTGATGAATACGATCCTCAACTGGACTGAACTGGAATAAATACTTTGAATGTTGCGATCCTATCGGACTTATGATAGCAACCTGAATCGTAACAAAGCACTGTTCGCCAGAGGAGAACTGGCCCCCTGACTAAGCCTGGTTTCTTCCAAGGTTTTTTTTTCTCCATTTTAACACCTATTTGCCACCTGTTTGCCACCTGATGTCACCTGTTGGAGTTTGGGTTCCTTGCCGCTGTCGCCTTTGGCTTGCTTTGTTGGGGACACTTGACATTTGAAGAGTTAATTTGCAAAAACCGATAAACGCCACTTTTTTTAAAAAAAAAATGAACTGCTGTGCGTTATTCTCCACATATAGCATGTTTTGTACCCTAAATCCGTTTTGTCAAAAAAGCGGGTACTGTCCACTGTAAGGCATCACAATTTCACGTTTTACAGCAGAAACAGACAAGCTCCCTTGTTGTTTGTGTACAGAAACCGATAAGTCCGTTTTAGCGAATCAGCGCACAGTATTCAGGTCAGGTGACAAGGCTTCTAGTCACTTCAAAAAGACGCGCTAGCTGAGAGAAGTTTTGTCAAAGCTGACTAAAAGTGATCGAGGATGTATAATTTCTACTCCTGTAAGTCCTTGTACACCATACATGTCTTACATGCTGAACCTTTGGTTTTCCTTTTGCGTGTGTGTGCACGTGGATGCGCGCGCGTGCGTGAGTGTACGTGTGTGCCGATCTGTTAGTGTGTGTAGGTGAGTGTGAGTGTACGTCTGTTCCGATCTGTTAGTGTGTGTGTGTGTGAGTGAGTGTGAGTGTGAGTGTACGTGTTCGTGTTCGTGTTCTGATCTGTTAGTGTGTGTGTGTGTCCGTGTGTGCCGATCTGTTAGTGTGCGTGTGTGAGTGTACGTGTGTTCCGATCTGTTAGTGTGTGTGTGTGTGTGTGTGTCGATCTGTTAGTGTGTGCGCGCGCGTTTGTGTGCACACGTGTGTTTGAGTGTGTTTTAAATGCATTTACATAGCAATTACTTGGTTTTGTTTAACTCTGAAACATGAAATGTGGAGTTACTGTTGGAGTTATCTGCTTTTGCTAAAAAAAAAAAACAGTGCATGACTGACTCTTAACTCTTTCAATACCTGTGCAAACAACTTAACTGTAGTCTTAGCTTTTAAAGTATGCAGAGGCATAGCTTCGGGGAAGCGAGCAGCAGTGCACATTATTGTCAGGATGTATTGATGCCCTGATTTGGACATGGGCAGAGGACCAACACAATCAAGAATTAACCTTTTGAATGGTTCTCCCATTGCTGGTAGTGAATGTAAAGGGGCTGGGGGCACAGGTATTGCACATAATTTTACTCATTCCTGCAGGAATGAAAAAATTGGTGTAGAATTTACTGAAACAATTTTCATTCATAAATTTGTCCAAATGCCTTAATAATAATAAAAAACAATGATATACAGCCAAAGTATATAAGGTAGTACAACCAGATCACTTTTATTGAATCCAAAAGGGTTTAATTATATTTTGCTAAAGGTATTTTAAAGATTTTGAAGTGTCGAAAGGTCATTCGGTTTAACCATCTAAAGGTATTTCATTTGTGATTAAAATATCTTAAAATGTAATAAATGCATGCATTTTTTTTATTCTGACATGATTTTATAACATCATATATTAACAGATTGCAAAATGGTATTAAAATTAGGTGTAGAAGTCGTTGCTTTGTTATGTCCAGAAAAATTAATTTCATTAATGTCATTCGGAGTAACCGATATAAAGAGACCATTTTGGATCAAGTCATGCGGTCAATATCATGTGACAGGATGTGACATCATTCAGACACCTGCAAAGGACCACAAAGTTGTGAAGCAAGGTAACTAACGCTCTCTTAACTATTTGAAAAATTCATGCTTTCACTTACTCATACGCATGTCCCAAAACATCAGGTCATTCGGTACAGCCGCTATAAAACATGGAAAATGTTATATTTTAAAAACTTGTACTAAATATAAAATGTTTGATTGTCCTTTTGCTAGCTAGCTAGCTAGATATCAGCCTGTTAGCATTGTTTGAGAACTGAAATTTTGGTTAAACCGAATGACTTTTTTGGTGACAAATTTTGTCCATCTTGTAAAAAAATGACAAAAGCAGTGTTAATTGATTAAAAAAGCCACATAATCTTATTGTTAACATTTAATAAAACTTCAAAATTAATTATATCTCCATTAGGTTTTTAAACACTTTTAAAAACCTTTTTCATAAATGGCACAATTACAAAGAAATGGCTAATATCACATAAAATGTATAAAAATGAAGATTAGAAATAGTATTGTTTTGTTAAACTTACTCCAGTCATTTTTGTTTTATTTACAACTTACTGTGCATGTTAGTTTAATGTGGCCACATATTATTTTGTATAAAAACAAACCTCAAACAAAGACCCACAGAAGGCTTGTTAACATTAATGCCATTCATTCTTAGTGAATTCCACTAATTAAATCACTTCCAAGTTAAAGCAAAGGGAAATAATCTTTAAAATGTCAGCAGCGCTACTAAAGTCCTCACACTTTGCAGAGCAAAGGGATTATTGGTTATGTTGTGTTTTTTGTGTTCCATACTATCTGTCTTCAGATACATTCAGCTGTGAAAACACATAGTCAGTGAACGATAGCAGGCGAGCGTCTCGAGGCAGCAGAGAATGTGTTTGTGGCCCCCGGTCCTTCACAGAACATAAAGATAAAGCAGGACAGACAGCCTGCCTGGCAGCCGTGTACACACACGAATACACCCTGCTGTAAATCAATTATGCTGTTTAAAAGAACAGGCTAATGCTTCCCTTCAGTCAGTTCCAATCCATACAGGATTTTGGCCTTCTAAACATCCCTGTATGGGTAGCAAATATTTATCTTGTTACTATTTGCTTCAATTAAGAGTGAAAGATCTTATTTGATATAGGAACGATCCTCCCTTCCTTCCTCATTATAAATGATGCAAGCAAAAGGAAGCACGTTATAAACAATATTTCTGCATGGTATGTAATTAATTCCTTATCAATGTGACAGAGCACATCATAGTTAAATGTCATCTTGTTACCATCATTTCATTTTTCATATTGAAGCTGATAATATTGTGTGAGGCTGTTAAAGTGTAAAGCAAAATAATATTGTGATTCGTGTAACAGTTAATTGAAAAGGAAGAAAGAATCAATATCTCCCTCGAAAGGACTTAATTTGGTTTCTGGATTTCATCTCATATATTGGAATTGCTGACGTTCCATAAATCCATTCCTCTACCATCTAGATCAACTATATATCTCTCAGCACTAGTGAATCTGGTCCGTCTGTGCACTGTCACTGTAACTGCTCTGATTACAGGGTCCCACCAGACTGTACAGTGTATCATATATCATGCAGTTATCCAGCTCAGCAATGATAATACAGATGGACAGGGAGAGGTGTTTTGGGCTCCGCTGACAAAGTGAGGAATTTTGGATCTATTATAGCAACATGCGGTATGTGAAATGCCATTTGACCTGGAGTCAGATTTTAATTTTACCCTGACACTGATCTAGTGAGCAGGATTAGGCAAAGCCAGGAGCAGTGATTACTGCTGCATCGTTATTAGACTTCAGCGTGAAGTGAGTAAGCATGTTTTCACGTCCGTGGAGATGTCATAATCATTATCATTAAGCCTGTTATTTACTTAGCAAGCTAAGTTGAGTTCATTTACATTTACAAATGAGCAGTCTGGCCAGTTGGGACATTCGCTAAAATGTTCTAAATTATTTAATCCTCAGCTGTGCATATTTCACTACTGATTTAAGTCAACAAGGCCAAGGTAAAGTCAGTCATTTCCACTTTTTGGTTGGTTGGCTGAATTTAATTCGCATTAAAGCATGACAAGTAGGAATTATAAAGGTGCTTCCTAATTTGCATACTTGTGCACTATTCTATGATGTTTTGTTGTGTAAATAGTGTGAGTAGTATGTTCACACTGAAAATTCCAAAAAGAACAAGTGCACTTTAAATACCCGAATGAAGCACTTAATTCACCCTTCGCCGGGAGTTTGATTGATAGGCGATCTGACCAATCATGACACTGAATCCACCATTTTATCCAACAAACAAACATAGGAGAGTTAATAAATTAACGTCGGTATTGAACTTAAAAAAAAGGTGTGTATTGATGTCTTTCTGCGGTTGAAACAACATACCTTCTAATGTTAATTCTTATTTATTACTAATAGGAAGAGATGATTGGTTCACGTGCCGCTTGAACAGACGTTACAGCGATCTGTCACAACACATTAAAGGGTTAGTTCACCCAAAAACGCAGGCTTCCTTGTTTACATCCGCATGCCGGATCCTGTGTCAGCATCACATGCATGTGTCATACTGCTCACGTGTTAAGCTTCGGCCAATACGGAGTTGCTGTTCGAATGGAAACAAGGAATCCTGCACTGAGTTCATGACGTATGACAAAGGTTCAAATTGTTGAATAAAGTCGTTATTTTTGTTTTGTTGTTTACGCACAAAAAGTATTCTTGTCGCTTCATAACATTAAGGTTGAACCACTATAGTCATGTTGACTATTTTAACCATGTTTTTAACTACTTTTCTGGACGACAAAAGGTGCAGTGACGTTGCTGCCCATGTGTGGATCAGATACCCCGGATTTCATCAAAAATATCTTAATTTGTGTTCCGAAATGAACGAAGGTCTTACGGGTGTGGAACGACATGGGGGTGAGAAATTAAGAGAGATTTCATTTTTGGGTGACTTGAACGCTTGAACGCTAAGACTTTATTTCATACCAAAAGTAACCTGCTCTGTCTTATTTTTTGGCGTGTTGTCAGTGTCCTCTTTGCTTCGCGATGTATTGTTCACTCTGTGAGAACATGATGTGTGGCGAGAGAGCGCCATGGCTTGTCGGAATAAGCAACAATACCTAATGGGGGAGGGTCTTTTCGAAGGGTCAATTAACCGAAAATATTAAGAGTGGAATGTTTCATACTTTATGCACTCAACTGTCGCATCTTCAATTACATAGCAGAGGTGCTATTAGACTCTGGTGTTGAATGACAAAATAACCTTATAATTTGATAGTCACTGTGTCAGATTATGTGATTTTGACTCCTAAATTATTGTGTCGTGGACAAGAAACGTCAGACTACACGTTGCTTTCCGACCTATCATCGCTTTCGATTTAGAAGGCGGAACTAGTAGTGACTGACTTCTGGAAACAAGAATGTAAAGAGGCTACCAAAGGCGACGCATTAGCCTAATGCTAATTCCATTACTCATCAGGTTGCTGAAATGCCTCCGCTATTGTTCACCAGCATTTACCTTTTTTCACTCTGTCGTGGTAGTCCCTCGAGGAAACATCATAAAGGAGTATTGTTGCCATAGCTCCATGAACCTTTCCTCCATTGCATAATTCCACCTAGCAACACCAATACCATCGTCTCTCTTTCGTTTCACCATGTTTGAAAGCTGTGTACGGAAGAGCTCCTGTGCTTCTATTGGTCAGCGCCATAGATGTCATGGAACCCGTCGTGGAGGGCCAAAAAAAAAATTAAACATGCTAATCTTTCTGTCGTGACATGGTGAAGTGTCGCAGACGCTGTGCCGGTTGTCGTCCACTATGACACTCTATACGAGATAAAACGATGGATTCTTGCGTCCTGATGCCCATTGTCGTTTACAAATCACCATGACACCCTGCGTCGAACGGATCGGGCCAAAATCGGGCTGATATCATGTAGTCTGAATCCGGCATTAAAACAAAATATAACCCTAAATTCACCTATCCCCAAACTAAGCCTTTTCTAATCTAAGTTCAAACGTGATCTTTCTAAATAGGACATTTTTGCCTGGAGAAGCCAATTTAGACTCTTTCAAAAACTAGTTTGTATTGGGGTTGAAATGAAAACGATGCTCATATGTGTCCAGTCCTGCATGAGTCAAAAATGATTCGCGTCCTTTCATCTCCTCACGAAGAGGTGCATGAGTCACAGTGGCATATTAGTGTTTCCTTGGCAATGCAATATCTTTATTAGAACAGGAAGGAATAGGAAACATGGTTATTGGTCTCATTTCACCTTTCATGTTCTTACCCTGGGCAACCCATAGGAACTCACAGTCCTTGAAAAAGTATTTTGTAAACTTCATTATCTGAAAGTCCCCTGTCCAGATGGACAAAATGTCAAAGATTTATTCATAAAATACATAGCAATAATCTCCTCTGCCTTGTTACAGTTGTCTACAAGTGGATATATCTTTATATTTCACCTTAGGGCTTGACAACTGATGAGATAAAATGGCACGAAGCATATATAAAGTCACTAAACCCAAGAGCAACCTTGGACTCACGTATAAGCTATTTTTTGTTGGTTGTGGACAATTAGACAGATAAGGAGAAGGTGGACCTTGTTAGTGGGCTATAGTGTGCAATAAAAGGGAACAATCTATATTTCATCCCTCAGCCACCCATGAAGCAAAACAGTCCTGTTAGACACGTCGAAATCTATCTATCTAATTACTCATTAAATTTAGTTTGATACTTAAAAGTTAATAAAAAAGAAGTTATATTCTGTGAAATCACCTTATGCATTTTCTTCTTATGTTCTTACATAAAATTTGCCTATTTTAAAGACATTAGAGATACTAAAATAAAGAAGTTATTAAGAAGTTAAAGAAGAACATTTTGCAGTGTATATTAGTTTGTCCTCAGAGTCTGAGTGTTTTCATGAATAATATATGCATCAGGTGAATGAATATACTATATGACACCAGCACAGTTCTAGAGAGCAACTTTTTCTCTCACAAGGGAAATTTCTATTTTGGTAACAAGCTTTCCTTGAAATTCCCCCAAAGACATATTTCAATAAAATTTCAGTGGTTCTTTTATCACAAGCATTTTGATTAAACCGTTTTTTATTATCGTACCCACCGAATATTAATAACAAGCTTTATTTCTTCCCCTGGCACAACATGCCATTTCAGACCAAATGCTATCACATGCACAACAGCATCAAAACCGTAATTCCACATGATCCGTTCATATGTGAGTCACATCCACGGTTGTTAGCGAGTGCGTTGAGCTGCGTGACTCTAACATGACAGGAGGTTAATGGAAAAGGACTACTTGACATTTGAAGTCACTGTCATTTTAGCACACACGTTTACCTGAGCAGTTGCCAGCTCATTAATTACCAGTAGTGTAATACCTTTTTGCCACACACAACCACAAAATTGCCATATGGAAACTGGAAAGGCATATATATGCTGGGATTTAGGAAAAGAGCATGAGAGCAAGTGTGTACAAAGCCTATACAATACATATGTCATGTGACAAATAAGCAAAAAAGAGAAGACAAGTCAAGTTGTGGACTTTGTTACAAAAAATAATCTTGGTCTGCTTTATAATGATTTTCTAATTCGGGATATGATCAAAGACTGCATATATGGAAGCGTTCGGGGAATTGGGCTATTGAAAATATAACATTTAAATGCAGTTCTGCTCAAATGAACACAATGACTTAAATAATTTTGCTTAATGACATTTAGTCAGTAAAATGATCCAGTTTATCATCATTAGAACAAAAATATATCCAAACGAAACTATAGCAGATTTATTTGTGCAATCGACCAAGCAACACAACATCAGCATTCGTGAATTAATGTTGTTAAATGAATTATTTGAGTGAATGATTCAGTGACTCACTCATTAAAAAAAAAAATCAGATGGCCGGTAACAATTTTATGAATTCTAACAATGCAATGTTATGAGAACATTAACATGAACAAACGTGAATGACGCTCTGTACAGTTGACGGGTCAGTGCTAGATCATCACGAAAATTTGGGCCTTTCCAATGTAAATATTCAAGCCCTAGAACATGTAAAAGGGCATGCTATGTTGGATGATCAACATCCGACACATCCGAAGCGGCGACCTGCAAGCCATTTCAGAAAACCCGCCTTCCTGTGCTTGAATGGACAAATTCACACAAAATTATGTAAAAAAATGCCTGTCTCGGCAAGTATCCTAGTAAACATAGTTGGTTAGGCTGTCTTCAGTTGAGAAAAAAAAGGCATAATCCGTGCGTGCATTTGCTTATAAAGTGACAGCATCCTAATAATCCTGCTGCTGTGCTGTCTGCGTTGTTAATGTAACCAAACAACAAAGGAAAAAAATCACTCTCTGCTCTTGAATTATTTAAAATTGGAATTTCTCTGGATGTACAAATCCTTGGGAACTTTTGGGATAATGTAAGTACACAGCTGCATGAAATATATCACACTGTGCAAGCGGTTTTTGGATATTTTATTACAAAAATCTTACAGATTGTGCCTTTAATTATAAAGAGTCACTTGCGTCGTTCCTGATTGAATCTGTGTTTTTGAACTAATCAATTGAGTGATCACTTATAAAGACAGTCACTAGTGGGCACCTATAATGTAACCTGCAAAATGAATAATTGAAAAATCCATATTACTATAATGCAAAGATTGTCTGAAACATTTTTATTCTGTAATCTTAATCTGTGGAATTCTATTATGTTCTTACATTTTCCATTTAAACCATAGTAGCATTTTCTTATAAAGTTACCGTCCAATGGCAAATAAACTCTAAAGCCAGTTTTTACTTGCATTTGGCTCTTGACAAATGTTCATTTTAAACTCTGCATGCAGCAACACTCCAACGTCAGCAAAAATATACATCACAGCTATTTATTTTCCTTTTTACAGATTTTAAAGGTGAATTACAGACCTCTACTTTATGTGTTGCTCTGGTAAAGGTCAGACAGAAGAATTTCACTCTTCGATGTGACCTGTCAAGTGGCCATTAGCTGACCTTTTGATAGGTGACCTCATCAGTATGCAGATGAACTACCTCTAAGCAACTAACTCAGAGCTTGAGGAGACAGGCTTAACATAAAGCCACTCACCTCTCCTAAAAAAGTCTGAAGAGGTCAACACATTCAGACTTCTTCTGTACAGGAGGCTTTTAAAGTAGTCTGTAAAACACAAGGCACTAAGGTTTGCACAAACCAAGAGATCAGTGAGTCTATGACGCAGCAAAACCTGGTAAGCAGGAACAAGAGACAGTGGGAGATCTAGCATTCAGCATGACAAAGAGAATACAAAACCAAAAATGGAAAATGAGATTCCAGCAGGGGTCCAGTGATGTGTAAGGAAATATAATTCACACTAATGTATGCGATAATTACATTTGAAATGGTACACACTGATGAAATATGAAATGGTTTTCTGTTATGTGGAATAGCTTCATGAGAGACGTAATGTGATCAAATGCTTCATATGAGAGGCTTAATGTGATCAAATATGAGGTTTAAATTAATGCTTCAAAGCATTCAAGGCTTATTCATCTCTGTGTCTGCATCAAGAGCTTTTGGAGGGGCATAACACTATGGTTTCACACTGCAGTAAAATCTGATGGAATTGTTGTTTTGGTGGCTAATGATTCTTCATGAATCTTTCTATCTTATAAAATGGCATATTAAATAAGGCTGTTGCTAACTATATACCATTGGCACCAGATTTCAAAAGCAAAGTGTGAAGTATATCAAACAAAAGATGAATGTCTAAAGGATCCCAATTAATCATGAAGTAAAAAAAGAGTTGGTGTGTTGTCTCAGTCATGCATAAAATGTCAATATTCATCTTGTTTGACAGAAAAGGCTATAATTGTATTTCATTTATGCATCAAGATTCATTGTTGGCAGTTCTTTGTCGCCTAGTGAAAGATAAACAATATAAGAAACACTTAGCATTATTGACATTATAGGCATTTGCTCTGACTTTTAGCTCAGATCCCTAATGAAAAGAATCTGCTGTAACCAGCCAGAGTTTTATGCTATCATCTTAAACCATATATAAAAATAGCAAGTTTTTTTTTTTTCTCTATATGATGCACATTTTTATTTGAATGTGACTTAGGGTAGGGACACACCAAACAGACACCAAAGAACTAGCACTGATAAAAGCAGACTGTGTTGTCACCTCGCGTCGCCTGCTTCGGGGCAAAAAAAAAAAAAAAACTGCACGAGAGAAATACAGCCGACTGTCAGCCAGCACGTGCGTTCTGCGTGTAAGGAGATTGCTGTCTATTTTTTCATATATATTCATCTATATTCATAATTCATAAGAGACCGGCACTTTAGGCTGCAGATACACAAACCATAAACAAAGCAGCGCGTGCTTACCGTTTTGAATATCATTCATGCTGATCACTTTCTATAATCCACTAAAATTGGAACAGTCTGTACCGCCTCGACTTGTTTGCTAACTGTTTTGCTATTATTCTCACGCTTCAACTCGTTCACTAAACTGAGCAGCCAATCAGAGTTCTCTCTTTCACCCGACGGCCCAACGCCGATTCTACATGTTGAATCGGCCCAAAAAACCAGACAGCATCTGACTAGAGCCAACGGTGCAGAAGAAAAAATTTGTTGCTGGATGGATCATTATTACAATGATTATTATTTTTCTAGCATGTTATATGTTTGGTAACGGTTCTTTTAACCCTAAAAGATGGAGTGTGTAGCTTTTCATTTCTTAAACAACCATGTATTAAGATGTATCACGGCCATATTCCAGGATGACAATGTCAAGATTCATCAGGCTCAAATTGTGAAAGAATAGTTGGGAGGGAGCATGAAGAATCATTTTCACACATAAATTGGCACTGACCTTAACCTCAGTGTAAGTTTTTGGGTTGTGCTGGAGGAGACTTTACAGAGTGCTCACCTCTTGCATTGTCAATACAAGATCTTGACCAAAAAATGATGCACCTCTCGATGGAAATAAATGTTGTGATGTTATTTCCAACACACCAGGAACTTTAGTCGGCCGGCGCCTAAAAATGGTCCGATGTTGCCTGACAGAAGATTGTCGGCTTGGTGTGTCCCGGCCTTTACAGCTGTAATCATGCTCTGGTAGTGTTGTCAAAACTTGCTACCGAAGTTGGTGCTGAAATTTTAAAAATGTGTCTATACCAACATTTCCCCCTAGCATTTTATAAGCACTGTTGAGCGGATTCTTGAACAACTCTGATTAGCCATTGTGTTCACACACTCATCAGATATGTTTGCGATTGGCTACAATGATCAACGCTTCAAAAGCATGTTGTAAATAAACATCAATGACGCTCTTCAGCGAGCGCGTACACGGATACACACGGGAGCATTTAAAAGCAGGCATCTATCATCTGGTCTATCAGAGCGATCCGCTGATAGATGCCTGCTTTCAAACACTCCCGCTTTCAAAAACTTCTGTGTGATTGTAGCCAATCACAGACATATCTGTTGACACAGTGGCCAATCAGAGGTGTTTACGAATCCACTCAACAGCGCTTAAAATGCTAGGGGGAAATGCTGGTATCATCAAAATTTTAAAATTTCTGTTCCAACTTGGTAGGCTATGTCGGTACTTTTGACAACACTATGCTTTGGGTCATTCTGAATGGGAAAACTCAACCAAATTGGTTTAACCAATGGTGTTCAACTGTTCAAAAGCAGATGGAGGAGTGTTTTGGACCTGTTTGAAAACAGTCATTGTTTTTGCCATTCTGTTTAGTGACACAGAAATGACTGTGCCTTTAAAGAAACACATTTGCATTGCTAAAAATCATTTAAGCATCACATTCAGCATCACAAAGTAGGCCATATCCTATTTTAAAAGATCAGATTTTTGTTCAAACAGCCAAAAATACAGATTTTCTGTCAAGAGATTTACAGCACAAATTGTTATCGTAAGATATGTCATGTTATACTCAGCTGTTTGGGTTTGTCAGAGGAATCAGTTGAACAAACCTTTTTCATAAAGCACTTGTGGAATTTGTTTACCAGATGTTTTTTTGTTTTTTGTTTTCTGAACAGATCTAAGTTCAATTTCACATCTTTAGCCTTTGTCAATCGGTTTCACAAATAATGCTGGAAACCGTAAATGTCACTATGTTTCTTTTTTATAATGCCATTGTGTTTGATATAGCCAGAGGTGGTTTATTTGTATATTCTGGGCTTATTCCAAAATTATAACTTTGAGCGATACTAAGATTTTAACAAAGTGTGATTTGATTAATCTCTAGTGTCTTGTTTTATCAGATTTGTCCATCCATAGTCTGGCTGGCTTTTACCTGAACGGACCTATCAGTGCCCTCTCAAACGAGTTCTTTTCCTCCGCTGGGTTTCTTCCTCAGCTGTCCACAAGAAATCCATCAACTTGAGCTTTGATGGATAGAAATAATTGTTGCCTAGCAACACTGGCTTGAGATTTGTGAATGCCAATGAGGCTTTACTGTTCATTCATTGCAACATGGGAATGATAGAGGTTAACCATTAATTTTAGGCACAGTTCAGGCAGAAACATCTGCTCAATCTCCCACCCTCCACAATATTATAAGCACACTGGGTGAAGTGTTGCATGGCATACTGTGAGATAATCCACAGGAAATGTTTGCTGCTTGATTTCCACAACCATAATGATACCAGCTTGCTTTATAAACGCAGTGACAATTACGAATTAGGCTAATTTATTATCGTTTTAAATGCTTTTCATTGATTCAGCAAATAATATATCATGGCTTCATGGGTTGAGCACTGTATCTGGGGGTACAACACCTGGACTGTTCCCAGTGTCTGTTTTTTAATGATGTGATATCTGACTTCTTGTGTTGTTCATTTCATTTCTGAATTTACTTGACCTGAAAGCAGCACAGTTACTACATTACGTCACGTAACTCGCTTGAAGTGCAATTAATCATACATCCATTGATGTCAGTGGTCCAGGTTACGGTTAAAATGACCTCAAAGGTCAATAGTCACACACATGTCTCTTTTCACAGCAGCACCCCAGAATTTGAGTTCAAAGAGACCTTAGGGTGAAGCCAGTATGGATAGTATCAAGTGTATACTTTAAGTTTGAATGGCACTGGCTAACAAAAGCCAATCAGAGACAGCTAGCCAATGATCGCCTCAGCAACCCATTATTATATGGTCTTGACTCGCTTTGTTGCACTTGTGATAGCAGTGCAGTGATTGCCGTGCCATTTAAGGATATCTTTTGCATAAGCACGTAACATCCGCATGAGATCATTGCTATAAACTGTTCTTTAGATATTCTTAAAATTTCCTTTAAAAATAGCCTGTTGTTAATGTGATATATTTAAGGAATATTGATACTTAAGCACCAAAGTAACACTATAAATTATAATTATTTATTATTTCTTATGAGAATAAGTTAAGCGATAGGCTATCACAGACATGAGAGGAAATAAATTTTGTCTTAAGCCCTATTCAGAATGGACTAGTTTTCTAAAAAGGGGTTTGAGATACAATTCTTATTACCCGACGTCTGTGATTTCATGTTCCGATTCGGACGGGACTAACATCTTTGGGCGTTACAGAAGGTCATCTGCTGTCCTTGTATGCATTACATATGATGTATATGTTTTTTATTGAATTTCTTATTGATATAACTTTAATTTAATACACTGCCCGGCCAAAAAAATTTGTCGCTGGATGGATCATTATTATAGTGATTATTATTTTTCTAGCATGTTATATGTTTGGTAACGGTTCTTTTAACCCTAAAAGATGGAGTGTGTAGCTTTTCATTTCTTAAACAACCATGTATTAAGATGTATCACGGCCATATTCCAGGACGACAATGTCAAGATTCATCAGGCTCAAATTGTGAAAGAATGGTTGGGAGGGAGCATGAAGAATCATTTTCACACATGAATTGGCACTGACCTTAACCTCAGTGTAAGTTTTTGGGTTGTGCTGGAGGAGACTTTACAGAGTGCTCACCTCTTGCATTGTCAATACAAGATCTTGACCAAAAAATGATGCACCTCTCGATGGAAATAAATGTTGTGATGTTATTTCCATCAAGAGGTGCATATATTTTTGGTCAAGATTGTGTATTGACAATGCAAGAGGCCATGATGTGTCTTCCTACATGGTTGTTTAAGCTGCATTATAGTACTAAAACAGGCAGTGATAACACTAATGGTTCAGTAAGTTTTTGAATCGCATGTGGTAATTCTTAGCTTAAGAAACTCAAATGTTTAGTAGAGGAATTTTAGACCAATGAGCTATTTTATTTTCATTATGAAATGTTATGAAGGTAGAAAATCATGTGGCAAACAGGTTGTGCTCAAACTATTATGTTTTTGTAATTAAAATTAGTTAATTATATTAAAATTGTTTAAATTAATATCAATCCAATAGAGGTTGTAAAAAGTTTGATTTTGATTGTGGGAACCAGTCAAGACCTCTGAGGTGAGACAGGCCAAAAACACCATTTTATTTTTCCAAAGTTATCTTTGGGTCTCACAACAGTGGAATCGTGCCTGTTTGTTTAAGGCATTGCTGGCAATATTGAAGATCCCTTGTTTTAGCTACATCTATGGATAATGTTTAATATTTACCGACTGAGATGTTCTTCAGTCTAAACTTTGCATGTGTTGTATTTTTGACAGAAAAACACGAGGCCAACAATAATTTAATTTGAGTGGAAATTGCAGTTCCAGTCACATATAATTGAATGTTAAGTTTGACAGGCTAGACATGGAAAGTTGATATTTCCATGTGAGCGTTTGGGTCACTGCGGTATGATTTTTTTTTTTTTTTTTTTTTTTTTTTGTTTGGACTGAAAAACTGTACAAGCCTCAAGCAATGGGTTTCTCTGTCTGTTATTCTGTGTTCCACTATGTGGCCTGTGGAAATTCCAAACATTGATTTTCATAATTTGTCTCATTTGCAATAGCAAATAGTCTGGGAAGGGCATTTTTTCCCTTAAGATTTTGGTAAACAGACTGTTAATGAAATATGTTTATCCTTGTGAAATCTGAAAAGGATTATTTCCAGCATGCCAAACTGATGCACACAGGTCATCCTTGTGTTTGATAGGCATGCATTGAATAAGCACCTAGTACAAACTCCAATTCATTTGTATTCCAGACTCTTTATTTCAGTATAGGTTATAATGTTATACAATGCAGCATCCTAAAATAGAAGTGGAGTGTACTGTTATCTCCACTGTGTCAAGTGTTGACATAAGTGCATGAGGCTGAACTGGGCTGTAGCTGTTTACACTAATCAGCCCTGTCCTGCTAAGCTCCTTTGTTGACTCTTGTGTCAAGAGACCTTTGGTTGAGATTAACATTCTCTCATTCTCACCACATCCAACTCAGAGCTAATGCTGGATTCATTTGTCTTTTTAGCTTCAGGCACACAAGCAAATTTGTTTTGATGCTGAAACCCAGTTAGTACTAGTATCCAATTAGATGGTGCGAATCAAAAAAAGAGCAGTGTTTGCTAGCCTGGCATAATGATCTTATCCTTAATACTTCTCACCTTTTATTGCAAACGTATGACTGATTGTTTTCCATATATCCATTTTCTTTAAAGTATCCTTGAAAAGGGGCTTTAAATTAGAGCCCATTGTACGAGCCCTTAAATTAGAATGGATTCTGATTGGCTGTCAGTGTTTTATCATTCAACAGTTGGAAAAAAAATCGTTCTGAAAGTGATCCCAACATATCGTTTATCGTTATAGCTGTGGTGTGGACAGTGCTCTTCTTTATATTTAGAATGATTTTTAGAACTATATCATTATCGTTATCTTTATAGCCTAGTTACGGGCCTTAAGGCATTACTATGTGCTTTATAAGTACTATTAAACAGCCAATATGCTAGTTATATTCATGCTAATAAGCAACTACTTAATAGTGAATATGTGTTCCTTAATCTAAAGTGTTACCAATATATTTTAAAAAGTTATTTATTCCTGTGATGTAAAGCTGAATTTTCAGCATCATTACTCTAATCTTCAGTGTAACATGATCCTTCAGAAATCATTCTAATGTGCTGATTTGGTGTTTAATTACTATCAATTATTATTGGTGCACAGTTGTTAATGATTTGTGTGACACCCAAAACTGGATATATGAATTTGATGCTTTACATAGATTGATCCCTGCTATACATTTCATAACTGTTTCATTTTTGTTTTATTTTGCACTACAGATATTGAAACATTCTTCAATCAAGATACATTTACTTGAGATCCAAAAGAACAAATTAAGTCTTGTTTTCTGAGAAATGTATCAAAATTAAGTGAAGTTTATGCTTAAAACAAGAAAATAAATATAATGTGTGTTAAGAAAGTACTTAATTCAAAGGGAAATTTAATTTTCCTTTGTCCATTTTTTTTTTTTTTTTTTTTCTGTAACACTTTAGTATAGGGAACACATATAAACTATTAACTATGACTTTTCCCTCAATAAACTCCTAATTTACTGCTTATTAATAGATAGTAAGCTAGTTATTAAGTTCAGGTATTGGGTAGGATTAAGAATGTTGAATAAGGTCATGTAGAATAAGGCATTAAAATTTGCTTAATAAGTACTAATAAATAGCCATTATTCTAGTAATATGCATGCTAATAAGCAACTAGTTAAAAGACCCTAAAATAAAGTGTTACCTTTTTTTCTTGTTTTAAGCATAAACAAAAACTAATATCTCATGTAATTTTGCATCTCATGAAAATGTATCTTGATTTAAGAATAATTAGATACTGGAAAACAATAAAAATATACTAAAGAAAACAGTAGTAAGAAAATGACTTTTTAAATAATGTAAAGTGGTAAGAAAATTACTGAATAGAATACAATAGAAATACGGTTTCGTTTAGAATGACATGAATGTGAATAACTACCAGAGTTTTCATTAAATCAAAAGCTTTTGTCATAGATGCAACGTCATGCTCACAAACCAGCAATTATATTTCAGTTTCTGCAATCATTTTAATGTTTGTTAGTGCTCTTTAATTTATTGCCCCTCATAAATTACTTTGATTACCCACTTCTCTATATGGAGCGATAATTTATTGTAATTGGAGGGCAGGAGGGAACAGTAATAAATGTCTGTTCAGGCTCTTCCTCTAGAGCTTCTACAACCATCTTCTGGCTGAGCATCTGCCCTGCGTCAGGGGCTCCATGAGCTTGATAGCTTAGTAAGAGTCAGGACTGCTTCTGCAAAGGAATGGGCCTAAAAGGAGTTTCGACTTGCAGGACACTCAAACATAAACAACTTTACAGCTTTACAGCCTGTTTTTTTCCATCACTGCGTAATCTGTGACAAAAAACAATATCCAGGGGATGATTTAAAGGAAATGAGCTGAAATCTATTTGATTGGATTTTATGTTGCAGGATTATTGTAGAAATATTTATTGAAATACATTCTCATACATTGCAGCTTCTGCATTAGCATACTATCTGAGTGTTTAATCACATTTAGAGGATGTTAAACCATACAAATGAAACCAGGCAAAAAGGAATTTCCCAAATATCTATGACTTTATTTTAAACAACAAATGTACAAAATACAAATACAAAACATGTTTTAAAACAGCAAGAGAGGCAATTTAAACACAAACATGTTACTACCATACACATATTTTTGCTTACATCACAACAGCAGTACATTTCATCCTCTAAAGTGTTCACTGATTATGAGAAAAAAAACATTTGAGTTGTGTTAGGTTAAAATATCACATTACAATCCATGTTCACGCAGGTATTTTACAGCCACCAACCACTGAA
The DNA here is from genome assembly GCA_037950675.1 of Hypophthalmichthys molitrix. Classification (NCBI taxonomy): domain Eukaryota; kingdom Metazoa; phylum Chordata; class Actinopteri; order Cypriniformes; family Xenocyprididae; genus Hypophthalmichthys; species Hypophthalmichthys molitrix. The sequence goes on from CM075507.1 coordinate 17,872,162, forward strand.
AACTACAGATAGAAAGCTGAAACATGTTTTTTTCAAGGAATCAGATATTAAAACCAGGTATTTACAGCATAGAATAATTGTTAAATCACCTTCCCTTCCATTATACCACAAAGACGCAAATTATACAAATATAAACATCCAAAATCACAAATTACCTCCTCCATAATTTTGCAGTGTACCTTCTGCAAAATTGAGCTCTGCTAGGAAATCAATGCCACCGTGAGAAAACAGCCTCAGTTGATGGTGCTATTCACAAAATATCTGTGACAAAAGCAACAGACACGTTTTCTCTGGTTTTAGACTGATAAATGTGGGAAGTGGGTGTCAATCGTGACTTGCTGAAATGCTAAAGTTAAAGGGATAGTTCACCCAAAAATGAAAATTGTCATCATTTACTCACCCTCATGTTGTTCCAAACCTTTATGAGTTTCTTTCTTCTGTTGAACACAAAAGAGGAAATTTTAAAGAATGTTCCATAGTCTTCCATTGGGTGCCATCAACTGTCTGGTTATCAAACAGTCTTTAAAATATCTTCTCTTGTGTTCAACAGAAGAAAGAAACTCATACAGGTTTGGAACAACATGAGGATGAGTAAATGATGACAATTTTCATTTTTGGGTGAACTATCCCTATAAGGACTTGATTCTGCAACACCCTTAAAACTACTAGGGTTCTGGGTGTAAAATGGTGATTTGAGACTCACAGTGGGGTAATTTTATACTCCTTTGCAAAAGATTGGGCAGGATACATTTGAGCCTACAATTGTAAAATTGAGCTTACAATTGAAACAAACGTAAGCCGAGAAGTAATCAACTGTCCAATTTTTTCAGAGCGCAGTGTGAGTATCAACGTGACAACTGTTACTGGAACTAGTTTTCCAGAGTGATGATTTGGCAGTGATGCATGTGGCTCTAGCCACAGTGACCACAATGCTAGTGCTTTGAGTCCACAGTGGTACAAATCTTCTGAGTGGAAGTACCAAAGAATTCACCCCTGAGCTCACACACTCAGTCACCTCCAAATCTACCATCACCTGTCATGTTCAATCAACCATTCAATTGTCTGTCTATGATTGCTTTAGAAGCATTACCCCACCTGCACAGGACTGGAAAAGGCCTATTTTGGTCTTCATCGAACATACTAGTCTAGTTTAGAAAGTTATGAATAAATCTGCTTTGTTTCAAATCTGCAAATTAAATTCTGTGATTGTCGAAATGCTGTTTTCATGTGGCGCCGACTCCAATATAGGGAACTTTGAGGCACTGTGAAACTGCAAACTAAGCAACCTAATCAACACATACCAACAAGGAGCTAAGCACTAGCCAATGTGCCTTTAGAAGCCAGTGAGGACTCTTTAAATGACAACCTCTTCCTCTCGGGCAGGAGCTCTTCGGCGGCTCCGCGGATGTCGTCTAGCTCTGTGGTGTAGTGGTCTGGGCTTTCTCCATTGGAGGTCTCCTTGATGACGCTGTATGTGAGGGCCACGCTGTACGTGGGGGGCTTCTCGGAGCGCTGGGGCCTGCAATGGCACAGTTTTTGGAAGGCGGCGCGGAACTTCTGCGACATAGCATTGTAGATGATCGGGTTGATGGCGCTGTTCATGTAGATGCAGAGACGGCAGAACAGAAGGAACCAGGTGTCCAGATAGGCTTCCTTGAGGAAGGAGTTGACCACCACCAGCGTCCGATAGGGCATCCACAGCACAGCGAAGAGAATCACCACCACTGCCAGCATCTTTGTCACCTACAGCAGAGAACATGACAGATGTTTTCAGTTATGTATGTAACTCTCTGATCCCTCATAACTGCATTTTTTAAAATCTCATTGTAATTTCTAATTTTAATCTCATTCTCATAATTATATTATATTATATTATAGCCTGGTTTCACAGACAGGGTTAGACTAAGTCAGGATTAGGCCTTAGTTCAATTTAAGTAGCTTTTATAAACATACACTAGAAAAAACATTACTGGTTTGCATCTTGAGACAAAACAATGGCACTGACATTTTATGATATGTCATTACAAGTTGCTTTCAGTTAAAACAGCTCAAACATGCATTTTAGTCTAGGACTAGCTTAACAGTGTTTGTGAAATATGGGTTTAGCATTTACTGTGTACCATTAATACTCAATTTGTTTTTCCAATAAACTAAATAATGTGTGATGAAAGTGTGAATGTCTGTGAAAATGGGTGACAGGGTAACAGGATACCTATTTTCTAATTAAAGTGGTACCAACATACTCATTTTAATTTCTCACACAATCTTAGCCTTCTGCAACAGTGTAAACATGATTATCACGGTACAGCTGTTGTATTGTTTGCCAGATTGTTGCCAAATGTGTTAACACACCATAACACGTCACAGTTCATTCATGGAACGCACAACTGTAGAGCTAGAGCAAATTCGTAGCTTTAACTGATTTTATAAAGGTCATGAGAGGTAGACCTATGTTTTCTCACCATGTTGGACAAACAGGCAGTCAAAGAGCCCTAGGGCAACACAAAAACAACGCAAGTGCAGTCGCTCCGAGTTCATCAGATGGCGTCTGCCTTCACTATGCATTTGGACCTTTACCTGCTCGAGGCTATGTGAGCCGTCACAATAACCTACATCACATTTCTCAAATAATTGGAAAACGCCTTTGTTCTGGATGGGGATCACGAACGTTTCCTGCACTACCGCAACACCGCTACCGAATATACAGCGCAACTAGCGTGGTCTGATTTCCGAAAAAATGACTCGGCTCTTTAATGCGAATCGAGTATGACTAATGTATTCTGAATCTCGAGAGAATGACTCTAATGATTCGGTTCTTTTAAAACATACATCGCGACCAGAGCAGTTATATTACCAAATGAATCTAATGAGTCGAATTAGATTTTTTAGCGAATCAAAAACATAGAATTCCGATCACTAGACGCAAAATTACTGAAGTGCTAAAACGTCTTTGAAAAGTCATTAAAAAGTATTTGAAAAAATGCATATTTTTTTATTTTTTGCAATAATTAAATTTATTTGTTGTTGCACTAAATGCATTTATTTATTTATTCATTCAAATATTTTTTCCTCGTTGTAATCTATCGTAAATGGAACGTAAGCTACTGTAAATGAAACAGTCAAGAAACCGTTTAGAGGAATCAGAACCAGAATTATTAAACTCCGATTCACATTCCAAACCAGTGAATGCTGCTATAGAACTTACCACAGGCTCCCCATGCGCACAATTACGCACAGGAGAAAACTCAATTCTAAGTTAAATAAACCGAATGAAATCAACACTTTACCTGTCTGCGAGAAGCAGCAGTCGTGCTGCTGGAGGAACTCCTGGAGTTCCCATGCACGGACGACTCCTTTTTCCAGTTTCTTCGACTTTCCTTGGGATCCGACGGCAGTGGGTTGAGGAAAAGAATTCTTGCGATCAATCCGTATAAAACAGTGGCCAGCAAAAGCGGGATAACGTAGAACACAGCATAGTCTGTGAAATATATTGGCAAATACATGTTTCTGGATACTTTGTAGGCGCATGTCACGAGGACAGCGTTGTCAAAAACGATCTCTGTCGTGTCGGAAAGATAAAACCACATAACGCAATAGAGGGAAGTTAAAGCCCAAACGAAAACAATGATCTTCTTGGCTCTGGAGAGGGTGCACATAAACTGCGCTTTTATTGGGTGGCAAATGGCGATGTAGCGTTCAATGGTGAAGGCTGTGATGGAGCAGGATGATGCGTTGATGCCCAGGTACTGAAAATAAGTTATGGAGAGGCACCCGGCGTATCCGTACACCCACTGGCCGCCGAACAGACTCTCGGTGATGTTGGGCAGCCCTGCTGCCGTTAGGACCATAAGGTCTGCAACTGCCAGGCTCACCAAGTAACAGTTAGTTGGGGTACGCATGTGCTTGGTCGTTAAGACCACAAGAATGACCATAATATTGCCAACAATTCCAACTCCACAAATAAGGATCACTAATAAGATACTCGCGACCTTGTATTCGACACTATAATCAGTCCATAACGAAATAGTGTTGTTGTTTAATTTGAAAATAGTGCCGTTTAATTTGAATATAGTGCCGTTATCCATGCTCTACTTCGTTTTGTTTCCTTTTTTGCGCAAAAATCACTTTTCAGCTCTCCAGGACGCCCGCAAAAAGGTCATATTTAAGTATTCCAGAGAAAGCAAATTCCGTAAAGTAATTTTTTTTTTTTTTTTTTTTTTTTTGCCGTTTTAAATGTCCTTCTGAAAAAAAAGCGCCCACTCACAGCAGACTTTAGACCTCAGAGATGAAAATTAACGCGTTTTCATTTGGTGCGAAGCCAAGAATGTGTCCGTGGTAATTTGTGTGATATATAAAAATCCTTTCCCTGGTGTGCATAACTGCAGAGAGATGACAGAGGTGTTGCACCGCCCAGGGCTGAACAGGCTGATATGGTCTAAGACCCTTGTAACCCTAATACGCGACCGAGAGCGTCAGTAAGGGCAGGTTGTGCAGTGCGTAATGCCGCAGCAAGCGAGAGAGGAAGTGTCTGTTCAATTATAGGTTTCTCGCCAAAACTGGAAAAAAAAAAAAAGAAAAAACTATATATAGGCCCATTTCACGTTCTAATTACAATGTTGCTCTGCAATATGGTGTTTGTTTAAAAGTCAGTTTGCTTTGGTTATATCAGAACTGATAGTGCTTGCTTTTAGGCTGTTTGTTACAAGGGTTATGATAAGGAGATACAGATTGATCCAAGCCCAGGAAGGTTGGCCAAGTTTGATTTCACTTGCAGAATGCAGGAGGTTTACACCCAGAGGAGAGCCATTATTGGCACTTAACTGAGTCTAATGATGATGCACAGGTCTTATGATGAGAGACAAATCACTGTGACTCAAATGAAATCATTTTTGAGGAAGTGGGAAAAAAGCCAGAGCTTTATCTGCAGACCTTTTAGCTTTGGAACATTCAAGTCCACATGAAACAGAAGTTGCACTAGTCTTTTCTTCCCGATAGTGATGTATATCAGAGTGAAAAGGCTTTTCGAAAAAGAAAAAATGTAGGGTGGGACTTGATTTTGTCCATCAGGAATTTGATTGGATTGTTGTGGTTTGCTATTGATCGATCTCGTGTGATTGACAGGTTGTCCCGCCCTCGCTCCAGTAAACACGTCATCAGAGATAAAAAGGGATAATGTTGCAAATGAGAGGAGAAGATATTTTGATTAAAGATTATGAGGGCACATGAATTTGTAAAAAAAAAAAAAAGTTCTGTCATGACAACTCTCAGAGTGTTTGGTAAGGTAATGGATATGACAATGTTGATCTGTTTGGTCTTGGTGAAATAGATCTGCTACGCTGCTGCAGAGCAAGTACGGGACTTGCTACTCCCAATGCTTACACAACACACTGCTGTGAGCAAGTAAGACACGCTGCTGTTGTACAATATAGCGTACATATTAACCACAGCAGAACTATACAGGTGGAGCTGGGGAAGGTGGAGGGTTTCTGAAAGTGTGTTACAACTGCTACAGCAAATGCTGACCAAGTATTTGAAGGTTGAGCAGCGAGCTCATTGGCTACTGATACAGCAGTAACCAATCAGCTGTGCCCTATAGAGAATGATGTGATTGCAAGCAGATTGAGTTAAGGACCTATCAGCCTGTGCCATCTAGAGTTTTATGACAGAACTTTGTAAATATGCACAGATAAATCATTTAGAATAAACAATGCAATATTCCATAAAAAAAATAAGAATTGTTAGCAATGATTTCATGGTGACTTTAAGCAGTTCATCAAGGTCTAATTGTTTGATTGAAGCAGTTCGTTACATGTAGATTAATTTATTTTTGTTCAGTCTTTATGCGTTGTTAAATGTCTTCTTTATCAAAAGAATGACAATGTCATTCATGTCACAAAAAAATAACAATCTTTGACAGCTTTTGTGCTCTCTCAAGACATGACACAGATTGCTTTATATTCTTAAGAAGAGTTAATAACAGTTGCCAACTTTACACCTGTCAAATCTTCTGGAATTATCAGGGTTTATTTATTTGTTTATTTGCTAAATTTTGCATCATGAAATCTACTGCAGACAGTAAGTGCTACAAGTCATTGCACTTTTCCATTATGCTAAAGTCAGATCTATTTGTTGAGTTTATGACTCTGTGATATCTGACGGCCATAAAGACATAATCCATTATGGTCACCTTAAAAAATATCAACATTTCAGTAGGGGCTTTATGCAGTGAAGTGTTTTTTTAGCTATTAATCTTTCTAGACCTCTGGAAGTGTATACACAAGGCAAGAAAAATGGAAGCAAGATCTGACAGATTTTCTGATTTATTATTTGTTTTAAAGTTACAGATAGATAATGCATTGTTTGTACAATATATTTGCAACCATAAATTATCTTCATATAGTTGATCACCCATTATCTTATGTAAATATTTGACTTTTCACATTCTGATTTGTATGATTAGTGTTACACTGCCATCTTGTGGACATTTTAAATGAGCACACAAATAGTCCAAGGACTATTTAATAGTGCATTTAATTGCAGATTCTAGAACTCTTTCTTACTTTCGTGATTCATTTAGAGAAATGAAAAGCAACTAAAACACATTACTATTGAACGTTTCATTATTAGGAGCATGTTAAAACCCCTTTAACAGATTCACAATATTATTTTTCACAACTGAAAATGCTGTTGGTATGCTTCCTGTCTATAATCATGGTCAAGAATCAAGATACACATTTTGGAAGATTGTAGACCCTAGGATGAGTCTGTATACTTGATTTGTATCCCATAACACCCCATTCCCACTTTATCTCAACTCAACTCAAACTATGGCCAGGAAAAAAAAATGAGATGAGTAAAATCTGGAAGCTACTCTCCTCAAGAAAGAGACAAAGGAGACCAAATTGCATTGATCAAAGTTAACTTCTTGTAATGGTTCATCACCCAACTTCTACAAAGACTGTGAGAGATCTAAGAGATAATCAAGCTGAAAAGCAAGAGTTTATGAATATGGGAGCGTGACAAGCATTCATAAAGACAAGGCTGTGATTTCATCGTTTGTTATGGAAATGTAATGAATAATTCATCATCTGCCGGACTGTATGAATCATTCATTCTCTAATTGAATTTGATTTCAGCAAACTTCCGAATTCAAAACACAAAGATGTTGTTCTGCTTTTAATCCGATACAATGCCAGCAGACCACTCAAAGCTTGGCAGCCGGCATCTCAGAGGAATAAATAACATTTCTGGCTGCGACTCAGGACTCTCTCATTTTTCTAATGACAAGAGCCCGTTTCTACATCTCACCTTGCACGTCTCCCTTCCAAATGGCCATGCACACAATGAGGTGAAACTAGTCATTCTGTGTGTTCTTGTTTTTGGCTGCAAAAAGAGCCTGTTCATATTAAATGAGATTGTGTACTAGTTGGTGGTGACAGCATCAAAACCTTTTAATCAAATTAAATTTATTACAATAATACTGACTTGTTCAAGGACAATGGAGCTACTTCTTTGTCCATGATTTAATTAAAGTTTTGACTACTATAAAAACCTTTTTGTCAATTAAAAACTGGGATAGTGGAAGTTGTGTTTTTATCATTTTAAACGGACAGGGATGAGCTCATATTATGATACAATAAAATAGTGAGTCACTATTTTTGTTGACCTTCAAGGATGCTTAATGACTAAAAGAGCTGTCGGTTATTCTGTCTCCATCTTTTGCTTTAAGTTGGCTCCTTAAAAACTTTTCTCCCTCTCCACATGCCCCTAAAATTTATACCTTAAATGTGTTTAAGAGGCTTAAGAGTTTAGATGGGTCTTTGTCAGAGTAATATTCCTGTCCTTAAAGAGCCTGCAGATATACACCTCCTTATCCGAGGCTTTATTTGGATTAGCATTCCATACTATTCTTTATTGCTGCAGTATATACTGTGCTCACTACACATATTTTCTGTATGCATAGAATTGCATTGAATCCCACAATACAATGTGCTCAACTTGACTTTCAATTTCCATGATGGATGAACTGGAATATCAGCAATTTCTCTTCTCGTCTTTTATTTTTATTGACTAATTTAATCATATGACTGCAAAATGTTCAGTCATTTTTTAAATACAAGATGATAATAGAAAACCACCTGTTGAGTTATTTTAGAATTATTTATATACTAGTTTATTATTTATAATATTTAATTGTAATTAAAATTAAAATTTTCATAATTTTGTTTTGTTTAATTATGTTTTAGTCATTTTTATTAGTTTACACATCAGTTACACATCATTGTATTTCAGCTTTATTTTTAGTTAACGAAAACAATTGAAAAGCTTTAGTGTTAGTTTACAATTACAACACTGGAGGTCAGGTGACAATGTATCATACTTCTGCACTGTATTCAGTAAGTACTATTCTATTCTGAACAGCCTGATATGCGCAACTCCTGGATTGCATAACATGTGACCCTGGATCACATGACGTGACAAGTTTGGCACTGTGGGCAGTGCTGCTTTCAGTCTTCGCTCAGTTCTAAGGCAGTCACTGCGCTCAGGACCAAGGACAGCTCCTTCCTTCCCTACCTATTTGGATTTGCTTACCTTGTCTGTATTTTCCAGGGTGGGGTGGGGGAACAATTTATTTTATTTTTCTTATATAAAGCATAAAGAAACAGAACAGTGAAGGAAATTCAAGGTCTAATTCTAGTTGGGAAATAATCATTTTGGAACTATTTGCAAATAAAATTTGCATTAAACTATGCACACATACTTTTATTCGTATGCCTAATATGTTAAAACAGTTACGTACTTTTGTTTTAAAAAGTGGGTGGGACAAGAGCGTGTGTGTGTGGAAGGGGGTAGTTGCTAATACAATGCTATATCAGATATGTACAATAGGCCTAACAATTGTAGAAAAAAATAAATAAATAACATTATGATGTCTAAAAATCAATTTCAGTAGTACATTGAGAACTATATCCACAATTATCATTCGAATTCCCTAGTCATCTGGTGGTAGAGTTTTTGTTAACAGTGTCAAAGGTTTCGGACATTTTGGCCATTTCTAATTATTGGGTTTTTTTTTAATGGTGGTTATGGCTAGCTTTAAAAGCTTGGGGCAGTAAGAAAATTTTAAGAAATAAATTAATACTTATTTTCAGAGTAAAGACTTTTTTGCTGACATTGCTACAAAAAAAAAAAAAAAAAACTAATTCAAATAAATGCTGTTCTTTTAAACTTATTTTAAAACCTATAAAGTATCAACAGTTTCCACAAAAATATTAAACAGCACTGATAATAGTAATAATAATAATACATTTTGAGCACCACATCAGCATATAGAATGCTGATCATGTGACACTGAAGACTGGAGTAGTGATGCTGAACATTCAGCTTTGCCATGAATAAATTACACTAAAATACAGTGGGTACGGAAAGTATTCAGACCCCCTTAAATTTTTCACTCTTTGTTATATTGCAGCCATTTGCTAAAATTAATTAAGTTAATTTTTTTTTTTTTCCTCATTAATGTACACACAGCACCCCATATTGACAGAAAAACACAGAATTGACGACATTTTTGCAGATTTATTAAAAAAGAAAAACAAATATCACATGGTCCTACGTATTCAGACCCTTTGCTCAGTATTTACTAGAAGCACCCTTTTGATCTAATACAGCCATGAGTCTTTTTGGGAAAGATGCAACAAGTTTTTTTTTTTACACCTGGATTTGGGGATCCTCGGCCATTCCTCCTTGCAGATCCTCTGCAGTTCTGTCAGGTTGGATGGTAAACGTTGGTGGACAGCCATTTTTAGGTCGCTCTAGAGATGCTCAATTGGGTTTAAGTCAGGGCTCTGGCTGGGCCATTCAAGAACAGTCACGGAGTTGTTGTGAAGCCACTCCTTCGTTATTTTAGCTGTGTGCTTAGGGTCATTGTCTTGTTGGAAGGTAAACCTTCGGCCCAGTCTGAGGTCCTGAGCACTCTGGAGAAGGTTTTCATCCAGGATATCCCTGTACTTGGCCACATTCATCTTTCCCTCGATTGCAACCAGTCGTCCTGTCCCTGCAGCTGAAAAACACCCCCACAGCATGATGCTGCCACCACCATGCTTCACTGTTGGGACTGTATTGGACAGGTGATGAGCAGTGCCTGGTTTTCTCCACACATACCGCTTAGAATTAAGGCCAAAAAGTTCTATCTTGGTCTCATCAGACCAGAGAATCTTATTTCTCACCATCTTGGAGTCCTTCAGGTGTTTTTTCATGTGTCTTGCACTGAGGAGAGGCTTCCGTCGGGCCACTCTGCCATAAAGCCCCGACTGGTGGAGGGCTGCAGTGATGGTTGACTTCCTACAACTTTCTCCCATCTCCCGACTGCATCTCTGGAGCTCAGCTACAGTGATCTTTGGCTTCTTCTTTACTTCTCTCACCAAGGCTCTTCTCCCCCGATAGCTCAGTTTGGACGGACGGCCAGCTCTAGGAAGGGTTATGGTCGTCCCAAACGTCTTCCATTTAAGGATTATGGAGGCCACTGTGCTCTTAGGAACCTTAAGTGCAGCAGAAATTTTTTTGTAACCTTGGCCAGATCTGTGCCTTGCCACAATTCTGTCTCTGAGCTCTTCATGCAGTTCCTTGGACCTCATGATTCTCATTTGCTCTGACATGCACTGTGAGCTGTAAGGACTTATATAGACAGGTGTGTGGCTTTCCTAATCAAGTCCAATCAGTATAATCAAACACAGCTGGACTCAAATGAAGGTGTAGAACCATCTCAAGGATGATCAGAAGAAATGGACAGCACTTGAGTTAAATATATGGGTGTCACAGCAAAGGCTCTGAATACTTAGGACCATGTGATATTTCAGTTTCACAAAGACTATATAGGTCAACAGGTACACATATTCCAAGTTAATTTCTTCTTGAGGCTGAAGGGAAGATACTAACCTTAGTAGCAGAGACTGCCAGACAAGCATCACCGCCTGGTTTCACACTCTTGCTTCTGAGAAACTGACTGCCTTGCAGAAATCAAATCAAAACCAAAATTTAACCTAGTTTGTTCCTCTCTGATTTTGCAGTTTATAAATGATCATTTATTAAATTTTATTTAAGGCTTTTAACCTTTCATTTTGCCTTTATTTAACAGAGATGCAAGATCAAAGGTATGTGTCTACAGGTTTCTTGCTGCTGTGTGATGTTGTTTAGCGGTTACGTGTCACTCTATGTCTGTGTAATCACCTGGTCCAAACAACACGCGGATCGACTGACGAGCCACAGCATGCTTCTGTACGTTCCAGGGTGACTTGGTTGATACCCAGGGCTCTGAAACTCAATTTTGTCCTTGGCAAAGCATGCAGGATTGGCTCAGCTGGCAGCTGATGGTATGGAAATCTCAGAGGGGTGTGGAGCACAAAATAAGCTGTGCACCTTTCTGAGACTTTCATCCGGTTGAAAATAGTCCAAATTGACTGCAGCATACAGCTACTCCACCTATGTTTATAAAGCCAGCAGTGACAGATGGGAATTCATGACTGTGCACCTCGTACTCCCTGAGCTGAGCCTCCACCAGCCTGGGACATTAATCTCTGGCTGAGTAAGCCCCACTTCTCTGCAGACTCATCTGTTAAATGGGAACTTGCCTGGCTTTGAGCCGAAGTCATCCTTTGTATTGGTAAACACAATAGCACGTATCTGTTGGAATAAAACTGATTATTTCTGACTGCGCCTTCAAAATGTTTGAAATAAATCTCAACATGATCATGTGTAAAGTCATGTATTGTTAATGTGTTTACAAGGTCATTTTGAAGAATATGAGCTGGTTGTGGCAGATTATGTAGATTAAAATTAGATTACATAGACCTTGCTCAAACTGACCAGTAATCTTTCAATCTTTCATAGGACCACAGAGCAGATGGTGTAGAATAGGTGTGGTTTAGCACAGCCTCACTGGTCGTAGTAGGAAATGGCTCTAGGCTGCAACGTTAGTTTCCAGTTTTACTGAGGTGATAAGTACTTTTCGCTTCCGAGAACCTAAATTCCCATGGTTCCAATACAATTTTAAACCTTTTTATTTACTTGACAACGCAAGAGTGATGTAAATCTGCGAGGCGTTGCTACCGGAAGAAAATTTACGAATCTTACTATGGCGAAGACTTGGCTGTTAATATTCATAACCGGTTGCTTCGCCATTGGAACGTTAACAAGGAACGTCAGCAACACCTAATTAAAATTCAGAAGCCAGCCATTCGCTATAGGACGGAAACTAAGGTACGTCATCACAATCTTATTTATATTCATACTCAAACACTTCCCCATAGGAAGGTTACCGGGAAACGTCATCACTACCTAATGAATATTTATGAAAAGGCCTTGGCCATAGTAGAATTAGTAATTTCGCTATCAAGAGCTCAGTTCATCTTTAAAACGGAGCGTGGGAGGGAGAACGGCGGAGAGCAGCAGCCGGGAGGCCAAAATGTTCATCAGACAATAAGGTATTAACAAAAAACAATTGATAATACCAAAGAAACAATGTGTGTTTAGCGTCTAAATATAGCGAGATGCTAAATGTGTCCTGTTTGTGTCGCTTTCTCTACGGGATATTCTATGACCTATTGATGAGTGTAAGGATGCAGCCTTATGGACACGTGCCAAAACTACTGTATAGCCTATATGTGTCTGTCATATACCCGTTTTTAAATATTGCGTAAACAGAGGAATGTGTTAGTTATTGCATATGGTGAATTGTTGGATGACTTTATTGTCTTTTTTTTTTGTGTAGCATATATAGACCAATAATCGTTTGACACATTTTTATACTGATATATTCGCTCTTTTTAAGTTGACTGGTTATTGTTCCTTAATATTAATTTTAAAGATTACACTTAATTCAGATAGATTTCAAAACAACTTTGCATAAATGTAATGACATGAATTAAAATAATATGAATATTGGTTATTCAAATATTTAGACTATATTTAAAATTATCTATACTGACAAATGTATCATGATCATATCGATCTCTACTGTGAAATGCCTATTTCCCCTTCGGCCGTTGAGCCGTGCGTTTAAAAAGGACTTATAGCTTATCTTGGTTTTATACGGATTGCTTTGCTAATTGGATATTGAAGCAGTAGGACTAATCAGTAACTTTAATCGTCTTTCATTAAAGAGGCGAAGGATTTCGTTCAAATACAGTCATTAACTGTTGCTAACCCATTGTAGTGTACATAAATGGGTTAAAGCAGTAAATAGTCTGCATGAGTCACGGTTGTGCTTGAAATCAGGGACACGTGCTGTAGTACGCTAGACTGCATGACCAACAAAGGCAAAATGCAGTAACACTTTGTATAAAGTAAACATATGGTCAAAATGGTGATTCAGAGACATTTCAGAGCATTTTAAATTTCAATGAAAAATGTTTAAGTGAGGTCTTTTACAGACATGCTTGTCACATAGTATTTAATGATAGTTCTATAGTTTGAGCAAATAAGAATTTTAATTGTAGGCTAATAGCATGGAGCAAAGGTAAAAGGCCATGTGCAATATATTAAATTATTATTATTAAAATATTCATTATGAATAGGCTGTTTTTATTGCAGTATGCTATTTAGTTATCATTGTTTCAAAAGTAGAAGTAAAACAACAACAACAAAAAAAAATCTGTTCTTCATATTGGCTATTAGCCATTTAAATGTACAAATAACTGGTAAAAAAAACCCTACCGGCCAATCTCCAACTATGATGTAGATTCTGTGAGTTGATTTCTCATCTGAATTATTGGAATTTGTGTTTATAGGTACAGTGAACATGGCTTGATGCAGCAGGAAATCAAGGTGATCCGTGGGAGTGGATCTGATGGCATCGGTGGAGTTACTCTACATAAATAATAGAGGGGCAAGACCTGATCCCCCTGGGGTACTGGATTGGTCTTCTAGCCCTCTTCATGTTCACAGGCTAAACAGTTCGGTGGAAGAAGCTTCTCCCACTCTGAAGGTGCCTGCCTGTGAGGGACAGTGTAATTCAGCACCAAGGACGGCTCCCCTCAGAGGACAACATGGCCAGCACCGCCATCATCCTGCAGAGAAGGTCAGGGTTTGTTGCGACGAGGAGCTAGAGACCTCGTTCACTTACATTGATGAAAACGTCAATCTCCGGTTGGCCACCCCGGACACGAGCGAGAAAAGTGCTCGCCATGCAACTTCGCTCCACGACTCCTCGAGCGAAATCCGTCCCGAGGGCCTCCAGGAGTTGTCGCTGATGTCTGACATCGATCTCAGCTCAGAGAGTTCTGGGAAATCCGTGGATTATGGGTTCATCAGCGCAGTTACGTTCCTTATCACCGGGATCTCTCTGGTGATCATATCATACACGGTCCCTCGTGACGTCACAGTGAACCCAGACAATGTCACCGCACGCGAAATGGAAAGACTCGAGAACGAGAGTGCCAGAATAGGTGCGCACCTGGACAGGTGCGTTATCGCAGGCCTTTGCCTTCTCACCTTAGGTGGAGTGGTGCTGTCCACTCTGCTAATGATTTCGATATGGAAGGGTGAGATGTACAGGAGGAAAGCCTTTGCTTATTCCAAGCACTCCGCAAAGCTCTATGGTTCGATTAATTTAAGAACAAGATCGAGCCCCAGTCGCTCATCGCCACCACATAGTTTGGTCGAGGAGGAGAATGGCAATGCCATTAGTTGACTGTTTTCTCCAGTTCTCTATTGGACTGCCAACATAACATTGACCTTTCCAGCATGGCCAAAAGAGCTTGTTTTTTGACCTTGTATCAGTGACAATTGCTTACTGATGCAGAAAAACCTAGCATCACATAACAGATTTCTCAGGCTCCAGAAATATACAGCATGATAACATTTGCATTTGTCATAAAGCAAGTTACTTTTTGAATAAACAGAGGTTTAAAACTTCAGGTTGTGTGGCAGGAGGTTAAATGAAGTTGCTGATAGTATTCAAACCCTTACTCTCCAAGCTGAAAATGTGAGAGCTAAAGCTGATTTAACTAAAGAAATTAGTCCGGTTGTACAGAATCCTGCTGCTAATACTGACAATCCTACTGCCTCTTTCTTACTCTTTCAGAAAACTGAGATATTTCCACTTCATCCATTTCATTGAGTGCTGCAGTCTCTTGTTTGGCGCACTTCAGTGCATTTAGATCCTCAAAAAGCATTGTCCTTTGAAACACTGCTAAAATGCAAATGTATTTTTGGGATGGTTTTGCCATTATTTTCTCACATTGTCCTTGTTAGTTCATGTGTGGAACAGGCCATGCAGAAATCTAATACTTTTTTCCCCCAAGCACTAAAATATTTTATAAATATTTAATGGAGGAAGCTGCCACACAGTGATTTGCCATCTTTTGGAAATTTAAATCCATCTCTCAGAGAGAGCATAACCCCTGTATCTTCTCTGACACTATATACACAGTTGAACCTAAAGTATGTAACAAGATATTGACACAATCGAGAAAAAAAAATTCTATGCTCACATAAGAATTACAAATACAATCTGTTTATCAGTGCATATTCTGATGATAAATTACAGTTCATAAAACTCATAACTGACTCACTTTCTGGTATGAAAATAAAATTATATTATTCTTGATTTTGTGTTTCATTTCTTGTGATAAATCATTAGCACGTCACTATTTGATAGCTATAAGCATGACCACTTAAAATCTGAATTTGACATTTATAATCATGAGTTGGCTGTCTGACTATGAACTTGTTTTGTGCATCTTTCTGAGGTTGCATTGCATTTCAAAGACAAAAAAAAGGCAGAGACTGAATCAAATGTCTTTCTCCAAGTTTCATTGGGCCTTTTCCTGCAAAGATTTTAGCTTTAAATTCATTAAATAAACTTTTTTTTTTTTTAAAGCAATGTAGAGGCTTCACATTTGTTATCAATATAAAAAGTAACATGTGAGTTTGTAACTGATTGTAATATAATGGATGTTGCTATTTTACAGGAATGTTAGTTTTTGCTCAACATCCTCACAATGAGTAAGATCTAAATTTTAGATAAGCCTAAGGGAATATGAGTCACTAATTGTCCACGTTATCTAGGACGGGCTACCGGCTGTCTCAAAGGGGAATTAAAATGTTAATAGATTCACTTTTAACAAGCTAATTTAAAGGCAGCATTTAAACTGAACAGTTAGTAAAATTAGTTAGTCAGAGCGCATACTTTTACCTGTCACAAAATATACCCGTCACCTGTAGTATGAGGTATCCATAACAATAGCATCGCGCGGTTTCTATTGCAGTTTGGCGCGAGGTAATAGCCTATATAAAGTATGACTGTTGTTATTTTATGTTGCTAACTTGTCACACATTACTGACAGCTTTTTATTTATCCATGGTAAGATTAGTCAGAGCATGTAACTGTCACAAAATGGACGCTATAAGGTAACTAACCCTAAGTACCGCGCCCTTTCTATTGCGATTTGGCGCGCGCGGTAAGTATTTAAAGCATGACTTACATTATTTTTCACGAACGGTTGTTCAGCTTACAATTTACACATTTTTGACTGCTTTTTATTTGTCGATGGTAAGCAAAAAGTTCTATCTAAAAATAGAAAGTAACTTGTTCCCTTAACCACTCTCTGCACTCTATTCCTGTAATAGAAATCATGTTTCTGAACTCCAATGTGTCAGTGGTTAGAACGCTAAAAATAGCATTGCTGTCCTGTCCATTTTAAACAACACTGTCATGTAAGTGGACACCAAATCTATGTGACATCCATGGCAGCTTGCCTCCATCAGCAATATGTTCTTAGAAAACTGGGTTCTCCAAAAGGATACATGATTAAAGAGAATGAGGGTTTTCTGGAAAATGCGCTTAGCGCCACAGATTTTACGGAGGAACTGAATCAACTAAAGCACTCGTAGCATTTCCAATAAAGACGTTTTTGTGCATTTGTTTGTACACTTCAGCTTCTCAATATGGAACACATTAACCTCATTGGAAGCTTTTAGTCATCTAGTCCCATCCACTCATTCACTATAGGGATGCCACTTGTTCCTACAGAAATGCTCTAGCATTCGATGGAAAGTTGAAGTGTGTATCTTGTACCCTTGGAAACCCTGTGGACAATTTCCAGTGGTATTGATTTCTGAGAAGAGCTTTCCACTGAGACAGCCTCAGGGATCTGACCCCAACTCTTGGCTGCGTTTCCTCAGCATTATTTTTAGTAGCAACACAATGTAGGTATTTGTACGGCTTACCAAGGTTTATTAACATTAGACTTGATATCTCTTTGTAATGTAAATACAATCCTTTAAGCCCTTTAGCTGAAATGGAACTATGCTCCCCTGCACTCTGCGTTAGCACCTAGATTAGTTTCTCCCATCAGCTCTATTAGCCTGCAGCATTTGTCATTATGAGGTGGAATAAGGATGCTTCTAAAAGACCACGGGAAATCTCTGAGGGGCCTCTTTGGCTCAGAGAGGTTTCTACCTGTCTGGATAAACAATCCAGATTCAGTTGCAAATGGAAAAGTCACATTTGGGCTCCATGCATGCACACTTATTTGCAAATGTTGAAGGCTACTTTGGTTTTCAATGCTAAAAGTGAATCAGAAAAGACAATTATGTTGTCCCACTTTCATTTAAATATTCATCCAAGTCTCCAAACAGTTTAATTTGCAAGCTGTTGTCATATATGCCGCATAAGACCGCAACCCAAGACAATCCAGGCAATATTTTGCTCTCCCTTTCTAAAGTTTTAGCTTAGGGGAATGGAATCTTGTTACTTACCTTTGTGCTAAATTTAGAGCTTTTAGACCCTGAAACACACTTGAAGCAGACGAGGTTTTAGAATACAATAGTTACGGACAGATGTGCTGCTTTAGCTGGTGTCATTTGTTATCATCTAAACTGATTAATTGTCCAAGCTATAGCCCACAAAAATGGATGCCAGTCTGCAACGGTGTCTCCAGAATGCCTTGTTGTGGTCTGTCTTGGCAAAGGAAGTTGTGAAGAAACGAATAGTCTGTTTAGATCAGGCGAAGGCGGGTGAAAATAAAGCCCTGCAGTGTCAGCGCTGATGAGAACTCGCAGAGCATCCGGAAATGATTGCCTTTGTCACATTTCATTTGCACTGAGTGTTTGGTATCTGCTGTGGAGTAAATAAAAAGAAACATAAGCAAATAGACAGCAAGCAGAGTTTCAAAGTTCAAATGCTGTTAATTTGCTCTGTGCTTTCTTACCTGGAGTTTAATTGAAGGAATGTTTCCTTCTTTTTTTTTTTTTTTTTTTATATGGATATGATCTTCTTCTGGTCTCTCTAACCAGACTATTCACAAGATAACAAAAATATGTAGCACATCCCAAACATTGCTAATATAGTCCAATTGATTGTCCAAAGTTGAAACTACATATAACAAACTAACTACATATATAAAACTACATATAACAGGACCTCATTTTTAAGTCAGTCAAATAAAACTCACCAAATTTTTTTGAATGTAGTTTCCACTAACGACCAGGAGGTGGCACCTTTAGATCTGCATAAGCAGAGAGCTGGATCCAATAGCTTACCCTAAATTCACAACTTATTTGATTTCATAAAATGCATGGTGGTATCTGATCCTCTCTGTTATCAGTTTACAGACATTTTTTATTTCGCTCCCATATGGTGAACTCTGCGATAGTAGATTTTAGATTAGTGAATTTTTTCGAAACAATTCAGTTTCGCAAGGAAGTTTACCACGTTTTAACCTATTTTTATGTCAGACGTTGCCAATGCAAACAAACAGCTTTAAACGCTTCCCGCTTATTCATTTGTAAAAAAAAAAAAAAAAAAAAAAAAAAAAAGGCCTCATTACACGTAGCCCATGTAACTGCACGACAACCTTTTCCTCTCGCTGATCTTGTTATAAAACACAAACACATGAATGTAGGGGAGGTGACCTGACCCCGCATCTCCGTGCTCGGGCTTTATTTAGGATCGCTTGTGCTGCATCAAGTGTTTCTCTCCTCCCTCAATGGGGCAACAAACAAAAAGTTGAATAATTTATACACGTCAATAGCTGTGAAAGGGTAAGAGACCAGCAGGCATGTGGAACGAGGGTTTCCTCTCACGTATCGCAAGCATCAAGGCGTCTTTTGTTTGCATGTCGCGCTCGCGCACCGTGTCAAGGATTAGTGCTGTGTCATGTTTTGTTTAGTGGTGATGTTAACAAGGTATGTGATGCCCTGATGTGATCTCGCTCAGGACTTGCTTGCCCCTCCCCCTTGGCTATCTGTGGAGTGGAGAGGACCGTTTGCGGGAATCACTGGCGAACGATCGTATCTGGGCCGTTCTCGGGTTTCTCAGCTGCACCGAGACCTGATGCTGTGCTCTGTCATCACTCTTAACCTTGGAGCCGGACTCCACTTTCTGGCCCTGACAATGGCTACTGTAAACACAGGAGCAGAACAACTGACAGATTGTGTATTTTGTGGTAGGCCTATTTAAAATAAACACAGACAGAGTCAATGATTTGACTGTCATTTGTTTTGTTTAGAACTTTGGAGTTATTAAAAAAATATTAAAGCATTAGTTCAGTTTAAAATGAAAATTACCCCAAGCTTTACTCACCCTCTAGCCATCCTAGGGGTAGGCTATATGACTTTCTTTTTTCTGATGAACACAATCAGAGTTATATTAATAAATCCTGATTAATATCCTGACGCATCCAAGCTTTATAATGGCAGTGAACGGGACCAACAAGTATGAAGCTCAAGAAAGTGCATCCATCCATTGTAAACGTAAAAATTTAACAAGTTATAAAGTAAAATATCTAGCTTCCGCCAGACCACATTCGGTATTCAACTTACGAAAAAACTGACGAGTCAGTTACGCTCTTTTTTCCCGTAAGTTGAATACAGAAGGCGTAGGATGTAGTGTAAGCGTTTTGAACTGCGAGAGGCATTACACTTTCTTCATAAGTTGAATATGGAAGGCGGTCTGGCGGAAGCTAAATATTTTTCTTTAAAACTTGTAAATATGGATATTTTTCTTACACAAATGCATCGCTTCGCACTCGTTGGTCCCATTCACTGCCATTATAAACATCACTGCCTTGGACGCGTCAGGATATTTATTAATATAACTCAGATTGTGTTTATCAGAAAGAAGAAAGTCATATACACCTATAGGAAGGCTTGAGGGTGAGTAAAAAGTGAACTAATCCTTTAAAAGTAATTTGAATACATCTGTTCTATGATGAACATGCCTTTCGGTTTGCGAATTTAAAATCATTTTGATATTTTATGTGGATCTTAAACTTAAAAAAAAAAAACTTTTTTAAAATAAATAATAAATAAAAAAAATGCATGTGTATCACAACACTCCATCATCTCTGTCTATCTTCCCAAGCTCTCTCTCTTTGACTTGCACAAACACAGAGACTCTTCCATGATCTCCAGAGGAAGAGAAAGGATGAACGTGCAAACATATGCTCTACATAAGTAAGCCAGTAAAACAATAACTCAGCTAAAAGTGACAGAGAAGATGGATTTGACCTGACATTATTGATAAACTATTTGCTGGAAATGGGAAGCACCCTTCCTGATTTTTCCTGATTGACACTGTATTCTTTCTCCTACCCTTGAGCTTCTGAATACCAGCTGTAGTAACTGTTGCATATTCTATTACTATGGGACACTTTGAGGAGACTATCTGCAACAGCCAGCTGCTATCAGCCTGTAGCGTGTATCGTTTCAAACCTGAATGATTTTCTTTCTTCAGTGGAAGTCTAAATGAGATGTTCTGAGCAATATAAATTTTGCCTTTTGCTATAACTCTCAAATCTTATTCGTGATTGTATTTGCGTCAATACAGGTTCAACAACAATAAATCAGTTTGTCTTTGTTTGAAAGCCTGTGGTAATGTGATTGTTTGAACAGAAAGACAAACATTCTTTAAAACTTATAAATAAAGTCATACAGATTTGAAATGATAAGGTGATTAAACAGATTTTTTTTGTGAATATCTCTTTAAATTTGATTTAGCCAGAAAATATTCCATTACCACAACTGAATGTTAAAGGATTAATCTTATCTTTTTTTTCTTGAGATGAAATTCCATGAGAACAATTGGCATTGCATGAACATGACCTGTCAGTGATATGACCAATTAATTAATCAAGTAATAATTTACTCAAATTGGCCATTAGCTATTCATATCCTTAAACTATAGGATAAACGCTCCACCAAGCTTCTACTTAAACACATTTTCTAATATATAATAAAATATAATAATAACTGAAATCTAATTCTAGGACTTGGAAGATGGATGAAATCCAATTCTTAACCTAAATTACTGCAAGGCAGACTTTGTCTCAGTCAATTAGCAGGGATAATCATCTCTGTGATACTGCTGAAAAATGACATTGGGAATGCTATTCATGTGTCTATGTCTACCAGAGCTCAACTGAAAAAAAAAGTCTGTTTTTGATTGACAGCCTGAGCTTAATGCAAATCCCTACTAAGTCTCAGTTGTTATTGGTTAGTACAGCTGGTCTGATGTGCCGCATCACTCCCAGAAGAGTCCCGTCACTGACACAGAGCTATGAGAGTGTTTGATGGTGATTGCTCTCGAGACAGCGCGGATGATAAATCAGACGAATAGAGGAGGGAGAGCGTGTACTTTGAGCGCTATGGAGTGAAGTGACAGGTGTTTGGTGTTTAGCCCATCTCTCTTTCATTGTTCCGCTTGTTCCAGACTCTCTTAGAACAATGAATGAGTCACTGAGGTGAGAAAGCAAAGAGTAAGGATGCTATAAGTCACCGGCCTTGTTTAGAGATAAATTAAAGGACTCCCTCAATTGTCCTACCGGAGGGTTCTTCTGCCTTCTTCTCTTGGCTCAAGGTTGGCAGAAGTTCAGTTTGTGACAGAAGGGTTGGGCGGTGGAGGGGCGAGCTAAACAAATTTCCGTCCTGACCGACGTCCTCTTAGCTACGGTTTGTCTGAGACTCGAGATTTGTGTGTGTGTTGGGGAGGATGAGGATGACGTGATCCCCTTTATCCCAGCCAATAAAAGAGAGTGGCCAGCAAAGATCCGGTTCTGTACGTGCCGTCAAATTCAATAAGGTAGTGCTTTAATGTTTTCTTTTAATCAACCAAATTGCATTATACACCAACGGCGTGCTGTACCCCCCGACGTCCGCCTCACGGAGAAGAGGAAACGGCAGGGGGCAGACAGGACACTTCGTTCCTATCACTTTGAACAGTGGGTGGATATGATGTCTGATGAATGCAGGTGGGATTTTTAAAGTGTCATACAAATACAAGTGTAGGTCAAAGGAGTGTTTAAACTCAGTCCTGTCTTCTCCAGTCTGCAAGGGCGCCACAAACTCTAAAGGACTTAATAAGTGTGGGAAGAGACTAAATTCACTGCCGCTGGCATAAGTCAATATTGTAGTTGGAGTCTTGGCCGAGTGGTCAGCCCATTCATGCAATGTTGGTTTGAATCTTGCTTCCAAGACCGTTCAATCATGTCCCCCCAATTCTCTCTATATTTCCTGCTATTCAAGTTGCAAAAAGGTCAAAATTAAGATTTAAAAAAAATGTAAGCTTTGTCAATTATATCAAAATCTCCATTCAGGACTGGATTATAAACAGGGACAGCAATGGATCTCACATTTAACTGAACACCATATAGTCAACACACCTCAACACCATCGCTGTGTATAAAATTAAGTACTGTACACAGTAGGCACTACATTTGTTTTGAAACTTGCTTTCAAGAGTTCACACTTACAAATAATCAGATTGAGTAGAAAGTATGCGTATTTGGCGTGCTGTCTGAGGGGAGAGCTCCGAGTTCAGAGTTTGGCCCGAACCCAGAGTACTCCCCCTGTATTCCCGAAAGATATGACTCTTATGAGCCAGTTCTTTTTAGTCAGCCAACAAGTTCCCAAACTTGTGAATTGATTCTTTATATAGTTAATTAAAATCAAACAGCATGATCATTGTAACCCAATTACAGAACAAATCACACCTATGAGTGGGTTCATTTTTTTTTTTTTTTTAAATAATGACTAATAATAATAAGGATTTGATGCCTGAGATGGGAAAATATGTTTTTCTGGAAGTTAAATATGTCATTAATGTTGTGGGGTGTTCAGAAAAGTAATACATTTTGGTAAAAAATCTAAAAATGTGCAAGTCCAAATTGTACCAGTTTAGTGGCTCTTTAATGTGTCGTGACAGAACACTGTAGCGCCTCAGTTCAAGCGGCTTGTGAACCGTTCATCTCTTCCTGCTAGTTCATTTATAGCATCAAACAAACTAAGATTGAACTAAGGAAACTTTCAATCGTGGAAAGATGTGAGTACACACCATTTTTCAAGTTCAAGTCCACCTATGTTAATCTACTAACTCCCCTGACTGCTTTGTCGGACAAAATGGCGGATTCGCCGTTATGATTGGTTAGATCGCCTGTCAATCAAACTCCTGGCGAAGGGTCAGTTACCAAACAAATGAATCAGTTCTTTTTAGTGATTCAAAAACATACAGTAACATCAGAGTGTTCTAATTCCCAAACAAATTATTCTTATTCGCTGGTATAGTAAATTTAGTAAGTTTATAGTAAATCAAACACACAGAGCTTACAACTTATCGTGCTTTGTTGTACATCTCGTATTCCCACATTTTGTACAACTTGAGTTTGAAAGAGTATTAATACTGCCTTAACATGCTATTGGAAATTTCCTAATTCCTACTTCTGAAGTGATTACGAGCTTGTCGCATTCAAGTACTTTCTTGTCAGAAAGAACAGGAATCATGGAGGACACCAGGTTTATTCTTGCTTATTGATTGGGAAAATCTTAAAGCCAAAACGATATTTAGCGACCCATTTGTTGACAACCATAAATCTAGATAATCAGCTTGCTTACAATTCTGGTCAAGTACAGGCTATTTCCGGTGTGTATAAAACGTACAGTGCACTTCAAATGATTATTCATATATGAAAATGTGCACTAGTTTTACAAGACGAGGTGATGTACTGCAGCTGTTGTGGAAAAAAATAATAAAGAATACCAGTCACAGCAGCAATCATTCTCCCCTCCGCCATGTTTAAATTTTAAGGCACGGCCAACTCAGGAACTTGGGTTTCAATATTATCCCTGAGCTTCCCAGTGGTAAATATGATTTGAGAGGTTGTTCATGTCCAATTTTTAACTAGGAAACTCGTATTTACAATAATTTTGATAGCATGTGAAGGCAGCATAAGACTCCATGCTGTTCTCGGCAGGTGAAGTATTGCAAAGCAACATATGTACTTCATTCTCATAAAGGCTGGTATGTGTTACTGTGTGCGAGACAGCAGATTAAACAAATCATACTTCATATTTTATTGTTGTATAATATATATTATTGAGATACATTTATGCCACCTCCAGAAAAATGTTTAAAATCATCAAGTCTTTTAAAAAGCAATTTAAAATATTTATCAAAAGAGTAGTTATTTTTTCCATAGGCTATATTTTTCTCTCAAAAATATTGTCCTATCATGAATGTACATGTAAATGTCATTCATTCAATTCTAATTTGATCAAAATCATCTTGTTGGGAGGTTATTTTGTGTTGCAAATAGAATCTCAAAAAACCTAGTTAAGATAAAAGTATTCTTTTTAGAAACATGAAGACACGATTACATTGTGTTCCTTAAAAATATTTGCTGCTTTTCCATAGATCATAGAATTAGGATGATAAATAACATCACAGTAGAGGCAGTGCTCTTTTCAGCTTGGGTTATGTTCTGACTGATGTTCTCAGCATGACATATCAGTACTATTTTGATTGAGTGTTTGTGCTGTTCCACAGACAGATCTCATGTACTCACCACATACTCGCACACAGCGGAATGGACTGGCAGATGCATTTGATCCTCAGAACAGAGGAGGAGAAGAAACTAAAGGGATGACTTCAGCCACAAAGTCACTTTGACACAGCGAATGAGGAATCAGGTAACGGGATCAGGCTTCATTAGGTGACTTCAGGCAAGCTGGCAGTCAGCCAGGTGAGCTGGACGCACAAATGGACATTGATTTTTCAATAAGGGCCCCCCTAGCTGTCAGCCAACCGTACCACACCGATATCCCTCCTCCTGGGGATCGGCCCTCGGCTACCTGACTGGTGGGTCTTACAGGCACTCACACACAGCCCACCTGCCTCATTTTACCTTCATCCTGACTGAGAAGCAACCATCCCAGCCCCACTTGGAGAAATTGATGTCTTTTTCTGAGAACACAGAGAGAATTGTGGCCCAGGACAGAAAAGGTCATAATCTGTTGACATCTCAGCCATATATTTTTGAGCTTGAGGTTTGTAGCAGTTGTGTTGCTGTTCCTCTTTTCCACGGCTGCAGAGGCCAGACACCTTTAATGTGTCCCATCCATCAGACCGTCTCCTTGACCACGGGGCACTGCTAATACTGGGCTGCCCTCCACCTGAACCCCCTAACCCAGTGGGAAGAAGTAGTTTGGAGAGGATTCATTCCTTTGCTTTTAAATATGAATTTGAGAGCAACTGTCTACACAGCATAACTCTGAGTTTGCATAGGGAAAGAAGCAAATCTAGGACATGTCCGTCCACCCTCCCACCCGTGCTAAAATTTGATGTCTCCAGAGGCATTTTGTCCAAATATCAACCTTTGCCAGTTGCCAGATTGCAATCAATGAGGTTTGATAGATGCTACTTTCTTCTTTTCGAGAAAGCCTCTAATAGGCCTTGGAGGAGAGCAGATGAGAAATCAATATTCACAGCACTGTAAAAATTATACAAGTTTCACTTTCATGTAATTATCAGATTTCAAGCCGATTTACCCTGACACTGCTTAATGAAATCGATTATCTGTTGTGCAAAATAACAGAGGGCTTTGCGATCTATATTCAGGCCGGCGCTCTCTCGCAAGCTCATAAATTATGAAAATGCAGTGAAAAGTGTATAATAAATAATATTTATACTAGCTGTGAGGTATAAGCCATCAGGAATGTAATAAAACTTGACTTGGCTAATGCTTACTGAAACGGCGCTACTAATGAAAGGGCGCTTGTCAACAACTATGAGGTCATCGCAAGCCGTAATGAGATTACCTAATCGTAAATGTGAGAGTCAGCTCATGCAGATTTAGGGGAAGTAAAAAAAAGTTAGGGATAACAAAAAAAAAAAAACCTATGCCAAATAGCTTCCATTTTCTTTGCAAGACGCAGTTGTACTGTACATACATTTGGAGTTTCCTGAAAAATTGCAGGACAGTGGAAGCCTGTTTCTGACAGAGTAAAAGAACAAATAAGGTACTTGTGAGGAAAAAGGTTTACTAAAAAATAAAATTATAGCTGTGAAATCTGGTCACATTTGTGAGATATAAGTCTCAAATTTGAGATATTAAGTCAATTTTGAAAAATGAAATCGCAATCTTTTAGATATAACGTTTATATAAGCACAGTGATGCAAATATTGCAATATAAGATGAAATTGTGAAATAAAAAGATACAACCGGTAGAAAAAAAGTTTTAGAAAAAAGCAATTTGCAAAAGGTATAGTCAAAATTATGTTAAAGTCGCAATTATGAAGATTGTTGAAATTGTAAGACATAAGTTGCTATTCTAGATATAAAGTCTCAATAATAAGAAATAAAGTCGTAATTATGTGAAAATAGTGAGTTCAGTTGCTATATATATTCATAATTATGAGAAATAAAGTTACGAGAAAAACCGTCACAATAATGAGAACAGAAAGGTTTTTCTTTTGCATTGTTCGCGTATACAAGCTACAACGTTGTCAAAATGATGTCCATTCACACGGATCCACGAAAATGATTAAAATGCTGTATTAAGCATGCCAGGCCAGTAGTTGGCGATGTTAATTTGAAAAGAAAAACTATGTGTCTATAGACTGTTCATGTAATAAGCACGCATATGACGTTACCGTTTTCACAAATTTGTGTTTTTGTAATTTACACTGAGACAATTGTTTGCAAAAACTTTCACTTTGAAACCCATTTTCAAAATGCCTATAGAACGCTGTTGTCATGTAAATGAACAGCCAAAACGGATAAAAGGTTTTCTGTTTTTAGTTGTAAACGGCCCCTAAAAATGTAACTTTATTTTTTAGTACATTATCGTGTAAACACTATATATATAGTCACATTATATATATATATATATATATATATATATATATATATATATATATATATATATATATATACAATTGTTTGCTATAAAGTCAAACTTATGCAAAAGTATAGTTAAAATTGAAACATAAAAGTTGCAAATGTTAGATATAGTCACAATAAAGAAAAACAAAGTCAGATTGTGAGCTATTAAGTCACAATTCCTTTTTTTACTCTTAGGCAGAAATGGGTTCAATAATGGACCCAAAGTCTATCTGTATCTCTTCATTTCGAATGCCATTCAATAACATTCCAAAAAGACTTTTAAGGCAATAAATAACAGGATGCGTCAATCGCCAGCTGCCTCACGGGATGTCAGGTCATGCACACAGAGCATGCAGCTTCTCCCTCTATTTGTCTAAAAGATTTACCATATTTTGAGTGTGTGTGAGCGAGATGGCAAAGTGAACACAGCACATTAATGATATGAAACCATATTATGTCGGATGAGTGTAAATCATGCCCTCCTGCCGACGCCTTCAGGTATGCAGCAGACCGTTTCAGAAATTAGCAGGTCATGTCAACAGTCCTCTGTGTGTAAAACTCCATACCTTCATTCGATATTGGGCTGTAAAAGAATCACCTACGGGTTTTTGGAACCGACTGATGGTTTGGCATCGGGCGAGTGCAAAGTGTAATATTCACATCCAGCCAGACATGGAGTTTTTTTTAATGCATTTTATTTGAAAATGATTTGCCAAAATAATCTTTTTTCTCTTTACTGAACCCATCGCTCGCAGTAAAGTCAGCAGACTAGACGTAAACCTCTCTTTACTTTACACAGAGTGTTCATTGGCTTTTATTGTGCCAAATTACTTTTTACTTGGATAACTATACAATGAACTGATTTAAAGTTTGGAGACCACTTGAAAACCGTGACTGTAATGGCTTTTGCTGTATTGAGTTCACCAATACTGCTTAGAACACTATCTCCTATCCTGTTCTTTGTCAATACAAGTGTTATGCATAATTCATCCTGAAAACAGATCAAATTGGCCTGCAGTTTCACGGTGAGAGAAAAGTCCTTAAATACCTAAAAGTGACCTCTCACAGCATAAATAAATAGTTGCTCATGTAATACTGGGTCATAATATGTTGTTTTGTCGGTTGGAGCATCGAACTTGTGTGTGTGTTGGTGGTGGTGGGGGAGGGGGGGTTGATTGGTGCGACCTTTAACCCAAGGGAAAAATTTAAGAGTAGCCCAACTCCACTGGAAAACCGTGGACTTGGCGACACTGCATGCTGTTAAAACCTGCATGATGTTTTCTTCAGTGGGAAAAATGAGAAAGGGGAGTGGTAAGCTGCAAAATAACAATAGAGCACTGTAAAGGAATTATAAAAGTTGTCTGTATGACACATTCGCTATATTACAAGTCTTCTGAATGCCTATATGATAGCTTGTGATGAACAAATTGAAATTTCAATTGTTTCTCACTGACATTCCTGGGCATGTTCATGAGGGAAGTGACAATGCCTTATTTGTGAATGAATGTGTGTCGGATCTTTTCAGTGAATCAGTTTAATTTATAAAACTCAAATTCATTCACTCACTCAGTAAGTTCTCACTGAATCAATGATTCAGTCAAATAGCAGCTCTTTGGAAGTGAACATTATCAATGAATAATGACTTATTTCAGTCTGTCTGTCACAAAAAGCTAAGGTATACGGCTTCAGAAGTTTTGGAATTTAGTGCACAAGACATATGGACTTATGATATTTTATGACAGAATGTCTAAAGTGGACTATCAAAATAAAGTGTTACCTGCTTTTGATTATTGTAGCTTAAAAGCTCCAGTCCAGTTGGCAATTACAGAGAGGCTAGCAATAGCAAGCTAGCTTTGATGGCATAAGAGCCCACCTTCCCTTCAGAGAGCTCTCCAAAGCCACACCTCCTCCAAAACACATGAACGCGCACAGCAAGAGCAGAGTCTGCAAAGCGTTAAATTACCTGATGTCTCAATACACATAACATTACAATAATAATGAATGTAAACAACTTAAAGAGCTCGGATTTGAACCACCGAATGCTGCAGATTCATTTTTCCGTTGATAGCGTTGCCAGAGAAACAAATCAGAGTCTGAGAACGTCACGCCATCTTGCCATCTTGTAATTACGGTCAACGTGAACGCAGCATAAGCTCATTGTTTGTTTGCTCAGGAGAAACTGTGAAAGTTTGTTTG
The DNA here is from genome assembly GCA_037950675.1 of Hypophthalmichthys molitrix. Taxonomy (NCBI): domain Eukaryota; kingdom Metazoa; phylum Chordata; class Actinopteri; order Cypriniformes; family Xenocyprididae; genus Hypophthalmichthys; species Hypophthalmichthys molitrix. The sequence continues at coordinate 17,901,516 of CM075507.1, forward strand.
CAGCACTTGGTGACTGTCTGTCTATGCATTGATTGGATAAACATTTTTTGGTCCTGAGATTTCCACAGAAGATATATGTACATTTTTTAATATTTAGATCACTTCTATTATTGATTGCTATCAGGGTGTGAAGAGAGTTCCAATGACAAAAGTTTAATTTTTGGGTGAGCTATCCCTTTAAAGATTGTGAGAATGTTTCTTATTCTGCAACTGAATAGTTTTTCTTGACATCCTGAAAGATTTTTTTGGTTTTGTTTTGTTTCAACATCAATTATCCCATGCCACTACCCTTAGCAGCCTCTTTTTCATGTGATCTACAGAAACACATGCACATATAATTGCTCTAAAATTCTCCTTCACTATCTGGAAAGGGTTTTGCAGCTCTTGGTCTGGAAAGCCACAGAAGTTGGCATTAAGCTGTTGGATGGGCCCGACTCCCCTCACCTCATACGATTACCCACACATTTCTCAAACAAATTTCATCTGAAAACTGTCTAGATTCCTGTAGCAATTAAAGCATTTCTCTCATTCTCCGTTCCTTTTCCCCTGCTCCTTTGGCAGGAGGGGCGACCATGTTGGTCAAGTCATCTTGAGGCTCGCCAGCCAACGTTGCCAATGTCGATTTGCAGGGCTGCTGAAATCCGACAAACAAAAGGGGAGGCGAATTATTGTGCTGAAGGGAAGTCTGGGGTTCTCAGAGTGTCGAGAAATGTGCAGGGTGTGCCATTGTTTCTCAACCGCCAGTGGTGTTTTGGCAGGTCTACGGACCCTTCTCTTTCCTCCAGCGAAAGAGTCAGGCAGCTCTGTCAAAAGTCTGAGACAGGAGACACTGAGAGGACAAAGTGAAAACAAGGAGCATTTGTGGGCTAAGAGTGATGTTGGCAGAGAGGTGGAATGGAGTTATGGAAAGAGGAGCTTTGACTAAGAATGAAGGCTAAAGACTGCCACATCACATAGGAGTCCAACATCCACGTATATCAAAAACAGCCATGCAGCAAATACCACAGACTCATGCAATACTGAATTGTGGTTTGTTTTGACATTAAAATGATTTTCAAGATATTCATTTAATGTATCATTATTCAACCTCATGATGCAATACAATGTTAATCGACAGAGGCAAGTGAGACTGTAAGTCTCTGACACATGCAAGGGACATTTCTTATTTTTCTTGTGGGTATGTATGAGCAAGACAAAAAGAGAGAGAAAAATGGATGAGTAAAACAGTTGTGTATTTTTACATTTTTTCCTCACTTATGAAAGGTCACAATCTTTGACCTTTTCATGATCTTTTATGAAATCACAACTGTCCAACCTGCTTGCATCTTTGCTGATTTTAATGAAAATAAACTTAAAATAAGTACAATTATTTAATAATATATTTTAAAAATATTAAAAGTACAATATCATTTTACTCATTATATAAAAAGAAAACATATAATACAACCAAAACAAGTTTTTCATATTTAACACTAAATACTTAACACTGCAACATACATTTATCAATAAATGTAGGGGTTTTAAGTATGATGAATTAAATTTTTTCTCAAAATTAAAATTATATATAATATTATTTACATTTAATAATATGACATTTTATATAAATACATATGGGTGCATTCAAAAACATGAAAGTATTGTAATTATATTCATATTAATGTACACAAGTATATTACATCAACTCCTTATCTGCAGGACTAAAGTGTTGCCTGTGATAGATGTTGCAGATGTTGTCAAGTGAACTTCTACAGATATCCCCTGCTAGGAGCAAGGAGCAGTGAACTGTGTAGGGACCCTGTGATTAAAATACATTACCTTGATCACACTAAGCTGGGTTTCCATCCAAATGTGAAGCGAATCGTTTCAAAGATCGCAAAAAACAATAAAAAAACAAAACAAACAAATGCGAATTAGGTGTGTTTACTTCAGGTTTTCGATTAGATGGCGGTGGCATTGGTAACCTAGTAACCAACAGTAAATAAAACACCATCAGCGGTGTTTATGCTGCCTTCATGTGCTCTCGTAATTATCATAAATACGAGTTTCCTAGGTAAAAAAAATTGCACATGAACACCCTCTCATGTCGTAACTTAAATGCGATAAGCTCGTAATCACGACTTAAGAAGTGGGAATTATCAAATTTCCTATAGCACCTAAAGGCATCATTAGTCATGTGGGATTAATGTTCGCTATAGCTATAGGCCTATGTCAGAATTTATTTGGCAATTATTCACATTAACTCTTTTTCGCACAAGTCAAAAACCACCTCAAGCGAGTGTAAAAACTTTTTTGCGAATTAAGGGATTTTTTTCTTCTTCTAAATTTGGCGTTTCTATCACTTGTTTCTGATGCAATACTTAAAAATGTTACATAAAAACAGGGTGATGGAAACATAGCTACTGATAAGTAGGGTACACTTTAGAAATACGATACCCATCATCCTCATCACATACTACAACTCCTACAATGCTTGCACAACTTCAATAAAACTCTATTTTAACCTACAACATGGTAACAGGAGAGTTGGGGTTCAGTACGAGTTGGTCATTACCAGTTCCAGGTGGTAAACGATTAATTATTAAATACCTGTACAATGAGGCCACAACATGCAGACTGGGAACATGAAAATATTAATTGAGAGGTCAGTAAAGTTCGGACTATTTATTTCAGAGTTTTAGTGTTTGGATTCCGTTTCTGTTTCTCATGGGGAAGGTTTACACCCGAAAAACACAAACCTCCTTGTTTGAACGCTCAAATGCAAATTGACTGAATGATGTTATACTGAGAACTTTTTAATGGCCGCTGCGAGAGCCATGGAACGTACTAATATTACCTTTGAAAAGGATACATATTTTTGGAACGCCAGTACAGTGGAGCAGGCCCACTCAAACCTGCTTTAATGGACGCTAGAGTGGAGTTGTGTGTAATTAAGGGGAAATGAAAGTGAAGGCGATACTGACAGCAGCGAACCTCGCTGTGCTAATGTAACACAACACTTCTCAGTTTAACACAGCAAGAGCAATATGAAAAACATCTGTTTCAACATCTCCCACTTTCCAAAGCACTTTCTCAAGCTGATTGGTGTATAAGAGTACTGATTGTGTTTAGCTTTTATTTGGCTGTTGGGTAGATTGAAATCGGTAAAGCTGTGGGTAGTGGGAATCTTTTGGTCTCAATTCACTCATTCATTTTCATTCATTCCTCCATCACCATTGCATCTGAACTAGTTCACATTTTCAAATATTGATATTAAGAAAGGGAAAGGTTGGGTGGGTATGGTTTTTCACACATAGAGAGGATGTTTGACAAAGCATCCCCAGGTAAAGACTTAAAGGGTTAGTTCACCCAAAAATGTGTCCAAAAATTCTGTCATTAATTACTCACCCTCATGTCGTTCCACACCCATAAGACCTTCATTCATCTTCGGAACACAAATTAAGATATTTTTGATGAAATCTGATGGCTCACCCATTGCCATCCATTGCCAATAAGATAATTAACACTTTCAGATGCCCAGAAAGGTACTAAAGACATATTTAAAACAGTTCATGTGACTACAGTGGTTCAACCACGAGACGAGAATACTTTTTGTGCGCAAACCCCCCCAAAATGACGACTTTTCAACAATATCTAGTGATGGCCGATTTCAAAACTGCTTCGAAGCTTTATGAACCTTTTGTTTCGAATCAGTGGTTCGGAGTGCCAAAGTCATGTGATTTCAGTAAACGAGGCTTTTCACAGTTCAATGCCATTACAAAGCTGGGAAGAGCTTTATAATGGCATTGAATGTAATGGCTTTCTGGGAAGTCATATACACCTACAATGGCTTGAGGGTGAGTAAATTATGGGATAATTTTCATTTTTTGGTGGAACCATTCCTTTAATAAAGAAACAGAACTAGAAATAAAAAGGGTGGGGGATGAGACATGCTAAAAGGTCAAATTCTCTTCCCAACCATAGCATTAGAATCCCACTGTGTCTCCACTTTAACACACTCCTGAACTGCAGGACTCTCCGATCGGTCTGGACAGGCTCAGAGTCACCCAGAAAACCCAAATATTATCCTTCTGAAACTCAATATGTGGGCACGACCATGGCAGCTAATAACCTGGCCCCTGCCCTCACTCCACACCTCCCAAGAGTAGATGGCGGTGTAGGCATAAACTCCCACAGAATGCGAAGAATGCCTTCACACTGAGAGAAGGTCATTGGTCACTTGAGGATCTTCAGCAACTCCGTCCACTTGCACACACACCTCCACAACATACACACCCAATGCCTGGAACCATTGTATACTCAGATTACAGTGTTGTATAGTTTACTTTTAGTGGGAAAAAATAGGTGTGTCTGCTTCTCCATGGGCTGTGGTTGGTGGCGCCTACATTGTTTCCTTCTGTTATTTCAGAGCTTAGAAATGGTTGAAAGTTTCTCTGGACGTTGGTGTGAGAGTGCTAACGTCAATCTGGAGGTCTACATCTTTTAGCCACATATCTGATCCTTAGTTTCCTTGACTTGCTTTCAAACAGGCCACACAGATATAAAACATGGCTAAGATACCGTCACTACCTGCTGTCAAATCCTGTTAGAGTGCTTAAAGGAATGGGAACAGGGTAGTAAAAGATACTGAGAAGGGCCAATGTGAAAACATAAAATGCATATATTATTATAATATTATATAATTATTATTAATAATCATTATTATTATTAATTGTGTATGCATATATTGTGGTACATTACTTAGAGGTTGTTCCAGAGGCTCATGAGGACACACTAAATATGATCGCAGTCAAAACGATCAGCCCTTTTCTGTTACTTGAATGTAAATTTCTCAGCAGCTTATGCCTGAAAGCCCACAAAAAGCAGTAACTATTTTTACTTAAGTTACACATCCAAGGATCTCATTGATTATGTCACGCTCATTGACATGAAACAATCGTACAATGCGTCTATTTTTGACTTTACCCGCTCTAAATGTCTGTTGCGTGGGTAGAGGGCCACATGTCGGGGTTGAATGAACAGAAATGCCCTGATGGCGGTACTTTATCTGGAGTCTCTTGGACGTCATTGGATAATAAGTGGCCAGGAGCGGGCCCGAAACCCAGAACCTTTTTCTGCCTGGGCCAGGCTCATAATGAAGGAACAGGATAGGTTGGGAGGAAGCCCTGTAGGGTGAGTCAAACAGGAAGTGCATATAAGGAGCGTATCCTCAGCAAACAATGTGTAAGGATGACCTGTTTGTTCATTGATTTGTATCTGATCTACTGAGCACCGCATTTCATATCGGGGAAATCACATTGCATATCACATAAACCAATGCCACTGATGTCCAGTCTGCACAATAGGTACCATATTTGATTTGGGAGGGAATAATGAGCTAAACTCTGGTCTGTATACTGTATATATATGATAGATGAAAACTTAAAAACCTTAAACAAAAATAAGAAATGTTAAAAATTATTTAAATGAAATAAAAAAAGCATAAGTTGAAATACAAAAATCACTAAAATAAAATAAAAATAATTAGATATAATTAAAATTACAAAAATGTAAACTAAATTTAAAACACAAACTGAAAATATAAAAATAAAAGCTAATTCAAAATAGTGATTAATACTGTAATAGTATATAAAATACTAAAATATTAATGTTGGTTTAACTTAAAAAAGTTAGTTACCTGGTTGCCTTAAAATATTGAGTTGATTAAAATTAAAAATTTGAGTAAATACAATGAAGGCGATTGATTTAATCAACAGAAACTCAAAATATTATGTTACCTGAATTACATTAATTAAAAAGTTGATTTGACAAAAGAAAAAATGTTGTGATAAATCATGAAAATAATTTTATACAGTAAATGTAGTTCAAATGACATGACACCATTTTCAACTAAAGACTTATTTTGGCCATTTATTTACACGACAGTGGGGTTTTGGGGGCCTGGAAATGCAAACTTTTGAAACTTTAGAAAAAGGGTTTCATTTACAGTTAATGTCTCCATGTAAATGACAAAAACTCAAATTTGTGAAAACAGTGACGTCAGCACATGTGTATTATGTGTTCAGTCTAAAGGTGCATAATTTTTCCTTTACAAAGTGACATCGCCAAATACTGGCCTGGAGTGAGTATACAGCATTTTTAATAGTTTTCATGGATCCGTGTGAACGAGGATTGTTTTGACATCAGATTATCAGTTTTGACGTTGTCATATGTACGTGAAAAATGCAAAGGAAAAACGTTTCCATTTTAGTACATCGGTGTCGTGTAAACAAACCCTTTAGTCGTTAAAAAAGTTCTTCACGTTTGGCAAAGCTTAATATAAGTGATAAATTTTCACTACAAAATCTTAAAAATGGCACGCTTGAGTACTTGTATTTTTACTTGTATTTTTGCACACTTTATCCAGAAATCCTACCCTATCACTGTGTTCATTTTGGATTTAAATAATACAAATTGAAACACATAATCAATGCCAAAATAATCAACTATTGGAAGAAAATCTAAATCCCCTTTGCCTTTTAGCTAGCACTGAGAAAATGTATTAGCTGAACATTTTTCCATGCCGTTTACCAAAGGTTTCACAATTTCATTTTATTCGGATGACTTTGGATCCAAAACTGTAGAATATATGCATTCCACAGCTCACTTCAGGCTATGTGAAAACATCTCGAGACTGACATTTTGATGCTGCTCTCACAGCAGGCCTTCGACCAGGCATCCTGAGAAGGAGGAAAAAAAGAAACCAAGAGCAGTTCTCTGGGAGAATCAGTGCACTCTTTTCTGGCTATGGCCAAGTCTGTTAGAGTTTGGTTTGAACAGCTCTTTTCAGAGTCTTTGATTGGAGGCCATCAGGAAAGACTAAAATTCAGGTCAGCGTGGCCTCTCGCTGTCATGACTGGCTAGCCTGTGGCGTGCCTGACCGTTTGGAAAGCTGTGTACAATAACATTTTACAGAGTTCATAAACCTCTTGTGTATGTAAGAATCACTCTCCTCCATAAACCTGAAGGTGTTTAAGGCACGGCTGTGAAGTCGATGCTGTAGGAAAGGGAAGCGTATGGAGGGGCAAGACTCAGAGCCAGATGAATCCTGCCTGAAATAATACATTTATTCTTGATATTAATCAAAAATGAACATAAAAGTAATGACTTTTGCTTTTGCACATAATTCAAGTCGGGCAGATGGTGCAAATCACTTAATGAACTGGATCTAGCCACTGAAAAAACATTTCACAGGTAGTATTTTCAGGTGTGAGATGTTTTAGAGCAAAAAGTTTAATTTCTCTGGCTGTATGGAAGTCTTTAATATCACTGTCCCATGATTAAAAAGCACCGACTGGGGTTATAAAGTTAGCCAACCCTATGAGGATATTGGCTTTGACTTCCTAATAGGATAGTAATAGTCCCTCAAAGAATTTTTCCTGACTCTTTCTTAAGCAATTACATGAATGACGTCAAAACATCCCTTTTTCCCCCCTTCTTATTGCTTTCAGTCATCCAAAAGCCTCATGTGGTTTTTAACTTGTTCATGTACAGTGTGTCACGCTGCTACAATACAGATTTTCATTGCACTTCCTCTCATCATGTGCCTATGTAACACATAACACCTGTTTCCTCTATCCCTATGTACAGACTATCCTGCTCTGTAGCTGGTTAGCAGTGCAGTTTTTACGAACAATGCAGTCTCTTTGAGGGCATGAAAGCTCATCCCTTATAGCCCAAAGTTTGAGACCCTATTGAGACCCATTTATAAACCAGCGTGAGTCATCCTTCTCCAGCCTGCCGGATATGCCCTCCCCTTATTGAAGTCCACTGCAAGACACACACATATACACACGCATCTGATCATCCACAGATGTTCTGATCACAGAAGAATGAGAATGAATCATGGGTAACAGTTTGGAATGAAATGTACGATGGAGCGTTCCAACCAGTAGGGCTGCACGATTCATGCTAAAATGTGAATCACGATTCTCTCACACGATTCTCATTTTTTCAACCAAAACATTTATTGCAAAAAAGAAGTGCTGTCTACACAAGACATTCATTTATAATAAAGTGCTGGACTTAAAAGTAACATTTTATAAAATATTTATAAAAATAATCTTTAATTATTTATTTAGGCTGGTATTTGTGGCTGAGGCTCCCTTGTCCTTCATGGCAACTCGTACTGTATTTTGTGGTGATGTTTGAGGTGGTTGTAGAGATTGGTGGTGTTACCTTATTACCAAATGTGAGTTTGAATATCATTTTGTGTGCCTTTTATAGCCGTACTGAAAGCAACAATGGTCAATTTACCTCAGTTCTTCAAAATTAAAGGAAACAAGAACGTTTAAACTGTCAACTCATTGTGAACAGACAAGTGAATTATATGACAAAAACTGTTTCAGTAACTCATTATGTGTTTTTTATAATGTTAAAATAGTGTACTATTCATGAATTTGATTAAAATTGCCACTTGAAATCCACCAAGTAAACTGACAAGTTTAGGCCTGCCTCCTTGTTACACGTCACGTGACAGCAGAACGCCGTAAATGAGAAAGAGAGGAGAGAAATGATCGGGATTTATGTCCGAATCATACCCTAATCTCTGACCTAACTGGTGAATTAATAGTGTTTTGTTTTACACTGTGAGGGTGACCAATAAATTTGACTGATATAGACATGATTAATAGACGTCTAACCACAGCCCAAGAATAGACTAGTCATCAAATATACAGCTAATGAATTACTACATATATACATGTTATAGACAACAAAATAATGTCTAAAGCAGTGGTTCCCAAACCTGTCCTGGAGGACCCCCAGCCCTGCACATTTTGTATGTTTCCCTCATATATCACACCTGATTTAACTCATGTGCTCATTAGTAGAGACTGCAAGACCTGAAATGGGTGTGTCAGAAATAGGGAGACATACAAAATGTGCAGGGCTGGGGGTCCTCCAGGACAGGTTTGGGAACCACTGGTCTAAAGGATTCTTTTCACTTAAATGTAACAGGTTCTCATAAATGACAATCCATTCAAACAAATGAAATATAAAGGTTTTATTTAGAAAAAGAACTCAAGATAATACAAAATGAAAAAGAAATAATACAATTTTACAACTTTACAAAAAATGACAAAAGTTAAATAAAAAAGATTAACAATGTTTTTTGGTTTATAAAACAATCTGATTAATTGTTGGTTTTATTTCCATAGCATTCTTTAACTCAAACTCCGTTGCCGCTGGAAAGTTCATCTGCCAAATAAGAAAAGAAAATGCATGAGAAAACCATTGTTGACATAAGGGAGTCATTCTCTTTTGTTTGGATGCACACTAGGGCTGGGCAATATAGTTTTCAGGAATATATGGATATATTTCTCAAAGCCATATAGATTGAGACTGTATCATTTATATCTATATAGCCTGATGTCACATTAAAAGAATTTATTCAACCAGTTCTTAAAAAAAAAAAAAAAAAAAAAAGATAAACAATGTGTATCACCATTCAGCCTAAAAACAGAGATAAGTTGTCTGGTCAATGTTTGCACGCACACACATACCTCTAATGACCGAAAACAATGCAGTGTTCTCAAAAGCCTCCTTCTCAGCGGACCACCCCCCTTCATATTGAATTCTGACATGAAACCCTAAAACATAATACAATTTACGTTGGTTAACAGCTGCAGACAAAGACTGACATTTAAAAAATGACTGGCAAAGGAAATCTGTTTTAAAATTTCTGATTTGCGTTGTGACCACATGAAAGTACATTTCTGATCTTTTGCTACGTTATGAACCATCCAGACCTCTCAGGTCATCTAGGGCAGGTCTGCTTTCTATCCCTAGAGTCAAAACTATGGTGAAGCAGCATTCAATCTTTATGTACCATATATCTGGAACAATCTCCCAGAAAACTGCAGGTCTATTGCAAGTTGATGTCAATTTTTGGACGTCAATTTGACATCCACACACTGATGTTGAAAAAAAAAAAAAAAAATCAAATTGACATCAATTTTTAGATGTCAAATTGACGTCCAAAAACTGATGTCCAACTGATGTCAGAAAAAAAAAACCCCGTCAAATTGACATGAAAAACTTGACATCCATTTGACGTCCACACAGTGATGTCCAATCGATGTTGACAAAAAAAAGAAGGCAAACTGACATAAAAAAAAACTGACGTCCATTTGACATTCACACACTGATGTCCAAATGACGTTGAAAAAAATATCAAATTGACCTAAAAAAAAAAAAAAAAAAAATTTGACATCCATTTGACATCCACACACTGATATTCTTTTGACCACCAAAATAATGACGCAATGCAATGAAAGAAAAATACAAAGTCAACAAGCAAGTCGCCACAATAAAAAACACGCACGGAAATACACATCTGCCTAGTACAATATGCAATGCATTTAGCCACTGCCATTCTAATAATACAAAACTGTTAAGGTGTACAAGTTGCTTTAAAGGTGGGGTGAGTAGATTTTCAAAAATGCTGTTGGACATTGTTGATATCCATTCACTGATGTCCAACTGACGTTGAAAAAAACGTCAAATTGACGTCAAAAACTTGACATCCATTTGATGTCCACACATTAATGTCCAATTGATGTTGAAAAAAACCATCACATTGACATTAATTTTTTTACATCAATTTGATGTCCACACACTGATGTCCAATTGATGTAAAAAAAAAAAAAACATCAAATAGACGTCAATTTTTTGACGTCCACACATGGATGTCCAATAGATGTTGAAAAAAAACCCCCGTCAAATTGACGTCAAAAACTTGACATCCATTTCCACAAACTGATGTCCAATTGATGTAAAAAACAAAACAAAAAAAAAAACATCAAATTGACGTCAATTTTTTTACGTCAATTTTTTGACGTCCATGCTGATGTCCAATTGATGTTGAAAAAAAAACGTTAAATTGACGTCAAAAACTTGACATCCATTTGACATCCACACACTAATGTCCAATTGATGTTGAAAAAAAAGCATCAAATTGACGTCAATTTTTTGACGTCAATTTGACGTCCACACACTGATGTCCAATTGATGTTGAAAAAAAAGACGTCAAATTGACGTCAAAAACTTGACATCCATTTGACGTCCACAAACTGATATCCAATTGATGTAAAAAAAAAAAAAAAAAAAAAAAAAACTCAAATTGACATCAATTTTTTGACGTCCACACATGGATGTCCAATTGATGTTGAAAAAAACCCCCCATCAAATTGACGTCAATTCTTTTGAAACTTTTACTGTTTGCCACTGCCTTTTATTAATTAGAATAATTATTAATTTATTACACTGCACTGTAACTTTTACTCTCCTGTTTTATCTTGTTTTTATTTTCTATTTAGCTCTTTTAAAGCATTTTCAAAGGTCTTCTTATATTGTCTTTTTATATACTGACCTATGTTGCTGTTATGTTTTATGTAAAGCACTTTGAATTGCCTTGCTGTTGAAATGTGCTAAACAAAATAAACTTGCCAAATCCAAAAATCATATTTTCATATCACAATAATCTAAAGATTAAAATAATATATGTGGCTTTCATAACAACTAAAAATAGGTTGAACAGGTTTCATGTTTAATCCCTTTAATTTAGATAATTAGAGAGTTTAAGGGCACAAGGAAACAGTATACAGTACACGCATGTTAATCTAACTACAACATGTTTTACTCTGAGTCTGCACTGTTACCCGATAAAATGTCACGGTTCCTACACATGATAACAAATAATGTATAAATAATGAACACATGTCAAAATGAAAAACACAGATACTTACAAGACCAAAAGCAGGAAAGAATCTGCTTTAACGTTTGCTGTTGCTTGCTCTCTGACAGTGGTTGTAATAGAAAATGGCGGAAATGTTTATCGCGAGATCTCTACTAACTTTCATGTCTCGCGTGCCAGTAGTCAAGTCTCTGTAGGGCCACAGTTGCCATCTAGCGGTTGAGAATTGTAATTGCATTTTTATTTAACTTAAAAAGAGTGTCATATACAGTATGTGTGTGTGTGTGTGTGTGTGTGTATATATATGTGTGTGTGTGTATATATATATATACATATATATGATTGTGTGACAGCAAAAATAATAGGCCTATGCTGTTTCAAGTGTTTACTTGCATTTGATGGTATATCATGCATCCCACAAGCTTTGTGGGCGAAAATTACTTAACTAAAAGCAGACTGCACATAGCCTATCCAATTCAGAGCTAAATCGTGTGACTACAGATAGACCATGTCATGAAATGACACTCAAATCTAGTAGATATCATTGACATTGCCAACATGATGGGATATCAACCATCATGTTCTCAAGACTCAGACTTGCAAGGCCGAGCAGCATCAGCTTTGGAGTGAAAACCAGCACCATTTGGTGCAAGGGGGCAATAAAGCCCTATGAGCATTATACTCCTGGAATTTAAAAGCATGAGGTATGTGTTTGAAGTGATATTCTTTGGATTAAAAATCCCTTAAATAACGAAAAGAAGATGGAATCTAAAGGTCCAAAACCTCACTTGGAGGAAATATGGCAGAACAACCGCAGGATACCTCTGCAGTATTAAAAGTGCAGTGCAGATATGTGCTCCATGAATGTCCATAAATAGTGGAATACAAGCCTGTTCAAATGGTAACGGAAAACAGGTGTTTTTGACAGTTCATAACTGTTTATGGAATATTTGAAAATTTGAAGCGTTAACAAATGGATTTTTCTACAAAATTCTGAATCAGCCTTTTTGCTACTGGAAAAAAGTTAAATATTCTAATAAAAAAAAATAAAAAAAACCCTTTTATAATATGAGAGAGAGAAGGAAAAGAGAGAATATAGAATAAAAAATAATATTCAGATTGCCATCCCACCTGTCGCAGGCAAATTCCACGCTCTCTCACCTCTATCCAGAGAGTGCCGTCACTTGTAATGAACCTCTTTATTAACTCTGCACCACTCCTGCTGTGCTAATATCTCTCCAGGAGTCCTGGTTCACACAGATCCTTCAACTACAGCCCTTAATGTTCACAGTTTAAACCTGACGAACAGGCCCACACACAATCTGAGCATGCAGAAGTCCACAGAAAACTCTGCAGAATTCGAATGCCTGTCATTCACAAAATAAACATGCCTTCCGCCCCTGGAATATTCGGTTATTAAATATTGTGGTTGATTTGATAGTGCTTTCAGCTACCAGTAAGTATAAATATTATCTTTTCAGTTATTTTTAACAGATGTTTATATCAATTTAACCATGTTTTGTTGTTTTTGAAGCTTGAAAGTTCTAGTCTCCTAAATCGTTATTGCTTCCTTTTGTGTTCAAATGAAGAAAGTTATTGGGGTTCAGGTATATCTTGCGTTATGTCCCCACCAAAAAAAAAAAAAAAAAAAAAAAGGAAAAACACCTTATAAATCATATTACATGATGTTTTTTGAAAATGTAAAAATGCAGAAAGTTTTCTGTGATGTGTAGGTTTAGGGGTAGGGATAGTGTTTGTACAGTATTGTACAATATAAAAATCATTATGTCTATGGAAAATCCTCATAAAACATGGAAACCCAACATGTGTGAACTATTCCTTATCTGAGGTTATCTGAAAAATAAGGTTAGAATGCAGTTATGTAGTTATTCGACAAAGGATTTGGCGATCAATGTTAACTTTAATTTAGCCTTAACAGGAATCACATATGTAATTGATTATTAATGAAAACTCAAACCACACTGACAGCATGAAAAGGGCAGAAGAACAACATGTCAAAAATAACTGATGTGAATAACATTACAGGATGGCCTTAGGTTTCCCACAACCCAGTAAAGCTGTTTCCATCTCTTTATTAACTTGGAAATCTAAGAGATCAGTTTAAGTGGACACAGAGAGCTGGCATTTCATTGCATTAATTCTAGAACATCATGTGATTGTACAGGAAGCTGAAGTGGGCTCTTGGCACCATTAAGCTACTAAACTATTAAAGGGGTCCTGTCATACTTTTTCATTATTATTATTTTTTCTCTTTCTCTTTTTTGCTCCAAAAACAATACTTTTTTATTATTATTTTCATTTTCCACACATTTTCTGCCCTTTCTGTGACCATTAAAATGAAATGATCTCCACAATTTTTTTCCACAAAAATATTAAGCAGCACAACTGTTTTCAACATTGATAATAATGTTGATTAAGAAATGTTTCTTGAGCAGCAAATCAGCATATCAGAATGATTTCTGAAGGATCATGTGACACTGAAGACTGGAGTAATAATGCTGAAAATTAAGCTTTGCCATCACAGGAATAAAATCAATTTAAACATATATTCAAATATAAAATAGTTATTTTAAATTGTAATAATATTTTGATCAAATAAATGCAGCCTTAGTGATCATAAGAGACTTAATTCAAACACATTAAAAATAGATAAAAATATAGGCTAATGTACATTATATACATATCATATTTTTTTAAGTGCTGATACTTCATCAATAGCTCCATCCTTGCTATAAAGACAAAACAAACTTGTTAGGTTTATTTTGGTGCTCAAACCCCAATAAAGCTGTACTTATTAACTTTTTCTTCCCTCTTGCGTCAGCTCCGCATCTAGTCACAGTGACAGTGAAGAAGTCACCATGCACCGCAGATATTTGGCTGGTGACATCAACTCAAGTCTGAAATTGCTGCAGAAACCACGTCTTAGCCGTAGTAGGGTGGTGTAAGTTGCCAGGCAGCATCAAGTGTTAAGACAAGCAGAGTGAAAAATGCCAGCACTTGTCCTGTCAGAAGTGAAGAATGGCAGGGCTGTCTACAGGACGTTGTGGGTTATGGAGCCAGGCTCATTAATCTCGTCTGACTGCTTTGTGCGCTAAGCCAGGGTCAGTGTGTGATCTAACCCCAGCACATATGCAGCAGGGCTGGGCTTCACTGTAGCAGTGAGCCCCTATTCCTCCTCTACATTTCCATACCAGCCGACCCCAAAACATCTCACTCTCCCAGCCCAAAAAATGCTCAGGCATCCGTATTTTTCCTCAGATCAAAAACAACAATTCCATATGGATCTAACTTCACAGTCCAAGTTTCTGCAATCTCTTCTGGGCCTTGTATTACAAAGTGAGCATAGAGAGATGTTTATATAGTTCATTAGCTGGAAGGTACCAGGGTTATTATATACTGTGAGGGGGCAGTCGTGGCCTAATAGAAAGTCAGACTGGTAACCTGAATGTTGCGAGTTCGATTCTCAATACCGGCAGGAAATGACTGAAGTGCCCCTTGAGCAAGGCACATAACCCCCAATCGCTCCCCACAGCAAAAATGGCTGCCCAATTTAAACGTCTTTGTTGTATATATTATATTATATACAACAGTTCTTTCTGGTTCTCAAATTTGATTGGCTGAGAGCCGTGTGATATTCTAGTGATAACAGCACTCCTACTATTTCACCATTTGTATCACTCCACTTGAAGTGACTAATATGGCGGCCGAGCAAATCCACTGTATTAAAAGTTTTTAGGTGAGAATGTAGTTGTTTAGACCTAAAATATGTGACTCATATTTAATCATAAAGGGCCTGTTTTACAATTTGTTTAGACGTTTTCTGAGATGCGAGCTGTTCAGTAGCCGTTCAGTGCTCATGTACCCACCAAGAACAGCTTCTGAATCACAGCCGTGCTGATATACAGTCATATGGCATAGTTACTTGTGTGATATATTATATTATATTATATTATATTATATTATATTATATTTTCAGCATCATTACTCCAGTCTTCAGTGTCAGTGTCAGTCTTCATTTATTATTATTATCAATGTTGAAAACAGTTGTGTACTTTTTTTCAGGATTCCTTGATGAATAGAAAGTTCAAAAGAACAGCATTTATCTGAAATACAAAGCTTTTGTAACATTATACACTACCGTTCAAAAGTTTGGGGTCAGTAAGAATTTTTATTTTTATTTTTTTTTAAAGAAATTAAAGAAATTAATACTTTTATTCAGCAAGGATGCATTAAATCGATCAAAAGTGACAGTAAAGACATTTATAATGTTACAAAAGATTATATTTCAAATAAATGCTGTTCTTTTGAACTTTCTATTCATCAAAGAATCCTGAAAAAAAAATATTGTACACAAATATTTTGTACAATTGTACACAATAAATGTTTCTTGAGCAGCAGATCAGCATATTAGAATGATTTCTGAAGGATCATGTGACACTGAAGACTGGAGTAATGATGCTGAAAATTCAGCTTTGATCACAGGAATAAATTACTTTATAAAATACATTCAAACAGAAAACAGTTATTTTAAATTGTAATAATATTTCACAATATTACTGTTTTTACTGTATTTTTAATTAAATAAATGCAGCCTTGGTGAGCAGATGAAACTTCTTTTAAAAACATTAAAAATCTTACCGTTTCCAAACTTCTGACTGGTAGTGTACATTATATAGTTTTGTATAGTTAATAGCAAAATGTCTTCATATTGGTTTTCATTAACAATAATAACCTCTAGCTGGTCTATGCTTTGGGTTCCAACCTAGTGTAAGAAGAAAAGACCAGCAGTACTCAAAGGCATTAATGTTTTTAAATGACAAAATAACTTTGGTTTTTAATCCATCCCTCTTGAAAAATGAGTCCAATTTGGGTTTTGAGGAGGCAGCCTCATCCTACCACTGGTTGTGGTTTTGTCCCTGAAAGTTAGTGTAGGCCTATGTGCTTTCCATCTGTGGGGAAGGTTCACTTTTGTATAAAATCACTAGATTTGGTAATGACATTTGGTTAGGGGTCACATGTCATACACTGAAATTGATCTATTGTTATTTTTGGAGTTATTAGACAAATTTCTGTTTGCATAACTGTCTGAAATATTAAGTATATTCAAATACTTGACATTTAAGGACCGATATTTGATATAATGAACAGAAAATCGCATTTTCCTATGAATTAAATGTCTTGATACGTGTTCTGCACAATGTGGAGTCATTTTTAAATTGCTAAATAAAATGGAATATATATACCTTATACAATTTACTCTTTATCCAAAATACTCTTTTGCTGTTTTGTTTATTGTGGTTTCCATTTTTTCTCATTCCATACCTGTGTTCCAGTCAGTTTCTTAGTATGTAATGGCTTGATATTCATATTACAAAATTTGTATTACATAATGGCATAAGTTGGCATAAGCAAACACACTGTAGGTGGGCTATTTAGACAAAGTCATCTTCCAGTGGCCTTTCATTACCATTGTTTTCATTCAACCATCACTTATGTAACCAGCCAACCACTTAAAGTGTTTGGTTTGTTGTCCAACTCCTGAATAGCTCTTTATTCTTTTCAATTTTCATTCCAAATGCGGTAAATATTGTTGGATGTCTGTATTCACGCAGAACTTAAGAATCTCTAATTACGTTTTGTATTATCCTTCCATCAAAAACAATCAGTTCAGTCATGAGAAATTAGTCATGGTCAATAGAATATGTGAAAAAGTATTCTGAGGGTGATGAATACAAAAAATCAAAGATGTACATTTAAAAAAAAATTGGTGCTCATCTACAAAATACATGTTTCATTAAACAATTAACCCATTATTCAAAACTATGAATAACTTTGCTGCTTCTACGGATCCTCAATAACAACAGCAGTAAGCAGTTTGATTTTATTATGTTTGGCACTTCTCAAGCTGTTTATTCTGGTTTCTCAACATAAAAATTATTGAACTGTAGCTTTTTTTGGCTGACAGACTCTTGCAAAAACAATTATTGCTTTGTAAAATATACAACAAAGAGCACAGTGTATCAATTACTACAGTTAAACAGGAAAAGGGAGAGAAAAAGCAAAAGAGATGGAGCATTTAGAATCATTCGAGAGAGTATTTAGCCCTAATAATTGTGTAGGGTAATTGTGACAGTGAATCCTGCAGTTGGCCATGTGCTGCTGATGACTGCGGAGAAAGACAGAGACTGAGTGGAACCCTTCACTATTACCTTGGCTGTTTGCGGTGGTCCCTTTGGCATCTCGCTTTCCCACAAACAGATGGTAATCTCTTCCGCCTGCCAACTATTTAGTGAGAGGAGGAGCCACAATATGCTCCCTGCACCAATATTTTAGCATAAACGGCATCTTCGGCATCACTGTGGATTGTCTGTCTGTCTGTCTGTCTGTCTATCAACCTATCTATCTATAGTTTGGCATTTTTTATGCTTTTGAAAGAAGTCTCTTACAAGTCTCAACAATGCAGTAAAACAATGCAGGTGTATTATATAAAAATTAAAATTATATTATATAATTATAGAATATAATAAATTATATTTATTTCTGTGATGGCAAAGCTGAATTTTCAGCATCATTACTCCAGTGTTCAGGGGTTAGTTCACCCAAAAATGAAAATTCAGTCATTAACCTCAACCCGAATTCCAGAAATGTTGGGACGCTTTTTAAATTTGAAAATAAAATTTAAACTAAAAGACTTTCAAATCACAGAGCCAATATTTTATTCACAACAGAACATAAAAAACACAACAAATGTTTAAACTGAGAAATTTTATTAAATTTTATGCACGAAATGAGCACATTTTTAAATTTGATGCCTGCTACAGGTCTCAAAATAGTTGGGATGGGGGCGTGTTTACCATGGTGTAGCATCTCCTCTTCTTTTGAAGACGTCTGGGCATCAAGGTTATGAGTTTCTGGAGTTTTGGTGTTGGAATTTGGTCCCATTCTTGCCTGATATGGGTTTCCAGCTGCTGAAGAGTTCGTGGTTAATGATGTGCCAAATGTTCTCTATAAGTGAAAGATCTGGACTGCAGGCAGGCCAATTCAGCACCCGAACTCTTCTACAACGAAGCCATGCTGTTGTAATAGCTTCTGTATGTGGTTTTGCATTGTCCTGCTGAAATACACAAGGCCTTCCCTGAAAAAGACGTCGTCTGGAGGGGAGCATATGTTGCTCTAAAACCTTTACATACCTTTCAGCATTCATAGTGCCTTCCAAAACATGCAAGCTGCCCATACCGTATGCACTTATGCACCCCCATACCATCAGAGATGCTGGCTTTTGAACTGAACGCTGATAACATGCTGGAAGGTCTCCCTCCTCTTTAGCCCGGAAGACACGGCGTCCATGATTTCCAACAAGAATGTCAAATTTGGTATCGTCTGACCATAGAACACTTTTAAACTTTGAAACAGTCCATTTGAAATGAGCCTTGGCCCACAGGACACAACGGCGCATCTGGACCATGTTCACATATGGCTTCCTTTTTGCATGATAGAGCTTTAGTTGGCATCTGCAGATTGTGCACAGCAGATTATGTTTACTGACAGTGGTTTCTGGAAGTATTCCTGGGCCCATTTAGTAATGTCATTGACACAATCATGCCAATGAGTGATGCAGTGTCGTCTGAGAGCCCGAAGACCACAGGCATCCAATAAAGGTCTTCAGCCTTGTTCCTTACGCACAAGATTTCTCCAGTTTTATCTGAATCTTTTGATGATGTTATGCACTTTAGATTATGAGATTTGCAAAGCCTTTGCAATTTTACGTTGAGGAATATTGTTTTTAAAGTATTCCACAATCTTTTAACGCACTCTTTCACAGATTGGAGAGCCTCTGCCCAGCTTTACTTCTGAGAGACTCTGCCTCTCTAAGACATCCCTTTGATAGCTAATTATGTTACAGACCTGATATCAGTTAACTTAATTAGTTGCTAAATTTTCTCCCAGCTGAATCTTTTCAAAATTTCTTGCTTTTTCAGCCATTTGTTGCCCCCGTGACAACTTTTTTGAGACCTGTAGCAGGCATCACATTTGAAAAAAGTGTAAAATTTCTCAGTTTAAACATTGTTATGTTATCTATGTACTATTGTGAATAAAATATAGGCTTGTGATTTGAAATTATTTTAGTTTTCATTTTATTCAAATTTAAAAAACATCCCAACATTTCTGGAATTCGGGTTGTACTAACCCTCATGCCATTCCAAACCCGTAAGACTTTCGTTCATATTTAGAACACAAATGAAGATATTTTTAATGAAATCTGAGAGCTTTCTGTCCCTCCATTGACAGCCTATGCAACTACCATTTTCAAGCCCCAGAAAGGTAGTAAACACATCATAAAAAGTGATCCATGTGTATCCAACGCGCGCTCACGAGAGCACCACAACGCATGCGTGTTTTCACGAGAGCAGACGATATTGCATCAACGCGTTGTAGATTAATATTTTGTAAATAAAGTGGTAAATCTTTTTTCAAACAAAGCACTTGTGTCGCTTCATAAAATTGAGGTTTTACCACTGGAGTCACATGGATAACTTTAATAATGTCTTTACTACCTTTTGGGGGCTTGAAAGTGGTAGTTGCGGAGACTGTCAATAGAGGGACAGAAAGCTCTCAGATTTCATTAAAAAGATTGCGATTCTGAAGATGAACGAATGACTAACTGGTTTGGTAAAGAATTAATGACAGAATTTAAATTTTTGGGTGAAATATCCCTTTCAGTGTCACATGATCCTTCAGAAATCATTCTAATAATGTGCTGATTTGCTATTCAAGAAAGCATGTCTCATTAATGTTGTTCTGCTTAATATTTTTTTCAGGATTATTTGATGAATAGAAAGTTCAATTTTTTTTTTTATCAATTTAATGCTGAATAAAAGTATTGATTTAATTTAAAAACGTTTAAAATATACAAAATAAGAATTAATATAATTTTTTAAAATAAATATCCTATTTAAAATTATGCATCTTAATTTAGTTCACTAAAATTATAATAACTGATGAACCAATCACAGTCAAATAAATTAATCTATAATAGCACGTTCTGCTAGTGTGGGATGAGAGAGGGATACGACGAAAGGAAATGGAGGTAACACAAAGCAGAACGACTGATCCGTATGGATGTAGATTTCTTTCCTCGGTTAAATCAGTGATATGAAAGAGAGATTTACTGCAAGAATAGCACATTCCAGACATATGCTTTAAAAGAAATTGAGAAAAATCCACTGGGATGCACTTCAAACATAAGCCTAATAGCTGGCAAAGAAACAATTGTTTAGATGGGATTACATGACTCTGTGACAAATATGGGATATCCTCAATACCACAACAAGCCACATCAAACAGTTCAATCTCTGACCTGGCTCATGCTGAAAGAAAGTGTTTGTCAACACGAACAGACCGTGAACTGTTTATGTAAAAGTCATCATGGTTCAACTGTCACACTGATCCTTGTATGCCTTACAGATGTGCACGAGAATCCGTCTTGCCAAGCAGAATCGAACAAAGACATGAGGGTGAGAGAGGGTGCTGAGGCTGTTCAGATCATATCTCTGGGTTTTTTGAAGCCTTCCATGTTTCCCAATTATTATTTTTTAAATTAGCAGTGGCCAATTACCTCCACTTGTGTGGAGAACCTAAACATCTTCCATGAGGAAAACTAAACAGCCTACTGGTAAATCAAACCATGCGTGTCCACAAATCATTTCGACACATGTGGATGTCATAAATAATGCTGTTGTTGGGTTGAGTGCAGAGAAGACACTGAAAAAAAGAAGAAAAGGAAAAATGTTGAAACGTAATAAAATTATACCAGTAGCCTCTTTGTTTTCTGAGAGGACCACTGTATGAGGTTATTTTCAACCAGGATGTTACAATCCCCAAACCTTCATCCAAACGACATGCTCTCTTCACCACAAGGGGCAAGAAAATTTGTTCCAAATAATTTAGTTTTATTATGATTGCTTTTTTTTATTAACCGCGACATTCGACGTAATACTAAAAGAATGTGTGTCAAAAGACAAATACTGAGAAGTTTGTATGTGTGTGTGTATATATTTGCTGGAAACATTCTTCAGAGATTTTGATCCATACTGACATGATAGCATAATGTGCATTTTCATTTAAAATGCATTCTAAAGATCAAAATAATTTGTACTAAGGAATTATTTGCAGTATTCGGAAGTGCCCTGCATGATAACAATTCTGTGCGTGTTCGTTATTATAATGTATTGTGTAACTGTATATCAGCATGTCTAATATATACACAGATCAGGCATAACATTATGAGCACTGACAGGTGAAGTGAATAACACTGATTATCTCTTCATCACGGCACCTGTTAGTGGGTGATATATATTAGGCAGCAAGTGAACATTTTGTCCTCAAAGTTGATGTGTTAGAAGCAGAAAAAATGGGCAAGCGTAAGGATTTGAGCGAGTTTGACAAGGGCCAAATTGTGATGGATAGACGACTGGGTCAGAGCATCTCCAAAACTGCAGCTCTTGTGGGGTGTTCCCGGTCTGCAGTGGTCAGTATTTATCAAAAGTGGTCCAAGGAAGAAACAGTGGTGAACCGGCGACCGGTTATGGGTGGCCAAGGCTCATCGATGCATGTGGGGAGCGAAGGCTGGACCGTGTGGTCTGATCCATCAGACGAGCTACTGTAGCTCAAATAGCTCAATAAGTTAATGCTGGTTCTGATAGAAAGGTGTCAGAATACACAGTGCATCACAGTTTGTTGCGTATGGAGCTGCATAGCTGCAGACCAGTCAGGGTGCCCATGCTGACCCCTGTCCACCGCTGAAAGTGCCAACAGTGGGCATGTGGGCATCAGAACTGGACCACGGAGCAATCGAAGAAGGTGGCCTGGTCTGATCAATCATGTTTTCTTTTACATCATGTAGATGGCCGGGTGTGTGTGCGTCGCTTACCTGGGGAGCACATGGCATCAGGATGCACTATGTGAAGAAGGTAAGACGGAGGAGGCAGTGTGATGCCTTAGGCAATGTTCTGCTGGGAAACCTTGGGTCCTGCCATCCATGTGGATGTTACTTTGACACGTACCAACCTGAGCATTGTTGCAGACCATGTACACCCTTTTGTGGAAACAGTACTCCCTGGTGGCTGTGGCTTCTTTCAGCAGGATAATGCGCTCTGTCACAAAGCAAAAATGGTTCAGGAATAGTTTGAGGAGAACAACAACGAGTTTGAGGTGTTGACTTGGTCTCCAAATTCCCCAGATCTCAATCCAATCAAGCACCTGTGGGATGTGCTGAACAAACAAGTCCGATCCATGTTAAACCTGTTAGAATACCTCCATAATCCCTCCCATCCAGCAACCTGTCATTCATCACAGGAATTAGCAAATGACAACAATCCAATCAATCTCCGATGGACACAATCAATTTTCGCCCTACAGTTTTCCTTGTTCGAAAAGCTTTTTCACTCGGATATACATCACAATAAGTAAGATAAGACAATCACAACTTCCATTTTATGCCAACTTTAAGTTTCACAACATCATGACTTTACAAATTCAATGTACTAGTATCTTTTAAATGCAATTTTGTTTTCCAGTACTGCCACTGACCCTTGGTAGCTGAACTTTTTGAAACACTAATGTGTGCAAATGAAACCGGACATGCAAAAAAGTACAGCCAATACGTAAGAAAGTTATAATTGCACCATGCCTTCAAAGGGGTTGAGATTCATTGTTTTCAGTCACAACTGAATGTGTGGGGGCATGAGTGTGCACATACACGGAGACAGCTAGACGTAGACTTGTGTTGTTCACAAGATATCCTAACCAAGAAAAGGAAGTGTCAGCATCAAAGGAGGTAAATGTAGTGAAATTCCTTTCACCTCCAATAGCTGCCATTATGAATTCTACCTGGCACATGTCTAAGACTCCTTTGTCCTTGAGCTGAAAGGCATCATTGTTTTGAAAGAAGAAATGAGGAGCAGAGTGAAATGCTTGTGAAGAAGTTAGTACTAGAACAGAGCTGGTGTTTTCTGAAACTCAACACGAACATCTTCTCATATCAACTCAACGTGCCTCAACCTGAACGCTATTCACAAAACTAAGAGGGTCTCGGCGAGTTTTCCTTGCAAATGCGGATATCTAGTTCCTGTTTGTCAATTACATGGACTGTGTGAGATTTATACAGCGACTTTTCAGGGTCACAGCGTATACAGGATCGCCTTTTTAAAAAATAGACAATTTACACGACGCAGTCTCTTGTGGTTTGTCTTGCAAATGGCATCTATCTAAACAACATTCTAATAAGAACATTTCAACTCTGTATCATCTGCACCATGACTGACAAATCAGAATCAAATATTCCTTAGAGTAATGTAATAAATTGAATTAAAAACTTGAATATGCGGCATACTTTTTAAGTGGGTAAAACCCTTAATCAGGGGCATCAGATGCCTTAAATCCCCTATTAATTTTCACTCTGCAGTAGCAGTAGTTCTTTTTATTGGCTGCAAGGCCTCGCATGGGATTAGGCACTTGCATATGAGCCCAGAAGATAATTTACTAAGAGGGCTGATGTCTCATAGGACCAGGCCTGACGGGAAAAGCTTTCTAAAAATTGGGATTCGAAATTTGGAGTCTTTCTGTCCCCCTCCCATAATTTGACACATGCCATGTGCTGTGATATACTGCAGGACTTGTTATGACAGCACAGATAGAAAAAGAGCATGCAGTCAACCAGTTTCCAGCAGCTGAATGCAAGCAACTTGCTTCAGAAGTACAGTGAAATAAAGAGATCATGCATAATTTACAGCTTCTGAGGTAAAACTGCATTGTAAAATACAGGACAGGTCTGGCAGAATATATAAGTTGGACTTTGTATGCAAGGTGAAGGAATAAACCTCATGTTACACGTTGAATGTAAATATAGCAGTTTCATTTCTCTGCATATTTCTGTGGTGGACTCTGGCTTGTAGAACACATCGTAGAATTTTTATTTCCATCACATTATAACTATATTATTTCTTTTTGAGGCAAAACCACTGTGTATAATCTGCCAATTGTTGGGGAGAGCATTCCACTTTGGGCTAATACATGTTTCATGAATATAAACAATAAGATTAGCATTGGCTCTGCTAAACAGCACTTTTTTTTTTTTATCCGAATTCCCCATTCCAAATGTGTTCTTACATTGAAATACTGCAATATGAACAGCCTTGCTTCACCGATATTAACTGAAAAAAATGTTTCATTGAAACTTGATTTAGCGATGCATCATGTCCTGCAGACAGACTAAAATGACAAAAGCAAATAACCTTTGACGAAAATGGATTTGAGACTTGCATTTTGTCAAATTAGATGGTGTCTTTATATAATGCAGGCATTTGAAAAGCAACACGCACGTGTCTGTCTTCACAGTGTGGAAAACTGCCTTTTGCGATAGTCATTCTAAATCAATAATGACTGAAAATAACTATTTTACCCAGTAGTCAATATGCTCTGGTATTGCATAAATGCTTGGACAGTTCAGTAAATGAAGGGTAAATTCATAGAACAACCTTCTGCTCAGGAAAAAAACCAAGG
Organism: Hypophthalmichthys molitrix; assembly: GCA_037950675.1. Classification (NCBI taxonomy): domain Eukaryota; kingdom Metazoa; phylum Chordata; class Actinopteri; order Cypriniformes; family Xenocyprididae; genus Hypophthalmichthys; species Hypophthalmichthys molitrix. The sequence goes on from CM075507.1 coordinate 17,926,828, forward strand.
GCCTGTTTTTCATGGCTAGCCCTGAACTTGAAGGATCATTAAATACGAAAACACATTGTTCCTGGAAATCGTGCATTTCACTTTAAACAACACAAGCATCCAAAAGACAGATATCAGAGATGTTGAGTGAGTCCACATACTGTAGGTTCCTATATGCATTAAGAAATTGGCCAGATAGCAAAGCATACTGTGTTTTATAAGCATATGAAACTTAAAGCTGTGAGGCACAATATTTGACTGTATGTAATCACACGTATAGACCTTACTGGCACCGATTTTTGTCATCAATACATTTTCAAATAGAAACTTGCTTTTGATCTGTGGCTTTATAAAGCTCATGAAAAGTCTTTTGATGGATGTTGACGTCTTGCTGTCTATGTGGAGAGTTTCCATGTCGGATATCAAAGAGCCTAGTGGACTCACTCCAGCCAGAGAGAAAGAAAGGATGGAGGCCCACAGGAACTGCTGCGGTCTGAGAACATCATCTTGTCTATATTTATTTACTTATTTTTTTTTGTAATGGAAATATGCTCATATCCAAAAATTAAATACATTTATAAATAAAAACAAACACTTTGTCCAGGTGGCAGTGAAGAAAACTGCAAATAAAAGTAAGAATTCAGGTTTATTTCCTTTATATATCAAGTAGTCGTGTTCGCGTTAAGGATCTTTCTAAACTGATGCTGTCAACCCTGAATCCACCCATTTGATATAGTGGATACATTTCTGCAAAATGTTTTACAAAACCAACATTTCTATCATGACAAATCTCAGAGTGTTTGGCATGGTAATGGATATGACAATGTTGATCTGTTTGGTCTTGGTGGAATAGATCTGCAAGTACGGGACTTGCTACTGCCAATACATACACAATACGCTGCTGTGAGCAAGTAAGATACGCTGCTGCTGTACAATATAGTATATATTTATTAACCACAACAGATCTAGGTGGAGCTGGGGGAGGTGGAGGGTTTCTGAAAGTGCGCTGCTGCTGCAACAGCAAATGCTGACTGCAAGTGCATGAAGGCTGAGCAGCGAGCTCATTGGCTGCTGATACAAGAGGAACCAATCAGCTGTGCCCTATACTGATGTGATTGCAAACAGATTGAGTTAAGGACCTATCAGCCTGTGCCATCTAGAGTTTTATGGCAGAACTTTGTATTTGCTTACAGCTTTGGTGTTGAAAATGATCTTTCTTTGAGATTCAGAGCATTCTTTGCATCCTCTTTCAATTCATATAAAAGTTCTCTTTGTGGTGAGCATTGACCTGTATTACTTGCATACTTACATACTGTTCAATACTGTATTTTATGCATTTAAAAAATACAGAAACTGAATGGATTTATGATATTCTGTTGATGATTCTTGAACATGCATTATTCCAAAATGGACTGCAAATTTTACTGAACCGCTGTAGTCTTATTTTATCACAGAATGCCTCCCCCATTGGACTCCAAGTTTGTAATCCTTATTCAGAAACACAATATGGTAATATATTTAAGAAAGCAAAAACAGCATTTCCAGTTCTTTTGTAATAGTGGTAGCTATCAGTTAGTAACAGCAGCCTAATCAGTAAACAATATGCTAAGCTATCAGACAAATCAGCTAACATTATACAAAATATATAAAGAGATAATCAGGCGCTGAATAGAGTAACATTTAAATCAAAAACCAATAATAAAAAACACCATGAAGGTGAGAAAATGGTTAAAGAATTTTCATTTTTTTGCTGAACTATTCCTTTAAGTAAAAATAACAGACTTAAATCTGGATTTCTTATTTCCAAACATTTCTTCCTCAAAAATTCAATCATTAAAGATCAGGAATCAGAACTGAAATGTTAAATTGACTCCCAATCCTACACAACAACTCTGTTCCTCCATGATTAATTGTATTCCCAGAAATGAAACTGAAGAAGACACACATCACTTTGAGGCAAAACATTGTTTCTTCAATGCATGGTGCATTGTGACATGACTAGCCAGGGTTAACGTGTCTCATTCATCTTCAGTCTTCCCAGCCTCATCCCTAAACCAGAGAGAGACAGATGTGCCGAGGGGGAAGCCCCCTGCTTCAATTCAATTCTCTTGCCAATTCCAGCAACCCTGGGAATTCTATGAGGAACCATGGGAATACTCCCTCTTTCCTCACCTTCTTAGGCTCTCCCTGATCATTGCGTTTCTTTTCGAAAAATAGCACAGAGAGAAGTAACTTTCTACACATGGAGATTTATCTCCATTCATCGTCTGCGGTGCTGAGTGTATGGATTACAGATGATTAATACCTTCACTGACTCATCACCTGGGGAGTATCCACAGGGGCTTAAGTGTGTAATGCACAGCAGACATCCAAGTGACTCCAACCCGCCTCGATCCACCCTCATTTCACATGCATTACTATGGAAGCCTGTTTCTGCCTCAGAGTGCAACAAAGTCACACAAAGTCCCAAATACGATAACTACAAATATTAATTGTGAGATATTAAGTAACAATTTGGAGAAACAAAATTGAAATTGATATATCGTAAGTCAAACCGCAAGATATTAAATATTGTGAGATTTAAAGTTGAGATTATGAGACAAAAAGTCACAATTGCCAGATACAAAGTAACAATTATGAGGAAATAAAGTTGCAAATATGTGGCAGTCAAATTGCAAGGTAATTCTCATTGGGAAACAATATCACAATTATGAAAAATTGCAAGATAAAATGTAACAAGAGGAACAAAGTCGCAATTGCAAGACAGTCATATTGTTAAATGTCGGCATTTGAGAATTACGAGGTTTATGAGATAGTCATAATACAATATATAAAGTCATATTGCAAGATGTGAAGTCACATTATGAGATTGCAAAACACGTCACATTGTGAAATGTAAACTCTCAGTTATGATAAACAAATTTGCATTTGTAAGACATGAAGAAATTACTTTTTTTTTATTTTTTTTTTTTACTCTAGACAGAAAAGGCTTCCATATTTTACAGATCAATGGACCAATTCACAAGTTTGCTGTCCAGGTGTGCGTATAAGGTTGAGCTATGTCATAACCTAAAGGAATTAGAAACAACATGGACATCTAATCCGCAGTGCTTTGTCTTTGACCTCAATGGCATAGCATTTAAATGCTCCAGCTGTTGGACCTTTCTGGCATGAATGGGAGTCTGGTTCAGCTGATTTTCCATCTTCCTAAGAGGCACCGCAGAAATTAGAGCTGTGATTACTGGAACACTAAATCAGATGCAGCCGTTTTCACTTTGTTTTCGTGTTGATGATGAACGACACTGTATACACACATTCCCATAAACTGCATTAGCAGCTACCTGTACAAGCGTTGCATGTTAAATTAGTATGTCTCATGTTGCATTGTAGCACCTTGGCAAATTATTTTCAAATGTTAGAAGGATGACTCTTCCAACTTCCTCTTTCTAAAAACGTTTTTTCTTGTCATGAAAAGATTCCTAAACTTGGAAGAAAACAAAAAAAGAAGAAAAGAAAAACATCCTCCTGTCTACAGATGGCACTATTGCGTTGAGTTGAAGGCCAGTTTTAAGTCTTGCACATCACTCACACATCAAAGTGATTGACATGTTCTTTTACAGACCACTTACAAGCCTTTAATGACCTTTACAAGAGAGGGCATTGACTTCTTCCATTCCTAGTTGCCTGGGAGACAAGGATCCACATGTAAATGATATTCTCTCTCAAATGAACCATCCTTGATGGTTCCTCAAAAAGCTACACTTCAATGCAGCGGTTCCTGTAAAAATAACCGCTCTGTCAGTCTCCCTCCGCGGTCCCCAGGCTTTCGTCGGTTCTGCAAGCTTGGAATGCGAAATCAAACGCAGACACATCCACTGACCAAAGTATTAAAACTGATGAGTAAATGACTTTCACCGCTCCCACTTCAGGCTTTCAAGCCCCTTAACAAGTCAGTCGGTCCATGAGGGGAAAAAAAAAAAGAGGCAATAAAGTCAACGCTCAACTTTTCCACCGGACTGCATGTGAAATTATGAGACAATTGCCACGACTTAATAAACAAAAGAGATGGAAGTAGCAGCTGACCCGGCATGGGTGAGTGAGAAAATAATGCTCCTTTAGTCCTGAAAGTGATGTGACCGTTACAAATGAGTGCAGTAGGAAACCAGACCTCCTTTTCACAACATCTCTCAATCTTTCCCTCTCTCCCACTTGAGAAAAACCCAGATTTATACATTGAAAGTGCTTTTGTTTTAATTACCGGCAGAGCTTTCTTGACGGTCTTGCTGTAATTGAGGGGCACGAGTCCCAGTCGGATCGTTGGGAGAGAAAGACTGCCTGCTGTTTAGCCTTCTTTTAATGGGAATTTCTGTTGCTCCTAAGTATTTTAGCAGATCCCCGCAGCCGCCCATGGGGTAGCGTGAAGCTGGGGCTCTATCGGTTCTTGAAGCCTTCTGAGGGCACATTATTATGACCATAGTAATGGCGATTATTATCCTCTTTATTGCCATTATCATTCAGTGGTCCAAGGGTGGTCAGAATGGGCTTCTAACCGCTCATTAGCTACTCACAGCTGATCTGCCAGCTGGGTTATTGAAAACGACTAGCCAATGCATTTCTAGAAACAGGGCAAGACAGAACAAATGATCCTTGGATATCAATGCACAAAACAGACAATTGACCAATGAAGACCTACCAAAACTTGATATGGTTAGTCAAAATGCAGTCCTTTATTTCGTTAAGAAAGAAACAGATTCTTAGCTGATCTTCCAGCTTGGCGATGAAAAACAACCAGTCAAAACTTTCCTGGAAAACAAGGCAAGAAGAAGAAATGATATTTGGATATCAATGCACAAAACAGATAATTGACCAATGAAGACCTACCAAAACTTGATATGGTTAGTCAAAAGTGCAGTCCTTTATTTTGTTAAGAAAGGAACAGATTCTTAGCCAATCTTCCAGCAGGGCGATTGAAAATGACTAGCCAAAACATTCCTAAAAAAACAGCACTACAGAAGAAATTATCCTTGAATATCAATGCATGAAACAGATAATGGTCAATAAAAACACACCAAAACATTGCTATGGTTAGTCAAAAAAATGCAGTCCTTTATTTTGCTAAGAAAGAAACAGATCAGTCATGACATCAGTTTCTAGCACATACAGCAAGCACATTTCCATCTTCTCACAGTTTACTCTCCAATCAAACCCTTACAAACTACAAGAACTGACCGAACTAGAAACATTACACAGATTTTCCTTTTTACGCTCACTTCCGTTGCAGACGCATTTGATTCCACCACTCGTCCCAATGATAAGCTCTTAATAATAAATAAAGGAGTGCTGACGGTTGAATCAAGAAATGTGGAATGGTTCGGGGTGTCTGAAGCCTACCCGGAGACCTCAAAACAATACAAAGATGGATGAACTGATATAGAGGTGGTTGGTTTGGGTGGTCTGGTCTGTGGGTGGTGGTGGAGTACTCTAGTGAGCAGGGAGAGCTGCCATGGTGTTGTGGTGACAGAGGTTGTGGGAAGGGGGGGGACAGAGCTGAGGTTTAAGACATGGTGATCTGCATGGACTCCAACATTTCCTCCACTGCCTTCACTGAGCATTTGTTCTCCTTCTTCCCACGGCCTGCCATCTAGGAGAAACAGAGAGAGAGGGGTTGATGAAAGGACATCATTCCATTTATAATGTTTTTGGACGTATTACGTTTTAACACAAACATTCTGGAGCGTCAGACTCCATAACATGCTAATGCTAAAAGACAAGTATTTGTGCACAATTCCCATATCTTAGAGGAGCTGCATTCATAAAACACCTCAGAATGTTACTAATAGGGTGAAGAGCACGTGAAGAGCACGTAAAGACCACTGTTACAAATCTTTGAACCTTAAGGCTCTAGCCTAAATTAGGAGAATAACCTATTTTTTAAGGGGTCCCAGTGATAGTAACCTATGTTTAATTAATATAACCTACATATAATTACCATAATATAATCATGACAATTAGTACAGTGACAACAATAAATACATTTTTATATAAAATTGATGATTTATGTTGCTCTGCACACCCCCCCCCAATCAAATGCTTTCTTAATCAACTTGCTAACTTAACTTAATGCTGACTTAATGAACTTGCTACTTTATTTTCAAAGATGCTAATTTTAGCTGCATTGAAAATGGACTTGATGGCTCAAAAACATTTTGAATAGTGATGACGTCTCTGCCCGCACTAGTAGAGTAATTGAGATGCCGCCGCAGGTCTCTCTTCCTCTCTCCTTGTTCGCCCTATGAGAGTAAAAGGATTGGAGGGATACTACAGCCTAATGAGTCACCAACTAACACGCTCTCTCACGAAGACCCATTAGCCGACAGACCCCATGGCCAAGCATACTTACTCACGCTCTTGCCACATCCACTGTGACTCATCTGCTAAGAGTCCCTCTGCCTTGCGCAAACTGGACAAATTGAGCATATCGGCCAAAGCTCACTTCTCTATCCTGCCCTCTAGCAATTGACATAATAAACCAATCCACTATCCATTAAAGGCTGTGCTCTCCGTTTCTCCTCATTAGTCACGTCTGACGTCTGCAACATATCCCGATTACCACAGCAGCTCCAACAGAGGAACCAATGCAAGATCAACCAACCCTGATCAAACAACTGAACCAGCTAATTAAGATCTACAGGAGCCCTTGATAATTACAGACAGGTGTGTTGGATTAGGGTTGGATCTGAACTCTGCAAGTAGGCAGATCTCCAGGAACAGGATTGGGCACCCCTGGCATAGCCCCATTAACCCTGGCTAGTAGATGCTGGAACTACACCAAAATGAGCATCATGATGAGCATCACTAACACTGTTTTTTGAAGAAAAAATATCTTGTTTCAAAAAAATCCAATCATTGTCAATAATGTTTGGAAACTCAAGCAGTTGTATGAGCTGAAGTAAACTGAAGCGGTTTGCTAGCAGGTTAACTCATCCAAAAGAATCTTATACATATGAGATTTATCAGATATAAAAAGTAAATTCATTCCTGTGATGGCAGAGCTGAATTTTCAGCAGCCATTGTTCCAGTCTTAGATTTCACATGATCTATCAGAAATCATTCTAATACGCTGATTTGATGCTCAAGAAACATTTATGATTATTATCAATGTTGATGTAATGCCAGGTGAACTCAGAAACAAGAGACAGCTGGATCCAAATGCAGTGTTTAATAAATCAAGATAAAGGTACAGAACACCAGAAAACCATGGAACAGAACTGATGACACTGTCGATACATCCATTCAAGACCTAACAATGAACACAGGAAACTCTGGGGTTTAAATACACAAGGGGTAATTAGAAAAAAAATTAGACCTGGGAACAATCAACAAGAAAACTACAAACTGACTATGAAATGGGAATGGCACCAGACAAGAAATAACTTAAAGGCCCACTGAAGTGCCTTAAAACAGGCAGCATTATTCAATGTGTTGATGTAATTTTCACTGAAACAGGAAGACAAGGCGGGACGTATAAAACAGCTCCTTTCCTTTTTTAAAATCGCCAATAGCATTTAGCTTATATCACAGCTTATATCAAGTGATTGATTTTTAGCTACAGCTTCAGTTTCTATTTGTGGGCGGGGCGCTGTAGATTCTAGAGAGCATTTGATTGGACAGAAAATCTTACGAGAAGCTGAAGTTTTGAATGTTTATATCTTCTGATGGCAAATTTTGTCATTGTTTTGGAGCACACTACAAACAAGACAGGTAACATAACAGTTGCACTGACTAAAATTTTTGTGAAACCATGATACATTTTTTTTTTTTTTTTACACATTGTGATTTAAATTTAAAGGATATTTTCCTAAAGAGACAGAAACTATGTCTAAAAATGGGCCCAGCTGATTAGTTTTGGTGGTTCCCACAAACAAAGATGTCAGATTTCAAATTATACCAGCCGAACAACTGCCATTGAGATAAATGGAAATGCTAACAGACTGCTTTCTCCAGGTATTCTAGACCTCCTTGGAAGAAACATCTGCATCGTAATGGGCTGTGGGTGCGCTTGTAGAAAGAAGGAGCCAGCAATCCCAGTGAACTCATTGGGTAAACAGAAAAAAAGCACACAAAGCATGGCCGAGAGAGCATGGCAGTGCCGTTTCTGGGCTTGGCAATGCATATCTGTGTCCTTGCAAGTAATTCATGGGTCCCGCTGGACATGTATATACAGAGAGACAAATGTTATTTTCTTACTGGGAAACATCGCTAGATTAATAGAGCTGATATGTGGTCTAAGTGCCAGGCGGCCGTTCCCAGCATTCTCACAAAACCCCCACATTATTGTGCAAGTGAGCTGTGTGGTTTCTTCTGAACGTTGGATTCCATCACGTTTTAGATGAGTGCAAAAGTCAAGGGCATCTACAAATGGCACAGAGGACTACTTGATATTCAGCAGTCCATGCATATTAAAGCAATTAGACATGTACACATGCTGACTCAATGCCAGTGTTTCCATGTTTGCATTGATCGTGGCTAACACGCAACCCGGTAATTGCGAGTACGCACTCATGAAATTAAGTGATATGTGCGTGCCATTTGTTTCTGAGTGTTAGATAATGGACCGACCCTGATGTATCGCTCAGTCTGCTGTGAGTGAGGGCTATGGCATTACGCATCAGAAGCCCTGTGTTGCACCCTAATCCATCAGCGAGGTGAGTCATCCATCTGTATGACTATTATGAAACGTGGACTGACTCAGGACTTGACAGCCGCTGTGGCTGAGTGATATCAGCAATGAATTATTAGCTCTATATTGAAAGAGAGAAGGATAAAGTTAATGTATTTACTCCCAAAGTCAAAGACAGAAAGCACTAAGAGGAAAAAGGAGTGATTTGAGTAGAGAATGTGCCATCAAATTCGATTCCAACCATTGTCTGAGGACATCAACCGTGGCCAAAAAGTGACTTGCCTCTACCATCAAATGAAGGTATGCTAAACATCAGAGATTGGAGGCACTGTTAACCTCCAGAAGACCTCATCAATCAAAGCTACTCCGCTAAAGGGTGACTCAACTTCTCTTTGAAAGACCTCAGAAGTTCTTCAAAGCAAGGAGTACAACAGGTTATGTTGACCTCTCAATACAATTAAGGTGCTTTCAGGTATAGTGAATGAAGTTAAGGATAAATGGCTTATTCTGAACAGCCTTAGGTTAATTCTTACCTGCATATTCAATCTCATTAGAGGGCACACATGATTCTCACACAGTATTTCAGCCTTCTCAACACCAGCAACATCAAAGTCTGACTCATCTTGTATGTCAGGAAAAAAAAGTATCATATGTAATACCTCCCAAGAACCAAGTGTCAACAGCAGATATCTTTGTTGTTTTGACAAAACATTATACTACACTTTGTCTGAAAGGGATAGTTTACCAAAATTGAACATTCTGCCATCATTCTGTCTAACCCTCATGTTGTTCCAAACCTGTTTGACTTACTTCTGTGGAATAAAAAAGACATTCTGAAGAAAAGTTGTCCATACAATGAGGTCCAAAACAACACTGAACCAAAAGGAATTGTATTGTGCAGATGGAAACAAACAAAACAGAGATTTGAAATGACATGAGGGTGAGTAAATGATGACAGAATTTTTCTTACCCCTATAACTACAAGACATGCGTCAAGTTTTCAGCATCAAAGGATTTTTCTGTCCTCACTGAATGCGAAATGTTGCACAAAGTGACTATCAATCAGCCAGATCAATCAGAACGAATTTTATGTTTAAAATAAAACTACATGGAGCATGATTTCTGGCCTATGAGATTTCACTGTGGGAGGGACTACCAGGCCCAACGCAACAAAAATAGAAACCAAACACCGTCACAAAGTCTTGACGCATGATGCTGCTGACGCTATAGTTAGGTGTCAGAATGACTGCAATCCATAAGCAATGACGTTCTCGTGAGTAAAGTCTCTCCTGAGGCATACGGAAGAAGATTGATTAAAGAAGATTGTGTAAAAAAGACAGAAGGAATGAAAGGAACATTAATATCCATTTATTGGGTGGTCTGGAAATTCCAACAGAAAACCAGCCAAGATTTAAAACACCCTCAGGGTTGGAGACCACAAGGTCAACGTGTTACTTTTGTAACTGAAAAAAGTCCTTAGATATTTAATTCTATAAAAGAAATTTAAAAAGGTAACAATGCACATTTTATAGGTTCCCCTCAGTATTTTTTCATTCATACAATGAAAATCAGTGGAATCAAAAGTTTTTTTTTGCCCTCATTGACTTTCATTGCATGGACAAAAACAGTTCTTTAAAATATCTTCTGTTGTGTTGTACTGAAGAAAGAAAGTTATACAGATTTAGAATGACATTAGGGAAAGTAAGTGATGACAAAGTTTTCATTTTTGTGTGAACTGTCTCTAACAGCAAGATCCAGATCATACTGATCACATTTTGGTCTTGCATCTGAAGAAACCCTATTTGGAACTGAGATGCACACCAACATGTCAAAGGAAAGGGGGCTCCATCTAGAGGGTGTGAAAAGAGTCCTCCAACCGCACAGGAAACACTCCAATGGTACGCTTGTATGTGTGGTGGCTCCTGATGGCCCCACTTGCTGACTAAGGACCCCTTTATTACACTTTTAACTGTCAATCCTTAAATAAGCAATGTATATCACCCTGAAGGCAGTTAAGATTTCTAATAAATCTATAATATTTACATTGCGAACCATGGCAACATTATAAACCACTTTAGTGATACCATGCGCACTGCACTTCACTTCAGTTTTTCCTCTCCTGTGCTATCATTATTGCCTCTCTTTGCAGCCGTGGTGTACACGCTGCATATTTTCCCCTTGCTAACTCCCGAGGCCTGTGTTTGGCACCAGCTGTTATGCTTCATAGGGATAGTGGCGCTTTAACATGCAGACATAGAAAACAGCTGCGTAACACAATGCCAGGCCCTGTGGGCTTAAGTCAACACATTATCTGCGTTCTGCCCAGGCACGCGTGTTCAGCACAGACCCAGCGTGAAGGCATGGCATACGCTCACTGTCTGGGGATGTGCTCCACTGTCTGTATATCAGATTGTGCCTTGCAAGAGAGAAAAAGAAAGAACCAATGCAGCCAAATGGCACTGCCAGTAACCAGGGCTGAGTGGTATGACTAGGTAGAGATTCTGCTATACCACAGTACATCTGTGGCGAGATTTATATAATCCAACAACAAGCAGAAAACATAAGTGTTCTGATTCAAATGTGATAAATACAGTACCTTTCAAAGGTTTGGGGTCTGTAACATTTTTTATGTTTTTGAAGCTCACCAATGTTGCATTTATTTAATCAAAAATACAGAAAAATACTATAAAATACTGTTTTCTTTTTTAATGTATTTTAAAATGTAATTTATTCCTGTGACAGCAAAGCTGAACGTTCAGCAGCCATTACTCCAATCTTCAGTCACATGATCCATTAGAAACCATTCTAATATGCTGATTTGGTGCTTAACTAACATTTTTGTCAATTTAATTTCTTAAATGTTTTAAACTGAATCGACATTACCACTGTTATGTAAAATAAAAGATTTTTGGGAGAGATTTAGGTTATACCACCCAGTAACTCATGCACTCCTCTCACCTGATAGGCTCTGCTAATCTGAGAGGTGGCCCATGCGGCATACTTCACATTGTCCTTCTTCACCTTTGCGCTAACTTTTGGGCTGGCAGCGATGTGACTCGCCGACTGCAGGAGAAAAGTACAAGAAAGAGACAACAAACAAGGGTGAGATGGACCACAGCGTATCACCATTCCTAGAAAGCATCAATAAAAAACCATGAGATAAAAACCCATCGGCTCCCACTTAAAGCCCACATAATGGAAGGGTGGCTAAACCCTGATGGCAATGGAGGGTATTTTTTAAAGGGTGGAAAATGTGAGGGTTTTGAGCCTGGTTGGGTAGTGAAAAAAAGCCTAGGCGCTGTGTTAACGCAGCCTGATGTGTCTCGCATCAGAGATAGGAAAGGCGGTGCTGACAGGCCTGGGAGTGTCAGGGAGGCGGCGTGTGAACGGCATAGCGCAACGTGAATCATGCTCTCCAGCCGCTACAAGATCTCCGTTCCACAACCACAAATCCTCCATCTTTCCCTCGTTATTGCTATTAGACCTGCTCAGCAGAGCTTGCAGGACTCTGTCGGCTAGCATGAAAGCCCTTCCCCATGGATGTGCTGAAACTTTAACTGCACACCAATCAAACTCGTCTCTGTTTCTGGCAGCAAATCCCTCGGCTTCTGGATTTTGGGCTGTGTAAGGTTGGTCAGATGCGCCAAATAGGCCCTGTTAAGGAAAATTTTCGGTCACTCGAGTCACAATCTGTTCATTTTTTTGTCTTATTCATAGTCTTATGGAGAGAATATCCTTTAAATTTAGTCAATATTTTGTAATTTATTCATCAATTTTACTCGATGTAAACATTTTAGCAGACAAGTGACAAATTAAAGCAAATATTAATTTTATATATATTTAAACATGTATCAGCCAGCTTTATTTTAGTATAATTTATATATTATAATAGTATTTATTAATACTTATTAATTCATTAGCTTTTTTTTACTTTTTTAGTTTATTTTAATTTGAGTTTAAGTAATCTTTTTATGTGCTCTTGTCATTTTTTTTTTTTCTTAAAATTTTAGTACTTCAACGTAAATATTTTTATTTCAGGTAAGTGCCCAAGCAACATTTTTAAATGTTTAAAAACTCTAACATTTTAGAGTTTTTTCTCTAATATTTAATTTTTTTTTGCTTTATTTCAATTATCAAAAATATTTTTAATAGTTTTATTTAACAATAACAACATGTGAAAACCATCCTTGTGAAAACCTGTTCAACTTAAACTTTAGTTCACTTGTGTATTTGAATAATTTTGTGATAGTAGTTTTAAAATAGTTGACATCATTACAATGCACATTTTTTGGTTCGCCTTCATTATCTTTGATAAAATTTTCATCAGTTGACAAGATCGGTCACAAAATCTGTTGTTTTATCTCATGTTTTTGCCAGGTGGTGCTCTTTTCTCTACATATGACTGGGAAACAGGCGTTTGGTTTTGTTGTACTGACCGACATCCTTCTATTGCCGGTCTTGTCACATGTGCAAATCGCACATCAAAGAGCGCTGATGACTGTCATGGTTCTGTGTTTGAACTACTGAAGCATTTGTGTGTGCGTGTATGTTTGAACAGTGGGCCTGTGTGTGGCTCCCTGTGCACCCTCTGTCGGCCTTCTGCCCCTGGCTGGCTGTTTGTGTTCATATGTCAGGAGTCACTTACAAATGATGCATTGGTGTTAATGGACAACTTCCTGCTTAAATAAATACAGATGAAAGGCTTATTCAGCACACATATTGCCTGAACCTTTCCAGCAGAGCCACGTGTGATGGAGGGGTTGCCATTTCTCTACCAATTATTTTTTTGTCAAAAGGTTTGTTGATCTCTGGAATAAACATAGAAATGCCCTACAAAGTGCTGGTGGGTTACGTTACAGCAAAAAATTACAAGTCAGAGTTTTTCCAACACAAGGATTGGAAACACAAACTGCAACTGCCCCTGTGTGAACCAATCATAGCCTCTGCATCCATTCACGTTCATAAAAAAAAAAGCAATGGAGGTGGTGTCTGTTTTTTGAACAACTCACCATGTAAAGGCCGAACAAGGCCCTCATGTTTCTGTTGTTAAGCTTCAATGCCTGCGCAAAATACTTCCTGGCCAACTCGAGGTTTTCCAGACCTCCCTGGGTGTACTTTACCTGGGGGAGATGGCAGAGGAAACAGAACGGTGATGTTGTGTTATAGGCACCCTTAGAGCTGACATGAGTGCTAAATAAACAGAACATGATCTAAATAAACAGGAATTATCCTATACAAGCATACAACATGATGGACGCAGCAAGTCAGAGAGTGCAAAGTTGAAGAGACACAAAACACAACGTGAAAAGTTTCTGTCTGTTGAAACACGAGAAAATCAAACCCAATTGAATATATTGAATGTTGCACCAATGAGATTTTACGGTGGGTAGGGGCAACCCAAAATGATATGACAGAAACAGAAACCATGTGGCTGAATTTTTTTTATTACCGTCAAGGCTAGTTTGGACAAAAAAAGAAAAAGGAAAAGAACAAAAACTTAGCTTAAAGGGTTAGTTCACCCAAAAATGAAAATTCTGTCATGAATTACTAACCTTTATGTCGTTCCAAACCCATTAGACTTTTGTTCATCTTTGGAACACAAATGAAGATCTTTTTGATTAAATATGAGAGCTTTCTGTTCCTCCATAGACAGCTACGCAACTGAAACTTTGACGCCTCAAAAAGTTCATAAAGAGATCATAAAACTAATACATATGAATTGAGTGGTTTATTCCAAATTTTCTGAAGAGACTCGATCACTCTCAGATTTCATCAAAAAAAACTTCATTTGCATTCTGAAGATGTACTACAGTCTTGCAGGTTTGGAACGAAATGATGGTAATTTTCAATTTTGGGTGAACTAACCCTTTAACATAGAAGATATAAAAGGATATGACTAAGATATGAATAGCTGATGCCAACTTATATCTTTATATATACTTTTTTAAAACCCATAAACAACTTCTTTCTAAACCAATCAACAAAAATTCAGTGACTTTTTAACCATTTTAAAAAATAAAATTTAATCAAAAATAAAAACATTTTCAAACATAAAACTACAAAAAAGTATACAAACTTAACTTAATAGTTTGTGTATTTTTTTTTTTTAAGTATACACAATTTCATATTTCTTATTTTCTAAAGGCATAATTATATCTCAACAATTAAAAATGTATTGCTTCAGATGGCATAGTTAATTAACAATTAAACATTATTTTTCCTGAATTATTATTATTATTTTTTTAAATCACCTTAATTAAATTGAAAAGAACATTTGTTTCAGGCAGGGAGAAAGAAATCATACCTCAGCGTACTGTTCACAGTACAGGTGATTGTGTGGGTTCGTCATCATCAGCTCTTCAAGACAAAAAGCTGCTTTTGCATAACTGTGGGAGTCAAACAACATGAGAGGGAGGGGGAAAAACAATGAAGAACACACATACACGTATAAAACATCTCCCAGTAGCTTTGTGCCGGGTACACAAAGCGATGCTCAGACTAGGGCTGCACAATATTGGAAAAAATTGACATTGCAATATTTTGTTTTTCTGCAATATATATTGCGATATTAAAAAAATGATTGGGGTAATACACATAGAAAATAATGAACAAATTACAAGCACAGATAAATATAATGCAACAAAGATGCAAATGAAATAAATAGTGCTTTATATTTTCCAGGTAAGTCTAACAATATTCAGGTACAGAAATTGAATAATCAAATGTGAAATAATACTGTATGTAATAACGCAGTGTCAAATAATATATAGTGTAAAACAATACATAGTCTCACAGTATAAATTAAACATAATTAATCTGTGTTAAAACTACAAAAGTGATGTTTCTCTTTGTCTTTTGTTGTTTGATTAACATTCATGTCACTTTAAGACCGAATGCGCGGCCAAAATACTGTTACACATCCGGTTTTCCTTCTCAATTGTTTCGTTCACCTAAGCCATAATCAATTACTTTTACGCGGATAGGCGATCTTTTATGTGCATTTAGACAATTATTTTTCATGTATGTGTTCAGACGCAAATAGAGAATGGTATGCGGTGTTCACGTGCTCTGTGTGTGTGTGCACATAAAACAGCCGCATGTTCAGAATTGAGCTCTCTTTCGCATCTTCGTGGGCTCAATGGTTTAAAATCTCTTGAATGTTTAAACTGACAGGACCTAAATAACGTTTAAATGATAAACTTTCAATGTATCATGGTCAGACTTTGCAATTAAACAGAGAATCACCTGCGTTTTGAACCGTGATGTCGATCACTATACTAGACATCGCACAGCCTACGATGTCTCTATCCTCTATCGCGGATGCGCACATCGCAAATTCTATGCCAAAATGATATATCGTGCAGCCCAAGCTCAGACTCGTTGACAATCTGGGACTGGACAGTTTGAGGTTTCTCTTTCATCAGCTTTTATGAGGGTTAAAGGGATAGCTCACCCAAAAATGAAAATTCTGTCATCATTTACTCACCCTCAAGTTGTTCCAAACCTGTGTAAATTTCTTTGTTCTGCTTTACACAAAGGAAGATATTTTGAAGAAAGTTTGTAACCAGTCCACTTTGGGGCACCATTGACTTCCGCAGTAGGAAAAAAAAAAAAAAAAGGAAGTTAATGGTACCCCAGAACTGTTCAGTTTCCCGCATTCTTCAAAAAATCTTCCTTTGTGTTCTACAGAACAAAGCAATTTATACAGGTTTGGAACAACCTGAGGCTGAGTAAATGATGATTTTTGGGTGAACTTTCCCTTTAATGGAAATGTATGAACACCCAATATGGTCAAATGATGAACGGAGCTTTGCAACAGAGGTGACATTTCTGCCTTAGATTTGAAGATGAGCAACAATCTGTCCCTGGGTTCTTCATTAACATCTCGAGGCTGTCTTGAGGTCATTCTCAAAAGCCGTTCCCATATGAGATCATTGCTGAGCCATTGACCTCACACTAATTTACAGTTTCATGTCTCAGACACTCTCTCCCTTATAAGTATACAACATGGGCCTGCACATTTCCCCATTGCTCCTACCAAAAAACCAAACAATTTCAAAAAGAATTGCAGGACTATTACGACAAAGCCGCAAGACACAAAAATGAGCCAAATGTATCTAAAAGCTGTGGACGGGGTTGAAAGACTCGTTACCGTCTCGAGTCCACGAAACCGCACAGCTTTTTTAGCTACCGTTAGGCAAGCTTTCTATCTCATTCCATGCGAGGTCCACACATTGAGCCTCGCAATGTACGTGCTCGTGCACACATATCAATTTATCACAACACATTAAATCTTAAAACAGAGCTGGAGCGTGTCCAATAGAGTTGTGGATGCTAATCTTATGGCTAACAACTGGCGGAAAAAACGTGTTGACGCAAACAAGACTTTTTTTTGTGGAAAAAGAGCATTGCCGTTGCTGACTCGCAAAGAGATGATGAGCCTATCTAGCCGTTTAGGAAAT
This sequence comes from Hypophthalmichthys molitrix, assembly GCA_037950675.1. Lineage (NCBI taxonomy): Eukaryota > Metazoa > Chordata > Actinopteri > Cypriniformes > Xenocyprididae > Hypophthalmichthys > Hypophthalmichthys molitrix. The sequence goes on from CM075507.1 coordinate 17,943,949, forward strand.
GTTCAAGGGACTTTAAATGCAAAAAAAAAAGGAGAATGAGAGTGAGAGAACAACACAGACAGTCAAAGAGGTTGAAGGAGTGAGCCAGTGAGATCAGGCCACTCAGAAGGTTGAATGCTGCTTGCAATTACCATTTCCTCTCCATAAAGACTTTCAGATGTGCTTCTACTATGGCGTAAACTGTGGTGGAACAATGCAAAAAAGTGAGAGAGAGAGACAGACAGATGGAGACACAGAGAAAGCAAGGCAGGCATCAACCCACATCACTGCTGAACTCAACGCCTACTACCTGAGCATTCAACATATACGGCCAACTCTACCAGCGCTCCATTTATGAATGCCTGTTTTCTGCCTCAGAGTACAAAAAAAAAAAAGATGTAACTGTCTGTATGCCACAATGTGACTTTAATTGTGAGAAAAAGTTTAAAATGAAAAAGTCATTGAAAGATATAACGTCACCCTGTGAGATAAAAAGTCAAATTGGGAGGCAAAGTCACATTTTGAGATATAAAGTTAAAATGTTAGTCAAATTTTGAGATATAAAGTCACATGACATTTTAAGTCACATTGTGAGAAAGTCAAATTGGGGAAAAGTCACAATTTGAGATCTAAAAATCCAATTCTGAGATATAAAGTCACATTTTGAGAGAAAGTCACATTGTGAGAATCAAAGTCAAATTAGGAGACACTCAAATTCTGAGATATAAAGTCAACTTCTTAAATATTAAGTCAAATTGTGAGATAAAGTCACATTGTGAGATTTCAAGTCAAACTGGGAGACATGGTCACATTTTGAGACAGTCAAATTGTGAGATATATACTGTATATATAAAACGTTACAATGTAAGATATTAAATCTGAGAAATAAAGATGCAATTACCTTATTTTTAAACTCTGAGGCACAAAAACAGACTTCCACATCCATCTCCTGATGAACCTAAACCTAAAACTGTGTTAGGATGACTGACTAGTTGTCCAACAACCAACTAGCCAATTAGTGACACTGACTATTGAGTTTATAAAGACTGCTTTCTATTGAGCTCCATCCAACTGATTTTGAAAAAAATCACATCTTTATCTGTGTTTGGTTGACACGATCAGTCAACGTAATTATGCTTCCTTAAGAATAACTAGTTTACTAGTTATTTAGTCAACCCACTGATCAGTGGAAAATATGTAGTTTTGGACATCCCTACTTAAAAATAGCATTTAATTCACTCAAGATACCACTTTGACAATTTATTTACCAGTATTTAATTGTCATTGAAAAGCATGATCAATTTGTACTACGGACTTAGTGTAGTAGATAGCCGCCCGTCATAGCTGTGTAATCAGCTGTTAGGGTGGTGTTTGTTTCTCTTCATCTTGTTTTGACTGGTTGGGAGAATGGGTGCCACCTCATTCTCTTGGGAATTTCTCTTTTTCCCTTTTCTTCCATTCTTTCACAGCGTGGAAGAGAGATGTGATAATGCGGGCTTTGCCGGAAGAGGAGGGGAAGGGGAAAAAGTGAGTCTGTGACCTGAAATAAAGAATAGAAAGAGAAAGGGGAAGAAAGAAAAAGAGTGACACTGACACGCCTATAGATAAGGGGTTGTCAAAGAATGGTGTGATATTAGAAAAGTTGGGCTAAGCGGACAGATAATCCTCTCACCCCTGGATTTCCTCTGTCTGCCACAGCAATAAAGCCCTTTACACAAAACCGTGAGGTATCTAATAAGCGGTGCTCTCACCAAGCGCCTGCATTCCTACGGCCAGCGGCCTCCGACCGGGACAACCAACTTTTTCTCTCTCACACACACATACTAACACCCTGTAGCCCCCCTCATGAACAATAAGACCAAAACAATTAAAGAAGGATGGAGGACAGGAGACACAGACTTGCAGTTTCCTACAATCCTGATGCCTGGCAGAAAGTAACCCCGGGCAAAAGAGATATCAGCAGGGGAGCGCAGTCTTATCCCAGGAGTTGGAGAGGGGGCTCAAGGAACAAATCCTATTATGGCCCTACTCCATGGGACAAACAGACACTGAGCTTTAAGCAGGGCCCCTGGCTGAGACTGGCATTTCACTGTCTTTTACTCCAGAAGGTCCCACAACTCTACAGCAACCGTCACATGTCAACCAAAGGTCCTGAGAATGACCTGCGAGATGGTGGTAAATGTGACCTCATAACCCTCATAAATTTCACATTCCGTACAGACAACTTCTGGACATCTTACTGACACATTGGTGACTGATAAATCGATTTTTAGCTGATTTAAATGAGTTTTTCCCTACCTACACTACAAATATGCCTGTTTGTTTTTTTGTTGTTGTTGTTTTTACACAGAATGATGTATGTTTTAAAATTAATCTCTTATTTCCACATCAAATTCTTGAGTAAATAATAATAAATTCATCTGAACAAATTTTTTGCCATAAAATATGCCTACTTTTTTAGAAACATGATTGGTATATGTTCTAGTTATGTTGTTTCTGTATGGGGGTCAATTTGACCCCACACAATTTGATTAACCCTCATGTTCTATCAACTTCTATCAAGTATATAAAAAAAGAATGAACAAAAGAAATTAGTTAAGAAATCATTACTCATGCTCATTGATGTAGAGTTCTGACAGCTCATGCCATGCTTCCTGGTCTCCCACAAACCTGCAAGACAGAGTAGTGGTAGTTAGCTCATCAGAAAGGTCACTGTGGACAAAAGGGGGTTAGGGAAAGGCTTGGGGGCCAACTCAATCAAATGCAAAACCCCTTTTAATTAAAAAGTAGAGGGGAAGGGAGGGAGGGGTGTCTAAATCCTCTTGTAAAACACTCACTGCTCCAGATATTCGTTGAGCTCGCGAATGGCCTCGCTGCTTTTGCCCTGTGCTCGCAGGATGGAGATCTTGCGCTTTCTTGCTGCCTGTTGGGTTAACATCAACAGAGGATTAGGGCTTTGGAGTTTCAAGTGTTTGCAAGCAACAAAAAAGAGCAAAGAGGGAAAGAAAGAGGGATGTGTAAATAATCCCCTGGGGTTCTGGTGATCAGACTGTGAAGACAACAGGGATGGCAGAGGCACCACAGTCTAAGAGTTGGATTCCATCTCCATCTTACAAGTTTCGATCAGATAAATACTGACTTTGAGAGTTACACAAATAAAAAATTGATTTAGATACATGTTACAATGACATTAAACATTGTCAGATTGTCACCAAATTTGGGATGGTTCTTGTTAATTTTTGACCTAGTCTTGCAAAGGCAGACTTCTGACTTGTGGCAAAATGTCCTCATGTGTAATTATTTGAGCAAAGAACTAAAAAATGACCAAAATATTTAATTTAGCATTTTGTAAATTAGAACAACAACAACAAAAAATTCTCTTGTGGGATAGTTTTGAGATTTTACCTAAAAAAACCTGTTAAATGTCATATGTCTAGAATTCATATTAACAAAATTCAAAACTACATTATACTACATTTATTTAAAAGTAAAATTTACAAAATTGCTTTAAAATCTTACAACATCACCCTTTTTTATGAATTCTGAAACAGGACGTAATGGAGGTGAATTAAATGCTGTCAGTTACTGGGCAGAACTGCACGTGTAGTTCTTTTTTCCTCCCCTGAGGCAGTGTTACAATAAACACCCTTGCACCATCAGATTGTCCAATATGACGTTTCCTTGAAAGCATATTATTACTGCATTCAAGTCGTAAGTAATATAGCAGCAGATACCAAAAAGTAATGTCTTTATCAGATTAGAAAGCTTGTGGATTCTGGCGCACGAGCATCAGTGAGGATGCTGCACACATTTGGAAGAGCAAGTAAAGACCCATTTCAAGTGGTGAAAATAACACATTGCCAAAGAGCCATGGGCCATATGCATTCACATAAACTTGCATAGCCCAGCTCGAATCAGCCGCAAATAACGTCCTGCCTTGTTCAGACGCAGAAGTGACCTTCAGGCGGATTAGAATCTCATCAATCTGAATCAGAAAGTATTACGCCAAGTCCGACGACTTTTCCAGCAGCGCCTCTTTTTTTCTCTCCGCTGGTGAAAGGAGAGCAAAGAGCAGAAGCTTTACCGTTAGAAGTGCCCCAGATATTATTTATGAACTGGCACTTGATAGAGTGGGTCTTCCCTACTACCACAGCATGGACCAAACTCCATCAAGCCGGGCATGAGTCACGTCTGAAAGGCCATAAATCTGGAACTGCTATGATACCACCGCCACTCCAAATCCACTTATCCATCAACCAGGCGGCCAGACGAACCTGCTCCACTGGCTGCTCGAGCTAAGGACTTGATGAACTGCCAAACCCCTACTGTACGCAAGTCTGATAGTACTTACTGGATCAGCGGAAGACATGGTTTCACATTACCAGGCTGCAGATGACAGGTGAAATAAGGCTACAGCTACAACCTCAAGCTGTTTGGATTATTGCACGAGTTCTGTATCGCTATATAACATTATCCTTCAGAAGTATTTAAAGAAACTGTGGAACGGAATCAAACAGTAATTCCAAATAGTTTAAGCTATCAAATTTTATTGTTAATGTTCAGTTTCTGCCAATGAACTGATTTCTTTGTACTCTGCAGTGAACAAGGCGGAAGACTGTTTGCAACCGCAGGTTATTTACTCGGACCCCATATCTGTCTTTCGTTTCCTCTTAGTGCACTTGGCACCGACAGAAACATACGGAGGCTGGTAGACCGGAGAGTCTTACGAAACTTTATTAAACAATGAGCTATTCCAAACCATTTCAGTCTCTTTATGTCTTTCCCTCCCTCTCCCTTCTCTTTCGATGTGATCCAGCAAAGGCCAGCATCTCATTTTCATTCTCTTCGTGATTCTTTCTTCTGAAGCATTTCTGAGTGGCTCTCACCGTGAAGGACCTGGCTGCTTCCATCAACCCCTGGCTCCACTTTCAGACTGCTGTTGAGAGCCCACCTCCAGGGATTTCAAAGGCAACCGTCGTTCCCACAGGGTGAAGAGGAGTTGACTCTCAGCGCTGTGGTGTACCGACATGACCTGACTTTAAATTCATCCTTAAATAAGAGAATTACCTGATAGTGGTTTCAACATATCCAGACCAAATCTAAGGTCTCAGCAACAGCTTAAGATAAACATGATCAGTAACAGTCCATGAATCATTTCTAACAGTGTTCAAAATTATTAGAATAATGGTCTCATAAAGTGTCATTTCGAAGAAAGCAGTCATGTTTTCAAAATAAATTCTAAATGCAAGTCCAAATTTATGAGCATATCCAAATCTTCTGAAGCAGCGTTAAAGAAAAATTTCAGCCAAAAATTATAATTCTGTCATCATTTACTCATCCTCATGTCATGTATTATTTTGAAGAATGTTTCAACTGTTTGTTTATACAATGAAGGTCAAATGGGTGCAAAGCAACACTGGATCCCACTGACTTTCATTGTATGGAGAAAATCTTCAAAATATCTTCTTTTTGTGATCCACAGAAGAAAGGTTTCTAGAAAACAGACCTCTCGTTTTCTAAAAACTATGACAAAAATGTCACTGGACCGAAATAGAGTCCGTTCAGATTTTTTTTTTTTTTTTTTTTAAATCTGTTTGACCTTTACAAACTACATCTTGTTCTGCACTGTAATTGCATGTAACTCAAGAGGTCAACCTCAGGAAAATTCTCATTGACCTCAATTGCTTTCACAAGCACAACCATGTTTATACTGCTGAATTACAGGCAAGAGTGAGAGTGCTGAAATTCCGTGAATCAAGTAAGCCTACTGGGTCAATCAGTGTTAAAATAAACAGCTTGTTAACAACATTACTTTTCACTGTTCAGAAATAGACAGATAGATAGATAGATAGATTAAACAAATCAACAGATGGATAAATGGAAGGAACAATAGATGGATAGAAGGATAGACAGACAGGTAGAATGACAGATGGATAGTATGAATGACAGATGATAGATGGAACTAACAAACGACAGACAGAATGACGGATAGACATGATAGAATGAAAGACAGATGATAGATAGACTAAATTAACAAAATATAGAGGCAGACATACAGATAAAACAAACGACGGATGATAAAACAAATGACAGATGATGGAACGAACAAATAACAGACAGATAGAACAAATTACAGATAGGTAGACAGACAGACAGAGAGCGAGAGAGAGCGAGAGAGAGAGAGATGATGATGATAGAACGAACGACAGATGGATGGAACAAATGACAGACAGACAGAGACAGATGATAGAATGAACGTCAGATGGAACAAATGACAGACAGACAGTGAGACAGACGGATAGATGGAACAAATGACAGACAGACAGACAGACAGTGAGAGAGATAGTGAGAGAGATTGAGAGATAAAAAGGCAGACTGATATGAGCCAGGAAGAATTTCTCCAAATCATTGCTGTAGGTATTGGACCATAATGAGCAATGGAAGGGCTAGGAGTTCGAACATTTTTTGGACACCGCCATGGCAGAGAAACCTTGAGCAATTTTTGTTGATTCAACAATTTTGGTTAATGGGTACCACATCTATTCCACAGCCTATAATTACAACAGTTCAGTTTCCAATCTCAGCTCCGCATGCTGGGATGCCTCACAAGTCCTCACAGTAGTCGCCAATTTTCCGCCATTTTCTTGGATCGTGCCCTCATCCCATTCCACTGAACATGTTAAAAAACACAGCGTTTAGATAAGCCTTGCATTTACAGACAGGTGACCTAGATGATGTCATCCCTCCAATACCACAACCTCTTGTCACCCCGCCTGCTATACCCAGCCAGAGGGGATTGGATTGTGGGAAAATACAGTCTAGTTGCCACTGCACAATGGCTCCGTTTTCTTCCATTCCCCTTCTCAAAACGTACAGGATTTGACAGGAGGTGACAAGAATTTGGAGATCAGGAAACGGGCAAATCCTTTTCGGGGCCATCAGAAATATCTGGGCTGAACCTAATTGTGTCAGGGTGGTTCGCATGGTTCTCACCTACACCCTTTCCACAAGTGGGTGCATCCTACCAAGCCTACCAATGCTCCCGTCAAGGAGCTTTCAGCATGAAGATAAGACATGGGAAAGTGAAAGCATAAGACAGTGAAAACATGCCCTTGATGGCTAAACTGATGGCCTATTTTGCCACCTAATCAAGTTGATAAAACCTGAAAGAGCAAAATCCCACGGCATTTCACAGAGTGATCGAGTAAAGCTTTAAGAATCTGTCAGCCCATTTCACTTCATTTCCCAGACTTCCTGGTGCAAAAAAAAAAAAAAAAAAAAATGACGGCTGTCTGAGTGATCATTCACAAATGCACATTTCCTTTTAGGAGATGATGGCTGCAGCCGGTTTCTGCGAGAGACTGATGAGGTAATGAGACGTGGTTGGACAGTATTTTCCAGTGATTTTTCTGCTGAACTGAGTGTAAAAGGACCATTTCATTATATTGATGATGACAATTCAAATTTGGGTTAAATGACAGTTCATAAATAAAAAGCCCAGTTTAACAATTTTAAACTTAAAAAAAATTAAGTTTACCCAGTAGATTTCACAAAAGGTATGTGCGTCTGCATAAGAACTGCCTGTAAATACTATATTTCACAAATGATCTCTACTTTCAGGTGTTTAGTAATGGGATATCATATTTCTCCTCATGGATTTCATTACTACGGCAGATAAAGTTCACGTAAAACGCAACACTTTGATGGGGACGTTTTGCAAAAATCACATTATTGCCACACTCTTTCCCAAACGTGTTTGGCTTGGATAACACTAGGACACGGGGAAACATATTTCCCCGAGGGGAAATTTGTTTCATATCTTTTGGATGTTAACAGAGGGGCAAAGCGATATGATTACTAGATTGTAAAGAATAATGTAACCACACTGGTTTGATGATATCCATTTTGCGCCGATCTTCTCAACTTCCCATTTACACGCCATTAAATGTGCTTGCAATTTAACCTTGATCATGGGAATAGGGAGAGTGCCTCGGTTGAAATGCACAAAAAACAAACAGAACAGACCTCTCGTTTTCAGAGGGAGAAAGACGGATGGGAGCGGTTCAGTCCAACAGTAACAGATAGTTAAATAAATATCAAATGGTAATGATATAACAAATGCAGGGACGAGAGGACGGAGGACAGGCCATTTTTTTGCCCGCAAGATGAAGACAGAGATAGCTTCAAGTAATAGTTTAAAATGAAAACCCAAAAATGAAACTTCAGTCATTTTTTACTCATCCATTCCAAACCCACTTGACTTTTTTTTTTTTTTTGGTGGGACACAAAAAAGTGAATTTTTGAAGAATGTCCTGGCCACTTATCAATGTAGCAAAACAGAATGTGGACTGGGGCTGCCAAGCTCCAAAATGATAAAAAATAAAAAAAGCACCATAAAGTGGCCCCTAAAGTGGTTCATAATCCTTGCTCTCCTTGGCAGGTTTAGTTCATAAGAGAATTAGCAATGTCTGATATGTGAACAAACTTTTTTCTTTCTAGTCAGATCTTTTCAATGAATCAGTTGATAAAAACTAGTGTGGTTTTTGAGTTCAACTCACTTACTTAATGATCCAGTCATAATGGTTAACAGCCCAATGAAGGAGAAGATTTTCAGTGAATAACACCTTAAATCTATCATATGACTTCAGAAGATTTGGAAGAAAAAAAAAAAAAAAAAAAAAAGTAGTTCACAAACCAAATGGACTACTTTTTTGGTTTTACATTCTTTTTGAAGTTAAAATGCTCCCCATTCACATTGCTTGCAAAAGAGTAACTGGTACATTATTAAAAATGTCTTGTGTTCCATGGAAGAATGAAAGTCACACAGGTTGGGGACAAAATGAAGGAGAGTAAGTGATGACAGAATCTTAATTATGGGTGAACTATCCCTTTAAGGGAGAAAACAAGCAGAGAGAGAGAGAGAGAGAGAGAGAGAGAGATAGAGATCACCGGGGGGAAGGGGGTCCTGCCGGAGCACACATGAGGGTTTATTGACTTTGCCAGCAAAGCCTCCGTGTGTTCAAAACAGATGGACAGTGAGGTGTGGAATCCACGCACAATGTCCAAAGAACAGAAGTATCCGCTTCATCATGCACACTTTGCCAGAAAATGTTTAAAACACCCAAGCAAGCCCATGTGTACAGACAGTACAAAAAAAAAAAAAAAAAGTGTTTTGCGTCTACGAGAAGGGCCAAAACAAATAGGGTTATGAAAACACTTCAAAACATTTATTTTCTTGCATGGCCGCAAAGTCCTTATGTAAGAATGAAGGGCAGGTACAATATGTTTTGAGGTGATGGCGGAAAGATATTGGAAAAACATGGAGCATACTTGGATTCCGTAAACCACTTCACTCAATAAATAATCAGTGAATAAAAAACAGGCTTCATGTGTTATGCCAAGGCCAGACAAATCAATAGCGAACTGGGCGAACTACATTTGGGCTTTTAATACCTAAGTGATCTTTAAATAATAAATAAATTAAGACTGAACCACATACTGCAAATGGATAATTCATCCAAAAATAAAAATTCTGAACCTCACCACGTAAATGACTTTCTTCCATGGAACACAAAGTAAATGTATATGTTTTTAAAAAATGAAATTAATACTTTTATTTCATTAAGGATAAATTAAATTGATCAAAAGACTGGAGAATCACTAAAGACTAAAGTAATGGTTGCTGAAAATTCAGCTTTGCCATGATCACAGGAATAAATTACACTTTAAAAAATTAAAACATTTTAAATTGCAATAGCATTTTACAATATTACTGTTATTACTGATGGTAAGCACAAGACAATTTTGAATGGGAGAATTTAATTCATTATTCACTAATCCTCAGCTCTAGTGGACTGTTAACTGGATCGTACTACTAGTCACTGAGTTAAACTCGAGAACCAAATCGATCAATTTGTGGAAGAATCATCAAGACCGTTTTTGTGAACAAACTCTCTTTAAAAAGAACATCTGACTCCAAAAACTAGGGATGCACCAAAATGAAAATTCTGGTCCGAAACCGAAACTTCAGGAAGCACTTGGCGAAAACTAAAACCGTAAATAAATTATGAATTAATTAACTTATTTAATAATCAGCACTCAAATAGTTAAAACTGAGTTGTACAAACATTTAAATTCCACATATTTCCACATATCTATTTAAATTACGCAGTTTTTATATATATTTTTTTTAATAACAGAATTTATTTTTAATAAATACTTGTAAAGTAGTGAGTGTACAGCTTGTAGAACAGTGTAAATTTGCTGTCCCCTCAAAATAACTCAACACACAGCCATTAATGTCTAAACCGCTGGCCACAAAAGTGAATACACCCCTAGGTGAAAATGTCCAAATTGGGCCCAAAGTGTCAATATTTTGTGTGGCCACCATTATTTTCCAGCACTGCTTTAACCCTCTTGGGCATGGAGCTCACCAGAGCTTCACAGGTTGCCACTGGAGTCCTCTTCCACTCCTCCATGAAGACATCACGGAGCTGGTGGATGTTAGAGACCTTCCATTTGAGGACGCTCCACAGATGCTCAATAGGGTTTAGGTCTGGAGACATGCTTGGCCAGTCCATCACCTTTACCCTCAGCTTCTTTAGCAAGGCAGTGGTCGTCTTAGAGGTGTGTTTGGGGTAGTTATCATGTTGGAATACTGCCCTGCGGCCCAGTCTCCGAAGGGAGGGGATCATGCTCTGCTCATTCATGGTTCCCTCAATGAACTGTAGCTCCCCAGTGCCGGCAGCACTTATGCAGCCCCAGACCATGACACTCCCACCACCATGATTGACTGTAGTCAAGACACACTTGTCTTTGTACTCAACTGGTTGCCGCCACACACGCTTGACACCATCTGAACCAAATAAGTTTATCTTGGTCTCATCAAACACAAATTTCCCAAACACAACCTCTGGATATGACGCTCAGCACGTGCACTCAACTTCTGAGTGGAACCTGTCCTGTTAAACCGCTGTATGGTCTTGGCCACCGTGCTGCAGCTCAGTTTCAAGATCTTGGCAATCTTCTTATAGCCTACGCCATCTTTATGTAGAGCAACAATTCTTTTTTCAGATCCTCAAGAGAGTTCTTTGCCATGAGGTGCCATGTTGAACTTCCAGTGACCAGTATGAGAGAGTGAGAGCGATAACACCAAATTTAACACACCTGCTCCCTATTCACACCTGAGACCTTGTAACACTAAAGAATCACATGACATCGGGGAGAGAAAATGGCTAATTGGGCCCAATTTAGACATTTTCACTTAGGGATGTACTCACTTTTGTGGCCAGCGGTTTAGACATTAATGGCTGTGTGTTGAGTTATTTTGAGGGGACAGCAAATTTACACTGTTATACAAGCTGTACACTCACTACTTTACATTGTAGCAAAGTGTCATTTCTTCATGTTGTCACATGAAAAGATATAATAAAATATTTACAAAAATGTGAGGGGTGTACTCACTTCTGTGAGATACTGCATTTAGCAAAATGCTCTTCTCCAGAGGTTTTTTTTTTATAGCTAACTAATGAGTTTATGGACATTGAATAGCTTTCTTGAGGTAAATGTAGTGTTAATTGACACTCTATAGCCTACAAGCTGTTTTATTGGCGTCTTTCCTCTGGTGATACGCTGATTGAGCAATTACATGACACAGGAGTTATTTAGATTTGTTGTAATTAAATCTTTCAACATACCTGGTGTTCACCCACTTCATACTGTAACTAGTAAAGAGGAGAATAGATGATCGGTTCATGCGTGCTTGATCCATGCTGCCGCCTAAACTGAGGTGGTTACAGTGATCGGTGAGGCCGTACTAAAGACAGCCAAAAAGAAATTTATTGTTTGAATTTCATAATAAAATTGAGAATCGAGCTGAGACTTTGCTTTATATTAAAACTAAGAAAGCACAAAGCGTTTTGCAATTATTGAATGTCAGGCACGCTACAAATGTTTGGTAAAGTTTTGTTCATGCATCACCAGAAAAAAAACAACAAAAGAGCAGACTAAAATATTGTAGATTTAAGAAACCATATCATTACTGATTAAAATATTGTCAATCCAGAGCTAGTGTCCACACAGCTGACATGTTTAACTTATGTATCTTATCCAAGTTGCGTGCACAAAATAGACGCTGAACACAGTCAAAATGTGCTATTGGTTTCAGTCACTGATTTCGGCCCTCCAAAACCGAATAGCTGTTTCGGACAAAAAAATTTCGGTAGCCAAAATTTCGGTGCATCCCTACCAAAAATGATCACATTTGGAGGGTGATTAAATGAAGACTAAATTTTCATTTCTGGATGAACTATTCCTTTAGGTTATCTAAAGGTTAAAGGTAAAAAAAACAAAGGGAAAAAAATTAGCACCCTTGAGACCTCTCTATGGAGTCTCAGGAAAAGTGATAAATCCCCTTCTTCAAAAGACAAGGCATTTATTTTTGCTGAGGTTGCCCCAGCCGTATTTAATGCAACTGAAGTCCATAAATCAATGGTCTTTGTTACCTCACACACTTGTGTGTACTGCGTTTACGTGTGTGTGATTCTAGCGACTGAGGTCACAGAGGGGAGAAAGAGTACAAAAAATAACTTTTTAGACAGCAAGTTTCAAACACATTTTTTTTTTCTTACCGTATTTGTCGGGTCATCTTGTAGAATTGAGTCGTACAGCTTATTGGCATCCTCATACCTTCAACAGAGAGATCATGTTTAAGGATAAATAACAGGAACACCGGTCATGTGAAATGAGGTGGTAGAGCTATCAAATAAAGTTCACATTAACCAACTTTTGTATACAGAACGGCTTGTTTCTATAGTGACAGAGGCTAGGTATCCAAGAAGCAGAAATAAACAGCCATTACCGTAGCAGCTCAAATAGCCAGTGTTGTGCGAGGTTTACTAGCTCCACAAAGAGTGTAATCCACAAACATGATTCCCTGCACTTTGATTTACCTCTAAACAAATCAGCCTGAACTTCCACCACAAATCAGGCATCGTTTCGAAGCACATTTAGCTTAAAAGGCATTCCGAAGCAAGACGTATATGAGTTACAGATGCAAAAAAATAAATACACTTGACGGGCCCTTCAACCTGAACTGAGAGTTGGACAGCACCATGTGTTTGAAAAGACGTTATGAATTACGATGCTGATCTCATACAGTGTTTTCTGAAGAATGGGAGGACAATGCCAGAAGCACTTCACTTGTCATGTCGAATGAAGGATGAAAGCTTGTTTTTTTTACAAGGGACAACCTGCACAGTTAACGCTAGCACAGCCAAAGCAGCCAGCCTTACGATCAAAACCTGTTTCAGCCCACAACCAACAACAGAAGCAGCTCTGGTTCCTATTATCATTGAGCTCCAACGCCACTCCTCTTCTCACATCCACATTAGAGTTCATTCACTCTCTGGCACATCTCAAATGGCACCAGCCGCTTTGACTTGCTCTATTTATGTAGGATTCAGCCATGTGGGAGCAGAGGGGAGAGTTTAGTTTAAGCTGAGCGTCTGATGGCAATTAGACTCCAATTTGCAGTTTATTTAATCTGACCGTGCAGGAGCAATCACTCACAATTACGGAACAACCCCTGGCATAACTGATAAACACGTCGAAGATATGGTGACCAGACCGAAACAGATCTGAAATCCTGCTGAAATTTTATACATTAACATCAATTTACAACCTTCTTAATTGTTTACTCAAACACAGAGAGGGCGAAATTCTCTGGGAGAGGAAACATAGACCATAGGTACTATGTTTACAGGTCTGACTGGCCTTGTTTTCACAACCAGGGAGACAAAAAGAGAGAGGGGGAAAAAAGCACAGAGGAACCCCCGAGAATAATAGCGGGAGAGACCACTTCCGTCTTCGGAATCCATCGCTCAGGCAAAAGAGCCACAGGACTACCGAAGGCTGAACCATTCTCTCTCGCTTTTCCACTTAGCAGAAGGAATGGTGGCTTGCAAAATAAACAGCCTCCCTTCCCACGCATCCTGCCACTTACGTCCCAGAACCCCCCATACCCCCCACCCTTGTAGCTAATCCAAGGCTGTGGTGTTAAGATGGTGCTGCGGTGTGTGTATCTTACCTCTCCAGAGCCTCTAGCCGCATCCCTGCTAATCGCTTCACTCTGTGACTGTCTGGAAACTGCCTCTTCAGCTCCTGTAGGCAACTCTACGCAAAGAACAACAACAACAATGGTGGGGTTTGACCATGCGAACATTTAACTTTTACTCCACAAACAGGTTTTCCAAACGTTCTCCATGTCTGCCATTGGTTTGTCATAAAGAAAATCCTGTTCTCATGCTATTGGTTGAACCAATCTGAGTATCAACCAAAAACAGCATAGTTTTTTTCTACATAATAAGATAAAATATTAAAAATATATTTATACATTTCAAAATGACTCGCTACCATTCAAAAGTTTGGAGTTGGTAAGGTTTTTAAAATGTTTCTGAAGAAGTCTATTCTCAACCAGGCTGAATTTATTTCATCAAAAGTACAGTAAAAGCTGTAATATTGTGAAATATTTATATATTATACTTCTGTTTTCTATTTTAAAATATTTTAAAATGTAATTTATTCCTGTGATGGCAAAGCTGGATTTTCATTATTATTAAGTTGTAAATATTGTAAAAAAATAAAAAATAAATACAAAAAAAAAATGAGTCACTTTTAATCAATTTAATGAATCTTTGCTGAATAAAATTAAAATTAAATTTCTTTAAAAAAAAAAAATGTTACTGACACCAAACTTTATATGATTTTTTTATTAATATATTATTTATACAGAACCTGTTTTCATAGATTGTTTTTGACTAGAACAGATTAAAAGTTTATTTTATGAACAAAAATAAGTAAATCAACATAAATACTTCAAAGATTGGTATTTCAGGTGTTGTGATCAATAAAGTAAGCCTGATGCTAAAATAATAAAGAATAATTACATTTATTTAAAAAAATATATATTTTGTTTAAAGGTTATATAGACAATTCAATTTTTTTTTACTATTATTTCATATGTCAGGCTTCACAGGGCTAAACATCAACAAAATACTGACATAACTTTAAACATCAGTCATGATTATTTGCCCAATATGAAATAAATTCATATATATTTTGCACCACAGCTTGAGTGACTTTGCAAAGCCTACTGGATTACAGACATATGAAAATTATACTACAACTCTCAGGGGTGATGAAATGTGGGCTTTGTACATTTTTTTCATTTACAGCATTTAAAACTTTATAGATCTACTCTAAAAAGTGTGATGTGACTAGTTTGACAAGACAATATTACAGCGAAGGTTTCTGCTAACCATAAAATGAAACAGTAACTTTCCTGTCCGTGGGTGCCATGATAAACAGGTCGGCCATACAGCTGTGAGGGAAGACGTGAAAAATTGCAAGTGACGTGGGTGAGAATTCAGAACACTGCACAGCGGGATCCCACAATTCCACACTGGCTACTATAAAAAGCAGGGGCAGGATGCTACTTTTACCAGTTCTTTCCCACTGAGATGAACAGGCCCCTGGGTTTTTTTTTTTTTTTTTTCACACACTCATGACTTGGTGAGGAATGGTTACTGTCAAATCCAATGTTTTCTTGGTTAGGATGGAAAGTTTGCTCTGTGGCGTAGCCCGGCTGACCTACCATGCTCACAGACGGTTTTTCCCGCTGTTTTCCTAGCTGCTGGTAAGAACCTCAGAAACTGACTACTTTAAGTGTCAAGTCAACAACGATCTCTGATCGCTAAAAAACATTCCTGATTTAAAGCTCAAGCCAATTGTTTTTCCAAAAGCAAAAGGCAAAACAGTGCATTTTCAATGATCAAAAAACATCTTAAAGGGATAGTTCACCCAAAAATGCAAAAAACCCTCAAGCCCTCCTAGGTGTATATGACTATCTTCTTTCAGACGAACACAATCAGAGATAAAATTAAAAATATTCAGGCTATTCCAAGCTTTATAATGGCAGTGAATGGGGGGCATGATTTTGAAGCAAAAAAAGTGCATCGTTCCATCGTAAAAATACTCCACAAGGCAGAGGATAGAGCAAAACAAAGCACCGGTCATGAATTACAAGTTTAAAACGAGAGATTTTGAAGAGAAATGTCGGTGGATTTCGATATAAGAGAAGAGGAGCCTGGGTTTGTTGCACAGCCCTATTTGTTTAAATCGTGAGAGGCATCTAAGCTTACGCTACTCCTACACCTTGCGTCATACATCATGTCACAGGTTACTCTTTTGGCGCAAGTTGACTTGCATAGTATGCGTACGGTCATCTGCCGGAAGCTAGTTATTTTAGATCATAAAGTTTTAAACATGGATACTTTTCTTACAAAAACCCATCGCTTTGCTTCAGAAGGCTTTTATTAACCCCCCGGAGCTGTGTGAAGTACTTTTACGATGGATGGATACACTTTTTTTTGGCTTCAAAATCAGCCCCCCCATTCACTGCCATTATATAGATTGGAAGAACCAGGATATTTTTAAATATATCTCCGATTGTAATCGTTTGAAAGAAGAAAGTCATATACAACTTGGATGGCTTGAGGGTGGGTAAAACATGGGGTAATTTTCATTTTTGGGTGAATTATCCCTTTAAGCTTGATGAGTAGTGTGCCCAGTTGAATAGATGAGAGACTGCGAGGAAGTTACTTAAAGAAAACTCACCCAGGCCAGATCGTCACGACTGCAGTCCAACGCTGCGATCATCACCTGCTCGTAAATTATCCAAACTGAGCACAGGAGACAAACATAAAATGACACCATATTAGTAAGTCTATTTTTCAACATTGTAGGAAAGATGACGAATGAACATCTAACCCTTGTGAACTCTTTTTGAGCAAACTGTGACTTTCTTCTCTGTATCATTAGAAAAGACAATCTTTAGCATCCGTCAGCGACACAGTTTGTCTTCGTAATCTCCGGGTGTGGGCGAGCTGGCAGGTCTCATGGAAACGGTCAGGAAATTCATGCCAAACAAAACGAATTCGCTGAATTTTGACAAGAAAACCTTAGCGTATTCATCAGTTTTATGTATCAGTTCAGTCAAACACCGCAAAGGGTGAGCGAATTTCACCCTCTATTCGTCATGACATGCGTTACGTGCTGAAATTGCGCAGCTATCGTCGTCTCGGTCCAAAAAGTGTGTCGTTACTTTGACAGATTACAGGAATTTTAAATTCCTACAATTAAATGCTTAAGTCATTTCCAAGATGGCAATGTTTAACGTTCAACTGGCAACTGTAACAAAGCGAGTGGCTTTAGCTGCTCTATTTACTATAAAGAAAACTGATTAGTGGGCTTGGCTAACGGATCCAATTAATGAAATTAATGCTCCATGACAGTAAAGTGTGTTTTGACAAGCATGCCCAAGTCTATCGGCTGAATGATTTCAAACGTGCTAATTGAGAGAGCACAATAAAATCCCACCGAACAAGAAAAAAACTGATATGCCAAAGCAAACAAATGCCTCAAGTTTTTTGAGCTGTTTTTATGATTCCAAGTCTTGCTTTGATAATTACCATCTTGTTTCACAGCCAATTTAAAAGCTGGTTTCAATAAAAACAAGCTGTGTAAAGTATTTACCCTGCTCTTTACAGACGGTATGAATCATAATCACAACAAAAAAAATAAAAGTTTCAGTAAAAATTCAACATCATGCATCAATAAAACTCAACTCATCTCATGGCAAAAGAGAGGAGAAGAGCTAAGACTTTTTACTCATCTTTGCTTCATTCTTTCCTTAATTAGATAACAGGCCCTCCTAGAAATCTGAAAAGCTTCCACCATGAAAACCATTGTTAATATTTTTTTTTTTTTTTTTAATTTTTGCTTGCTTGTATGAGCGCATGTATTGCAGTAAAAGCCTTTCTGAGGGCTGATTGTTAACTTACAGCTTGGCTCTTTCATTGTTGTTTGCTAAGGTTCCTCAAACAGCAGTGTTGTTACCTGATGAATAGCCAAAAGACGTTAAATAATAGTTATTTGAGATTACGTGAGGTTTTAAAATAATAATATGGATGAAGAAAAGAGCCCAATTTCTCCAATTGGTAAACCAAAAATTGTCAACTATAGGAGTGAGTTTTATAGCCAGTATAAAAGATTGGATCACCTCTGAGATAATGATTTTAGCTGAAGAGAATCTTGGCTTTAGTGGCTATGTTTGACAATACGATTGCAGGACTTCATCTGCATGTCTGGCTTAGAAACCCATAACTGACCAAAGCAAATAAATATTAAACCCTCTGAAATGTTTCTGTTTCCATTTTAACCTCATTTTAATGTCAAGAGAAAAGTCTTTTTGTTATCAGATCTTTAAGGACAAATCAAGACAGAAAGAAAAAAAGAATTGGTGCTCTTCCTGCCTTCTGCAATAGTCATATTCAAGCGGTCAGATACTCAACTCAAAGACAATGCTTGTATTAGAGAAAGAAATAATTCAGTGTTCAGCAACTTCATGTTTTCATAAATGTTTTTTTCCAGGTTTTCAGATACAAAAGCTATGCCAAAAAAAGCTGCTTTTGAGACAACTGAATATAAATTTGTTCAAAATACTAAAAAAATCAGACATTTAATGTTGAAATTTGACATACACTGCTTATTTTCAAAAGACTATGTTGACTATATTTCCACCACTGAACTTTTGTTACTCGGACTGTGCTAAAGACAGCAAAACTGTCTCTAGTCAATTAGTGAGGTTTAACTTTATTGTTTTATTTTTTTAAAACATTTTTACTGGCAGTAGTTTAAAGGGTGAATTTAGAGACAACTTCTCAGAGAGTGTTTTATCTCACATTTTAAAGAGTACACCCTTTCCAAGAAGTTGCACTCTAAATTCATCCTCTTTAAATCACTGCCGCAACTGCCATCAAAGCATAGCTTCTGTAACAAAATCAGTGCCTTTAATAAATTTCAAGACAATTACTGTCAAACTTCAGATCGCCTGCTGTGGGAAATGTTCCTATTACCTGTCTAATGGGAATATAACCTCAATGTTTTGTTAGGACTATGATGGTTCCATGCAATAAAAAGTTATAGCTATTCAGCCTATTTATTTATTAAATCTGTCAGTTATCCTATTGAAGGGCTGTGCTTAGTATATGTGCATATATGTGATCAGAAATCACTCTAAACCGGTCCAATTATAAAAGCCATTAACTTTAAGAACTGTATAATGCTATAGAGACCGAAGGTACTTTTTATTTATTACTTCTTGTAAGTTTGCTTTTGTTTACTGTAATTGTATGTACTTACTGTCATCTCCAAGTTTAGACGCGTGCTCATTAATCAACTCTTCACCAACATCCACGATCTGCTCACTGTTCCTGTAATTCTCTTCTCTCCACTTACGGAGTTTGTCACGCATCTCTGAAATGCAATAAAGAAACACATTAGCCCTCGGCTGAAACTTTCTCACTAATTTTTTTTCACCATCCATCAATTATTTATTGCGAGTATAACTTATACTTTCTTTTCTTTAACAAACACAAAGAACATACAGTGGAGGATAAAGATCTGAGAAGACTAATGAAAACACTATTTTGCAATTTGTATTAATTTATTTTTCTCCACATTAGAAATTAAATAATCAGAAAAACCATATAAGTGAAAAGTTGAATAGAAAAATTACATTGTCTTAGTATTTGATATCCATTAGAATTTGTTTTTCTATAATGAAAGCAGCATTATTTAAGAAATCGAGTTGTGGGACATGTCTAAAGAGCCAGACATATGTAATATCCAGTTGTTAATAATGTCAGCATTAATCTAAATCTGTATTATTGCACTGAATTAGGCTGTCAGATCTATGGCAACAAAAGATTTATATCATAAAAACAACAGGAGATCAAGAGAACTTATTCATTCTTTATTATCTGACTGTAGATGACCAATATGACATGCAGGTACACCGCTTGTATATTTCAACATGATAATTTCTATAAAAAACAATATGATAGTTAGATACAGATTGCAAAATAAACACCGTAACCTATTATGTGAACGTATACTTATGTCTTTCAAGAATACAGATTTTGTTGCTAAGCTGTACAGAAGCTAACTGGCTACCTAGATCGCCTGTTGTTGTCTTTTCATTAATGCACAAAAAATAACGCATTTAGTTCGCAAACCTTTACAAAATGTATAGCTTGGGTAACGGTTGAATGACTACAGATAAATACTGAATCAACTAATAGCAGCTGTTAACGAAAACAAAGCCATTTACCTTCCCAAGTGACATCGTAGAGCTCCGATATAGACGACATGTTTTCCTAGCTCCACCTTCTGTGAGCTGATTGGTGGATGACAGTGACGTAAGAGTTAACGCCATGAGAAGGGTCAATAAAGGGCAAAGGCCAAATCTGGACAGTTTTTTTTTCATTCAAACAATACAAAAACAGACCTTACATTTTCACATAGAAAAGAGCAGCAGCAAGAACAGTTAAAAAAATATGAATTAAAAAAATACATTAATAACTATTAAAAGATAGATAATGGGGGAAAATAGACAGTTTGATGGATATTTACTTTAAAACAAAATCTGCCAAAAATCAATGGCAATTAAATAATTATTAGTTATAAATCATTTATTCATTATTTTTAATGATTTAAAATTAAATATTTTTTTTCTCTCTCTAAAATTAAATATTTTTTTCTCTCTCTCTTTGGAGTAAATTCATAAGCTTTCGTCCATTTTATTACCATAGAGAGTCTTTGTAGCATTTCTAAAGGTTATTGTGGCTTTATATGCTGTCTATTTTCTTTCTGTGCTCAATTGGTCTCTTAGGAGCTGTGGATCTGGCTCAGCGTGTGCGTTTACTTTGCTGTGTCTACCACACAGTGCACTCACCAAGTGGACTCAGCACATGCTTGTTTATAGCAGCACAACCAAAACTCAGTGTCGTTCCTATTGTGGCTGCTTGTGCATTGTCGAAGCTAAACCACGGTTTTTGTTTTCTAAAAGACACTGTTAGCTTATAAAAGGGAATCTAGAAAATGTCATCCTCTCTGCAAAAAACACTTGTGCGGTTCATTGTGCTCTGAGTGATTTGTGGATTTATAATTTCCAGGTCTCCTAGATGGCAGTCACTTGATATGTGGATAATGTTTTTTGCTGGAAAGCTATAACAACCACATTAAAACAAGCCAGCGCTAGCTGATGAGTTGGGACGTAACTAAAAGGCAATGTTTCTAACTTACACTACCTTTCAAAAGTTTGGGGTCAGAAAGAGGAAAGATTTTTTTTGTTTGTTTCAGCAAGGAAAAATTAAACAATAGATGTCTATTTCAAATAAATGTTTTTCTTTTGAACTTTTATTCATCAAAGAATCCTGAAAAAAAATCACAAAAATATGAAACAGTACAACCGGTTTTTAACATTGATAATAATAATTAATGTTTCTTGAGCAGCAAATCAACATATTTTTTGAAGGATCACACTGAAGACTGAAGTAATGGCTGCAGAAAATTTAGTTTTGCCATCACAGGAATACATTAGCCATCAAAGACATAATTTTTTTAATTGTTTTGATACTGTTTTTACTGTATTTTTGATCAAATGAAAGCAAAAAAAATTATTTTCATGATTTGTTATCAGAACATTTTTTCTTTTGTCAAATCGATAATTAATGTGGTTCAGATAACATAATATTTTTAATTTCTGTTGATTAAATCAATTGCCTTCATTGTATTAACTCACATTTTTAATTTCAATAAACTCAAAATTTTAAGGCAACCAGGTAACTTACTTTTTTAAGTTAATCCAACAATTCTTTTTTACAGTGTTGGTGAGTAAGGATTTATTTTTAAAAAAAACATTTAAAAAAAAAACAAATTTGATCAGTAGTTACACTTTTAGTGCAGTGCAACAGCATTTTTCAAGTGGTGTGAAAGTAGTTAATCTTTTTTCATAATAATGTAGCTTTTCCAGTAACAAGCTGCTTTTTCCAATGAGGTGTAGTGTGAAGAAGCTGTTGTATTGTTGGAAAATTAGCTTTATGTATCGCTTCATCCTAAACAGTCCTCTCTTTCTCATATGTAGTGTTGTAAATTCCAATTTATTCTAAAGAATCAGTTCTTTTTTTTCTTTTTCTTTTTTTGAAGGTCAAAAAAGAAGAAAAAGAAAACAAACATGGATGAATCATTCACAAAAAAGATCAATAACATACATTTAGAAGACACCTCTTGTTCACAGGTTCTACAAGCTCCTCACAGGCATCAGATTCTCTTACAACTGTGTACGGGAAGTGAGGAAAAAGGTAGCACATGCTCTGTGTTTACTTTGGAGCTCCGCTTCTCGCCAGAAGTGTCACCATAAGGAGAGATCAATAGCAGCCTTTTGAAAACCGAAATTGTGCTGCTTAACTACTGTGTACGTAGTTTTCCGTGCCTTTGGAGCACCACATGTGACATGAGGTAGACCTGTGTTTCCCCTCATATGCCTGCTTCCACAGAAAGAGGACATTCTCTGAAATACTGATATTTTATTTTGATTTGTGACAGAAGTAGTCAAGGCTACTGATCTCTGACACAAGCAGTTATAAAGACGCAATTTGGAGGAATGGGTGATGTGTTCTGTGGCTTTCAACAACCGCTGCGCTTTTCCAGTCCTTTTTTTTCAAGCAATATCTTCCAATTACAGAAAATGGAGGCAGATGCAATTTGGAACAGTATTTGCTTTGAAAGCAAATCTCGACCCCAGTCTGACAGGATCGCTTTCAGTCTTAGACAAATCATACACATGACTTCAACTGTGTGCCTGGTTTGTTGTAATGAAGTTTCTTCCATGGCACATTTGACCTCTAGACCTGGACGTTGTGGCAAATCACAATTATTTCACCAGCGCTCCACCAACACACAAATACACTTTCTTTCTCCCCTTCTCTAATGGCTCCAGCACGCACATATATACATATACACTAACAAGTGTGTCACACACCTCTTGTTCCAGTGCCAAGAATAATATAAATCTCTCAATTGATCTTGTGACATAAAACCTGGCCTAAAAGTGTAATTGCTCATGGTAGAATGTCTGTCAACACATGAACAGCATTACATGCTGCTGAATTGAGTTTATGGATGTCATTCTTTCTCATTACATTCAATTTAAATTGGGTCTCAAATGACACTACACTGTGAAAGTGAAAATGGGCAGTTGTTACTTTGAAGAGTTATTTCTTCCTGATGTGACTCCAAAAATGACTTTCATTAATGCAGCCCAATGTATTCTGGTTGATCTGGTGGGAAATTTACATGGTCAGCAAACTGCAATTTTTAAATATTATCACATTAAATATTCAAAGACATAAAATGGCACACACAGTCCTCAAGTACATAAAATATTCCTGATATTACAAGGTAAGGTAATAAATGTGACCAATTTAACAACATTGTAAATAAAACTGGCAAACTGCCTTAGTGCATGCTGGGAAGAGGGTAAATGGGACTGAACCACAAAAAAGTTATATATATATATATATATATATATATATATATATATATATATATATCAGTTTATGTCCATAAAGATCATTATAAAATGGTTAGTTCCTGTCCTTGATTCTGATTTATTCACGATACTTCACCCAACGGTTCATCAATTGATGTTCTCAATTGATATTGTTCATTGAAGCTTACTGTATTATGTAGAAGAGTATTGTGAGAAAGAGATCAAGTAAGCGAGTTAATTACCTGCATTCAGATTTAGCATTTTCCTTCAGGTCAGTCCTATGTTCATAATAAAAAAACTTGTTTAAATGTCCGATGTATTATCTTGTCCTTTTAACAGTTAAGGGGTTTTCCCGTGACTGACAGCGCTAGTCAAAGCATTTGTCAGTTGCGTCTTGTTACCTCAGTCCTTTTGGTGTTCACAATCTAGTGGACTCAAAAGGGAACCCAGATCTTTTTTTGGTCCTCTTCAGCATTGAAGTGATCTCAGACCCTTTCTTGTTCACACCACAACTTCATAAGAACTCAGACCCCAGCTTTCTGTGTTTTCAGTAACACTGCTGCATCTTTAAATGAATTTTAAAAAACATTTATATTAGGGGCATGCAGTGGAGCCTGTATCTGTATTCAAATAAAACTGGAAGTGACAGAGTTTTAAACATTTTTGTTTACAATTAATCGAGAATAAGGTACCTTATTGCTTACTTATAATAATTAATTATTAGAATTTTAAATAATATTAAATAATAAAATGTAGATTGTCAGAATAAAAAAAAAAAAAAAAAACAATTAAAAAGTACAACAAAAATAATAATAAAGTCAAATATTAACTTGACCTAAATATAAATACAGTAGTGGCCAAAAGTATTTGTTTTTAATTACCCTACAAGTCCGATTAAACCATGAAAATATAAGGAAAATATTTTATATTTTTATGAGGGAAGAACAAAACACTAAACTTGGTTTAGTTATTTATCTGACAAATTTTTTTCTGTAGACAACAGCAACATTCCAATCAACCAATCAGATCTGAGGGACAAGTTTACAGTTGATGTCAAGTTTTGGCTTACAAGCAGGGTTATGTGCTTCTATCAGTGTTATTGACCTATCTTTTCCCTCTGATTTTAGGGATATGTTACGGGTAGGGTTAGGTTAAGTGGTAGGGATATGGTTAGGATTAAATTTTCTGACAGGAATGTTGTTCCAGGATCAACAAAATATGTTGATGCAGGATGTCTTATACTAATTGCAAGTAATCTCCTAAAATTAATACTTACAAATTTTTAAATTACAACTATTTCTTGTGACTACGAAAGTAGACATGTATGCTAATATGGAAGTCCTTGTAGTCTTGGTTTGTGATATCTCCACAAAAATTTACAGACACATTTACTGGAGATGTGATTGTAGCAAACAAAGGCCTGTTGAAAAGTTATTGCATTGTCTCTCTACACTCCAACATGTGCTCTAAAGCTGTAAAACCACAACCAAAGAGCACCTCATTTAAGCTGACAGCCTGGAAACCTTTTTCCTGTTGTGAAATACTTCTTAAGCTCACGACACTACACATTATTCCCCGTCCTCAATTGGAACACATTTCGTTTAGCAAAACACTTCCTGAGACTGAATGGGTCACGCCTCAGTGGCCCTCAATATGTGTGGGCAATAGAGCATGACCCACAACTCACCCATGCCACTGTCACTCCTTGGACTCAGTCCGTAACATCTATAAAGATGTTTTAGAGTCTTCCTCTGTGTCTTTTAGGGTTAGCAAAGCACAGCCACATCAGAAACGTTACAGGACACCTACTGTAGCAACGCCAATACAAAGGAAGGACTGTTGTCACCAGTTCTGTAAACAGTAAGCACAATTACGAGAAACCGCTGGAAATACAGCTTGTTTTTATAGCACGTCTGTAATTTCCTCAACTTTACTCTGGCGGTGAAGTGCAGCCGAAGCACAATGATTTCACAAGACCACTGCTTGATTCTCCACAGAAATAGGTCTATCCAAAGTTGCAGTATCCAAAGTAGTGGCGGTCTGGCCCTTCTCTGCTATTGTTGCAACTGAAGACGTCTATGTCCTCAGGGGGTCGGCAATCATTTGAGGTTTTGGTGCATTAAAAAAATGCAAAGTTAGCACCATTTCATTTTCATTTTTAGCTACTTCATATTTGCATCATCTATATGTTATTTACACAGGCACTGACATCTAAGTTTATTGTCAAATTCATCTTGCTTTTTCTCAATGTTAGCTTTAACCCTAAGCCATATCCTTCTATCAGTTTTACATCATAGAGCAAAGTGATGCTAAAATTGTCCAATATACCTTAATCAATATAATAGCAATCAATTTTTGCTCATTGAACATTTTATATATAAATAAATGACTGCCACTTAAAAATATACACCTCCATTAAAAACTTTGAGGTCGGTTTAATGTTTTTGAAAGATGTTCTGTTCAATTCAATTAGTTGACCAAAAATACAGCAAAACATTGACATTGTGAAATGTTATTACAATTTAAAATAACTTTTCTCTATTTTAATATATTTTAAAATGTAATTTATTCTTGCAATGGCAAAGCAAAATTTTCAGCATCATTACTCCAGTCTTCAGTGTCACATGATCCTTCAGAAATCACTCTAATATGCAGATTTGATGCTCAAGAAACATTTCTTATTATTATGAATGTTGAAAACACTTGTGCTGCTTATTTTTTTGTGTGTAAAACAAGATACGTTGATGAATAATGTTCAAAAGAACAGTCTTTATTTGAAATAGAAATGTTTTGTAACATTATAAATGTTATATTATAAATTTAATTCAACCTTGCTGAATAAAATAATTAATTTCTTTCAAAATAATCATAATCATAATTCATAATGACCTCAAATTTTTGACAGTTGGTGCATGAAATCCAAACTGATACCAAAACTGGTACAATCTGGTACCATTCTGGTATTTCACCATCCAATCAGTTTACAATGGATACAATCAAATTCTGCCTTACATTGTTCGTTGAACAGTTTTACCCTGAAATATCTCACATTATAGAACTAAATGGGTTGAAAATAACATTCACAAAAAAATTAAAATGATATATTCACATATAAGATGATCACAAAGTCATATTAATGGCCTGATAAAAGCTGCTTTGATTTTGCATAGAGAGGGAGCCTTATGGGTGTAGACATTAAGACAACATGAACAAACAAATCTACACAAATGACCCACATTAGTGGATATTTTTGTTTCTGGAAAATAAAATAATCATGGCTGACAATTCAACAGAGGCAGAAATGCAATTTATTTCAATTTAAAATTTGATTAAAAAATACTTTTTCCATATAGATATGAAATAGAATAAGACATTTTTAAATGCATTTCATTGCTGTTAGCAAAAGTATTTAATAGTAGAGGTTTATTTCAATCACGTTTTTACAACCTCTCAAATGCATTTGCACGTCCAGAAAAACATTATTGGACATTAAGCTTTTCCATTAAATCATTAAAGCGATTAAAATGCAGTCTTGACTTGAATTCTCAGAGCAAGCAATTGTGTTCTGGCTTACATGTGCAGTGCAGATGTTGTCGTGCTCGGTGCAACAGGAGGTTCTGTGTGAGTCTGCATTGTTTGCTCACCCTCTTGGCTTCAGAGATAACCCAAGTCCAATGGCATCAAATACAACAGTGCTGAAGTCAGCATCGGGCACGGGATAAGGAGTCTGGGATCTTGATTTATCACTAGACACGTCCAAAGAGCGAGATGGTGCATATCTAAAAAGCAGGGGGGAAATCTTTTAAATTCATATCACTGGCACAGAGGCCCAGAGCTAAAGTTTGACTTTGAGGTATCATGCATGGAGGCATTCATCTTCAGATTGATTTGGATTCATTTGATATTGCAATGAAAAGCAGCTGGAGACTTGTCTGGCAGTGTATTCCACTTAATAAGGCAGCTATCACGGGGAATGGTTTTTCACGAAAATTTTGGCTACGTGTTACTATGTTTATCATTTTCTTCATTGCACGTCATGAATTGCATCGAGACACTTTTTTTTCTTTTTTTCAAGAAAAAAACAGTTGGGCAATTATGCTGTCAATATAGGTTAACATGTTAATTTAGTGCTATTCAAAGAGCAATTCAAACTTGAATGTTGAATTACTATTTCTATTCTTTCAATCAACTCCATGTTTTAAGCAATAACTTGTTTGAAATTACATTCCTTTCCCACTGACATTTCATAGGCCGCAGCTTCCGATTAAATGAACAACAACTGCAACAATAACTTTAAGTCTAGTCGCAAACTTTATGTACGTCTATATGCGATTTTCATCAAACATCATCTAATGAGGTGGCGTTAGCTCCTCAGCACGTGTCTCAATGTGTACGGCCGCAAATCGATGTGTACGGCCGTCTGCCGGAGGCTAGTTATTATAGTTAATAAATTTTTAAATATGGATATTTTTCTAACAAAAACCCATCACTTCATGATGGAATGTAGTGTAGTAATATATAGAATGTAGTGCAATGGGGGCTCCCTTAGTCATCATTAGACAATTAAGAGAAACTAAAATGGCAAAAAAATAAATAAATAAATAATAAAATATTTTCTTTTTTTTTTTTTTTTTTTACGAATGTCTAATCAAAATGTACTATGTCCCTGGCATTTCCCCATCTTATTCACAGTGTGGGCCATGGCTCCTCATTAAGGTTGGGGAGACTAGAGAGCGCCTGGCAGCAGCAGCCCACACAAAGGTGTGGAGAAACTGGCCAGACACGGCTGCTCTAGGGACCACCCTCCAATCTTCCTCCCCCTGATAGAGTCAGATAAGTAACAACAGGGTGTCTCCATGACACTGCACTTAACAATAGTTCCCTGCAGTTAATGAGGTGCCAATGGGGCCTCATACACATGAAGTGGGTACGATGCCAGGCCGTTCCGTGGGCTATTTATACCACTTCCTCCATACATATCACCTCTTTTCTCTCATGAAATTCCTTTATCACACTCACACATAATACAAACATACAATGAGGTTTATTTATTTTTTATTGTGAAGTGGTATAATACAATGTTCAATGTTTTGCTCTACTTATTTATTCATGAATAAATATTTGGTATAACTATAGAGGGCCAAATTACTCATTAATTAAATAAATGTTGAATAAATAGTTAAACAAATTCTTAAATAAATAAATATTAAATAAATAAATGTTCCACATTTACTTAATGATTTAAGTAATTTGGCCCTCCATATACTTGTACTTATTTACTTATTGTGAAGTGGTATAATACTGTTTTGTGGTATAATACAATGTTTAATGTTTTTATTAATTTATTTATTTATTATGTGTGAAGTGATATAGCACAGTGTTTGAGGGTTGTTGAACACAGTATTTTGTCATGTAAAAATGCTAGCCTCTACGTGTAACAGTCAAGTGTGATAGATTTAAAACAAAATGCAGCAGTGGTTTCTACTTACAAGTCTTATGTAAGGTGCTGTTTTTTTTTTTTATTTTGAGGCTTGAGGTTTATGATAGTGAAAGGAAGAAAGATGTCTATTTGTGCGTGTGCACTCGGAGTGGAATACTTAATTGTGCAAGTTATTATTTTTGTGGTCATACCCACCACTTTTCTCAGTTGGGATGGGTGGAGATGGAGCGTGGGTGTGCAGTATTCACTCCGACGTGTTGTGGAGCATCTGCATAGTGTAGTTTCCAGACAGAAGAGTTGTAAAAAAGCAGCAACAACATCTGGGGCAATCAGAACTTTTCCTACAAACATTTTACTGTCTACCACAGACATTTAAACCATCCATTTCCATCTACATAAACACTGCATGTCCAAAAACATCAAGAAAGATACTTCTGCAAATATATTAATTGAGTCAATTTTTACATCAAATTGATTTGCAGCATTTTGGAGGGAAATATAACCATGAGCTCATTCAACACTTCGTCAGTCAAATAAGGTTATAAAAATTTAGGTTAGATTTAGGCCTCGTTTTAAAACACTGACTTTAATGATCCAGAGGGATTTGGGTTTACTAACTTCATCCAATTGCAAATGCAGAAAGGTCTCTATTTTCCAGAGCAGTATGTTTCCCTCAAATGAACATCAGCAATTTAATCACCTACAGTAGCGCTCACAGTTTCCCGTGCATTAATAAAGCCACAATTTGGTATGATTCACTGTAAAACACAGTTTCTCTTTATAAATGACTCTATTTGTGTTGAAATGACCTGTTAAGGAGGTACCAAGGCCAAGAGAACTTTTTTTGTGTGTGCCATTGCGTTTGTACTGCTTAAATTATGGGTCACCAGCGTCACCTTGACTTGTAACCACAAATATTAATAAGCAACGGTTTCACATGTTCTGGTGTGTTAGCTAACGTGTCAGTCTTCAGGAACCATTATTCCTCCATTTCCGTACATGTCAGAAATAGGTTGCTTCAACGGAATATACAGTCATACTATAATATGAGGGGTTTTGTATTATAATTGTAGCTTAAATTTAAGTTTAAACAGTAGCGGCTCCTGGGCGTAAGCCTTAGGGTGGCGCTTTAATGATGATTGACAGACTTTAGCCAAAGTCCCTTTAAGACAAGTCATTTCACTCGGAGGCCATCTTTGAAACGGCTCTTGGGCATTTAAGTGCTGCTCCTATCTCTTTGAATGGGGAAACATCAAATTCTCCAAACGCTGTTTGCCAAGCTTTCGATTAAATTTCATGTTTGAAATCACCAATAAAATCTGACAACAACTGTCTTATAAATTTTGTTTCTAAACGCTCGAATCATGACAAAAACTGTATTATTCAGGCTGGATCAACCTCATGTGCAGTCCTAAATGTGCAGTCCTAAATGTGCGTCTCTTGTGCCTTATCAAAGCCACTGGAAGGCAAGCCAAAAAAGCATAATGGCTAATGCTAACGTTCCGCCTCTGGCGGTACACAGGGAAGGAGACGAGAGGCCGTTTTTTGAATGGATGTCAATGGATGAGAGGCTTCACTATGCTGATTAAACAGCTTTTGTGGGGAAATAGCTAATCATTTAATTAATTGACAGCCTGTTTGCTAATCTTCAGCATGTTTTACACTAAACAATACTTTCATTGGGAACTATATGTAGATTTTAGCTTGATAAAAATGTATTTTTTAAGAGAAGGCAGACTAGGGAATGTTGCGACTGATGTCACTGCCATTACACGATAGGCTGAGAGGTGAGCAAGTGATTAAGTTAGCTGTTACGCTAGGTTTGTTCGACTTGATGCAGCGCCGCACAGACCGATCGGCGGCTGACTTGAAGCAATGCATGCCGGTAAGAAATTTTGTCCGACTTGAGACATCGCCGACGCCATGTGACTGTGACGTATGGCTTCAAAGTACCGCGAGAGCGATTCGAGATCAGCCGCCTGAGTCAGCCAGCGCAGTTTCTCAAGAGGAGCTGCACGAGCTTTGATGATGACACAGCTGTTCCACGATTGGCCGGATTCACCGCATGACAATGATCACGTTTCGTGTTTATTGTCAAGCCTTCAGTTCCACTAATGCTCACAAATCTGTATTTTATTAACAGTTAAAGCTCTTTTCATGTAGTCACAATGTTATATTGTGTCATGTTTATCAAAGTAAAACTGATAAAAAAGTAGACCCCACTACATTGGTATTTAAATAATATATGCTTATACTGAACTTTATTCTTGTAAAAACAGACGCAGTACATAAAGTATTGAATGAAAATGTCTCTGAAACATCTGTGTATTAGTCAAATATTGCATTTATTTCACTTCAGCTGTGATAAAATATGCAAACGCAGCGCGACTGTCACTGCTAGATGCAGAAAGTGTCCGACTTCACGTCTCCGTTTTCAGCTCCTCCCCGCATGCAGGTACGCAGATACTCTCGCCGATCGGTTGCATCCAGTCGCAGCCGATGTCGTACACACCTGCTTTCTCCAATGGTAAACAGACCCTTTCATCTCCCTATAATATACAATCTCTGGCCTCATTTCGGAGGCGTGCGTCTGACTGTTTCTATAGGAACCGGAGCTTCTAACGGCCGCTGCAGTGACGCGATGACTTTACCAATTGGCGATTGGCTCTTATTTAGAAGGCGGGACTTATTCCGCCATATTGCGCGTTGCACTTCTCCCATTCAGAACAATACGAGTGACGCGTCTTGTGTTATTCTGTAGTCTTTGCTTTAGCACACGCGACAAATGCATAGAATGCCATCTTATAATTGACCCTTCGCCGGGAGTTTGATTGACAAGCGATCTAACCAGTCATAACGCCGAATCCGCCATTTTGTCCGACAAAGCAGTCAGGAGTTAGAAAATTAACCTCGGTGGACTTGAACTTGAAAAATGGTGTGTACTGATGTCTTTCCGCGTTTGAAACAACATTTCTTCTCATGTTCATTCATGTTTATTTGATGCTGTAAATTAACTAGTAGGAAGAGGTGACAGCGCCATGGCTTGGCAGACAAAGCAACAGTAACTAAAGGGGGTGGGTCTTTGCGAAGGGTCAATTGTCTTAATGCAGTATTTATTACCTCCGAATGTTTTAGAATATTGCAAGTTGTGTAGGAATTCCAGTGAGGAAAACAAAGTCATGTCTAGTCTCAGAACAAGCATAAAACAAACACAACATAACTACTGTATATAAAGGCCATTCATATGAGCACGTTTAAACTAAGGGGTTCATACTTTCATTAATTTAATGTGCTACTCCACATAACAGTCATGCCAACTATTTGCTGACCTGATGCCGACACATAGCTGAAGCGGACTTACCGTCTTGGTCTGGAGAGAGGTTTACGTAAGATAACGTGAAAATGAGCGGGGCAGTCGGAAATCTGCCTTAAATGGCTCTCAATTAGAGCGCGCTGCAGTTCCATTTTTCACCACAGATTTTTACATTGGAAATTTGTGGGGCGCTGTAGAGCTGGGGAGGGCTCTGCCCCACATACATAGTATCGTAATTCAAGCCTGCCGAATCCATGCGCTACATTTTAATATATCCTGCTCAATTTACGACTTAAAATAGGCTAGAAAATCAGAAAAGTATTTTTTGCAGAATGCTGAACACATTTATAATTTATTATTAAATCAGTGTATATAGAGGTCTGTGTTTGGATGAATATTTTGGTGGGGCTCTGCCACATGAAGACGAGCCACGGCTGGGTTAAACGGACAAGCAAGAGAACTAAAAAGTGAATTTTCATCACGCTCGCTGTCTCTGTCTCTTCTAGCTCAGTCTTGTTTGGTGGAGAGGGTAAACGTGGATTTTCCAATGCTGTGCTCCAGGGCCTCCTTCATTAAAATGATTGGCTGGTTGAAAGAGGAGAAACCAGAGCAATTTGGCCTCAGAATTAATTTTTCAAAAGTAGTCTTAATGTCAATTAGTATTCTATTGCGGTGTTTAACCTATTGCTCCTTCCTTTTCCAACAGCCTTTGCCAGCATTGGACTCTTTCTGGAAGTCTTTGCCTTATCAAGTTTACAAGCAAAACAGTTGATGATTCTATTTGCTGATTTCAGCATATTGGTTGCATTCACTCTGAAATAACTAATAAAACCACATTGCTGCACTTATATTTGGAAATGAAAAAAGATGAATTTAAAATACCAAATACACCAATTTCGTCTCAAATTTAGAAGGTTATTATATGTGATAAAACTTATATTTACTATCCCTTTCATTTGAAAAAAAAAAATAAAAAATACACCTTTATTCCAGAGAGAGACAGAACACTTATGTACTTTATACATAAGGACAGTGAGGAAAAAAATTATTCCTTAAGTGGAGCATTTACAATCCCCGACATGGTGCCTATTTGCACAGTTAAACCAAACCACTTAGTAACAGCCGGTAATTTCCTTATTTTAAGCCATGGATAATTATTTCACAAGAATTTTCATGGAGGTCTTCCCAAGCCGAGTGCCAGCTAGGTTTGATGTGCCAAATTGTTGAAACAGGGAACCAAAAAAAATTCTCATTGAGAATTATAAAACAAATAAATAAATTAAGAGCATTAAATAAATAAGCTCCTTGCTTTTCTTTTGTAAAAATTCCAAGGCTGCCACAGCGCATATGCTCGCATGCAAGAAATGCATTATTGATGCTGAATTATTTGGACAAAAGGATTTTCTCATGAACTCTGGGAACGTATGGTGGGTGTGACTGCAAAAAACCCCCCAAAACAACAACAACTCAAAAACATGATTGGTTTGCAAAGAAAACCTCATGGGCACATAAAGACTGTGAAAACTGGCTTGTAACTAAAGCAAGTGTGACATTTTGATGTGATATTTCCCAAAGAGAAAAGTTAAAAATCACGTTAAACTTTCAACCTCAAAACTAACAAGATGTCTTACCATTCATTTTTAACTATAAAGTGCTTTGTTCGGATACTTAAACAAAGATGTCTTTAACTATACATGATGTTGTTTTCCCTCCAGCTTTCAGAGTTTAAGGAATGCCAGAGTTGCCCAGTTTAACAGACTCGGCCAAAGTGACAGCTTTACATTTGTGACTCATTCCACAGTCAGAACAAAACAAGGATTTGACATTACAAGAGGGAAATTGTTTTGGGATCCAGGACAGTGCCGTGTGGTTGTCAAGTAAACATGGCGCTTGTGGAACCCATTAGAGATGGACCATTTAGGAGCTGATATTGGCTCTTCTCTGCAGTGTATGGCCAACACATGGGCATCTTTATGAGACAGCTGCTGAAGTGAGGAGCATAAAACCCGCTGGATGCTCTTCTGCTCCTGTCTTCAATTTCTCATTGAGGTAGGCCCATATTGCGTGATTATTTTGACAGTAATGTCGTTGAGTGAGCTTTTTTCCTGTTGGACCTCCCTTTTGTTTTGATCTTGAAGTGAAGGTAGCACTGTGTTCCAGAGAGAGGTCACTTCTCTCTGGAACTCTCGCTGAACTCTCGCTGATACTTGTCTGCTGGAGGAATTTCAGTGGGTTCTGGAAGAGGCCCATTATTTCAGCAGGATTTTCAAAATTCAGCAAGTTCACTTGGCAAAACATGACCTCTTTAAATAAAATGTTTCATTGTATCAAATCTGCAGTCAAATTATAGAGTCTTGAAAGGTTTATAGCATAACTGTGCTCCTACTTAACTCTACTAAATAATATCAGAGAATTACACACTTAGGAGACTGTTGTATTCTGTTCTATTGTATTCATGTTGAGTTTAAACTTAATTTTATATTTTATTCTTTTATTTGTGAGTACAATACTTTACAATACTGACACAAAACTTTAACTATATTTTATATAGCATCAGATGTTATTCAATTCTGTTAGCACAGAGTAGTCAAATAAATTGTGTTAATTCTGTTTTATTCTTTAAATTTCTTCTGTTCTGTTGTGATTTACAATAGAGGAAATGTAATTATGAAACCTAATTGTTTTTAATTTTTTTCAAACTTTATTTTATTTTAGTTTTTATTTTATTTTATTATTTTCTAGATGTGCAAAGTATAGTTGAGTAAATTGTATTATTTAAACTATTGTATTCTGTTTTATTTGTTATATTCTTTTAGTGCAGAATAGTCAAGTAAATTTTATCAATAAAATGTAATTTTATTCCTTAAATTTCTTCTGTATTATTTTGTTCTGTTTTACAATAGTGTCATATTAATAAACCTTGTTGTTTTATTTTTTTTTTTCTAACTTTATTTTTTTTATTTTAGTCTTTTAAAAATTTATTTAGAAGTAGGCCTACAGAGAATAGCCTAAATAAAAAAAATGTATTGTTTTATTTGTTACTTTGTAACTTTATTCTATAATATTTTTATTTGCATAGAGTAAACAATACTCAATTTAAAACAGTATATTCTCTCTGATACTTTGTGACTTTCACTAGCACCTGTATATGCAGCCTAGGCGCGTTGTACTGTGTGAACACTGAATTAAATAAAGTTTTTCCTGTTTTGAAGCGCGTCCTCTTCCGTTGTCAACATGGCGGAATACGATCTGACCACCAAAATCGCCCACTTTTTGGACAGGCATCTCGTTTTCCCACTGCTGGAATTCCTCTCAGTAAAAGAGGTACATGTGTAACATACGTTCATGTTTGAAGGCGTCTTGTAGCACTGTTTGTTTGTAGAAGGCGGCATAGGTAATACCACGTGCGCGCGTTACGATAGCCGGAATAGTGGTGCCGCACCGGTACGTCCGGTAGTGTGTAAATCACATAACTCGTGAGTTCAGCCAGTAATAAAATAATACTGAATGAGTACAGGAAAATTACAGAACTAAAAAACTTAGACCTGAAGAATAGTTTGTCAAACCATACTAACTCTTCCATTAGTTATTTGCCAGCTGTGTAACTCTTCTATTAGTCATTTGCTAGCTGTGTAGGCTAGCAAAACAGCGTGAGCTGCCTTTCTAAGCAGCGAGAAAGAGTTTCGGACCAGCTGAAGAAACTGTCACTTTGTCTTGGCTTGTCACTTTCAAGCCAGTGCTGCGATGTTTACAATTTTTTTTTTTTTTCTACGTCCGTTATTATTATTATTATTTTTTACATTGTTTGAGTTTGCACCTAGATAACTGGCTGTCACAGATGAGTTTTTGTTGAATTTGCAAACCATTTTGCGAACCATTCAGTAATGTTTTGCCTTAGATTCCATCATTCTAAGCGTGTTCATTAATTTATGGAGTTACATTGTAGCTGTTTGTTACATATTAAAATGAATGAACAAAAAATGTTTCAAGAGAGTTTGTGTGTGTGTTTTATATATATATATATATATATATATATATATATATATATATATATATATATATATATATATAAAATCAGTCATAAGTCTCTTAATGCTCACCAATACTACATTTATTTGTAAAAACAGCACAATGTAATATTGTGAAATATTACAATTTAAAG
The DNA here is from genome assembly GCA_037950675.1 of Hypophthalmichthys molitrix. Classification (NCBI taxonomy): domain Eukaryota; kingdom Metazoa; phylum Chordata; class Actinopteri; order Cypriniformes; family Xenocyprididae; genus Hypophthalmichthys; species Hypophthalmichthys molitrix. Next base: position 17,980,295 of record CM075507.1, read on the forward strand.
TAATAATTGTAATATGTTTTAAAATATAATTTATTCCTATGATGTTAAAGCTGAATTTCCAGCATCATTACTCCAGTCTTCAGTGTCACATGATCCTTCACAAATCATTCTAATATGCTGATTTGGTGCTCAAGAAATATTTATTGCATTTATACAATGTTGTGCTGCTTCATATTTTTGTTCTATCTGTGATGCACTACCATTTAAATGTTTAGGATAAAATCAGTCTTTAAAAGAAAAGAAAAAAAGATTTATTCAACAAGGATGCATTAAATAGATTCAAATGACAGTAAAGACATTTGCAAAATATTTATATTTCAAATAAATTGTTTTATTTATCAGAGAAAAAATGTATTAGTTACCACAGAAATATTAGGTAGGAACAACATATTTCAACATTGATAATAATAACCTTTATTAATAAATGAGCGCTGATAATAATTGAAAACTAAGTCAACATGTTAGAATGATTTCTGATATGTGTGGATCATGTGACTCTGAAGACTGGAGTAATGATGCTTTGTCATCACAGGAATAAATTACATTTTAAAATATTTAAATAAGTTATTTTAAAATGTAATAATATTTCACAATATTACTGTTTTTACTGACTTTACAGACTTTTCAAAAACATTAATAAAATTGTTCCTAACTTTTGTTCTATATATCTATATATATTTATATAGATCTACAATGAGAATGAGCTCCTTCATGGAAAGCTGGATCTCCTCAGTGACACCAACATGGTGGACTTTGCCATGGATGTATACAGGAATTTATATCCTGACAAAGAAATACCCAGCTGTGAGTGGTTTCACTTCTAATGGTCCTCAGTGATACATGAGAGTTGACTGTATGAGATTCATATCTAAAATGTATTACCTCTTTGCAGCTCTCAGAGAGAAGAGGACTGAAGTTGTGGCTCAACTGAAACAACTTCAAGCTGACACAGAGCCGATTGTGAAGGTGTTTGAGGACCCAGAGACCACGAGGCAGATGCAGTCTACAAGGTACAGCAAATGCTGATATTTGTACTAACCTTTTCAATCTCTATCACATACTATCTTGTTACTGTTTTTTTTATAGGGATATTTTTTTATAAAAAATTGCTGTTCATTTACTTGGATAATGGTCCTGAGAGCGCTCATGGCAGTCTGGGGCGTGAGCTTCCTGTCAACATATGCGCGGGAGCAAACTCGCTCGTGAGCTGATGCTGTGTTTGTTTACAACAGAGAGGGAGAATGAGTGTGTTATATTGTTCATCAAAATGGTACTTACTTGTGCTTATCTTGGATGCCACAACCTCCCGATCTCAATCGGGAAGATTGACTTTTCACATATTCCCAACATTTTAGCTCCTACGCATACATCATAATGTGACAGGAAGCTCACGCTCCAGACTGTCATGAACCCGGTAAGGACCATTTGCCGAGGCTGTGGAGAAGGGGTAATAAGTTGTACTGTTTCTTGTACTGTCTGATCGTTTCGCTTCATAAGACCTCAATGTATCGTCAGGTTTTGCCTGTACATGTTGTTTGACTCTCAAAGTGACGGCAGCCATTGATTTGCATTTTGTATGGCCTGAGTCTGAGTAAATTAAGAGCAAATTTTCTCTGTATCTGCATATCTAAATATCGGTAGACATAAGCTGTTTGTGAGATGTTCCTTTTAACACACCTGTCTAGATTGTGATCGCTGCTTTCAGTTAAGTTCCTTGTCTTTAGAAAATGTAATTCTCTTTTAGGAAATTGAATTTTTTTTTTTAACCATACTATGAATGAAAAAGCATTACTTGACAGGTAGACCAAAAGTTTGTTGTTTTAAACAATCTGTGTGTAATATTAATTTTTTACTGTTTTTACTTTATATCAGTGTTTTTGAATTTCAGTTCAGTCAGTCAGTCAAGTAATGCTCTTTTGAGGCTCATTCATGTATTCAGACATGTTTTTTAAATAATCTTAAACATCTTATTTAGATTTGTTTTTGAATAACTAAACCTGGCTCTTGCCATGAACATAGCCACAGAAGCTGGAATAGCGTTAAAGGAAGAAAAGAAAGAAAGAAATTAAAATTGATCTTTCTATACTTTACAATACATTCGTGTAGACTTTTACATGTCTGTGGTTTTTACTGGAAGAAGACTGTGGAGAATCGTTTAATGTTATGACAGTAGATTAGTCATTGTCTATTCCAAGCAACAGCTGAGATGGTACTTTAGTTATTTTGTTGTTCATCTAATGCAAGTTGAACAGTGTTCAATTGCACATTTGAGACAAGACAGTCCTCAGGGATGTGGGATGAAGCCCTGCTCGATGCTAGACGATACTCCAAACAGAACATTTGTGGCTCTTTTTCTGGATGGTCTGGCTTAAGTGCCATTTAATTAAGTGGATGGCAGAACATCAGCGGGCATTTGCAATCACAATCATTTCACATTTGATTGAAATTGCCATGTGGATGAGTATATGGTTTCACTCTGCAAATTTCAGAAGAGCAGAATGTTAGAGCATCCTGTGGTGAGTTTCACAGAGGCTACTTTTCGATTTCTGTGATGCTGACTTTGCCGTAATTAAAATATTTTGGTTAAACTCGGTCCTCATCTAATGCTTGCTTTTCTTTGATGGATGTGCCTCATTTTTAGCTGCCGGCCAATCTAGATGTTTTAGGTTTAGATATGTGGTGAATTAGGGATTAGAGATGTTTTTACTTAATTAAAATAAGGTTGTTGCAGTGATCACCGGAGGCAGTATAGATATTCTCAAATACTTGTCTCCATTAGCAGTTGGAGGGATTTGCTGGATTAGAGACAGTGGATTCTTGTTGATTATGTTGGATTGAAAAGACATTGTTCTGCTCACAATCAGTCGCCATCAAACCTAGACAGAAGAGACGGCATAGCAATGACTTAGTGACTGATTTAGCCACTATATTTGAGATAATTTAGACCTGATCATGAGACCTTTATAACCTTGAAATGTCAAAGAGTTTAAATATTTGAATCTTTGCCTATCCTCTATACCAGGGATTCCCTTTTTTGTCAGCCAAACCTCTTTGGCCTAAAATGTTTATTTGAAGTACCCCTTGAGAAGTTAATATTTCAATAAATTAAGAACTTATTCAACATGTTCATGGTTCTCTGTCCATTAATGGCCATATTTGGTCATATGTGGCAAAGTTTTTTATTTTTATTTTTAAATTTAATAAAAAAATATTTTTTTTATGATTTAAGTAATAATTAGCATTTCATTAACTCATATAGTTTCCTCATTAACCCAGCCAAATCTTGCAAAATATGCTGTTAATATAAATAATTTACAAATAAAATGGCAAATCATAATACAATGACATGTAGCTTTCAGTTATTTCTTAAGTAATATTAATTTGAGTAAATATTCAAAAATTGTCAATAATAAATAAATAAATAAAGATTGAGTTTTTGGTCAATATTGTTTGGTTATTATTAATATAGAGTCATGTGAAAAAGTTAGTACACCCTATTGAATTCTATGGTATTCCATATCAGGACATAATATAAAATCATCTAGTGCTTGGCAGGTCTTAAATTTTGGAAAATAAAACCTCAGATGAACAACAACACATGACATATCACACCATGACACTATTTATTTAGCAAAAAATCAAGCCAAGATGGAAAAACCATGGGTGACAAAGTTAGGACACCCTATGATTCAGTTGCCTGTAGATCCACTTTTAGAATCAATAACTTGAAGTAATCATTTTCTGTATGACTTTATCAGTCTCTCACATCGTTCTGGAGGAATTTTGGCCCACTCTACTTTACAACGAGTCAGGTTAAGGTCTAGACTTCGACAGGGCCATTGTAACACCTTGATTCTTTTCTTTTTCAGCCATTCTGCTGTATATTTGCTGGTGTTCTTGGGGTCACTGTCCTATTGCATGACCAAATTTTGGTTTAGCTTTAGCTGTCGGACGGATGGCCTCACATTTGACTCTTGAATACAGAGGAGTTCACGGTCAACTCAATGACTGTGAGGTGCCCAGGTCCTGTGGCTGCAAAACGAGCCCAAAATCATCGGCCCTATTACCCGCCTGCTTGACTTTTGGTATAAGGTGTTTGTGCTGATATGCTCTTTTGGTTTTCACTGTGCATTATGGCCATACATCTCCTCTTTGGTCTTGTCTGTCCAAAGGACGTTGTTCTGGAAGTCTTATGGTTTGTTCAGAAGCAGTTCAGAAACCTAAGCTGGGCTGCCATGTTTTCTTATATATATATATATATATATATATATATAAAATATATATATATAGAGAGAGAGAGAGAAGCTGCTTTCTCCTGGAAACCCTTCCAAACATGCCATACTTGACCCATCTTTTTCTAATTGTACTGCAATTTCTCTGAGCATTACACGGTCTGATCTTGGGGTAAATTTGCTGGGATGTCCACTCATGGGAAGATTGGTGTCTGTTTTGAATGTCTTCCACTTGAATAATCTTCCTCACTGTAGAATGATGGACTTTGAAATTGTTTGGAAATGACCTTGTAACCCTTTCCAGATTGATGGCAGCAACAATTGCTTCTCTAAGATCTTTGCTGATGTCTTTCCTCCTTGGCATTGTGTTAACACACATCTGAAGGCTCCAGATGCTCAAACTGCCAGAACTTCAGCTTTTATAGAGGTGATCACACTTGCTGATGATCAGTTAATCAAAGACATTTGATTAGCAGTGCCTGACTGCTACTTACCCTCTTAATTCCTTACTGTTTTACTATCTACCAATAAGGATGTCCTAAGTTTGTCACCCATGGCTTTTTCATTTTTACTTTATTTTTTGCTAAACAAATAATGACATGGTGTGATATGTCATAAGTTTCATGAGTTTTTATTTTCCAAATTTTAAGACCTGCCAAGGACCAGATGATTTTTTTTTTATTATGCCCTGATACAGAAAACCATGGAATTCAATAGGGTGTCCTAACTTTTTCACATGACTGTATATAAAATTCAACCCACCAAAGTGGCTAGTAGTGTGATTTTTATGTGTTTGTTAGGATGTTCAAAATCTTCTGTCCAATCACTTGGAAAATAACTTTTATACCTCTCCTCAAAAACCTGCATGATTTAAGGTATCATTCATATCTTCAACACAAACTATGTATGTGCTAAAATTTAATATTTGGGGTTAAGGGTTTGTTGAAATCCGTTGAAATTTGCTTGCCATAGCAATCATTGCTAATTATTTATTTTAACAGTTGACTTATCACATTTTTCTGTAGCTGTTTTGTATCTTTTTATGTCTCTGTTCTGTGTCTTTTGGCCCCTGCAGGTAGAGGCAGTAGCTGAGGTCACGATCTGCACTTAGTTATTGTTTAATTGCTGGCTTTGATTAGCGTTAATACAGAACCGTGCCTCCATATATTTTATCAGGCTACCGATGTGTGTTTGTGGTGTCTCTAAAGTGAGAAATCTCAGTAGGTGGTATTGCCTTCCCTAGACATTTTTAAACACCAGTTTGCGTTTCGTTTCTCCAAAACATGCTTTTATCACAGTTTAGGATTAAGTCTGTGGCCTTAGAACCAGGCGCAGTCTTAATTAACCAACTCAAATGGATGTCTGCTCTTCATTAACAAGCGACTTTGAAGTTTACTTGTTCGATCTGAATATTTCGGGTTTCGGGGGGCGTTTTTCGGTGTCTGGAGTTTCACAGGCCGAGACGACCACGAGGAAGTGCGGATCAGGACTCGTCTTTATTTGTTCTTTTATTTGTTAATAGCTGCTTGTGTGCGACATGTTTCTTTTAAACAAAGTGAGACGGATGTTTACTGGGTCCGCTCTCTGACAATGTCACTTACGGGGCGGATGCTGTAAGCAGGTGATATCATGTTTGGAAATATGTCAGGACCATTGTTCAGGAGTGTTAGGACATATGGAGTGGCGATGGATCTTTTCTTTAATAGACTGAGCGTGATGGATGGATGAGTTGCACTGAATGGCTGAGGGCCGAGTTATCTCACAGTTCCCTCAGCACCAATGCATTGACCTCCATGGCAAAACCTGCCCTGTCTGTTCCCCATTTCAACCCAGACGGGACGTGGTGAGAGCTGACGGAGTAAAGATGTAATGTCCTCCTCAGCAGACAGATAAACATGGACTGACTGTTTTGGAGATACTAGGTGAGAGCTGAGGAGGTTGGACGAATGCAGAAATGCTCAGTAAGGACGGTGTCCTAATCAGGTTTTATGCGACATGACAAGAAATTTGAAAAGTGCAATGTCTAGCTATATTTGGTCACATTAGTAGACATTCATTGTTTAAAAGGATAGTTCATCAAAAAATGTGCCAAAACTGCATGACTTTATTTCTTTTGTCAATCAAAAAAGGAGACTTTAAGAATGTTCACACTGCTCTTTTCCATACAGTGACAGTGAATTGGGGATTAGGTAGAGCTAAACGATTAATTGAAATATTAATTATTATTATTATTATATAGTCATATTGATATAATCACATAAATGTTGGCCAAATTATGTAGCCCTACAAACAATCAAATCAAACCTGGGGTTTAAAAAAAAAAAAAAAAAAATCGAAAAAAAGTTTAAATCGAAATCACAACTTTTATTTTATTTTATTTTATTTTTTGTAAAAAAAAATTTATCAATCATGCAGCTCTAGGACTGGGGCAGTTATGCTCCAAAAAATTTATCATAAAAGTAGTCCATATGACTTGTGGGTCTATATTCCAAGTCTTCTGAAGCCATACAATAACTTTGTGTGAAGAACAGACTGAATTGTGAGTCATTTTTGGTTGGGCTATTCCTTGTTTCCTGATGTTCTTATTTGGAGTGAGATTTTAGACTAATGAGATTTCACAAAGGGTGAGGCTCGCCAGCACAACGGCACAGAAATATAAATCAGACACTTGCAGAAATGTGCTGTTGCTGTTTGTGGTTGTCTGCTTAGGTCATTAAAATCTGATTTGCATAGAAGAGATAGGTAGGTTTTTGCACTTATCACTGGTTAGGATGCGTCGTAAGGGAGGTGGCTTGTCTCCACCCAGAGTCCCAGCATCTGTCAGATGATAGTATAATGGAACAGAAGCAGTTCTGCAGGAGAATGCCTTTATACACAGCCTTTGAACCTCCCCACAAATAAAATAAACGTGCAATTCTGTCTGGAGCACATAGTGACGCATGGCTTCATTTGCCGAATTCTTCAGAGGCCGGCCACATTTGGCGGAGGTGGTCGTGCGGTAAGCTTGGTTACCAGCCCCCTGTGCCGAGTATTTTGGCAAAACTCAAATGATATGCACAAGTTGCAGTAGATTCTTACTCCATCTCACCTGAGGAGGAGACACAATGTGTTTGTTTTTCATTTATTCATTACCTTATTCTTTCTTTAATTAGTGGTGTTTCCTAAGTGGCGTTACTTACTGAGGCTCATATTTAGGCTCATTGGTTTTTCTAAACCCCAGTATTAAAGGTCCTTGTGTAATTCATCCCGCAAAGTTTGTTTTTACGGATATGAATGATACCTTAAATCACGAGGCTGGTTGAAAAATGTGTGCTATTATAAGTAATCAGACTTACTATTTTTGTCTGGCAGACACTGGCAAAAAAAAGTGATACGCTTATTGAAGAGGACCATGAGGCATATCTAGTGTAGGGATGTGATGGTGAGGAAATTTCCCCACCAGTTAATCGTCGTGTGACAACATCGGTAATACCGGTATCACTGGGGTGGTGTTGTGGGCAGAGCAAGCATTTTCAATTAATTCCTATGGAAGTTGTGTTTCCATAGGAATTAATTAAAAATGCTCGCTTTGCTCTGCGCTAGTGAACATGCACCATTATGAATGCCCGTACGGCCTTGCACATTTTTCTTTCACTTTCGAAATTCAGGGGGCGGCAATTGCTTGAATGGTGGGTTAATTATTATTCTTAATGAAAAACACAACAACAAAACAGTACAATGACAAACTTGCTTAAATAGGCACTTTTACCTTTCGCTTTGAGACCAAATCTGCCACCATCATTTTGTCAGTCAAGAGTGAGGTGAAATGGGCGAAGTGAGGTAAAATCTGACTCCTGCTGCTGATCTGTGCTGCAACTCTTGTTCGACCACATGCTGAATTGAGCAGACGCAATTGGTTTTTAAAGTAGTGTCTTCTCTAACTGAACTAAATGATTTTTATTACTTTAAAAAAATCACTGAACACCGGTAACACAGACTATCGCAGCAGTAGTCTTGTAGTATTCCAACTTTTTTTTCCAAATTTTCTTTTTTTTTTTTTTTTGCATTTTGAGACTTATTATGTAAAGAAGAGTAGAGATGCATCAAGAAATGAAGGGAAGAAAGAAGGAAAACAGGATTAGGAAATGTATTGTGCCAGTTTCTAACTTGTTGCCCATGTGATCAACGTAGCTTAATGTGTCAGAGCGCATACTACTAAGCCGTAGTTTCAACCTTTCTCTCTTAGTTTTTGGGAGGTATTTTTTTATTTTATTTATTTTATTTTTTATATATTATATGTATTAAATAAAATATATTTTTATATTTTATTTTACATTTATATTTTATTATATATATTTTTTAATTTAAAAATGTAGGAATTCAATAAAATATAGTGATTTTATTTAATATGATTATTTATACCTTTTAAAAATAAGTGTATTGCATCCACTCTTGCTCACCACAAAATGTTTCTGTGTTCCAGGGACGGGCGTATGCTGTTCGACTATCTGGCTGACAAGCATGGTGTAAGTACTTCTGCTGACTCTTCCACCCTTCTGAGGAGTTCTCATGACTCCTCTATGAACCCAGTGTTGTTTTGGGGGGCCAACGGGAGGGGCAGCTCTGAGCAGCGAGACATTAAATGACTTCCCAAAACCTTAAGTCATTTTCGGGGATTTTATGGCTTGCAGAAATTTCTGCGGACATTTACATTCTGTGGCGAATTGTTAAGAATAAACGGAACAGCTCGGGAACCCGTGGGTATGGCCTCAAGAATGCTGGGGATTCTATATTTGACTTGACGGCACTCCCACCCCAGCATCCTGAGACTGACCTGAGGCCTGTCCTCAGTGCACCTTCACTGCACAGGCTACTCTGTCTTTACGACACGATCCTCGCCTTAACAACCCTCTCGTCGCCGCCCCCAGGAAGGCCCCTGTAGCCTTAACAACATCCGCACCAGGGTTCTAGTTTACTTTGACCACACAAACACACAGACATAAACTAGACACACAATGAGCTCTCTGTTCTAAGATGCCCTGGTTTCCCGAGCATGTTCTATCGAACTGTCCGTCAAACTGCTGGTACTCTCTGGTCATCGCTGCTAGCTGAAATTGAAGATTGTATTTGAGACAGATAATCTTGGTCATGTAGGCTCACATATAAAGAGTTTCCTGAAGAGTTACAATAGCTATGTTTCCATCCACCTATTTCTATGTGCAATTTGGGATATTGCATAAAAAATGCTGAATGGAAACGCCAAAATGCACATAAATTCTAAAAATGCGCATACATTTTTTTAATAAAAATTACTCGACCGAATAAATTCATACTGCAGCAACTTTTTCTTAGTGATATTTAGCACCAGTTTAATAAGAAGTGACAATTTTATTCTCTTCGGCTCACTGGATGGAAACTGCTTTATTCGCAAATGTTTTATGCAATATTCCAGTTAAATTCGCAACTTTGGGTGGAAACATAGCTAATGATGTACACAGTTTGTCTGTACTCACTAGAAATGAATATTGCAAAAATACTGCACCAAGTACCAAAATCACAGACAATCAGAACATGTTTGATGTTTAAAGAAGCTTATTTGATTTTTAATGTAATAAACATGTTGTGCCTAATGCCTAGCAAGATGCATGTTGTCATGCAGGTTTTGAGAGCTTTGAGGGGAAGATTTTTATCAAATTATTATTATTTTTTAATTTTTTTATTTTTTTCAAAGGGAGAACTGGGGGTGCTAAATTCAGTTTACATATTTGCGAATATATATATATATAATTTTGGATGTACATAAATGGAAAAAATTGTGATTTTTTTTTTTTTTTTATAAGATTATTTAAACCTTTCTTATTTTTTATTTTTAGAAGTGTTGAAATAATTTAAGTAGCTAACTTGTTTTAGCAAGTACAAGGCTTATCCAGCATTTTCTTCATATGGCAGAAATTTTATTAATGTCAATCTTCATTACCATTGCACGTAAATAGATACACATTTTGTGTATTTAATCATGCATAAGCAGTGCTTCGGTGAATAGAAAAAAACTAAATAAAATCATATACATAAAAGGAATAAATACTCAAAATATATTTCACTTAAATAATAAACAGATAAAAGGAAAAAAAAAAACTGTGCGACAAGTAGTAGGCTATATGTTGAGTTTTGGTTCATTTTGTGACTCACTCCAAAAACAAGTTCACAGAAAGTAAACCGTCAGAAAGTGCATCCTGTTTGTGCTCTTGTAAAATAAAGAAAACAATATTTTGTTTATAGTGTAAATGTAAACAAATAAAAGTAAACCCTACAGTTTCAAATGATGTCTTACTCTTTTCTGTATGACCCTATATGACGAGTATTTTAAGTTATTTCCACTGTTATGAGGAAACAATTCAAGTGATCGCGCAGACGCCTTGCGTGCAGACACACAACATATAATTTTCTAGCAATCCTAACTTGACATTGCGGTCTTTTCATTATCAAAATAAAATACAGTCAACCAAACTTAAAACAATTTACACTGCTCAATTACTGGTAGGCCTATACATTATTGTGCATTATATGTATTCTTTACATCATTATATTAGTCAAAAGTCTTACTGTCAGTTAACTGTTAACCAGTTAATTCTGAACATCCCCACTTTGCGTTTTTGTTTAATGTCTGTCTTTCCTTGCAGTTCCGGCAGGAGTATTTGGACACCCTGTACCGATACGCCAAGTTCCAGTATGAGTGTGGGAACTACTCAGGTGCAGCGGAGTACCTCTATTTCTTCAGAGTCCTGGTATGTGTCTTACCACGCCCCTGTCTTTGACAGATGACAGAGTTGTGTTTTCTAGCATTCTCCTCTGGGACGTTCCCAGTGGGGCAATTTTCAAGAGCTTCTTTTCATCACGACACCCTTTCATTTTCTCTTTCGCAAATTGATGCCATTAAATGCATTCTTGTTTAATAAGTTCTTGTCTAATGGACAAACAGTTTTATTTTGATGGAGAGTTCCTCCGTGAGTGTTAATTGAGCCAGACGGTCGCCCTGTTGAGAGTTTGAAGTATTGTCTCTGCTTAATATGGTTCTGCTTTTTTAGTACAAGACTCTGCCAAATCCTGTGAGTTACGAGCATTACGCATGCACTTAACGTTGTGTTTTTCTAAATGACGCAGATGAAAAGTAGACATGGCTCGCTCACAGGTAGATATTCTCAAATCAGAATCCAAATCCTTTTATCATGAAATATTGTCATTTATTCATTGCTCCACAAAACGGGCAACGTTTTTTTGCACTTGAGGCAATCCGAAGAACTAAAAGCTCCTGATCTGTAATTACTTCTGAAAAGTGCCATCCCATGGCTTGTTAAATTCCTTGCATGTCTTGAGTGCTGAAAAGAACCTCTTCAAGGACTTGGTTAGGAGTTGTTTCAGGGCTGTGTTTAGTGGCAGACTTCATAAGCTTATGGGTTTATGGGCAGTGCTACTCCCCATAGATGATTGGTGGGGATTTTGTGGCCTAATCACTCTTGGTTTGACAGGATTCCCCAGTTTTTGCAAGGGTTAAAGGTTACACAGCTTGCTCCATATAATCCCAAGACACCAAAAAAAGGCAGTAAATGACTAGAATTTGTGTTCTTCCAACAGTCAGACCATTTTGAGTCTTTTATTGAGCCAAAATCTCATTGAATAACAGTATACTAAGGGCACATTCACAATGCAGTTAAATGAAGCCCAAATGTTTGCTCCTTCTTGTTTTTGAATTACATTTGTGAAAAGCAAAAATCCCTTTTAAATCAGATGATTTCAGTTCTGATCTGGAAATAAATCAGATTATATATATATATATATATATATATATATATATATATATATATATATATATATATATATATATATATATATATATATATATATATAATTTTTTTTTATTTTTTTTTTAAACGTCAGGTTGCAATTTTTTCCCATTAATTTCATGTTACATTTAATACTTTCATGCATTTATTTGTATTATTAGGATTAATAATAGCAGCTATATTATTATTATTATTATTATTATTATTTATTGTAATAAATGTAGATGTATTATATCCATGCATATTTATTATTAGTAGTAGTATTCTTAATTTGATATATATATATATATATATGTATTTCTGTATGTAGATTTTTTTTTTCCTTTTACCTAGGAAGGGTTCACCCAAAAATGAAAATTCTGTCATTAATTACTCACCCTCATGTTGTTCCACACCAGTAAGACCTTCGTTCATCTTCGGAACACAAATTAAGATATTTTTGATAAAATCTGATGGCTCAGGATAATAAAAAACACTTTCAAATGCCCAGAAAGCTACTAAAGATGTATTTAAAACGGTTCATCTGACTACAGTGGTTCAATCTTAATGTTATGAAGCGACGAGAATACTTTTTGTGCGCCAAAAAACAAAATAACGACTTTATTTAACAATATGTAGTGATGGGCGATTTCAAAACACTGCTTCAAGAGGCTTCGAAGCTTTACGAATTTTGTTTCGAATAAGTGGTTTAGAACATGTTGACTTGACTTTGGCAGTTTATGTCTTGACTTTTAACACTTATGACGTAACAAAGCCTTGTTTACTGAAATCACATGATTTTGGTGCTCCGAACCACTGATTCGAAACAAAAGATTTGTAAAGCTTTCTTTACCAAAAAAATCATTTTTTCAGTGGATTTTAGGATAAGATTGTCACTTGCTGATTAGTTGTTGTCTGATCATACATGTCTGATATGGACTGCATTTAAAAGGTTAAGTGAACAACCTCACCAGAAAAAAAAAAAAAAAAGATTCCAGCATAGAATTGGAATTGGACGTTTTGTCTTGCGGTGTGAAACTAGCCTAGAGCATACACAAACATTCACATCTTCCTCTAAGTTCCCTTTACTTCTTTACCTTTTTTTTTTTTTTTTAAATGTTGTTGTCTGGATAAAGATCCAGGCGGTGATGCACCGAGGACCTTGGATTAAATAATTTTCACCAGTGGAATACTTTTGGAATCAGATAATACCAAAGTAGGTTTGTGGGGGAAGATAATTGCAGTTCACTGAGAGTACTGGCAGTATCCATGTTACACGTGCGTACTTCTTATTTCCTCTATAAACAAAGGGCTCATTGCTGGGGCTCTGGTGTTTGTGGCTTCTCTCCCACTGCCTGTAGAAATGAGTGAAAGATGAACTTATGGGGAAAAGCGGCCGGACGCTCAGAGCCCAGCGCAGTGCTGTCTAGCTAGTGGGGTGGGGGGCAAATGACGGCTGGGAACGAACAAATTGACCCGCTCCTTTCTCTCTGGCCGCAGTGTGTGGAGGTAGTCCAGTATCTTAAAGAGAGGTGCCCATTGTCAACGCTGCCCTGGGCCAAGAGTGTTGCGAGAGGCTCCATGCCTGGCTAAGTTATCAGACTCCCTTGCCGGCGAGTGTTTCTCACGTAACCACATAGCCTGCCTTCTCACATGGAATGCACTCCTGTTTCTTCAGACAAGCTCTCACATATGATTCACTCAGCCTACATTGTTGTAAAAAAGGCCAGACATTTGCCAAGTGAGGCTGTGTCGCTGTGGCAACAAGTGACCGAAAAAAAAACCCTTTATTTGATTTGAAATAATCTTGGTTTTAGCATTTCAGAGGTGTGATGAAGACTGTGTTGTTTAGATTTGCAACATGTTTCCCATTTGTGAATGATTTGCAGCGTCAGTCATGCTGTTTGTTTGTTTGTTGTGTCCCTGTGGTTTTCGTGGGAGCCGAGGGAAGGAACGGCAGACAGGCCTTGAATTACACCCTTTAGTTTTTGTCACCCTTTTTTGCATATTCATTAGTATAGATGCTTCAAGGACATACTTAAAGGGATTCTTGAGAATTCTGTCATTTTTCACCATCATGTCATTCCAAACATGTATGACTTTCTTTTTTTGTTTCTGCGGAAAAAAAACACACAACACTTTTTTTTTTTTTTTTTAAGAATGTTTTTGTCCATACATTGGAAGTCAATGGGGTCCAAAACAGAACAGGACCTAATAGACTTTCAAAATATGTATGCTCACTAAGGCTGCATTTATTTGATCAAATATACAATAAAAACTAGGGGTGTAACAATATATCGCAGTGCGACATTTCGCGATGCAAAAATGTTACGATATGTATCGTAGAGTGGTGGCGATACTTTTACGATATGACAGCAGTCTAATCATATTGGTTGAGCTGCCGACATGACCTACTCTTCAACAGCGTCGCGTGTGCTTTCATCGCAGTTGCAGAAATTTCTTGAACTGAACATTAGTAGGGCAACATGAGTTCGGCTGAAATTGAAGATGCCCCGTCTTATAAGTCCGACGTCTGACAGACAAAACGCACATATAGCTTTGACCCTCCTCATAGTACTGCTGTTGTTACTGACAACACACGCAACATGGAGGTGGCAGTGAGAGAAGCCGGGTTGTCACCGCATATTAAGGGTGTCTCAATCAGCTCTCTAGTTCAGTAAGTGTTTTGCGCGCACATTGAATCTTGCAAGCAGGTTTAAATGTTTCTCGCGTCAGTCTCTTGCTTGGTCGCGTGAGAAAAGTCGTGGCTTTCTATCACTGCAGTGCCACAGCAACAGCTGTGCTCACGGAAAAGCAAAAGATGCTTGCAATGCTTTGCTTTAAGAAGTTTTAGGCTTCTTAAATTCTAAGTTCATGTTAAATTTAACATTTTTTTCAGTGACGGATAGGGCTGGGCGGTATATCGAGTTTGTACGATATACCGATATATTTTTAATATACGATACGGAATGAGGCGATACCGTTTATATCGATATACAGTAGTTTTATACGAGCACATCTGAAAAACAGCGGTGGACATCGCAGAGTGCTGCTGCGGGGGAAATGCATTATACATTTTGGCTTAAACGTGACTCGTAAGATTAAGATACAGTTAACACGTAGGCCTATCGTTTAAAGTGGCTTGCCCAGTCAGATGCTCTGACTGATTCATGTGCTGACTGATATTTGCGCTGTTTAATGCTTTTGCAAAGTGGTGTTTTCCTCAGCGCATAACTTACATTTCACAGGTATATTCTCCATCTGTAAATGTTAGAAAGTCATACAAATATTTCCATTTGCTGTCAGGAGTGGACGAGCCTTCTGCTAGCGAATCTCAGTCTCCTCTAAACTTCACAGACTTCCGTGAACGAGTGCCGCCGCGCGCATTTGCGCCAAACAGACGGAGCTCAATAGAATGGGATCGCCATAATTCTGACTAAAATATACTTTTTGAAAAAATGTTTGTTGTTGAACAATAAATGTGCCATATGTAGAATTTTAAACCTACAAGTAAGTGTATTTTTATGATAGCAGCAACTAATAATATATATAAATATATAGATAGGCAGGATGTTAAATTAAGATTTTTAAAAAGTAAATAGTTTTTTTTTTTTTTTTTTTTTTTTTTTTCTAAATCCAAATAGAAAAATGTAGAAAATACAGAGATATATACTGCATATCGCCATTTAGCCAAAAAGTACCGAGATATGACTTTTTGGCCATATCGCCCAGCCCTAGTGATAGACAGACCTATTTAGCTGTTAATTTGAATACAGAAGGTTTTTTAAACTTTGAAATGTGATCTTGTATGTATAACAAAGAAAGTTATTGAAATTTGTTAATGTTTTTTAAATAAATCTGTTAATTGAATTTCAGTTTCAGTTTTAAAATTTTGTTCAAAATAGCGTGATATGTATCGTGTCGTGAACCCAGTATCGAGATGCGTACCGTATCGTGACCTCAGCATATCGTTACACCCCAAGTAAAAACAGTAATATTGTAAAATATAAATAATTTTTTTTCTATATTAATAATTTTAAAACGTAATTTATTCCTGTGATGGGAAAAACTGATTTTTCTTAAGCCATTACTCCAGTCTTCAGTATTACATGATTCTCCAGAAATCATTCTAATAGACCCTTTTCACATTTCCGGGTTTCTCAGAAGCGGAAGTCGTCATAGTTGGGTAAAATTCTATAGCGGTGAATGAGAGATTACATGAAATATATATTTTTTTTGTGTTTCCATTTGCTCAAATAGCAAAAGGAAAAACTCTACAGTAGTGTTTTCACAACTTTCAAAAAGAGGAAAAAAATAGAGAGCAATTTGATAACGGCAGTCAGAAGAGAGAAAGATGTCGTTTCACTGTCACTCCCATAGCTGCAGTATTAGAAACACCCTCACAGCGGCGTTAACTATTTTTTTGTAATTTGATGCAAAGGTAATATAAGACTAAGTATAGTGTTATATTCGTTCATTTTTAAAAAAAAATGAAAATATAAAAAACATGAAATATTGATGACCGTTAAAACGCACCATCACAGTCTGTGAAAAGGGTCTATATCCTGATTTGATGTTCAAGAAACTTTTCTTCTTATCAGTGTTGAAAACATCTGCTTAATATTTTTTACAGGATTCTTTTGATGAATAAAAAGAACAGCATTTATTTAAAATAGAAATCTTTTGTAACCATTGTATGTATATAATGCTTTTACTGTCACTTTTGATCTTTTTTTTTTTTTTTTTTTTAGAAAAAAATGTTTCTTTCCAAAAAAAAAACTTTGAATGGTAGTGTTTCTTTTGTGTTCCACAACAATATGAACAATATGAGGTTGAGTAAATGACAGAATTTTTATTTTTATGCAAACTATTCCTTGTCTAAGTGTGTAGAGAGTTTTGAAAACATGCATGTTAGGTTTTCCTCAAGGTTTTTTTAAAAAAATGCAATAGAGCCTACTCATCCTAGGAAAACCACATCATTGATATTGTGAACACATCAAGCGTTTTGAGTAGATTAGACTGTTCACACAGCAACTAGCCTTGTTTATGCTGTCACTGCTCAATCTAAATAAAAGGAAATAGCTTCCAGAAATTCTCTCCCTGTGCATGTTTTGAAGCTTTTAAATTGTAATCCTTTCATTTCAAATTTAAGATTTATAACTACCTTAATACCTGTAAAAATGGTTTTAATGGAGCTTTCTCACTGAATACCTACCCCTTTTTCTTTTCTTATTTACTATTTATCCACCCCTGTTCAAGCTGGACCTGCCATCTCCTTGGATGGCTCTTAGCATGGGAGATGTCAGGCTCTAGAACTCCTCTAGCGTGGGAAACACAGCCATTTAACGAAGGAAGCCAGGCTTGCAAAATCCAGACCCGAGGTCCTGTTACAGTGAGGGCCCGGTGCGAAAAGAGCAACTTATTCATATCATCTGTTAATGCAGGGATTGGATGTTGAGAATAAAGATTGAGTGTCCCGTCGGATCCCCAGCACAGTAAATTTATTGTTGCTGGTCAGTCAGTGAAAATGTGCCCATTTCGGGAGGCAATGGAAACTCAAGGTAACTTGTGGAAAAACCCAGGTATTGAAACTATTCTTGCATGGCCAGTGCTGAAAGCCAGTCAGTGTGCAGAAAGCTGCCATAATGACATGGAGCGTCGCCAAATGTAGCAGGCAGGGACTTCCAGGAAAAAAAAAGAGAAAAAAAACAAACACTTTTAGAAATGAAACGTTGACCTTTATATTGGCAGCAGGGATGGCGTTTTTCCCCGGTTGTCCCTCCGAGCTGATCTCTCAGAGTTTTTGGGCTTTGACTGTTGTTTAGACACATCTAACTTGGGAATTTTGATGAAAGTGCTCCACTGTTGCAAGCAGATGGGTAATTGCTTCTGTACTCTATTGATTTTAAAACTGTTCCATACTACTGTTTCACTATGCAAATATTACAGAAGTAGATTTTATCCTTCCATAAGTCTACAGAGCATTTATTTTAGGGCTGGATTATAAATATAGATTTTTCGATTTTAATTGATTTCTTATTTTGATGAACCAATATTGATTCTTAAATCCCAAGAATTGATTCTGTTTTCAGTTGATGCCTCCCATCCTATAAATTGCAATAAGCTTTGTGCATTGTTACTTTTGATATAAAGTAAAGCTTTTAAATGGTCAATTTAATTACAAAATCAAACAACAAATACCTTTTTGGCGATAGCACCTCAGTTCAAGTGAAGCACGTGAACCGATCACCTCTCCCTCTTTATTATTAGTTAAAGCACAAATTTAAACATAAATGAACATCAGAAGGTATGTTGAAAGATACAGTACAATTTAACGAAATCTGCATCATGTCTCATGTAATTGCTCAATCAGTGTTTCAACTGTGGAAAGACGTCAGTAAAACAACTTGTAAACAATGTCACACAACATTACATTTACCTCAGAAAAGCCTTTCAAAACTTGTTAGTCAGCTAGAAAAATTAACTCTAGAGAGGAGCATTTTGCTAAATATATGCCAGTATATTTGCATATTCATTGTGTTTACTTAACCTGTTCTTCAGTATTTAATGTGTCATGTTATTACAGCCAAATGTGTATATTTCAAAAAATGAAAAGAAACAGATTATCATAAAATATATTGTGTTGTTGATATTATTATAATTATTTCCTTATGTGTAATTTAATTATAAGTAGCCAATACAAATCAGTTAAATCTAACTTGTATTATTATAGTAATGGACCAACTGGGCTTGAAAGGTTTCAAACCTAAAATGATGCCATAGTATTTAGTTTTTAATTTTTTATAATTGAGACCCCATTTTAAATACTAGTTTTCTTAGTCTCTTCATTTGTTTGGACAGTTGCACCACCTGACATTTTGGGGGTTTAAGATAACAAAACATAAAATATGTATTATTTAAATGTACTAAAAATGAATTCAAACTAAATAGGTTTTATAGAATAAAGTGATATGTCATGAATTTATCAAATTATTTTAAAAGGAAATGATGCACTTTTTGTTATCGTATACCCTTGTAGTTTCCTGATTCCATGATGCTTTGCAGACAGCATCCTATTTATGCTTTTACCTTTTGGAATATGAAGGATTTGTCACATAATATCCAATGTTTCTGCTCAGCGATATGTCCATCCAATCAGATTTTAGTGTATGCAGGGCTCCTAAGACCCTGACTTCTGGGTTGTCTGCATGCCTCTACGTCTGTCGTAGGTCATTTTCGTGCACGCTGGTCAGTCTAATCACTCCATTTCCCATGAGCCTTTGGCTATAGCTCATCCCCCTTGTTTTCATGAAAGCCGCTGAGATACCTCAGCAGCTTGCTAATCTGCAACACATTATCTCCTCCCTTTGTTTTTGTTTTTAGTCATAATTTAAAACAGCTTAAGTTCCTTTGAAGCTGATTGTCTTTGCAGAGATGCACCATGTTAAATCTTGTTCATATTTCCATGCAAGAAGCTGAGCGTGTAACTTTCAGGGGTTTCATAACTTGATTCTGCAGGATGTTTTTCTTTTGTGCCAAATGTTCAGGAGATTATCACAATTACTAGTTAATCAAGTTATCTAAATATTATTTCAAGGGCCTGTTTCTGTTTAACAAGACTTATGTTATTGGCTTCTGCTGTCAGAAGATTTTAGTCAACGTAGACATGACATAGAACCCTAAGACAGTGCAGTCTTTTGAATGTGTTGTCTGTGTAAATGTAAATTAAATAATACATTTGATTTATTATTTGTCCTGCAAAGACCTACTCAAATGGTTTTCATTAACTTTGCAACCACACAACTATCCATCCTCACCCAGTGTTTGTGTTTAGTTTGGTCTTTGATTTGATTAGTTGAGTTTCTTTACCTAATGTCTGGACCTCATTCTCTCACTCCTCCACGAACAGACATTTTGATTAGTATTCCGCCACTCTGGTCCTGTCCACATCTCTGGGCTGATCAAAGCTTGCAGACATGTTTTAGGGCCAGTAACAGAGGCTCTAGCGGTAGCAGCACACATCATTAAAGAGCCTCACTGAAGGCAAAGGCAATGCACTAAGGTCATCACAAGTTCACATGAACTTTGGGGAGCTTTTGTTCCCCATTTGTGCCTGATAACGCTCCACACTGGATATCAGAAAGAATAACTATATTAATAGTAACCTATATTGAAGGACTTTGATTTACATTTTGAGATTCTGAATAAAAAAAAAAAGAAAAAAGTGAAGCCACTTTCATCTCTTGATGTGACCCTTCTTTCCCTCAAGATAGCACCTGACCCCAGGCTAGTTAAAGAGCACTTGTTTAACTTGCGTAATTATTTCCCAGCAATATCACAGACAAGTTGGCCTTTAACCTTTGGCCCTTGTCTGAGGACCTCTTTGACTCAACCACCTCAAAAACACTCTTTCTTGAATAAAAAAAAATATACAGATTGAGAAATTTTACAATAATCAATATAAATAATCAGTTAAATTTTTATAGTTTTATTAGGTATTGTTTATTTTTTATTTATTTATTTATTTATTTTTAACTCAGGAGTGGTTAATAACGAGAAGGGTTTGTAGTGACTTTATCACAGAAATACAGCAAATTAAGTTAAATAGTCTTTCAGGATGCATTTCTTTTTCCCTTACAAGCCCGGTTTCCGAAGATGACATAATTTAATCTGTTTATCCACTGTAAATAAATAAAGAAGTTACTCCACCGAGAAGTTTAACTTTTAGCTGTGGGAAATGGCAGATGTCAGAAATACAGTATTTAGAAAGTGGAAAAGGACCAAGACTGCCACCCTACCAGTGTAATTCTATGGGAAGTGAGTTGATTTCATTGTCTACTTTTGTTTACAGTGGTTCAATGTATTTTTCTATGTTTGTGTATTTGTGCAGGTCCCCGCCACAGACAGAAATGCACTGAACTCTCTTTGGGGCAAGCTGGCCTCTGAGATCCTGATGCAGAACTGGGAAGCTGCCATGGAGGACCTCACCCGCCTGAGAGAGACTATCGATAACAATGTAATGCCCCGCCACTCAGAATTCAATACCACACTCGGATTCCCTTACATAGGCCATAATATTGACCGCCTTGCGTTTGAGCATAGCACCCCGCTGTTGCCTCCCCTCCTCTGCTCCATCTCCTCGATTCCTTCTCACCGCAACTCACAAGTCAAGCAAAACCTTAATTGCTGTGTTATGTCGGCACAGCTTGATTTTTAATTGGAGGAACTGAGCTGGGAAAGAAGGGTTTGGCTTTGGGAGAAGTATGAGTAAATAAAAAATTAAAGTCTTTGGACATTGTAAATTTCTATTCTGAACTTTGATTTGAACTGAGTCTGGAAGGCAGCGGAAGCCAAGCGTTGGTTTTTCAGAGTCAGAAGTTCATCTTGTTATGATCAAGTCACGATCAAGACAAGGCACCCTTTAAAGGGATAGTTCACCCAAAAATGAACATTTTATCATTACTTTCCAAGTTATTTACTATATTCTTTTAATGGAAATTAATTTGTATTCAACAAGGATGCATTAAACTGATCAAAAGTGACAGTGAAGACACTTATGTTATAAAATATTTCTATTTCAAATAAATAGTAAATAGTTCTTTTGAACTTTCTATATATTTAGAATCCTGAAAAATGTGTTGTGTTTCCACAAAAATATTAAGCGGCACAACTGTTTTCAACATTGACAATAATAATAAATGTTTCTTAAGCACCAAATCAGCATATTAGAATGTTTTCTGAAGAGTCATGTGACACTGAAGTCTGGAGTAATGATGCTAAAAAATTCAGCTTTACCCTCACAGGGACAAATTACATTTTAAAAGATTAAAATAGAAAACGGTTATTTTTAATTGTAGTAATATTTCACGATATTACTGTCTTTACTGTATTTTTGATCAAATACAATCAAATAATCAAATAAATCTCCTTTTGTTTTCCATGGAAAAAGAAAGACATGCAGGTTTGTAATGACATGAGGCTTAGTAATATTGTAATTTGGGGATGAACTATCCCTTTTACAATGATTTTTAACATCTTTTCTCCTCCATTTTTATGTCTCTACAGACGGTAAGTTCTCCTCTCCAGTCTCTCCAGCAAAGGACTTGGCTGATCCACTGGTCACTCTTCGTGTTCTTCAACCACCCCAAAGGGAGAGACAACATCATCGAGCTTTTCCTCTACCAGCCACAGTAAGCACCTTCTGCAGCTGCTCGTTTTCCATCTGGGATTTGGTTTTGCTTTGGTTTGACTCTAATAAAAATGGATGATATAGGAATAGAACACGGGTCCAGGTTGGAAAGCCCACCACAGTCCGCAAACGAAACTGCTGATGCTGGGCTCACCAGCCAGCCGCTCACAGACCCACGATCCCAGTGGTCAGTGCGAAAATGAGTCTGGCAGCACGGATGAATGCTGACAATAGCAAATGGGCTACTTAACTCACAGGTTCAATGTTTTAAGCTTCTTAAAGCAATGTCGTTGATCCTGAACAAACAAGTTGATATTTATGTAATAATTTAATCATTTTAAAAAATGTTTCCAGACGGGAAAAAATATAACTTGATGAATCACCCCTGACTCTCATTCCCAATCAGGTCTGAATGTTCCATGAGGAAAAAGTGGTAGTTTGTAGTCACTAACCCAAAAATTTATTTTCATATAATATATATATATATACACACACACATTTACTTCTCACAAGTGCGCATACTAGAAGGGTAATCTGGGGCTTTTTGTTGCAGACTAGTCAAGGTCTTAACACATGGCAACAGGGCTCAGTCTTGTTGTGTGCACTTGAGTAAAAAGAAGCTTCAAGGGTTTGCTAGCTTTTTTGTAAGAGCGTTTACACCTGGTGCCTAAGGTAGGAAACTTGATCTACTAAATAATTTTACATTCCATCTATTTTAAGGCCACACTTTCCCCCTAATGCACTGTTGTGGAGCCTAATGCCTATACACTATTCAAAGAAAAAATGGACTTCTGCCTGTAAGACGTTGTTTTCCACCAGAATAGATGATTAAGGATGACCAGACCATAAATTAGTCATTAGAACCTGACCATAGTGGGTGAAAAGACAGATTGAGGTGGCTTATTGCACTGTCGCTAGCTGGAAAACCATGTTTAGGTTTGGCTTTTTCTTTGGTCATGACCGCTATGTGCTGTTTTTTAGGGCCAATGACCTGTGGCTGTGAAACTAGAGTGAATGTTTGACCTGCCTTTGAGACAATCGGCTGGCTTAACAGCAGCCCTTTGGACGTAGGTGCTCATTATACAAGAACATTCATTATGCTTCGTTAAAACCGGTCCAAAAAGGTACTTCTAAATTGCGGTTGGGCTCGTCAGATCAGAGGTCTTTCAATGCTGGCAGCTGCCTTTTCACTTTTCGTTTTTTGTGTTGTTCTCTCACCTCTTCTGCCTTCAGCTTTTATTTGCAGAGCCGTGGCCACGAAGAGCAATCAGACCCCATAAATCTGAATCTGAGTGTAATTTACTGCATTAGATACACTGCGTTTTATGTACCACAACAGTATTGCGTTCTTGGAGGGTAGATACATTGATTGTCATGTTTTAGTTGGAAAACTGCATCATGGTCTGTATTTGACCCTGTGAAAAGATCTTTTGTTTTCTGTTCTTCTCCTTTTTGTTATTCTTGAAGTTTTGTTGACAATTAGGCTGACATCAGCCTGTGGCATTCAGGTTCAATTCTTAGTTGTTTGGCTGTTGTTCAGGACAGGGTATGATCCAGTGCTCTCAGTCTGAAGATTGTACATGATGTAGTCGTGCCGTCGAGCAGACGGCCAAAACAAAAACAGAAACCGAAATTTTTTTACTGCAGGAAAAATGATACCAAAGATAGACTATCATATAATATGTTCCAACTAACTCCAAGGGCAGTTCGAGAAAGAATATTGTCACAAGATGACCTATGATGTAGGTGCAAACAGGAAAGCTAATACCGCCGAAACACTATCCCGGGCAGCGCAGAGTGGATTCAGAGTTTCACTTGATTTACCTCTAATTCCCCTCCTCCCTTCAGATGCATCATGAAATTGGAACTGCACCACTGTTCCTTCCTTTGCTTCATTTTCTACCTTTTATTTCTACCTTACCCAAATTAGAGCTGCAACTGAGACTCCATTAGTGAAGCCACTTTAAAGTAGTAAAAAATGCATTTCTTGTTGATTGTGCATTTCTTGTTTAAAAGTGACTATGAAGACATTGTTATCCAGCTTATTCCTGCGCTCCATGACACTTTGCATGAATTATGGGTGTCACTTTTGTTAAGCTGTAAACAATCAGTGAAAGGCTCACTCTATGAATGCAATACGTTTAAAAAAAAAAAAAAAAATGGGTACAATGAGATGACATTATTCCACTCACCCATCAACCATCGAACATTAAGAGGAAATTGGAAAGTAAGAGCATTAACAAATAGCTACAATAGACCATGAATAACCCCAAAAGCGCGATTCTTTCCACAGCAATAACGGACGGGTTAAATATCACTTTAGTAATATATATCTGCATTATGTAACATACGTTGCCTTAATCAAAAATGTTCATTAACTTCAGCGTAGTGATACTGTTTCAAAGTGATTTCTGTTATTTTGACAGATAGTTAATTGTATTTACATGTGAAAACAAACCTGGAAAGAGACGTGAGGATTTGAGGAGAAAAACGACAGATTCTTTGTGCGTTCCAGTGAATTATTAATGGGATATATCGTAAATTAAATGGGGAGAACAGACCACAAATGTGCAGTATATGTTGTCCTTTTTCATACTATTACAGCAGAATGCAAAGGGAAAAAAGAAAATAATGATGAGGAAAAGAATGCAGCGACTGAAAAGAGCTCTTTCCATAGATAAACTTGTTACAACGTCATGTTAAAATACCAAGCGTTACGTTATTCTCATGATGCCTGAAAAATAAAACATGAAGGAAAATTGACAGCTCATTCAGTCAAACTGACAGATAAGCTTTATTTGTAGTGCAATCTTATGATTTGAAATGATTAGTTTCAGACTTTTTGAATGGAAGTTTCCCAAACCGGAAGTGCAACCCATAATTCAAAATGCAAGTAGGTTCATCAGGAATAAAGTAGATGAAACATTTCTATTTCAAATAAATGCTGTTCTATTGAACTTTCATCATTCTTCACTAAAATCATAAATTCTTGCTCACCCTAAACGTTTTTACATATTTTAATTTAATTTAACACTTTTACATTGTTGAACAGTTTTGTGACTGAATTCACTAAAATGTTTTAAAAGCATTTAATTTTTTTTTTTTTTTTTTTTTATGTATACATGTTTTATTTTTATATGAAATAGAATAGAATAATTGTCTTTATCATTTATTGTCAATAACCAATTATCTTCTTATTGGTATCAGCCAGAATTTTAATAATGGTGCATTTTTGGTTATTTAAACCGCTCTACAACAGGAAAGTACCAATGTAGAGAGAGAGAACAGGAGCATTACATGACCCAGACCAGACCCAGGTCAACAACGCAATCAAAACCTCAATCCATTATCAAAGTAGTTTTTAGATGCAGCCCTATCCTAAATCCCTACCTCCCTGAGGAGAAAGTGACGCACTCAAATTCAACTACTACTTCCTGTTTTGCCCATTTCCTTGTGAAGTCATTTAGCAACCGATTAAGCCATATCATGGCTTTGGTCGTAGCTGTCGGGCTCCGTTAGATAATGCATTTTTTTTTTTTTGTGCGAAGGCCTGATATGGCATCATGACTCATGTGAGCGGTCTGGCCATCGGAGCCTCCCTGGGAGAGCGAGTAGGTGTAAGTTAATCAGGAACACAGCATGAAGTGTTGTGGTTTGCCATGAAGTCAGACAACTACAAAGGGAGGAGAGACCGAAGGCTGCGCCAACTGGGATCACACGCCGCCGAAGCCCGCTGCTGTTTTTAGCTCCAACATCACAAGTGCCACAGGCCCCCATGTCCCTTTAATTGTTTCGGCTAATTAAACCATCCGGCAGCCCTTCTCCTTTTCCTCCAAGTGACATGTGTTTCTCCGTGCTGATCCGTAAGGGAGCTTTAGGGCCTGGCCAAGGCAGAGCAGCTCCACTTCCTCCTTGAAATTTAATTTGGTACTTGTATGAGGGATGGGGGGGGTCAAAGATGTTCGTACAGATACTGCAGGCGCGGAGGCCGTCCTCCAAATTGACTCGAAATGTTAAGTGCACTTTAACAGGAGCTCTTAGCCCTATGACAAGGCATCTGTTGTATGTTTTTTTTTTTTTTTTGTCCATATAAGAAAGCTCTTGCACGTCTCTAGTCGGTAGAGAGGAAACTTTGTCTTGGGTTGTAATAGTAGTGCTATGTAGCTTTCATTCTCGGTGAAGCCCACAGCTAGTTGACCTGTGGCTGAAAAACAAATCCCTGGTGGATAGTGTTTCACTGCTTTGCAGGCCTGTAGCTGGTGATCCGTGTCTAGAAAGGGGCTTTTCCTTTTCCCTTCCCTCCACAGGGGGACCAATGAACAGAGGTGCTTTCAACACGGTCTGACTCTTGTTCTTCTGTTTAACGAGAATCTGCAAGTTCACTGTATGAGACTAGAGAAAAACTGATAGTTTATCGTTCTTATAGAACATTTTTGCTGTGAAAACGGTGTCCAACCTCGACAAATTACATCATGTGACTGTTTCACTGTAGAGATGATAGCTGTCCTTCAAGCGTGTGACTGTTGTTGTTTTTGTTTGCAGGTACCTAAATGCTATTCAGACCATGTGCCCACACATACTGCGACATCTGACCACAGCTGTCATCACCAACAAGGACGTCCGCAAGCGTAGGCAGGTGCTAAAGGATCTGGTGAAAGTCATCCAGCAGGTATCTGACAGGACTTTGGTTTTTCATTTATATCCTGGTTTGCTACGTCATTGTCAATTTATATTATTTTATTGTATTATTTATTATTAAAAAATATTCATAAAAATATAAATTAATGGTATTAAATTAATTTGATTACATTTTTACATCAACTGACTTCCCTAGTATAAATATTTAAAAAAAAATATAAATATATTAATATATATTTTATATATTTAATGAGTATTGTAATATTTATACACGCATGTATAATATATTAATGTAATTAATTACGTAATTATGTAATTAAATGAATGTAATCAATATTTGCTGAGAAATATATAATTATATTATTTTAATCCCCCCCTTTTTTATTAATTTATGAACACATTAAATGGAATTGTCTCATATGTGGCTAGGTTAGAAAAAAAATCTTTTTCATTTGTATTCATGCTACCTTGTGTGTATCCTCTGGTTTGTTATAAATTCTAAGCCTTTTTTCCTTTTAATTCCGTGTGAGCAATCCTATTTGTCAGGTGGTGCTCTATTAATAACTGTTTCATACTCTGTTGGTCCTCAATCATCCACACTGGCCTTGCAAGTACTGAAAGATGTTTTCAATAAGAGATTACCCATCACCAGTTAAACAATGCTTTCTTTCTCTTTTAAATAAAATGTATTTTTATTTAAATTTAATACATCTAGAACATTGCAGGGAATCTTATACCTCGCTGCGTCGGTGGAAATGAATGAATGAACGAGTGGTGTATATTGGCCTGAAAATAAAAGCTCTGTTTATCTATGTGCCTCCTCAGGCCGTGCGAGTCTTGAACCCATTAGATTTGATGAATGGTGCTGGACAGTCTGATTGTAGTGTTCTGATGTCTGTGTCCAACAACAGTAGCTTCTTCAGAGATCAATGGCACTGAAATCCATATAAGTGCATCCCGCAGCCTTTGCGTAATCACTTAAACATGTGTCCTGAGGTGCTCACCATACTCCCTGCACAAGTTTCTCCTCTCATGGTTACTCAAGCATCTATGGTATTTAGATCCAGGGAAGACCCAAAGACTATCACGTATCCAAATGGGACTCATCCCATCAGGTCCTCTGCTAAAGGGATTGTACTGTACTAAGTCTTTCAGCTCATGGCTGTTTATAGACATGGCACATTAAGCAAAGGTTGTGCTCATTATTATATACAACCAGGCAGGGATAGTTCAGTCTGCTCACCCTTATATTGTCTGAAACCAGTAAGACTTTTTTTCTACTATGGAACAAAAAAGAAGATACTTTGCAGAATGTAAAAGCCAAATTTTGATTTGAACATTTTTATTAGTTATATTATACGAATTATATTTTATTATTATTTTAGCCACGTTTTAGTGTTTCCATCCAGCATTTTAATGTGATATCCCAAAATATGCATTAAAATATGTGGTTAAAAAACCAGGCTAGTCAGTTTTACTATTGAAAACCATTCTTATTAAATCATCCATATATGTGACTGTAGTCAGCTTGTGCCAATTAAGAAAATAGATGCAACAGTTTGGCGACAACCATGTTTGTAACCACAAGATGAAAGCAGCAGTAATTTTGTGCTTGAGCAGCTGATTTTGTAATGTAAAACTTTATTTGTTAATAAAACAAACAAATTCATAAATAAAAACACCCCAGTTTGAGAACCAATGGTGGAACTTTATTTTTTGTGTGAACTTCCCTTAAAAGAACTACTTTGCAATAATTTATCTTTTATTCTCTTTATAGGAATCATACACCTACAAAGATCCCATCACAGAGTTTGTGGAGTGTCTCTATGTGAACTTTGACTTTGATAGTGCTCAGAAGAAGCTGCGAGAGTGTGAGGCGGTAAGTTCCATCTGTCATTTCCTGTTACCTTTTTATTAGCTTGTTTCTTTGTGTGTCCTTAAAAGCATGGCACACTCTCCTCTTTATAGGGACTTTCGCAGATTGATTGTATCTTCTGCCATGTTCCTGTTTTTCCAAAAGCATAAAATTCATAACATAAGATTCATAACAGGTTCCATTAGTGAAAGCATTTGAAGAGACTATCCTTCTTCTAAGATGTTGAGCTCATCCTTCACTTCTTGTCTGGCCACAAAAAGCCTTTAACATAGTCATTTACGCAGATGATGTCTCAATTTCCCTAATGATGAGTTGTGATGACATCACACTAAGTCTCCGACCTATGATTTGTCAGAAGCACCCTCTGAACTTTACCATAACTGTTGATAGTCATTAGCGATGCTGTGTCATTTTTCTGCAGTCACAAACAGCCTACCCTTCTTTTTTGGGCCCTGAAAGGGGTCTTAAAGCTCAGGCGGTCTCTTCGAGTCGCAGTGTCATGGGCAGCTGTGGAAGTGGGCCCCTGAAAGAGCCTCTGACTCACCATTTGTCATGTTTTTATGATAGCCGGTAATTGTCAGATCAGTGGGATGGTTAACAAGAAGTGCTTTTGGTGTGCAGAGGCGGACACACGCACTGGAAAGAGCTTTCTGTGGTACAGACAAGCCAGTGATCTGTATTTTTGTTCCTGTTTATAAATGGCCTTCCATAATGGTCACTTCATCAGTTTTCACCCTTGCCCTGCTGTGTCATTCTTTCTGTTTTTACAGTTAAACTACTGACTTCCAGTGCCAACACAGCACAGAACAAAACAAAAACACAACGGAATAGAGCAAAAAGCTCTGTTTCAAAGGAATAGCTTACCTCAAAAATGAAAATTGTAAATCATTCTAAATCTTTGTGAAGACGGTTGCTCTTTTCCATGCAGTTTTTATTGAAAAGAGACTGAAGCTTTTAAGCTTAAAAAAAAAAAAAAATCCAGGGCACAATAAAAGTGGTGTATGCCAATTGTGAACTATATTCCAAGCCTGTTGAAGTCATACGGTAGTTTCATGTGAGGACCAAAATTAAATTTGTGTCTATTTACTTCTTCTCCTGCAGTGAGCTGTTGGAGTCAGTGATTTGAAATCAAGAATAAGATCAGAATCATAACTGACACTTTCAGACAAATTCATTGAAAAAATCTGACTCAAAAAAAACGATTTGTTCATGAATCATAGAACCTTTTACACCTTGTCACTTCATGCATTTTTACTGATCGGATAGCAATTTTACACTTGGCCACAAGCGTGTCTCTGCAAAACGAATATAAATCCGGTCTTCAATTCTCGCGTTATATGCAAATTTCACATCAACAAAAGCAACAAATTTTGGCTGCATTTTATTTATCATTGGCTAATTTCAAGATCAAAGAGTGCAATTGAAAAAATCATCGGCATCAGCGCTGGTAAGATCATTTAGTCTCATTACTTTTAATGATGATTGTGTTTTGAGCATCTGGAACTTTCAGTTTCATTTGCGGCAGTTTGAGTGTCGGCTTGCTGAAGAAATACTGAGCTGCTCATCTGTGGCGATGTGTGTTGCAGTAGCGTGGTTATATCTGGCTATAATGTCATAGCCTATAACACTCTTACACGTTTATTTTTATAAATTCACATATGTGGTTTCAACAGCTAGATGCATTTACATTTGACCCTTTGCAAAGACCCACCCCCCTTTGTTACTGTTGCTTTGTCCGACAAGCCAAGACAGAGCAGGCTACTTTTGGTATGAAACAGTCTCAGCTTTCAAATTTTGTAATGTTTTAAAAATTCAAACATTACCGTTTTGTGGCTCTTGACAGATCGCAGTCTCAGTTCAAGCGACACCGATCATCTCTTCCTACTATAGTAATAAACATGAATTAACATTAGAAGGTATGTTGTTTCAAGTGCAGAAAGACATCAATACACATTTTAAGTTCAAGTCCACCGACTTCAATTTTATTCTCCCATCTGGTTTGTTTCTCGGACCAAATGGCAGATTCAGCGTCATGATTGGTCAGATCACCTGTCAATTCACCGGTGAAGAGTGAATTGTCCAGTTTTGTCTGGAATGTGTCCCAGACCACCTCCTGAAGTGGTTTGAGTGATTTAAATCCATCTCGAAAGTGTTTCGGAGGGCATTTACACCTGGTCTTTTCATGATTGGATAGATATCTGATCAGAGAAAACGCATGAAGTGACCAGGTGCTATTTCTCTCATGAATTCAGATTACAAGAAGGGTGGATATATTGCATATTGTAGTTGTATAATGATTTAAATTGTTTGTCGTATGGCTTCAAAAGTCTTTGGATACGGTGTATGAGTCATAAGGACCACTTTTATGGTGCTTTTACATTTTTGTTTTAATCTTGAAAGCTTTAATCCACTCTCACCATCTTCAAAATGTATCCTTTTGTGTTCTATGTAAATGAAAAAAGGCCAGATTTGGAACAAAGTGAAGGTGAATAAATGACTATTTCAATTTTCAAGATTTTAGAGCTGCTGGAACAACACAGAATTCTGAATGTATATTTTAATCACGTTTTGGCTTTAGTAAAGTGCAAATGACTTTTGCCACTATGCGACTACAGACATTGTTGGCAGATTTGTTTGCCATCCTGACCCTGGAAAACATTACATTTCAACCAAAATGCATTTGGTAAGCTTCCCCACAAACGTGCCAAATCTTAAATGGCAAAAAGTATTATAAGAAAGTCTCAGTGTGATAAAAGCCAGAAATCGCCTTCAGGCGCATTCTTGGTTGCAGTAAACGCATTACATTACATTACAAAGATTCATCCCAAGCATAATTAGCTTGAGTGCCTTTAGCCTAGTGTGCACTTATGTCGAAGCTCATTCCCATTCTCTAAATTATTATGAATTCAAAGACCAGTCGCACTGCCCATCATCTACAATTGCCCAAAATAAAACAATTCAGTTTTGTTTAGTAACAATCACCTCGTATGTTAAATAGCAGGCTTTTTATAGGAGAATGAAATAAACCCATCTTAACGTTGAAATGGGAACCTTCCTAAAACGCTGACATGATTTATAAACATTTACTCTTGTGCGAGTGCCCATTTGATCTGGCCAGCTGTTTTTCATTCTAGACGTTTATCGTCAAGAAGCATAGAGGCCTAAATCACCAGAAGTCAAGTTTTTTTGGGGGGTCTCTGCTGGTCCAAATGATCGAGTCATTTGGGAGATCTCTATTACACTTTGCATGCTTGGAGTCCAGGCTTTGTAAGGCTAGCAGTAATTAGCACACCTGCATCTGTGAGATCTCGTGAGAGCCCTCCGGCTACTGGACCTCCAGAACCATGGCATATTCTTCAACGAGAGTTCAGCCCAGACACTGCGTAAATGGCCACTAATTAGTCCTGACCCTGATTATGAAAGCCTAAGGCATTATCGAGATCACAAGCTGCACAAAAAAAACGTTAAACTATGTGGCATGTGAGTGCAACTAGCTAGGCTCAGATGTATGTCAGCTCTAAATGCTCACAAATTCACAGTCTGATTGAGTGGTGACTTACAAAATCAGAGTTGCTCGTCTACAACAGCCCCAGGCTTTTCCTGTTAGATTGCCGAAGCCTTGGTAGTCATCAGACTACCTGCTCTCAACCGCCTTTACTCGTACAAAAACAAACATCCCCTCATCTTTAAACAAGTTCATTACAGTAACTCTTTGGTTAAGTGATTGCAAAAGGAAAAAAAAAAAACAAGTTACTTTTCTCTAATAGGGATACTTTTTTTTTTTTTTAATTAATAAAGAAAATATTATTGAGAGGAGATGCTAGAGGTCCAAAATTGTTCTCTCTCCCTCAGGAATTCCAAATAAATATATTTTATTGCTTTATTTGTATATATATATATATATATATATATATATATATATATATATATATATATATATATATATATATATATATATATATATATTTGCATATTTGTCTGTTGAATGCTGCTAACTTTTCACCATTTTAAATAAAAATAATGTAATTTACTAAATTCATACAGATCCAGTGAGGGTCATTATTTTATTTTCAATTAAAATAATTTAATTTGATTATTTTAATATATTTTTAATTGTAATTTATTCTTGTGATGGCAAACCTGAATTTTCAACAGCCATTACTCCAGTCTTCAGTGTCACCTGAATGAAATTATTTGGTATTTTTTTTTTTTTTTTTTTTCAGGATTCTTTGATAAATATAATGTTTAAAGGAAAAGCATTTATTTGAAACAGAAATATTTTGCAACATTATTCAAGTGTTTACTGTAACTTGATTAATTTAATGCTGGATAAAGTGTTTATTTTTAATAAATCGTGCTGACCCCAAACTTGATGTCTAAAATAATAACCCAAATACAGTACAGTTGTTTACAAGCAATTCCTTAACATATAATCGGCACCCATGGCTCCAGAGGTTCTGCAGGCCTGTGATTCAGTCCAACTGGACACAGTCCTGGATCTGTAGAGACTGACCGCATAAGTGTTCTGGGATTTTCTTCAAGCTGTGGATCATCACATTGCTTACTTTGCATTGTGATTACCTTATCATGCTTATCCAGTCAGCTTTTGTAATTTTTCCTTCTTCAGTTGATCCATCTCAGTGGAGAAGGGGCCATTTGCACAATGGTTTGGGCTCATAATGTCTATGCTATGCATAAAACATAGACACAACCTTATATAGCCCTGTTTTCAGTCTTTTTGAAGACTGGAAAAAAAAAACAAAAAAAAAAAAAACTGCACTTTTAGATTCCAGTAAGTTAAGCTCAAATTGATATTTTTTTTTTTTTGTACTGCTACAAAGTTGTCGTAGCCTTCTTCTCTCCCCCTCTTACTAAAAAAAAAAAACCTCTACAGTAATTATAGCACTTAAGCGAACCATTATCAGCTTAAGATAAGACAATGTCAATGATGAAATGTGTGTTGGCTGATAGGGCCATGGCCGTGTAGTTGGGATTTTTTCAAGCAGAACAACGGAGATAGTAGCTCTCAAAGCCTAAGTAAGCAAAGCGGGGGCTGTGAGCGCAGACGCGCACACGAAGACGCGGGACTGCATGTGAACCGTGCAGAGACAGCGGGGGCTCGCACATTTCTTCAGCTGAGTGCAATGCACCGCACTATTTGCGTTTTGACTGCAAGGTAAAGCACACCAGGTCTCTGTAGGACGTGGAGGTTAGTATGCGGTGATCAGAGCTCAGCTGCACTGCGCGTCTAAAATTAATAGTAGACTGTAGTTGAGATGTTTGAAAGCAGTGGCACTGTAAATTGGTTCCACCACGCAGCCCGGTGGACCCTGCGGCAATGGGCAAGACAAACGGCGATAAGTCACAGCCATTGCGGTGGATTCAGTGGCTGGCTCTGTTCCTGCCCTGTTTCATGTGGGGACTGTGGAATTCCAAGATCTGCGGTTAGTTTAGAGTGCAGAGAATGACCCCAGATTTTCCTTTTTTTGTGCTTCCAGATAATGGTTTTCTCCTGAGGATATCATTAAACACCGCTGTATATGTGTTAACTATAGGCATTCCTATCAAATTATGGAATTACGAATTGCTGAATTCGTAAAGCAAGAATTCATTTCCATAATTTGATATAATTCTGTTTTATTAATGCTTTTGGCATTTTTCCCATATTGTTATTCCCCAACCAGGTGCTATTACAGAGACCTCAGATGAAGTGGAACTGTTTTTATTTCAGTTCTGAGTTTATATAAACTTCCTGTTCTGTTCATTGTCCAGGTTAGCCACAGAGTTTTCTGTGTTCCAGTAAACTTTTGGACTGATCTCTGCTCCTAAAACAATGAGTGCATTTACATATGTTTACGAATAGGTCAACACAAGAACCTTTACATGAAATGAATAGTTTTTCCCAGTTTTGATGTCAAAATGTAGACGGGTGTTTACAAATAATAAAATATTTGTGTGTGTGTGTGTGTGTGTGTGTGTATATATATATATATATATATATATATATATATATATATATATATATATATATATATATATATATATATATATATATATATATATATATATAAAAAATGCATGCATGCCAACATGGATTTTATTTTTGAAATATTAATTATTTTATTCAAGGATGCATTAAACTGATCAAAATTGTAAACTTACATTAACAAAAAATTATTTAAATTAAATGCTGTTCTTTTCAACTTTATTATCATTAAACAATACTGAAAATAAAACAACACTGATAATAAGAAGAAATCATTTTTGAGCATCAATTAAGTGTATTACAATTATTTATGAAGGATCTTGTGACACTGAAGACTGGAGAAGTGGCTGCTGAAAATGTTAAATTTCAATTTTATTTGACATTACTACTGTTTTCACTATTTCAATTAAATAAATGCAGCCTTGGATAAGAGATTCTTTCAGAAATGTTCAAAAATCTGACCCCACACTTTTGAACTGTAGTGTATGAAAATAAAAAGCCTTTATATTTCAGGGGTTCATGCAAAGGAATCATCATATTTGGGGGGTCTGTGGTATCAAAAACCCCTGGTTTAAGGCATTTTCTGGATAACCAGTGTAAGATTGAGCATGAAAATGCATTTAGTGTCTAATGTAAGCATTTAAATCTTTTGAAGGTGCTGGTGAATGATTTCTTTCTTGTGGCGTGCCTTGAGGATTTCATTGAAAATGCTCGTCTGTTCATCTTCGAGACCTTCTGCCGAATTCACCAATGCATCAGTATAAAGTAAGTATTTTGGATTTCAGTGTAGTACAAAATAACTGCTGGATCATGTAACAAAACATTGAAATACCATTTAAAGGGGTGATGAACTGAGAAATCAAATTTTCCTTGAGCTTTTGACATATAAGAGGTCATCATACTATAAGAATATCCTCTAAGTTTCAGAACTGAAAACTTCCTTGTTAGTCCAATAAAAGCTTTTATTGACACCAGACCCAGCAAATGACCGGTTTTTCAAAGTGGGGATCAGTGACATCAAAGGGCAGCAAGTTCCACCTCCGCAGAAGATGATAAACACCTACTTCATCACTACCTGTTTAGCCCCTCCCACCAATTCGCGCATGACATGTAATAGGTAAATAACATAGGCCTACGTGGTGCTAAACTGGATCAAGCTACCAAGCAATAAATATGCTGTTGAGGATTACAAATTATTGTGCAGTGCCTGGATTTGTCAGTAATGCAACATGTAAGTAACTGTGTTAATTCTAATGCCTGATCTGATATGTAATGATTCACGTATAGTCAGATGTTTTTGTAAAATTAAACCCATGACTAAACGTCAACTTGCGTTGTTTCTCTTAGTAGGATGAAAATAATCTGTTATTTAAATGGTGATTAAATTATATAAAGAAAGCGATCAAAGAAAGCTCCCTTTGCAATCGTTGGAACAGCGCGCGCTGAAGCTGTCAATCAAACAGCGCAAGTTTATCAGTGACTGAGTTCTGAACACGCGCAAAAACTCCCGTTTTATTCAACAAATCTCTTAATTATATAACGTTTGCAGTTTTAGTGGCGATGAAAGCATTTGTTAGTGTACAGAAATTGAGTTGCAATGACGAGATCACTGCTTTCATGAGCTCAACATGTCTGTAATTGGCTTTCATGCCTTTCACCTTTCACAATCTAAATATAATGACATAGATCTAAATGTAATGCAGCACTTTTCACGATTAGTTAACCTTGAGAGCTGTTATAATAAAAATGCACTAAAATAGAGAGTAATACTTGGCTATTGCAAATGGATGTTAGCCAATCACAGCAGTGGGCGTTTACACTGAAGTCTCACAGCAGACACGCCCCTTAAAACAGAGCGTTCAAATCAGAGGGCTAAAATCAGGGTAGGAAAAATGCATTTTATTTCTAAATTATGACTATTTTGGATGTAAAAAGCATACTAACATTATAAGTGCACCCCAGGAAAGATTATAAAACAAAACAATGCAGTTCATGACCCCTTTAAAGTGGACAAATTGATGGATAAATTGTTGTCAGGAATGATCAAAAAGAAAAAAAAAAAAAGGTAGCAGGTCTGAAAATGTGTCCACAATGTGGGAAAGCTTCCTGTTTCCTCTCTTCCATTCCCACTTCACTCTCTGATAAGTTTTTATTACCCAGTGTGCTGGAGGAAGCATGTCCAGAGACCGGCTGCCAGCACCTCAATCTCACACATGGAGACACGCATTCAGAACCAGACATCCCAGGCACATCCACCCATCTGTTTTAAAGCATGTCTAAAGGGCCTACATATTGGCCCTAGGGAGAATCTTAATGGGTGCGCCCGGTCTGCCCGGATTTTTCTTTTCTAAATGCCTCTTACTCCATTATTGTCATCTTGTCACGTCCTTGTTAGGACCGTAAGATGGTGGCGTTGGGAATCTTTCTCAGCGCTAATTTACTTAGAGCACAACCAAAGAGGAATATTGCCTTAATTAAACCAATTAAAGAAAATAGTTAAGATAAATTTACAGTGATTTATGTTGTTCATTGATCCACACAGTTCAATTATCACTGACACGATGTGTCTTCTGAACTCCTCATAGACTCTCCGGTCTGCGTTCGGCTGAATACAGCAGGTGTTTTATTACCACTTTACTCTGGTTGCGCTTTTTTATTGCCCCTTTTACGGTATTTATACGGCATCGTAGGCTGCAATGGTTTCAGTCCCCAACATTTTCCATTGGTGGAAAAGAAGTGGTCTGCATGGAAAGGGAGGTTTGGGCGGGTGTCACTGGTTTCCCAGTGCCTGGTTCCTATTAGCCTTCCAGTGACGGAGTGCAGAGCAAAGAGGCCGCGTTGCCCTCCTGCCTGTTTAATGAGCTTTCATAACTAGTAGTCTTTGAGCATCTGTCCTGCATTCTTTTTCCCGCCACCGCCTCTGTGCGCCAAGCAGAAAGCACTTGACGGCAAATTGGAGATCCGCTAACAGGTTGCATCTACCTCGGGGGATTTATGACATCCTGTAAATCCCGAAAGGGTCCATGTTCGCGAATGCACATGCTTACCTGTCACAATATACATATACCATGTTTGATGAAAGCACTGTGGAGTTTCTGTCTCTGTTTCTCTCTCCAGCAATGCTCATGCAAACATAGTCGTAGCCATTCGGAATCTGTTATTTCTCTTCTCAGTGCACACCCCGCGATCAAAAACCAGCTATCCCCAGGTTCTCACACTATTTCCATGCTTCATTGTACAGCCTAATTGCTCGCTCACTTTTTCTGAGCTGTATAAAACCGAGAAGGGCTGGAGTCAAGGTTGAAACATGGAATGTGATCAGGCTCTGTCCAAATCTCCAGTTGCAGATAGTCTGGAATTGATTTGGAGTCTTGGCTCTTTTTTGGCAGTCTTGTTGCAATTGAATCCATTTTCTTGTCAAAGGTGATAAAGGTAATGCTGAACTAGGAAACTGAATTGTGATTGCTGTTTATCTGTTCAGGTTAGTAGCTCAAAGGAGTCGCCTGACAGTATTATGTCTGTTTAGAGGGTATAGAGGATTAGAAAACATCCATTTTTGGTTTACAAGTGCATGTCATTGGTACATTACGCAGAAGTCCTCTGCAACTAATTGTGGGCTCAAATGAAATATTTGCAAGTTTTGTAGCAATTTTGTTATGTTTACAGTTGTTGGCCTTGAACGGGTAGGCAGAATTATTTTTTTTTCCTCCCGTTTTTGCCCTCAGCCTACACCAAAAAAAAAAAAAAGACCACAACTACAAATGGCTTTATATATAAAAATGTCTGAGAAGGCTGTATTTGAAATCTGATTTTATGACTTGCACATACGATGGCATTTGTATTTGTCTTTTGCCCTCTATGTCTTAAATTCCCAATTTTAAATTCATTGGTCTTTGAGTAGAGAATCTGTGTGCACTTAGTGATAATTTTAGTTTTTAGTTGGATGTCTAAAATCTTGTCATTTGTAAATCAGTGTGATCTCTTACAGTCCATTGTAATCCATTTTGCAGTTGATTTGTGGGGCCAAGCACATAGGAGGCATTGTTGCATTCAATCTGCTTGTTTTCTGCTCTGCTTTTTTTTTCCCCCTCAGTTGGTCAGAATAAAAAGTTAGACATGTTACTTACTTGTTCAGATGACATTTTCCGGTGAAAATTCTTACTTTGGTCATACTTCGAGACTTCATTCTGTGATTTCGAAGTATAGTATCCACACCGATGGGGTGATTTACAGCAAACATTAGATTAATCGGCGCTGAGGAGTTGCACCAAGGCACAAACCACGTAAAGATAATTCCGCAAATAACTGCAATTGCAGGTTTCAAACAGAGATGGCGACAAAGAGGGAAAACTTACGGACTGCAACTTTAAAATTAATAATACATATCATGAATTAATCATTCAGTTCACAGCTCTACCAAAAACCCTGCATTTCCTTATGAAAAACAAGGAGGTTGTTTTACTGGGAAGAGGGGAATCAATTTTACCCCAAGCTATGAAGCAGGGGTCACTTCCAATGACGTGAATCTCTTTGTGCCTTCATATGGAAATGTTTAACAATGCATTTGTTTTAAGTCCACTATGTTTAAAAACTTCTGTAGACCAGGTCAGTACTGTATGAATTCACAGCTGACCTTTTAACTGTCTACGGCTCCTGGAGTGAGACCGGTTGCCTCAGTCCCACAGGCCTGGAATCGGAATTGGATAAATCAACTGCGAGGAGCTGGTACATGTAAGGGGTTGAAGTGAAAACGATCCTTACCCTTCACCCCCTAACCCCAGAGGACCAGGTTTAAACCTGTGTAAAATGAGACTGCAGTGAGGGGAGTCAAGCAACTTGGCTTAAACCTCCATGTCAGGCACTTATGCTTGAGTGGCTCATTCACCCAACCTCTTTCTTTTCCATAATTACTTCTTTCAGCGTTTGTATATTTTTGGTTTCAGTTCAGACTTTCATTCATATTAGTGGCAAGCATGTGTAAGTACTACTTTTTTTCCCCTTCTTGTTTTAAAGTCAAACTTCTGGGTAAAATTAGATTATTGTGTGTGTGTGTGTGTGTGGGCCATTTCATTGCACCGAGGCGGTGGTTGACCTTGGTCTCTGGTTTAGCTCGTCCGGAGGGTCGGCTCCCTTAAGAGGAAACTCGATCTTATTTGTTTTTTGAGTTGATCTTTGACTTTGGCTTGACTGACATGTGTCACCACTTAATCAAATCAGTGAAATAATATTCATTGTCTCTTGCCTCACCAGAGTTTGTTTTAGCTGTTTGTTTGTCATGTGATTCTCTTCTAAAACCAGCGTCTTTGGCATTTCCATTGATTTTTTTCGTAAAAGCTCTGTCTGTCTGCTTCATTTCAGACATGGTCTAGACCTCTAGGTCTGTGGGCCTGTAATGGATGTACAGCTATCTAAACTTCCCAGTGTCTTAATTGGTTTCCTGTTCTTTTTCGGCAGTAATTGTTCATCAGCGCACCGCATGCTTTGCGGAGTGCTTTGGGGCTGCCGAAGAGCTTGGATTTCATGTCCCTGCTTTAACCCCTGGAGTCGACAGGCATTCCTTTTTCCCGCACCGAGTGTCACTGCTTGATGTTGGACATGTGTTAACCATCACCAGCTTGGAACTCGTGATGTGACAACCGGCACATTCGTTGGCAGTTAGCTCTTAAATAATGAGCTTTATGACCAATCTAGGCTGTCACGCATCATTTTCTGAGGGTTTCACTGGGAGCGAAATGATATAAGCTGTCATCTCTGTCCGTCTCCAGACCCATGCTGTTGCCACGGTGGGTGATTGAGTTAACCTTTCACTGCGAAAGCATTGGAAACCTTGTGTGTTGGCTTTACTTACTGAACACAATGAGACAAGCCTGCTCTTTCTGACTAGCACGGAATGAGCTTAGTCGAAAAGAAAGCCAGCTGCAGTATAGTAGGATTTTGGATCAAAGAACGCTAGAGCCCCTGCTGCCACCTTCCTCCCTCAATGACACATTCATGGAGGAGACACCTGGCTTTATTTATGGACCGTTTCTTTAAAATGCCATAGGATGGTCAGTAGAAGTCATGCAAGCCCAAGCTGTGTCATTTTATTCTTGTCTGCAAAGTTTGTTTCATCGTTACCTTGACCTCATACCTGTGAAAGCGCAATGATGTAATTGTACTCCATTTTTATGGGTTTCTTAGTACGTTTAGAATCACAGACTTAATTACATAATGCAAAGCATTTGTCACTCTTGAACAGACATCTAAATGCTGAGGTATGACAGTAAACCCATTATCATCCAGCACTTTCGATCAGCACTTTAAGCCTGCATGCACACACACTCCACAAGCTTGTTATATACCTCACAATTTTCACGTAATGCCATCAGTGTATATAATGTTCTCCCTTTACCTAAGTTTGTCCTAATGGACTGTGTTTGCCTCACAGTATGCTGGCCGATAAGCTGAATATGACTCCCGAGGAGGCAGAAAGATGGATCGTGAACCTCATTCGCAATGCCAGGCTGGATGCCAAAATCGACTCCAAACTGGTGAGAGTCTCTCATATTTTATTTCACTCTCGCTTCTCTGCCGTCCTCCTCAAATAGCGAACGATTGATAGATGCTGCGTTAGTGTCCTTTAATTAGTCCGAAAATCAAATTCAGCCTCTTTTGTGTGGGGATTATGTTCTGCTTTAATACATAAAGGAGAGGCAATCAATTACGTCAGTAATTCTGCCCAGTGCCCGCTTACTCACCATATCCTTCCTCGAGGGTAAGAGGACTGTCTTTACATTCCTGAAGGAGGGTCATTCTCAATATGGTGACAAACACGTAGCTTTACATTTTTGTCATGACAAAGATTAATATTCTATAAACTATTAACATTCTATAAAACTGTTTAAAATATATATTAATTTATTAATATATATATATATATATATATTAATTTTACTAATTTTGTTTGTCTAGGTTAGGCATTAGTGCTGGGACTAACAAGTGTATTAAAATACAAAACAAGTAATAATTATAATATATAATAAGTAATAATATAAATAGTTTTAAATTTATCATTAGTGTTAAAAACTATTTGAAAATGGGGGACTTTAATATATTATGTTTTATTAGACAGATGAGCAACTGTTTGGATACCCCAGCATGCTTCATACCACAGTAACGTTAATAAAGCTTTAATACATTAGCTCATCAACATGATTTCCTGTTCGGCTCCCATGATTCCACGCTCATTCACAGCGTCATCAAGCTACACATTTTTATTGTTTTGAATAAGTGACCTCTAGCTGAGAAACTTACATACTGTGCCTTTAATTTTCAGCAGCCATTACTGCAGTCTTCAGTGTCACATGATCCTTCAAAAATCATTATATGCTGATTTGTTGCTCAAAAACATTTATTATTATCAACTGTATTGTACTGCATAATATATTTGTGGAAACTGGTAT
The DNA here is from genome assembly GCA_037950675.1 of Hypophthalmichthys molitrix. Taxonomy (NCBI): domain Eukaryota; kingdom Metazoa; phylum Chordata; class Actinopteri; order Cypriniformes; family Xenocyprididae; genus Hypophthalmichthys; species Hypophthalmichthys molitrix. The sequence continues at coordinate 18,022,457 of CM075507.1, forward strand.
TTTTTTTCAGGATTTTTTGATGAATAGAAAATTAAAAAGAACAGCATTTATTTGAAATAGAAATCTTTTGGAACATTATAAATGTTTTTACTGTAACTTGATTGATTTAATGTGTTCATGCTTAATAAAAGTATTAATTTTTTTTTTTTTTTTAAACTGACACTAAACTTTTGAACAGTAGTATATATCATTTAATGCTTGTGTGAGAGATTATCCAAAAGAAAAGTCAGACATATTATTATCATTTTTTTTTTTTCTTGGCAAATGATCTAGGAACTTTGCATGTCATAACACCACAAACAATTAACAGGACTTCTGATCACATTACATTCTACCGGAATGACCTAGAATTAGCTCCTGTGTGTTTTGAGCTGACTGTGAGGAGGTTTTGAATACAGGTCTGTGTGTCTGTGGGAACAGAAAAGGATTGGTGTTCCCTGAGTTTAGCTCTGACACTCTTTTCCTCTCCTCTTTCCTTTGGCAGGGACACGTGGTGATGGGCAACAATGCCGTATCGCCATATCAGCAGGTGATCGAGAAAACCAAGAGCCTTTCGTTCCGCAGCCAAATGCTGGCCATGAACATCGAGAAGAAGCAGACCAACGCAAACAGGAATGAGGTCAAAGCACCAGAGCATCCTTCCTTCTCTTTTATCTGATCTCATCTCATTTTGTCTTGAGCCCTGTAGTTTACACACGCAAATGATCTATCCAGAAGAATGCCGAGCGGCAATCAGCCTAGAACTGTCTTTACACGGCGTAAACCAGTAAGAGCAAGTTTAACACAGCGAGCGCTTTCATCATGCCGTTTTTCTTCAAAGGCCTAATGACAAGGTAGCACAGCTCAGCCATAAAGAAGAGGGTCTGAGTCCCATGACTCAGCGCTGCAGAGTAAATAACGCTTGCACACAATCACACACATGCTCGCTCCATGGAGTTCCCTGCGTTTAGGAGTCACCACAGATGTTTTGCTTGGGGTCCAGTAGGTCTCCGTTTGATCTTGTATGTGCACACTGATTGGCCCACGACAAACGTGCCTTCGCTTTGTTTGAAATAGAACGTTTCAAAATAACGGCCTTTAAATGTTTCGGTCTCTCAAACCACGTCATTTAAGTGACTCACTCACACAAACACCACAATGGCAAAGGCCATAACACACAGTCCTGTATTTTGATATGTTTGGCCAGACGCAATTTAATTTAACATTTTCTCTTTCCCAACGGAAAGGTGCGAACGTGAACTTGAACTGCTTGTACTGTACTTACGAAATGACTGTGGTTTTGTAGTAGATGGTGTCAATTGCATGTTCATTCGTTTATAATGAACTCACCTGCATTTGTGTTGGGTAATGACATTTTTTTGGTTCTCTCTTTCTCTCTATTCAGACTCCAAACTGGGCAGGTCAGGATACTGGCTTTTGAGTGGAACTTCGCAGGCCGTACGCTCCCATCTAACCTTCCAGCATTCCCATATTGCGGCCGAACATCCTGTTCTCCCTCTTGTGTCCCTCAAAGGAGCGAGACAGAGGCCTTATTTTTGCACTTGGGTTCAATGCATCTGGTATTAAATAAAAAAAAAACCCTTACAAAACCATCTTCACCTCATGCTTGCATTTTATTCCTGGACATTACAAATGGTGGTTGAGGGTTAAGTGGTTGTGATCTTTTGTGTAATAGATGAAGTTTTAATGTGCTCTGAGTCACTGAGTGGGACGGGGGGTTTTGTGCCGCTGCACATGCATGCGCCGTAATGATGAATGAGTGTTTAGTCTGCTGCGTTTACGGCGCTGTTATGTAGCGTCCCACTCCGCTGCGGCGAAGAAGAGGGCACGGAAAGGTGATCGTCCCAACTCCCGCTGTCATTTTCAATGCCACTCGTCCTCTTTGTTTGCAGACGGGCACGTCAGCTGCGCTAGACAATCAACGTAATGCCTCTCCACCTTTCCCATCTCATCACATCTTCCGCGCATGACACCTACAGTCTCTTGCTCTATACGTTTTCTATTTCTATCCCTACCGCTCGCAGACGCTGCAGGCTGGGATTCGAAGCGTGTCTTAATGTCTGCTTTGGCCTCTCTATCAGCTGACATGTTTATGGGCCCTGTCTTTTTGGACGAGTGAAGAGGGGGCTTATAGCTGCCACAGCGCTCGGGCTCTCAGCCAGACATCTAAAACAACTGACGTCACCTTTACTTTCCCAGCGAGCGAGGGAGCGAGCAGGCGGGGAGGAAGGGGGGGTGGGCTAAAGTGATTGGTTTACCGGTCCTGTGCCATGACACATTACGAAAATAAAACCCTCCTAGCCCTTAATTATCACATTCACCTTAGGAGTGCTGTCTCAGATGTTGTTTTAGTAAGACATCCAGACCAACAGCAGACGTGCGGCTGAGAAGGTTGTCCACCACAACGTCTGTCACTTCACTTAAAATAAATAAACAAACACCCAAACGAAAAGGTCAACGTAGGTTTTGGTTAAAAGGGCTACATAATCTTTCCCTTTTTCACATTGTTCATTCCTTTTCCCCTACGTGAAAAGGTTAAGGCATTTGTTCAAAAACAGCCCACATAATTAAAATATACAACGCATGTTCCCTAATAAATTTTTGTCGGGATTATTCCTTGAGTCTTGTTTTCCAACTTGCAAATGCGTTTTTGCAAGGGCAGGCCTATATTTAGAGTAGCTTTTTTCTGTAATATGAGAGATCATTACAGAGTCTGTCCTAATGCAGAAGCTTTACATTGTCAGGGAATCACTTCAGGTGCTCCGGTTTTATATTTAGGTTTTATGTATAGTATGCACTTAAATGTCTATCCAGTAAAAGGGTATAGTAAACCGAGATGGAAAGTCTTAAGGTACTCTGAAAGCAACCTGATACAACTCTAGTAATGAAGGCAGATGAATAAATACATATCTTCAATAAGATTTTTTTTAATGAGAAATGAAACTCTATTGTGTTGTACCGATAGAGACAAATAGCTGTCATATAATTAACATTGACTTTGGGAGAATTTCACTTTGATCTGAACATCAAAGGGCTCTGGAGAAGAGAGTGTCATCACTTAGAAATGACAAGGTTTTTTTTTTTTTTTTTTTTTCCTCCTGAGGGTCTGTGTGGACTGTTTTTAAGGATGGATGGACTTTTCTGTGAAATACACAAAGTGCTGACTTGAATAACACCTGTTTGTTATAAGTGTATTGGTACCTGAATCAGGTGCTTCACACCTTAACCTAACCTGGAAGATTTCTAGCTAATTTGAGCCAAACTGACAGAAGGGGAAAAGACGTTTTAAGATGTAGTCAAAGAACATGGAAAAATTTGATATATAAATAAAAGATTAAGTGCCACACCTAGTGGTCAGGCTGGGTAAAACATTTCTTGCATTTCAAAGCAATTAATGTCCATTTTGGCAATGAAGCTTCTAAAGGAAAATTGCCTCAGCACTCATGCTTTTTGTACTTTTAAATGGTTTTAAAAACTTGTTTAAACTAATTTTAGTATGTTAAATGAAAGCTGTTATAATCGACCTGAATAGAGAGATTAAGTTGTATTAATCCTAATATATAAAAAGAAATTGCAGTCTTTAAATTTTGATTGTTTACAGTCTCCAAAACTGAGACATTTACATCATTATACCTGGGATCACATGAGTACGCATATTTTTCCTTGCAATAATGTATATTTTTAGTTTTGTGGTTTCATCCCTGCTGAAAAAAATAAATAAATAATATTAAACCATCCCAAGTAGGTTTGCTGGTCTTAACAGGTTTAAACTGGTCTCTCCATCTGGCCAAGCAAGAGTTCATCTGGTTTGCTGGGTCACCAAGCTAGTCTTCCCATCTGAAAATTGCTCACAGAGCCTAGTAAAGACCAGCAAAACCATTGTAGGCTATTTTAATTTGTTTGTTTGTTTGTTTGTTTTGTTTGTTTTTCCAACAGGATGAAACAGTAGAATGAAGATTGCAGTTCAGGTATTGTATATGCACTATTATAAGTTGTATTGTATGTGATGTTACTGGGTTTTATATAAATGGTTCAGATTCATGATTTAGAGGAGGAAAAAACAAGTTAATAAATGATAAAATGCACACTACTTTTAATTCAAACCAATGCACTAGGACCCTGGGGAAGCTAATCTGTGTTGTATAGATACAGTAGGAGAAATTCCATTTGTCATCTTCTAAAACTTAAACAAGGAGGGGGGAATAAGCCCTGTCTCTGGCCGAGGGGCTTCTGAAAGTGCTCCGAAAAGCCCCACAAGATCTTGGAGTCTCCACGTGACAGCAGCGCCTATATAGCATCAGCACCAGTAGAGTGATACTCCATCACCAGCCGAGCACTGCAGCATATGCCACAGTTACACACACATCCTCATGCACCTCAAGGGTTTATTCTAGAGCTTTTGCAGACTATTGCATCCATGTGTTTTCTCACTCTGTCTAGGGGACGAAAGGACTAAACTTTTCCTGCGAGAGGGATGCTGGATGTTCCAAGTCCACTTTGGCAGTCGGAAGGAACTTGATGTATAGGCTAAGTTTCTCTTCTTTTTTTGGACTGGACTCGCGCAGGTATATTTCTTTCGCTCTGTGCATCTACTTTTGAGGGCATCCCGCGTCTCGTGCGCTTTTGGAGATTCGCTAATTCCTTAAGTTCTTTTGAATGAAATAGTTCACTCGCAAACACGTTGATCCATCAAGGTGTAATTGTTACTCAAAGAAGCTCAAGTTAAAAGCGTTTTCTTTCTCCGCAGACATTAACGAGACACTTTTTATTGTAAAAAAGCACGTTTCGCTCTTTAAAATGACATTAACCGGTGGTGAGAAATGGTGTTTTCTCTACCCCTCTAATGTGTGACACAACCGAGTCCGGACTCCTCAGCTCCCTGCTCCTCTGTGGAAAAATATACATATTGAAACCTCTTATACGGACCTTGAAGGCTCGCGGCGAGTATCTTTGACGCTTTCTACCGTGAGTCGGGACAATCATACAGCCGCCCAGATGCAGTTTCGCCTGTTCTCATTTGCGCTGATCGTGTTGAACTGTGTGGACTACAGCCACTGTCAGACGCAGCAGTCTCACCGCTGGAGAAGAAACAAAAGAGGTGAGTGAACTGTGCATGTGGCCTTGATAGATGCTTTAGCATATTAATTTATAAATTAGCCATTTAGCTGACGATTCTGCATGGACAGACTTTCGGTGAGCGTATGACGGGGACAGTCCCACCTGATGTTACGCTACTTCTCATCACCAAAAAAAAATTACCATGGTAACCGTAGTACGCTTACAGAATCTTTTTGTCATTTTATTTAAAAAAAAAAAAAAAAATTATGGAAGCGGTGGCGAGTTGCCATAGTTTTACAACAGTAAAAATAAGTAGTTTTAACTATTATTTTGGCGAAAAATGTCGTCACCATGGTGATTTTTTTGTAGAATGAGGTTCGCCGTCTTTCTCAAGTGATGTTCATGGATCATTTCACGTTTAAACGTACATTTTGATTAATACCTACTAAGGTACCTCAGGGCACCGTAGATTTAGTCATACGTATGTTGCCAAATTGTTAAAAATAAGACACTTTTAACATGAAATTGAATAAATAACCTGTTACTCGTCCTTGTAGCCTATTTATTTTGTTGTATTTATTTTTTGGCATACTGAAGTGAATCCAAGAATGCAGTTTTCCACCACACCTTAAGGTCTTTTAGGACGTTTACTGTCTGAATTTAAAAAGAAAGGGGTTGTTTTACCTTCAAGATTGTGTTTCAGCATCCTGTCAGAGAATGTAAGTTCTTTACGGTGTCTCCAAATGATGCGTAAAGATGACGTTTTAAAGGTACAAACGTGAAGGAAAAAAAAACGTTTTTTTTTTTTCATCGGCATCCTGTCTAACTAATTACGCATTTAATTTGTTATAAAATACGGCGCCCATTATCCAACGGAGAACTCTGTTAAAGAGCTGTATAAACGCTCTCTTGTTAGTAGACAACATGTCACGAACAACTGAGAGAGCCAGTTTAAAAAAAAATCAATAGATCAGTAAGCTGAAAAGTTTGACAGTGCACTAAATACAGAAGTTGCTTTCGTCTACAGATGTTTCGTCTACGTCTAGAAGTAGCTAATGTCTTTATGTATCATTTTATTTTAAATTCACACATTTATCATGAGTTTAATCTTTAATGTTTTGCTTTAAAAGATAAGAGCCAGTTGGATAAGTGTGCTAGGGACGCCATAAGATAATTGCGTTTGGAAAATTACTGCCATTTTTTAAAAAGTCGACACCCTGAATGTCAATTAATAATTAGTACATTTTACTTAACCCTGGATTTTATAATGTCAAATATCTCATCATGATTGTAATGAGTTGGTTAGTTCATGTTTTGGAGAGTTGTGTAGCCTACTATGTTAAAGAATATGGCCAATTCATTCTCGAAGTACTGACTGTAGAGCAGACCCTCACAGTGCGGCGCTGTCTGGTGGCCATCTGATGAATAGTTGAGCTTTCCTTTGCCCTTTTCAAATGCACTGACCCTTCTCTTGCCCTAAGCCGCTTTTAATTGATCTCACAGACAGGCATTGATTAAGCTTTGAACAACTGCTGCAAGTATAACAATCCACACTTAAGAGCCACAGGGATTTAACCCATCAGTAAATATGAGGGTTGCCTTGCTTAGCCAATACATATGGACACATGGGGTCAAACATTTCAAACTTAACCGTCCCCCCCCTAAGCCTCAAACTCTTGAACATCATTCACTGCATGTGACAGGACAACCGCCTACATGTCTGCCAATTGAACTTAAGCCCAAATGAAGACACTTGCTGACACCATGGCTGATATGCGCCCTTAAATCCGCAGAGATGTAAATTTTGAGGCATTCATAGATTTAATCACATGCATGGGGGAAAGATGCCATAGATGCCAGGGGAAACCTCTGCTCCGGCTGAGAGCCCCAACCACTGCCCATCTGCAAATAATCAGCCAGACACTGTAGGGAACTGGCACACACAAGTTTTCAGCCCCACTGTTTTTCTACAAGATTTGCGATTTCAGATACTACGTAATATAATTTTCTTAATAGGATCAAACTTGTTGGCAGAGGCAGACTAGTTAAGCATTTTCAGGAGGATTGGGGGAGTTTGATGGGGAAAATGATGGCAGAAGTGCATCTGGAGGTGAGCGTGATTCTGTGTACTATATGTGTAAATGGTGACACATTTGTAAAACATGCCCTGGAGGAGCAGTGAACTCTATTTGTTTGAGTTTGATCCTGCAAACTGAAAGGTGCGTGTACATACGGGGCTTGTTTTGGTCATTTGAAATGCCATTAAGCTTTTATATTCACTTCGTTCCTATATTTATCATACTTATTGAGAGCTGATCACTATTCAATTGAGTCTAAAACGCATGTGTTTTTCTTGCCCTCAACACACTTGAGACTGCTTTATGTGCAGTCTTTTCTGGCATGCTTGTGTGCACTCTACAATCCCACATCACCCCAGCGGCACAGTCAATCCTCTTGAACCGTATTTTACAAGGCTTTGTCTTAACCACCCCACAACTGTATTTATTCTCAACAGATACTCTACTAAAGCTGAGCAGGAACGCATGACTTAAATCGAAGCTCAACTCGTACTTTTTCTGTGTTTTTATCCGTGATTGGCTTTGTATCCACACAGCCTTCCTCAGATGAATATAACAAAGCCAGCAGCAAGACACATTAAATTTGCACCTCTGTACCCCCCATTCAGTGCTTTACAGATGCCAGCGAGTTTGCAGTGATATCACTGCTTGGCCCAGGGGTAATACTTTTCATTTTTATTCTCTGGCTAATGATGCCACCTGCTGACTACATAAAACTTGCGTACCAGCGCAGACTAGAGAACATTCACATACAGGACTTGCAGGTTTGACAAGCCAGGCTCAAGAGGGGTGTTAATGCTTTTGCCTCAGAGCTACTGCTCTAAATACGACAACTTTTGACTTTTTTTTTGTAGTATTTATATGAATATATTTAAATCCGGCCTATCTCTGTGCACAAGCCATCTACTTGCACTTTAAGTGAAACTCTGCACTACAGGAGGTTAAGGAGCGGCTAGCTCTGATGAACGGCCCGATTAAGCTCACAGTAATGGAACTAATAGAAGTCTGTTTCCAGAGAAACACAGTCGCGGTAATCCATGGGAAAGTGGAAGAGAGGAAAGGCTTAGCTCCATCCCTGAGCTCCCCAGCTTCACCCTGAAGGGATTAGGGGGAAAGCACCTGTATTTTAACACTATCGAACAGTTATATCTTAATCTGCTGGCAGCAAATGGCGATCTGTCCCATTATGCCTCAGAAACAGTTTTGTATAGATAAATATTTCATAAAAATTAAATGCAAGATGATCAGTTTATATGGTTCATAGTTTAGTAGTCATTGTGTATAATTAGAGAATATATGTAAGAAAAAATGGCCTGAGTGGTGAAACTGCGAGAGTGTAGGATGTAAAAGACTTCTTTGTTTTACAGTGATCATGTCATTAAAATCTGTTCGGGAAGACGTCTAAAAAGAGTAAGGACAGAGAACTGTTTAGAGCTACGCTTTCTACAAGTTTACGTAAGGTCCCAGGTTTATGGGTGTAAGTGTTAGTGTTGGCTCTTGCTATGTTCGTGCCATTTAATGTCTTGATGAAGTGTGTGACAGGATGGGTGACTGCTCCAGAGCCTCTTTATTTAAACAAAAAGAAAAACATTCTGCCACTCTTTTTTTGGAAAATGTGACAAGCTTTTTCATTCTAATCCATAATGGAAGTGATGTTCTATGGAATTGATGTTCATTTAATTTTGTCAAGTACAGCCAACTTTCTCACCCAGCCATTCATTCCGCTGGCCAGGAGTGACTTTTTTATTCCAGCAGGTTAGATGGTGTTGGGTGTATTCGCTGTGTCCCTTTCCTGTCGCACCATAGCTTGTGATCGCTTTGGCGAATCTCTGAGAATTGAGTGTGCGTGAGAGAGAATATCATTACACAAAGAGTTTGATCTGGGGGCACAGGAGAGACTGAGGGGAGGGATGGATGGCATATTTGAGGAGATCAGTTAGAGATGGTTTAATGGGAGCACCATCACCTGAGACGGATTAAATCTTTTGGTGTTCTAAGCGAACTGATAAGATGTCCCTCTCTCTTTCTGTCTCTTTTGTTTGCCATTCCACTATCCTTAAGGACAGTATTGTATTAACTAGATTTTTACATTATTTGCAGAATGTATTGCTTGTGTATATAGATGTGGGGCTGATTGCGTAGAAAAGTAATAGCACAATTAATAAGCCGCACAGTTTAAAGGGTTAGTTTACCCAAAAATGAAAATTACCCCATGATTTACTCACCCTCAAGCCATCCTTGGTGTATATGACTTTCTTCTTTCAGACGAATACAATCAGAGTTATATTAAGTAATGTCAGTATATAGAGGATGAGATTCTGAAGCCCAAAAAAGTGCAAGCATCCAACATAAACACGGCTCCGGGGCCAGAAATAAAGGCCTTCTGAAGTGAAGCGATGCATTTGTGTAAGAAAAATATCCATATTTACGGCCATACAAATGTTGACTTACGCCAAAAGAGTAACCCCTGATGTGATGTAGGAGTGTCGTAAGCTTTGATGCCTCTCACTTTTCAAACACCTTGGGGTGGGCAACAAACTCAAGCTCCTCTTCTCTTATATTGAAATCCTCTGGCATTTCTCTTTAAAAATTGTCATTTAAGACTTCTAATTCATGACCGGTGTTTTGTTTTGCTTTTTCCTCTGCGCTTCCGCATTTGTCAATACGTCATGCGTCGGGTCAGAGTTCGCTCTTTCACCGTAAATTGTCGGAAGCTAGATATTTTAGTTTTTAAAGTTTTAAATATGGATATTTTTCTTACCTTACGCATCGCTTCGCTTGAGAAGGCCTTTATTAACCCCCCCGGAGCTGTGTGGATATCTTTTATGATGGATGCTTGCACTTTTTTGGGCTTCAAAAAAATCCTCATCCTCTATTCACTGCCATTATAAAGCTAGGAAGAGCCAGAACATTACTCTGATAACTCTGATTATATTTGTCTGAAAGAAGAAAGTCATATACACCTAGGATTGCTTGAGGGTGAGTGAATCCTGGGGTAATTTTCATTTTTGGGTGAACTAACCCTTTAAGTGTTACACAATTTTGAAAAACCCTTAAAGGGATAGTTCACCCAAAAATGAAAAATTCCACCATCATTTACTCACCCTCAAGTTATTCCAAACCTGTATGAATTGCTTTGTTCTGCTGAACAAAAAATAAGATATTTTGAAGAATATGGGTAACCAAACAGTTGATGGGCCCATTTCCATCGTATGGGGGAAAAATACTATGAACATTCTTCAAACTATCTTCTTTTGTGTTCAGCAGAAGAAAGAAATTATCCCTTTAAATGTAACACATCCACTTCACTATTAACTCGGTAAACTAATTAATTTAAACTGTCCCAAACTTGTTGTCCAGACCAGGCGTCCTGTGTCCGAAGGCTTTCCTTGTCACCAGGGTACTGCCTCATGTTCAAAATGGAGAACTGGTGAGCATTGCAGCTGAGAGAGGTTTTGTAACACTTTCCACCTTCATTCATAATGTTGCAGAAGAGAATACCCATTGTGCGTTCATAGTTTTTTTGTTTTGTTTTTTTGTTAATGTACTTTGGTAATGTGGCATCCTGTACGCTGGCCTCAATCGTTGTCATCAGAAGATCCCATATGTTGGCAAAGCTAAATGCCAAACAGATGGTTTGCTCTCAGGCTACAATTTACCACACTGTAAAAGTTCATTTTCGGAAATGTGAAATAAAATAGACTTATTATATAAATCTTATTATAATTCGCTCCATATTTCCTAACGGTGATTGAAAACGGTAGTGCCATACACAAATAGTCTACTGTGCCTTTTAAATTCCAGGGGGATTTTTTTTATACATGCTCACCTCTGTTATTTCCACAACAGCCAGCCCCCTGAAGTAATTTTACTTTAATGCATTTCTTGTAAGGCTACCAAATATGGTAAGACATTTGAGTTTGAATCTCTTGAGTTTATAAAGCAATAAAACTTTTGAAAATGGGACTTGTTTACAAGAGGTGAACTTAACACAAGTTGTTTTAACATTTAAACAAATTGTTTAAAATAGTAACTTGAATCATACAATGACACTTGAAGATGTAAATGAGATGTATGTAAATTTCATTGTCTCAATTTCTTCAACGTCGGGAGCATGAGCTTTGCACTTTAAGATGGCATGTCAAGTTAAATGTAGTTAATTTTTAAAAGGTACATCTTGCGACCCATGCTTTGTTTCCCTCCATTTGATTTTGAAAGTAAGAATGCATACATTTGCACATCTGTACCATGCATGTTATTCAAGAGATGCTTTTTACATCAAGTACTGGTTCTACTTGGTATCATCTGGACATTTGATGAAGTGAGACAAACATTGTGCATGTCACGGACATAGTTTTGCTTGTTCTGACAGATATTTGCTCTGTTCCAACTCCTAGTAAGATTCCTCTATAGGCAACTTTTTAAGGCATCGATGTGTATTTTCCAGAAGCCATATATATATATATATATATATACACACACAATAATAATCAATAATCCCTCTGCTCATTGAAATATCATGTCATTCCTACATTGAAACTGAGTCGAGTGTCCCATGCAAAGCATTATCTGTATGATGAATTCCTGTAGAGCGCTCCAAATCACTTTGGCGGTTACATTTTAGTTAGGATGCTGCTCTAGAATGCAGCTGTCTGTGTAGGTAGTAGACAGCGAGGAAGTTCACTATAGGTTTTGAAACAGAACTTCAATGTAAAACAAACCTGCTGGTCTTTTGCATCATATAGTTCCATATGAATCACCTCATCTTGAATCAGCTATATGAGAATAGACGGGAGAGCACAGACAGGGTAATGGGGTGTCAGCTGAGTGTGCTGGACATTTTAAAGAATTTAATTGGTGGTTCAAAGTGCTTTGGAAGGTTTGGAGGAATCAAACTACATTGGTTAGGCTCTCTGTGTTCCCAGGCCTTGCCAGGTTCTATTCTGTACCGCATTTGTTCTCCGTTTGCGAGTATGTCCGTATGCGTTCAGGCCTCCTACCAAGTCTGAATCGATCGGCGAGGGCCTTGTTGTAACGTGAGCTCTAGAGGCTTCCTCAGACAGAAACGCACATAGCTACATATGCAGGCGTGTGTGGCCTGTCTCTGGCTCTGATAGATATTTACATCCACGCCTACACAAATCGCTGGAACAACAACAAGGGGGAACGTTGGACTGCCGTTTCCCCCTCCCAGTCTCTCTAACACCCGACAGATGGACAGGCCTCCTCTGTTCCCCTGCGCTTGATAGGACCTCTAATTACGCATCCACACCACATCAAAACAGCCATCCACACGCCTTGCTTTCAGCATGGTGCGGAAGTGAGACGGTCAGGGGCAATAAAGCTAAACTCTTGCTTGTAATTTGTTTGTGAATCGAGCTTGGGTCTCGTCCCCTTTGCCCTGTCATTGTGCCCGTCTCCATCGTGGGTCTAGGTCGAGGGCGTCTGGACCTTCTAAGAGCTTGAAAGGGAGGCAGAGACACCCTGCCTGCTGCCCGCCTGCCTGTGGAACCCAGAAGTCCTGGTGTGGTTTTAATCAAGGCCAGGCATGGTAGTCATTATAGTGCCCTGGCGCTAAGCTCATTGTCTTTCTTTGTCTCTCACCCTCCCTCTCTTTCTGTGAGGATTCAACATGCAACTCAGATGTGAAGGGGTCCTCAAGGGTCACTAACCCTTGATGAGAAAGTGAGTGTCAGTGGTTTGTGTGCAGTAGCCAACATGTATCTGTAATCAGCGTATTTGTTCGGAGTCATCGCAAAACTCGCTTAATGCAAAAGAAACTAAACAAAAAGGTCTTTAAAACATTCTATATAATAAGCTGTGTGCTTTTTGCAATGGGAAATGATCATTGTAAGCTATTATTCAGACCATTCTGTGTCAATCTTATGAATTTGTTATGGCTAGGAGTATAAAATGCTCAATTAACTTCATTACTATCATGCCGTCACTAACATGGTTTATAAGTTCTCTCTCACAGACTGAGGTATTTGTTTCCCCAAGAATAACAGAACCTTTATATATCTTTTATATATATATATATATATATATATATATATATATATATCTTTTATATATATATATAATATATAAGGAAAATATTTAGTTAGCTCACTATTCAAAAGTTTGGGCTCAGTAAAATTTTTTTTAATTCTTTTGAAACTTTTTATTTGTCAAAGAATCCTCAAAAAAGCATCACGGTTTCCACAAACATATGAAGCAGCAGTACTGTTTTCAACATTGATAATGATAAGAAATGTTTCTCGTGCACCAAATCAATGATTTCTGAAGGATCATGTGACACTGAAGACTGGAGTAATGGCTGCTGAAAATTCAGCTTTACCATTACAAGAATAAATTATGTTTTACAATATATTAAAATAGAAAAGTTATTTTAAATTGTAATAAAATGTAATATTCATGTTTTTACTGTATTTTGGATCAAATAAACGCAGCCTTGGTTAGCATAAGAAACTTTTTCAAAAACTTTTAAAATCTTACCGACCCCAAACTTAACAGTAGTGTGTATTTGAGATTGAGATTATTTTATTATATAAAATGTGTAAGAATAATATGCTTTTGTTAGTCATAGACCTTATTGTCTGAAATAATTCAAAAGCCAATGGAAAAATCCTATTGGGTTTTTGTTGAGGGAACCAGGATAATGCTAACTTCCAGCTTGCCCTACAATAATACGTTATCACTGCACCATTCTATTGTAGTCTGTTTTTGCATTGTCTTTGCTGGGTCGTGTGCATGCATGTAATAGTCTGGCATTGTGCCACCTAAATAGAAAACTGAAGAGAAAAATCCCTGTTTTATGCTTTGTAATCTGTTGCACATAATTTGAAGAAATTCCCAAGTGCAAGTTATGATTTTAATAAGCATGTGGCCTTAAAACGCATTCCTCAGACTCTTAAGTTTTGAAATGCAGAAGACTTCAATTGTGGTGAGTGAATGTATTGTGTGACTTAAATATATCTCTATTTTTGTCACTTTATTGTCCATTTGTCTTTAACTACCCACTAGGCTCAGTGGTAGGTAGATATTTAGAGGAAGTCAGGCCAGTGGTGGCGGAGAATGATAAAGAAAAGGTTTGGGAGCTGGGGAAAGAGAAAATATCCATGTACATTTCACAAATTCATCCTTTTTTCATCCACTCAGTTATCCACTTGTATTACATCTTGGCTGACTTCAACTGTGTATTATTTTATTTGAACCAAAGCCAGACCTCAGAAGCGCACCGTCTTCTCTTGTGTAAACAGCTGTCACGGAGAGGGATGGTACGTTGAAGGTATCCACAGGCAAGGGTCACATGTAGTTTCATGTTCATGTGTTAATAATGGCTTTGGTGGTGGCACTCCAGTAATGGATAATACCAGCTCGTCACTATAACTAACATGCACAAAGGTCTGGTGTCTTTGAAGCAAAATACATTTTTGCATCTTATTTTCTTCAAATGCATTCAGTATGTCATATCCATTATTTTTAGTCAATTATAATCTGAGTAAAAAGGCACTTTTTGTTGACAAAAATAGCATTATTTAATGACAATGACACTGTAAAAGTATCTAAATGACACACTGTAAGATGTAAAAATCAAAGACCTTTCATTTACCAGCATAAACAATCAATGTGTTTTAGAGACCGTTTAGGTTATTGCTTTATGCACAAAGTACTTTACGTAATTGAGTTATGCATTGAGTATCTGCTTAATTTTTTTTAATGTTTTGGAAAGAGTTTCTTAAGCTCATCAAGTCTGCATTATTTGAACTAAAATGCAGAGAAACATTTACATTTAACAATAAAACAACTGTTTTCTATTTTAATATTTTTTCAAATATAATTCATCCCTGTGATGGCAAAGCTGAATTTTCAGCAGCCATTACTCTGGCCTTAAAAGATCCTTGAATCTAATATGCTGAATCTAATATGCTCTAATATGCTGCTCAAGAATCAATAATTATTATTATCAAAGTTGGAAACAGTTGTTCTGCTTAATATTTATTTTTATTTTTTTTGTAAACATTGATCAATGTTTTTTTGTTTTTTTTTCAGGATACTTTGATGAATAGAAATTTCAATAGAACAGCATGCATTTTTAAACCCCAAACCTTTGAATGGTGGTGTAATATTATGTTAATTTTGTATATATAGTTAATTAATCTCACATACTCTTTATAGGACTATTGAGATTTAAATAAAGCAGTTCATTTTACCAGAATTCAGCTCTTTCAGCTCAAACAGGGCAATTCCCAAGATACTACTGTATGAATCAACATCAAATTTATAGTAATATCAGTATTATTTTCCACAGTATTTTAAATAAGTCATTTAATTATCATAATGATGCTTTTTCGCCTTCTCTTCGTTACACTTTTTGTCAACAAACATTTTTAGCAAGAATTTATTTGACAAGATCAACAGTGCTTTCAAGTCTCAAAAGCAAAAAAAGAAAGTTGCATGGTGTGGCCAATGTGTTTATGGGAGTACGGGGCCATACAGGGGCCGTATCTGAGATGTATCTGGCTGCCAGACAGGTTTGTTTTGGTAAGAGCAAGAAGAGGTTGAAGTTGAGTGATTATAACAGAGCACTTTAGTGTAAGCTCTGCCCTGGGGAGCAGATGAGATGAGCGGCCATTACATAAAACCCTGCCCTGGTGTTCATTTGTATCTGGAAGTGTTCTGGCATGTCCTCGCTTGCCAGGTTTTCATGGGGATTTGACAAATTTGTAACAATACACGCAGATTTTATACATTGTGCCACCCGTGTGTGCAGGAAACCGCAACCGTAGAACCTGTTTTTGTTATTTTCAAGCTTATGCTTATCGTATGCGTGCCGTTTTTGAAGTTGATGGCATGGGTGTTGCGTGGTATCCTGTTGAATTTTTGCTTAATTAGCTCAATAGAAGTTTTTGAGGGTCTGCTGAAGCTATTTATGGAGTAGAAGACTCAGTCTTGGGCATCAGGCTTTGAAGTCCCCTCTCAGTGGTTGGGACCATATGAGGTTCCTCGGCATGTTTCTGCCTGCCACCCCCGTGGTGCTCTCCACTTTTGACCCTGTGGATCACTTCTGATCTGGCCTGGTAGGGAAGAGTTTAGGCAAGGAGGTGGAGAAGAGGTCTCGTTAAAGGGTTAATGAGGTAATACCTTTCATGTTCCCCAGCATAGCACAGAGTCAGGCGTGAAGGCCAACAATACTGTGTAGAGGGAGGTCTGCTGGGTAGTGTCTGTGTATGTCTGGGTGAGTTTTATGTGTACTCATAATTCTAAACTTTGTTTTTAGAGGTGTTTGTTAAGGCAAGCTTCACAATTACTGGTGTTCATACTTGGGGTTTTAGTTTTGAACAACCCCCTAACACTTAGTATTAACCTATTATCAAATAATACAATTTATTGCAGCAGGTTTTACAAGAAAAAAAAAAAATAAAGAAAAAAAAAAAATTATATATATATATATATATATATATATATATATATATATATATATATATATATATATATATATATAAAATATATAAGGACATGAGGGTGAGTTAATAATGAGGGAATGTCCATTTTTGGGAGGACTATCCTTTTAACTTTTGCATAACTTTGTATTGAATTGTGGGATTGCGGTGGTATTTATGATGTGGCATAAGATCGGATCACTGGCAGGCGGAAAAGGAGGGTCTTGTTAGGTCCGCTAATGCTCAATGTTGTGAAAAAATCCCAGGCACGTCGTTTCTCTGATCTTTTGGCAATGACGCTGCTCTTTCTCCACGCCGAAAACCCACTGCTAGCTGCTTAGCATGTGTGTAGAACAGCATGTGTGACTGAATTGTGGGATTCAGAACCCATTGTGCCACAGGTGTGAAAATTAGGTGTGAGATTTATGTGTGATAAATTACCAACAGGTGTGCTAATTTTAACCGTTCCACTTCCCACCCTCATGTCTTTGCTTCTCTGCCACTCTTTTTACACTGCTATCATTTTTAAGGTCTTTTTATAAGCATAAATCAAACAATTTAATACAAATGGAATGTTTTTAATTAATTTTAATATAATAATTTAACTAAATAATAATATTAAAACATGTTGCCAGTGGTAGAAAACTAAAAACTACTCATAACAGATAAGTCTTTTTGAACAAGTCTTACTATTGGGCACAGTTTTGTGAATCGGGCATATTTATTTTTATTAAGAATGTTTAGGTATTTTTACAGGGAAAAAGACCAAAATACTGATCGAGAAAATGATTCTTCTCGGACCTCAGCTCTGAACTTTCTCTACAGACCTAAGACCATAACAGAACATCTCACACTAAAAAGAATTCATGGAGTGGAAAAAGCTGTTAACTTCCAAATTCCATTCTAAAAAAAGAGCTAGCTGTTCAGAAACATAAAACATATCTTCTCACACATAGCCCATCATGACAGATTGCCTTTTGCACCTTACAACACCTGTCTTTGGTCCACACATAAAGAACTTTTCTGTGTATGTTTACGAGAGGCATTACAGTTAAAGTGATATTTGACCTCTCAATCAAAACTTTCATTGTAGAATTGCAGCATATGAGCAGCTATTCATTGTATTTTTCCATTGCATTTGCTTTTTTTTAATGGTAGTTTACATGAATCAAAATGGCTGCTCTTTCATGCTTAAAAGCAGTGGTGGAACTACGATGAATTTTTGTAGGCCAAACCCCGGAAGCGAGTTAGCATTTTAGGACTTTCGGTTCCATCGTCCCAAATTCAATGGGTTTTTTGAATGAGTTAAATGGCTGAAATAAGGTCCGTGGGTAAAAAAAGCTCAAGATACTTTTACATTTTATTCTACAACATAAAATACATCAGTATTAATCTGCCCGTGATTTTTAAGCCATTAGATGTCTTGAAAATGATGATTGCTAACAAGTGGCTAAATCGGACTACAGAGGCTGTCAGCGACATTAAACGTCATCACGCCGAACAGTGAGCTCAGTTAGCCTAGTTATGTTTATAACTGTACTCTTACAAACTGTTTTAATTCAGGGAAAATGTTTTTAGATAAAGACCGAAAGAGTTGTCAGAAGCTTAGTGTTGGTGACGTTGAAATTGTGCGACTGTGATGTAGTTCACTTATAGGCTACCTTTAGCTTTTTGCTTCTGGCTGCATTTAGGCTTCAAAATTCATAAAAGTTGTGTTCATCTGTGAAATTATCTTGATGGACAAAACGTGTAAGTATTATAAACTTTTGTTGATCACAAAACTTATTTTATTGTGATAATCCAAAAGCCTATGGGAAAATCTTATTGGGTTTTTGTCGAGGGAACCAGCGTGATGCTAACTGCTGATTGGCCTACAAAGTGACGTCAAAGTTCCACCACACTATTGCAGTTTGCCTGAAGTTAATGGAAATCCAATATTCACCTTCTTTAAACTCTTCCTCATGTCTCATTCCCTGCAGTGATCGAACCAGCAAACTTTTGGTTACCAACCACAAGCTTTAAAGACATTTAATTAACTAAATAAATGAATAAATGTTTAATCAATTAGAAAACACTATAGGCAAGTTCTAGAAACCGTTCAAATGATTGGCTACCTTAAATAACTGTATTTTAAATGAAAGACAATAATCAGCCCGTATGCATGCTCTACGATCTCTCCGGGGACTAAAAAGCCAAGCCAAGGTATTAGTATACACGTCAGCAGGTTTGCCCTCAGGTCCTCTGAATCCCTTTTTGTCTTGCACCAACTGCAAACAAACACTAACACCAGTACCAGCTGCCCAAGCTTACAAGGCATGTTTGGATATCAAGTCCACCGATTCAATCGTGGTGATCCAATCTACAAATCTATCTGTGCTTGCCATGTCTCCCGGGCCTGTATCACAGGAACACTCTCACTAAGCTAATAAGCTGGTGCAGTGAAACAAATGTGTTTACTCAGACACATGGTGCAGAATCATTATAAGTAATGGGATTGCCCTAAATTGTAAACATATGCATACAGTACAATCTGTTAAAGTAAACTGGAGTTGGGGGGAAAAAAACATGGATGCCTTAATCCTGACTATTTCCAGCTGCAAAGTTGTCGGAGGTGAGGTCCAGCATATTTTCTGCTAAATTGGAGGAGAAATGTGCCTTTAGAGCAAAACGTACCCCTGCCATATCCCACCATTCTGGCTCTGGTGTATTAATCTTCAGCAAAGTGTGATTTCCATGTCCATGACCATGACAAATAAAGTCAGATGCAACAAATGCGGGTGGACTGATGCAGTTTTCCATGTACTGTCTTCAACCATGTGGAACAATGTGGGGACTGGCACACTTTTAGTGGATGATCTGAAAGTTTTATTGCATACTCCCAGTTTTTTTTTTTCCATTATAAGAGGCGAGCGTTTCTGATTCTAAATGGATGGTTCACCCAAAAATATTTACCCTCATGTTCCAATGCCGTATGACTTTCTTCCTTCCGCAAATGGAGATTACAGTGAAAGTGAGTAGTGACTGAGGCTGTCATTCAGACTAACATCTCCTTTTGTGTTCCACTGAAGAAAGAAAAAAAAGTTATACAGCTTGGAGCAACTTGAGGGTGAGTAAATGAAGACAGAATTCAGAATGAGACAGCTGACTCTGTGCCAACTCTGACTTTTCTCTCTATTCCCATTCACATAATGCTGATTACTCATTAATAGATACAAATCTTCCTTTTAATAGAGCTTTGAATGGGCTTAGCATATTGTATCATATTG
The DNA here is from genome assembly GCA_037950675.1 of Hypophthalmichthys molitrix. NCBI lineage: Eukaryota > Metazoa > Chordata > Actinopteri > Cypriniformes > Xenocyprididae > Hypophthalmichthys > Hypophthalmichthys molitrix. The sequence continues at coordinate 18,042,305 of CM075507.1, forward strand.
TTATTCTATGTGCTCTAATACATCTTTATGGTGGATTTTGTATGGTGGTTTAAAGCTTTGTATTGTTAACTAAAACAAATAAACTATAAATAATTACAAAATTATTACAATTATTACAAATAATAATTTTTGTTAATTGACAAACTGGAAATAAAATATAATAAATATTAGATGAAAACTAAAAAAAAATCTTGCAACTAACTGAAAAAGTAAGTTTAAATTGAAGTACTAAAGTTACTAAAACTGAAATAAAATAAAGCTAAATAGAAATGTAAAAAAAATAAAAAAATAAATAAAAATAATAAAAAAATAATACAAATTTGCAAGCGGAAAAACCGAACGCTTCTCCAGAGAGGAATCCTTTTATTTTTAATATTTAAAAATGTTTGTGAAAATGATAACTGCGTGAAAATGATAACTGCGTAGGGCTGAAACTAGCAAAAAACACTTGCGTCACGCCTGGTGCCGCATTGCGCCGGGTGTATAATAGGGCCTTAGTATTCTTTGAGTTAATTGTGACAATGGCATGTGAAGCTCCTGTAAAACTAGTTTATATGCAACATTAAGACAAATCAGATTGTAATTGATTCCACTTTTGCTTTGCTTAACAGTAGCAGTATTATGGCTTAAGTACAGAGATACAGAGAATGATCTCCCGTCTGTCTCTCAAACAATTCTTACTAATTGGATAAATGTTGAATTAGCCTCAGGGTTGAAGGTACTATTGCTTTCTCTGTCTCTTCTAGAGCTTTTTGTGTTTTAACTTTTTGCAGCTTTGAATCTTGACATGACGCATGATATCATCTAGATTATAGGGAGAGGGATGATGTCACTGTATGATGTCATAGGTATTTTTGAGTGTGAGAAAGAGAGATCACTGGAAGTTGTTGGCAGTGTTGTGAGTGTTTGTTTGAGGTGAGGTTTGCCCTTTCTTCCCAGCTCTGGCGGCCCGAGGCGATGAACTCCACGGTTGTTTAAGAGTCTTTAAATGTACCTTAGACCGTTTTTTTCTGTCGGATCTCACTCACACTGTAATTACTGTTGATCAGGATTCAAAACAAAGCCAGCCAAAGCTGAATGAAGGTAACACAGTCCAAGAATGCCGTCATAGGTTGTGTTATGAGTTTGAGATTCGCATGAATGAAGGACCAAGAATTTAGCTTTTACCTGAATGAACCACAGTCTCGCCACAGAAACTGGGCACAGTAAAACTAGCACAGAATATTGTTGGATAGATATTTTACTGCTCATAAGTTACATTTAATTGCACTAATGTCTGCAGATGAATATTTGTCTGCAGTTGGATGCCTTACCTGTCATTTGATGTTCCTGAGAGGCGATGTCAACAGTGATGTGTCGATTATAGATGAGAGAAGAAAGTAAGTGCCCAGAAAACTGTGGCGAATGATTGAGAGAATAAGGGAAAGAAATGAAAACATAGCTAAGAACAAAATAACATCTTCAAAAGAATAACGACCCTTCATTTTTGCTTCCCAAACAAATCAAGACATCCACTTCTAATCCATTTTTACTGCTGATTTTTTGTCTTGGTTGATAGAAATGGTTGAAACGGTATGACCGAGCTGTCTGTTGGTTCTTTTACATAATACAATGTCACATTCTAGACGATTTGCAGAAATTGTCTTGTCTTCTGATCAGGCTGCAATAAAATGGAGTCCTTGTGTCTTTTGCAAAGACGTTCAAAGAGGACAAGGCCTTTGTAAATACAGTTGTTTAGGTTGTAGATGGATCGTTTAATGCATGATGAAAGAAGGCACTTGCATATTTTGGTTTTGTGAAACATTTGTCCCGTGCTCTCAGTGTAAACTATTTTGCTTGTTATGGGAAAGGGCAATTTAAAGAGAGGTGCACAGGTTGTCAGGTTGATGTCAGGGCCATTGGAACCGTTTCAAAGTAGCATTGACACAGTCAATGTGCATTTGCTGAACTGAGCCTCTTATTACTTTTAAGAAAATATTACAAAAACAGTTTTTGTTTCTTTCTTTGGAATAATGTGCTGAACATGGGTTTGCATCATTGTATGAAATATGAAATTTAATAATCTATTATAATACCTAATGTGTTACAGAGGCCATCTCAGATTATCCACGTGCACTTGCAAAAGAAGCGGACATTACACAATTTAAACGAGGAAAGTTCATGCTGCAGATTTTGGATTTCAGCATTATTATTCATAATTGCATGCATCCATTTCAGAAAAGTAAGTTAGCTGTTGTTGTTTTCTTTCCCAGTTGTGATTTTTTTTTTTTTTTTTTTTTTTTTTTTAATTAATTAAATGTTCTGCCACTAATGTGCAAACCTAATAGATATCTACTTAAAGGGATAGTTCATCTAAATATTACAGTTCTGTCATTTGTTCTAATTGTTTAAAACCTGTATGACTTTTGTTCCTTGCTGCATTGGCTTTATTGTCTCAGTAATGTGCACAAATTGAAACATGGATAAAATATTGAGACTATGAATGTAAAGCCTGATATATTATTTTGTTTATGCTCAACTCTAGTGCAATCAAATCGAAGTCAGAACAAAATGCTTATTTAAATTTTTTTCTGGGTTTTGGGGTGGATTTTTGTCAAGTTAAAACAAGAAATGTGTTCCTCTCTCTTTAAAAAAAAAAAATCATAGTTTTAGTTAGTGCTGGGCGGTATACCGGTTCATATGGTATACCGGTTTCAATTTCGAGACCAATATGTATTTTTCAAAAACCGCCATACCGGTGTGTAAACAGCTGCTGCCTCTATTCAATGGCCATGAAGCGCTATGTAGAGCGTATAGAGTGCAGTCTTCTATTAACTGCATACCCTTCTTACACTAATGGAAACAACTTTATAACACAACAATAAATAACTCACAAAACAATCTCTCTTTAATACTGCAAATACCATGTAGAGCCATAAGATTTCCGCAATGCAGAAAACACGGTCACAAATAGAACTTACTGTATAAACCGGAACATCACAGAATTTGACAATTTTTGGATGAATAAATCAAAAGTCGGGCTGTACAATGAATCAGATATCGATACGGACTAGTGTCTGTGAATATTAAAGCTAAAAAAAGTCTGCTATTGAAATCTGAAGTCTGTATGAATGAGCGCCGCATTTTCGTGTACTACTACACACACTGAAGCACGCGTGACGCTCACGATGATTTCAGTGTCAAAATAAAAGTTCGGTATAAGTTTAAATAACAGAAATATACTGTTGTACAGTCGAGTATACTTTAATTAATAGAGATAATAATAATAAACACTGTTTATTGAAACACAAACTCAAAGGTCTTCATTGAAATGACAGAAATTGCACAGTAAAAATGTAGCCTACTTATTAATATTATTAATTTAATTAAATAATTAAATTATTTGATTACATTTTAAACTAAATTGTTAGCTTTATGAACTGATTTGATTACAAATAATTTTTAATTGTCCTTACAATGTTTATACAATATATTCCCTGTACTCCTGACAGTAAAATATGCCAAAATAAAGGTCAAGTGCAAAAAAACGTGGCATACCGTGAAACCGCCAGAATCTTAAAAAAAAACATGATAGAGATTTTTGGTCAAACCGCCCAGCACTAGTTTTAGTTCTGAAACAGTCGCTTGCCAGCATAAGTTACACTCCGGCAGGTTAACATGACAGACTTATGGTAAAGTTTAAAGCTCACGCTGGTATGATTCTTGGAACAAAAAACACTCTTAGCAGCCAAATTAGGCTTATCCCACTGTAATTTACATAGAACTCGAAATTCTGCCAGACCGACACACTTAGATAATTAGCATTCTAGAGTGACTTAAAAACATAGCCAGAGATGTTGTTTACATGTATGAAAGCCACTTGGATCATTTGGTTTTTCTTGGATGGCCTTTTATCATTCAAACAGTTCGAGCAGATTTCTGTGCAAATAAGATGCATAAATGCCACATGATGGTTATGACATAACTTTGATTTCTATTTAGCTTGAGTTTAAGTATAAGTACAGTTGAATGCAGAATATGAATGGGGTCCCACTGGGCACTTTTTCTTGTTTGTTTCCCCTCTTGGGTCCCAGTGTCTCTTTAAGGTCTGATTTGACAGTGATATTGGAAAGCCATCAAATTTTCTGGTTTAGAGCTTGAATTTAATCCCCTTGATATAATTTATGAAAATACGATGCAGAATGGAAGACTCCAGTCATAGCTTCAGGTATAAATCAGCTGGCGGTGAAAAGATTTCCGTAAAATGTGGAAGCACTGGGCCCTCTAGGGTGGCTCTTGGACACCCTTGCCCTAGACACACCAGATCCCAACCTCCTTTTTGACATGCCTGTGGTCAGAGCTGGGAAAGCCGTCCTCAGACATGCTGCTGTTCCAAAAATCTCGAATGAGGCAAAAAATGTCAACTGTGCCGTCTCTCTTACTCTTTCCATTTATAATTACTAGGCCAGTGAGAGCACATCCCATCAATACAGGGCTGAATAGCATGCCATACAATTGATAACAAGCAAAACCCTGCCAAACACAAGGCGATGAGGAGAAATGGCATGATCATGCAGGGCAATCGATGTGCTGATATGATTGTTCATGGTCAATCTTGTTGTTCAAGCTCATGTTGACAGCAGCAGTTAAAGAAATCATTTAACTGCCGCAAGGCTTTGCTGAAACAGCTCTGACAGTAGGATGAAAGGAATAGCACCCCTCTGATTAAGGAACAGGGGAAACGGTTTGTGATATTGCCATACCAACCTCAATTAACGAAATTCAATAAGGGAAACACTCTGATAGTTTTCGGCTTTTTGAAGTTCCAACCTCACGCCAGTCCTGGTTTCCGCCTGTTCTCCGCACCACGATCGCAATCAGGTCTGAAGTGTGTGGGCTGAGTCGGGGAGATTTTTACCAATTTACGGTGAATGTCAGGTTTCTATAAACATGTTCAAACTGTATACCATATGTCTTTATGTGTGGTTGGGGAAAAAATGTGTCCAGATCATTTCCTTGTCACAAAAACACAGAGGTCACATGGCATGAAACAAGCTACACAATAATGCTGTCTATTTTTGGTTACAATGAAAACAGCATGTTAAAAACCAAAAAAAACAAAAACAAAAACAAATCTATAAATATTCCTAATCAGTTCTAGGGCTTTTGTTGCAGACAAGTTGATTGGCAACATTGCATTTTTACAATGTAAATTTGAATGTGTATAGCACATGTGTAGCATATAGATAACAAATGTATTTTTATAATTATAATTTTGGAAGAACTACCTCCATTACAACAGATAAGTTGGTAGTGATTGTTGTATAATGTATAAAATCTGGTTCCTGTATGTCTCTTGTCACCTATTAAAGGCTCTGATCTCAAGTAGTCAAGCATTTTTTCTTAATTTTCAGTCCTTTATCAAATTTGAAAATTAGAAATCTAGATTAAAGACTAAGGTTGTCTTATTCTGCCCCCTAGTTTATTTTGAATACAATTTTGGGCCTTGTTCAACTAAACATTAACATAAACATGACGACATTTGCAGTAAGCAAATACAGTGACCTACTGCTCACTGGTTTTAAGGTACATTCTGGGTATTTCTAGTAAGCAAATTTTTAGTGCGCAAAGATATTGACAAGAAAGGGAACAGATTGAGGAGTATGAGAACGATAAAATAAATATTATAATTATTTATTTATCTTTTTAACTGTAACTCTGTAACATCTTTTTAAGCCAGGCAGTTTTTTTTTTTAAATGGTGCACCGTTATTTATTCAGACTGAGAAAAGATGAGGGGAAAAAGGGAATGGGAAAAAGGTCAGCGACATGCATGATATTTTATAAAGCATTGTGGTGGGTCGTCCACTTCGGACTGTTACTCTATCTTGGTTTGTGATATTTAAAACTTGGCTCCAATCAATAGCAATGTCTCTGGTTTGCAGCTATTGTGTGCGCCCAAGGACATTTTCCTGTAAAGAGGACGCTTACATTAAGAGACCTTTATTGTGAAACGGTATGGTCGTTACTGGCTCCTTTGTCTTCTACCAGCAACATGATCCTTCTCGGAGTCAATGCGGTTTTGGGCTTTCAGCGGCTGTCTGAACTCTACATACAGGAGTTGAGCTTTGAATCAAATCACTGTGCTGCGAAAACGTCTGGCCTCACTAGTGTCACGGTAATGACAGTTTCTTTAGTCAATGAAAGTTATATGTGTCAATGAAAATGTCTTAGACAGTTCTATAGCAGCACACGTTTACCATTCAACAGAGCACTTTGTAGTTAGCTTGCTCTGTGGTGAAGCGGTTACAACTTCACGTTGCTGGTTTGATTGCAAGAAAGGAGTCATGAACTACCACCATGCTCCCTTGAGCAAGGCACTTAACCTCACTAAGTGTAAATGTACAGTAAGTTGTTTTTGCTAAAAATGTATGCTTTTGACTTGCTATTTACAATACATTCTGCATTCATGTAGGTCAAGATTCTAGTTGCTGATAGTCCTGTATTTTAGCAAACAATCTCGCATTCCATATTCAATCTGTACGGGATGCAATTTGTCTCTTAGAGTCTCATATTAAAACGCTTGGAAAGCTTCTGTATGTATTACATTTAAATTGATTTACTATTCACTATACATTTGCATACAATTGCCATTGTTAAAGTATTGCATATTAGAATGGAAAAGAAATTGCATGCAAGGGTATATAAAGGTAATATTCATGTTATAATTTGGCTAGGCTGAAGTTAAGTCAATAAAATGAATTTTAGCACTTAATTTCTTATGTATAGATACTGTAAATAAATAGACTGCAGCATTTTGTTTTTTTACTTTGTGATCAATTGTCACTTATCATCAATGGTTTACTGAAATCTCAAGTGGCATGTGCTGTAAAGAAATGGAGATTGTTGGCAACCCTTGTCAAGATGTCACTTTAACATTATTTGTTGTTATTAGCTGGTAAACATGTCTGTTTTGTGTCTTGCTTTATTGCAGCTAGCTATGGAGCTTATCCCATTTGTAAAGGCTGCTTGGTGTGTTCAAAGGACAATGGGTGTATGAACTGCCAGCCCAAGCTCTTCCTGTTCCTGAGGAGGGAGAGGATGAGGCAGTACGGCGAGTGTCTCCACGCCTGTCCATCAGGCTACTACGGCATGCGCGGGACAGAGATCAACATGTGCTCCAGTAAGATCCTACACTTCCTAACTCACATATACACGCATACACACACACTGCCTCTTTGTAGCACAGGTCTGTGATTGCTAAAGCACAGACATGCCGCTTTAGCATGTATTTGAGCCTGAGCTTAGCTCTGTAAAGAATATATTTACCGTGTCACAATCTGTGAATACTCAAAGTAAAGTAATTCAACCTTGTATTTGATACAAAACGCTTGTATATTGTAATTTTGTGGTGAGTGAACTGACAAATCCAACTGTCGATTTGGCAAGTTAAGACATTGCATATAAGATATGCACTATTGAAGTCTGTAATCACTTTGTATTTCTCCTGAAGAGTGTTGTGATTTGTGAAGACACTTTTTCCAGCATTTTTCATGTGCTATTATATGTTTAAGTGCTGTCTGACATACTAAGATCATATACTATAGTTCCTTAACTACGATCAAAACAGATTAAACTTTTTTTTATATTGAATTCAGTGTATGAAACAATTAGGGATATGCCAAACTACATATTTCCAAAGTCAACTAGTCATTTAGGCAACCGTCTTTTTTCAGTATTTTTTATACACTGAATGCAGTATTTACTTGAGTTTTCAGTTTGACCTGATTGGACACATTTTCTAGGGTGCGTTTATATAAGATGTGTTTTTGCAAGGGTCTTGAGATTAGTTTTTTTACTTAACCTACTGCATTAAAATGTGGTGTCTGAGACGGGATTCTTTAAAAGGATCTAATTCTTTAAAAGGATCTAATTGACCCCCCCTTCCATGCCCTGTATTTCATAACCTTATTTTAACATTTGCGCCAGGCCTGAGACACTCAGGACCTTTGAGGTTAAGTGAAATTAAGTGAAAAGCCTGAGGTGTTGGCTTTGTACTTCATGTGAAAACAAAACTCTAACTCTTTGGATTGTTCGAGCCAAACTCCTGACAGACAGACTTGAAACCTCAGAGGAGTGTGTCAGGACCTACAATGCTAATAAACCCAGATGCAGTACAGACACCCCTGTGTAAAAACATGTCCCTTCTCACTCAGCAAACTCGATACAGCTTTATCTGCCAATTTTATCAAAAGAAAAGGAGGGGAAACACCTAAAATGCCTCATTTACCATAAACTGGATGTACCAATTGAGGCTACTTGGCTTTATAGGATTTGCCTGTTCTAAACTAGTAATCAAAGTCATTGCACCTACATTTTATAAGTTCTTAAGTTGCGGAGAAGGGACAAAGACACGTTGTTTTCTGAGACTGTGTCCTCCAACTATTCGTTGTCCTCGTTGAATTTTGATTTTAAATGATACTGATATGTGGCCAGTTAATCTGGATTCCTTTCATGGAGAACTTCTCCCAGAACAAAACCTCACATTGTCACGTAGCATCAAATCTCAGCGCAAAGCCTACTTTGATGTGATAGCTGTTTCAGTCATGACTTTGTAATCCAGCTTCGCATTTGACCCTCCTCCTTAAGTTATGCTTTTTCTGTCATCTTTGCTAAGCTCTTCATGTCTGTCAGTCATAATGGGATGTTCTATCAGGGTTAGTCCGAGAACTAATCGTCGGGTCACTAGGAACAATTTCGAACACACGGCAGCCGTTCAAAGTCCCTCCGCGTTCTCTCTTGTCCGGGTTTTCAGCACAACTACAGTACGTTCTTCTAAGAGCCTGAAATGGTGGATTACATTGGAGTTGACCGTGTTTTTTAAAAAAAAAAACATGCTCTGAAATCACTTAAGCTGCAGCTGCTTATCATTAGACCTTGAGTGTGTGTGTGTGTGTGTGTGTGTGTGTGTGATCCTATCTTGTTTAAAAATGCTTTGCAGAGTCGCCGGGCCTGAGCGAAAACAAAGTCAAAGAGGAGACAGGTTTACACTACATCAGTGCAGACTCTTCCGCTGGAGCCGTGGGGTGGGGTTGATCGCTTTTGAAATCCACATTGGACACTGACCCACCTTTGGCGAGCATCATATGCGTGACCCAACCATCTCAAATGTGTAGAAGGGAGATTGCATAATTGACTTAAAGGGATAGTTCACCCAAAAATGAAAATTCTGTCATCATTTACTCACCCTCATTTCAATGCAAACCTACATAAGTTTCTTCTGTATAATACAAAGGAATATACTTTGAAAGTTGTCTTTTATGTCCACACAATGAAAATCAATGGGGTCCAGTCTTATTTGGACCCTAGCATTCATCAACAAATGTATCTTTTGTGTTCCACGGCAGTGTTCTTATTGCTAACTAAAACTTTTAAAAATCAATTGAAATGAAGCCGAAATTAAAATATATAGCCTGAAAAAGTTAGTTTAAAAAAATGAGAAATGTTGCCTAACTAAAATAAATAGGTATAAGTTAAAGTACTAAAATGACTAAAACTGAAATAAAAATAATAAAATCTCAGAAGAATTATTATTAATATTAATAAATTCCGTAATAGTATATAAAGAATAGTGAAAGCACACTATTTTGCAGAAGAAACTCTTACAGGTTTGGAACTACATGAGTTTGACTGAATTTTTGTGTGAACTATCCCTTTAAAAGCCAAAATTACCTGCCACAAAAACATCATTAGGATATTAATTAGGGCAACAGCATCACACCTAGTGTATCGATACACTTAAATTTATAATAAACATGACTAATAAAACTTAATTTATATAACTGATTCGAAAACTGTAACAGAAAGCTAGCTGTTTGCGCAAAAACGAACGTGTAAAATACAGTGGGCCGTGTTCCAGAAACTCAACTGAGTAATGATTCATAGCATTATTTGAGAGAAACATACTTGGAGAGTGTGTTTAATTATTACCTGATCTCACAAGATTGTTTGACTGTGTGCGCGATAAAATATGAATAAATTAGTAGCTGCTTTTGGCTAGTTGCTCCCAAACACTGCTGCACCCTACCACTTAAGCTAACCAGATAAAAAGAGATTGTGGGGAGGATGAAGGAGAGATAAACACTGGAAAAGAGATTCAGAATGCAGAGAGAAGTAGAGTGCTGGTACCATCGGTTTTTCGACAGGTTGTCAAGTGGAAGCCCTCTTCCTCATCCATCTTGAACCCTCCTTTTCTCCCTTTACATTTTAAGTCTTTCAATGTCACCACAAGGAAACCCCCCCACACCCTCTTTCTCATGGATACGCAAGTAGATAAATGGATGAAAAGGCTCTAGACTGAGAATTAGGGTATAACATGCAAGCAGGGAGACTAGTTTCAGTCATAACCTTTATTTACAGCAGCCCTTAAGGTATTTATCAGCTTACTGATACGTCTCTTTTATGGACATGTGACTTCACAGTGGCAGGGCTGAGTATTAATGCTGACTTCATGACTTTATGAAATATTTCTGACATGATTGATAGCCCATAAGCAGCCTTCCACTGAATGAAAGATTTTGGCCCTAAATGACCTTCTTTATTGAAGTTCCCTGTCATCTCTTTACTCATATGGAAACCCTTGTTAGAGCTTTCTGATTGCCAATATCCTGGATGTGTAGTTCAAGTATCACAGCTCATCCAGGACTATATGTGCCACATGAGAGCCCCCATATCAAGGATAATTGTTTCATCCAATTTTATACTATGTTTTATCGTCCCTGGTGTTGTAAAATCTGTTCCTATTGTACTGTTGTTGTAATTATTCCCACTTTGTCACTATTTTAAATGGGCGAATGTAGGCGTTTGGGTAAGTCTGTGTGAAACCTTCCTAAGCTTCTGAGTTTTACGGGTAGTTTTGATAATCCAGTGGGACAGATGTGGACCTCAGCCACACGAAACGACCGTTGCCTGAAGTGGTACCCAATAGTTAAAGAATCAACACAATTCCACAATATGTCCTTACAATGAGGTAATGAGTCCTGTACCCTCTGGAAAAGAATGAGTGGTTGCAGTTAAAGTGATGTCATTTGGGACCTGCAAAAGAACAGTTGCCGTTGGCCCCTCTGTCTTACTCTCACACCAAAGAGCTCGATTAAGAATGACTTTCCAGCCAATTGGACCTTTAAAATGTTAGTTCACCCAAAAACAAAAATTCAGTCATTAATTATTCACCCTCATGTCATTCCAAACCCGCAAGACCTTCGTTCAGCTTCGGAACACAAATTAAGATATTTTTGATGAAATCCGAGAGGATTATCTCCCAAAAAAGCAACAAAATTACCACATTCAAGGTCCAGAGAAGTAGCAAAGACATCATTAAAATAGTCAGCGTGACTACAGCGGTTCAACCTTAATGTGAACAGCATAGGAGAAATTGTTGAATAAAGTTTTTGTTTGTTTGTTTTTTTTTTTTTGCACACAAAAAGTATTCTCGTCGCTTCATAAAATCAAGGTTGAACCACTGTAGTCACATGGACTATTTTAACTATGTCTTTACTACCTTTTGGGGCCTTGAAAGTAATAATGTTGCAGTCTATCGAAGGCCAGAAAGCTCATGCATTTCATCAAAAATATCTTAATTTGTGTTCTGAAGTTGAACGAAGGTCTTACGGGTTTGGAACGAAATGAGGGTAAGTAAGTAATGACAGAATTTTCATTTTTGGGTGAACTAACCCTTTAACTACTAACGTTTGACAACAAGAATGTTCTTTATATTTAAATTATTTACTTAATGTATTTACTTATTATTTGAGTATTGTTATATAGTGTAGATATAACAGCATATCTTTTGCTTTAGATCTACTAATGTCACTTGGTTTGATGAGCTTTAAAAAAAAAAAAAAAAAACTTTGCTGTCAATGCATTAGAAACACAAAAAGATGAATTTGTGCTTCATGACTAGAGAAAATAGAGAAAATGGGTTGTGGTGTTCTCTTTTGCCAAAGACTTCAACTCCCATAATGCACTTTTGATTTTGGCACCCCCTCTCTGACAATCCGACTGTCCATGGGCGGGAATACAAATATGCAGAAATTCAATCTGTAATTTTAATTAAAAAAAGCCTTGGAGCTGTCAAAAGTCCGTTGGATGACTCAAAATGACGTTTTGCGTCATCCAGCTGACTTTTGCTGACAAATAAATAGGGTTATCTGGGTGCAGGTAACATGGAGTACACATTATTCATGATAACTATCAACATTGTAACAATACAAAACTGTCTGAACATCTGCAAACTTATCTTTTAAGTATCCGAATACTTTTCTATGTACGGACAAAACATCAATAGCCCTCTCGTGCAGTAGCTGCATGAGGATAATGCAAATAGATGCTGCAAGGGCCTAAAGAAAAACCCAGAGGGCTTGGTCTGGTGCATCCACTGTCACAGCAAGATGACATTGTTGGGTGTGAGAAAGTCAACTGCATAATATGTTCACAAAAAAAAAAAAAAAAAAAAGCAGGTCATATGGGACAGGCTCTTTCAGCAAAGCTCTCTGGGTAGGAGAAATGGAAAAATGTGGCCAGATTTAGCACTCCCCAAGCATGGGCATCCCTTTTGCACCGCAGATGGCTGCCGAATACTATGCAATGGTTGCTGTAACCTCATGACCGGCTACCAAATTTACCCCTTGTTTACAAGGCGCTGTCATATAGGATATAAAGTAGATTTTTTATTTGAAAACGACGTTACTAAACATTACATGTTTAATAGCTTAAAAATGAAGTAAACTTTCAACAGCCCTGGCCAACGTGGTTCACAGCCGCTTGAATATGACGCTGGCTCGAATGTCCACAGTATAATTTGCTTTATTGTTTTTTTTCTGTTTCATCCAGACCACAGCAGAGAGGCATTCCTGCCACAAGTCTTTCAGGATTAGATCACCCCTAAAGCTTGATGATTCAACTCAACATGCACTTGACTTGAAAACCACATTGAAAGCCAAGTGGAAAAAAAGGACAAACATAAATCTCGAGCAACAGTTTGCAGCGGAGTAGGCAATTTCCTCTAATGTTCTGTTTAGGCTTTTTTTTTTTTTTTGTCCCTCTTGCATTGGGCTTTCATCAGATTCCCACTGCTTGTCCTTATTCCCATGTCTGTAGAAGAACAAGTGATCTAATTATGTCATATTAGGCTCCTGTTATCATCTAGGCCTTCAAAAGTGGCACCAATGTTAATCCTGGAACAATAGTCTCAAACTCTGTCGGTGGTCTTTTTTTTTTTTTTTTTTTTTTTTTTAACATTAGTAAAAAAGATTTGTATATATTTATATAAACAACATATATCTTCAAAAAATAATATACTTGCAGTATATATTAGTATTTAATTCTAAGTATTTAATATATTGTAAATGTAACAAAATAATGCTTGAATTGCAGGCTGGATTTAAGGATAATCTCTTACTAGTAGTTTGGTTGTTTGAGACCCTAGACGACCTTCTCACTGATGGTCAGACTATTCATTCAATATGAGGCTTTTTAACCCAAGCTCACCTTATTCAGATACACAGAGAGCGTTACTAATTTCTAACTGATATTCCAACACAGTGATTTTTGATATTGCAGCATCTGCAGATGATCATGGATGACAAATGACATTTCATGTCAAGTCAGTCCAGTCACTGTCTGAGTCGTGTGCCAATAGTTGCTCTTTTTTCTTTTTTGTCCTCAATTCCCTGCTGAAGTAAGCAATCCAAAAGGTGATGACAGCCTCCCTATGGCTGCAATATATCAGACCGAGGACAGAGGCGGCTTTTCTGTTACATAGCTCATTTATTAGCTGTTGCTCCTTGTCATAGATTGGACATGTAGGGACACAGAGACTCCCAGAGCTCTGATTACTTTGGGAACAAAAGCGAGTAGATCCATCTGTGTGGCCTTCTTCTTCTGAGACTCTGCGCCAAGATCTCTACAGCACAGCGAAACTCGACCAGCCAGAGCACATGTTTATCAAACAAAAGATGCAGTTCTGCCCTGGTGTCTTGGCTGGTGTAAAGACAAGGGTGTTAAAAACAATGACATGATGAAGATGTACTTTTTTTGTCCGTCTTTTCTTTTTGAATAGCGTGGTTTACATTCTTGCCCTGCAGCAAAGCTACGAGCCAACTTGGCTCGTCTCTTTAATCTGTGTGTCTCATCAGTTCAGTGTGTATTACATTTGTTGCATACTACGGTTTAGCAGTTTGAATGCATGTGAACACATTGATCATGGGTGTTCATAGGGGCACCACAAGTTGGCTTCCGTAATAGGGTTTATTTTATATATATATATATATATATATATATATATATATATATATATATATATATATATATATATATATATATATATAATATAAAATAAATTATAATACAAAAAATAATTAAAAAAATAATTATAATAAAAATTATTTTGTGGTGGTGCCAGTGAAAATGTTGGCAGGGCAAAGTATCAGAACTGGGCCAGGTAAAAAAAATTATTACTTATCCCTGCATAATTTCTCCCATGATTTCCTATCATCTCTCTACTATAATTAAGCAATAAAGTATGAAAGTCTAAGTGTAATTAGGCTAAAGGAGTGTTGCTTGACATGCAGTGCACTTGCCATGCCTATGTTCACAATAAATTACAACCTCAATTTATTGCATGCAGGTTTTAAAAGTTTCAAAAAGGTCAAAAAATTCTGTATCACAATCATTGACCTGGGAGTGATAATGATGGTGATTATGGTTGTTGGAGTGCAGTGTGTGTGTGTGTGTGTGTGTGTGTGTTATTTTCTCTGCATGCATGAGAGATCAGGAAAAGTGGGCGGGTTCAAAGGGAGAAGGGGAAGGACTCATTTGTTGGGAAAGAATGTAGCTGGGGAGACAGGCTGGTTAACTGGAGATGGTCTAATTAGGGGGGTGTGATGGTGAGAACCTTCACGAAACCCAGAGAGGTCAATGATTAAAGCCCTAGCCTTATCTCTGTGCCAGATTTTCTCTTTCAAACCTTTTATTAAATGCATGCTTACCTGTAGATTGGTAGAAGTTACAAATCTTCCACTAATTAGCCACAAACAGGTGCCTTAAGTGGAACCAGCAACCAGCTTCACATGTCTGTGGATAGCTGTAATCTGAGATCCATTGCCTATCTGGCAGTTGGGCCTCTGAAGAAGCTTTTAAGAAGTGCCATAAATTAGACAGCTCCCAGTGGCTCTTTTTAATTATCCAGGCCAGCGCATCGCCCTGTTGGTGTGGCTCATGTAATTTTGCTCAGCCTGACGTGCTATTTGCAGAGTCACAGCTTGATGACATGCTGGCACGCTGCCCTTGATATGCTGTGGCAAGGCGGGGCGTGGGAGGATCGGTGCGGCGGTATTGCCTCCTTCACAGAGTGTCTTGACCCCTCTTTCTCTTCCACCCAACACTAATGGTAACACAGGAGAACTTCATCATGTGCCAGACTAGATTATTTCACTTAGGCCTAGTCTACGTCCTTTTAAGGTTTTATGCTAATAATGATTGTATGCTAAGGTCTTGATGAAAATTTGATCTGGATAATGATTGTATGCTAAGCTCCTGCAAAAATGTGGGTACAATTTTATGATACATATGAATTTTTGATGAGTTCTTATTTATAATTTGTGTAATGTCTATGTTAAAGGGTTAGTTCACCCAAAAATGAAAATTATCCCATAATTTACTTACCCTCAAGCCATCCTAGGTGTATATGACTTTCTTCTTTCAGCCAAACCCAATCGGATTTATATTAAAAAATATCCTGGCTCTTCCAAGCTTTATAATGGGAGTGAATAGTAACTTACATTTTGAAGTGCATCCATCCATCATAAAGGTAAACTATACTACTCCTGGGGGTTAATATATAGGCCTTCTGAAGTAAAGCGATGCATTTTTGTAAGAAAAATATCCATATTTCTAATTACTGGCTTATTGGCTAACGGCTGTATGCAAATCGAGTTCCAGCCGAATAGTGAACTCTGACCCGGCGTATGACATAGGAGTAGCATAAGCTTAGGTGACAGTAGAGGCCTCATGTGGTTCAAACGAATAGGGCTCTTTAAACATTATCATTTAAGACTTCTAATTTGTTACAGATTTTATGCTAATAATGATTTTATGCTCAGTTCTTGCTGAAAATTTACTAAGATTTTTTGCTAAAAATGATTTTATTCTAAGTTCATGTTTAAACTTGCTGATAATGATTTTATGCTAATAAAGTGTGCCGCCATTTGCTCAGTCAAGAGAGTGAATGAGAGCCAAACTTTTCTTCTAGCACTGGACTTTTGGATGCTGAGATGTTCTGCTTTCCTTTCTTCTGTGAAGGGGTCATGGTGAGGTAATTCCTCATTCCGGATGTCGTCACATCTTTGGAGTTCTATGCAGCCCAAAAAACTCTCACACCCCACACTCCCTGGCTCAATATGCATGTCAGTGGAAGTTGCACTGGAATATCTCACTCCCCTGAAGAGAAAAGCTTCACAAGGCATCAAAATGCCTTTTTCTCAAACCATAATCCCTCTCTCACGTCGATCCCCTCCCCCACCCTTCAGTCTGCTCCAGATGAGGAGGTTTTGTCTGCTGTCCCGACTGACGTCTGTCTTTCTTGTTTCTTCACAGGGTGTAGGATAGATAACTGTGAGGCCTGCTTTAGCAAAGACTTCTGCACAAAGTGCAAGCCTGGTTTTTACTTGCACAAGGGCCATTGCTTCGAAAAGTGTCCGGAGGGCTTTGCTCCGCTGGAGGACAGCATGGAGTGTGGAGGTAAGTAAATCATATTATACAAGCCTACTGGAAAATCCAGGTAAATCCAGTAGCTGTTCTGGAACATTACTGGTTTGTAACTACTCTGAGATAATCATTAGCTGTTCCAAGATGGTCATTAGCATTAGACCAGCAAGAAACCAGCTACTAACTGTTCAAACCAATTCAAGGTGGTCAAGCTGGCTTCTGGGACATAGTGGCTGGTCAATCAGAAAATTATTATCTTGTGCTAGATAATGACCAGCTTGGAACAGTTAATGAACTTTTTAGACCAGCTAGAACAAGCAACTAAATTCCATGAACATTGCTACCATTTTAAGCCAGATTTTTACAAGTATTGTCTTTCTCTAATATCCAATTCTTGATTCCACAAAAGACATTCAAAATCTCTTATTTTTGTAACCTAAAACTTCTCTGAATAAATATATTGTTCATTAGGTATAATAATACTACACTTTATCTTATCATATCCAAACCTTCATAGCCATTATCACTGGTTTTATTTAGTTCTCTAAATAAGTTTTCTTTCACCCAATAGAGGGTTGTGAGGTGGGCCAGTGGAGTGAGTGGGGGACCTGCACCAGAAGAAACAAAACCTGTGGTTTCAAGTGGGGTCTGGAAACCCGAACACGGCATATTGTGAAGAAGCCACCAAAGGACACAATACCATGTCCAACCATCGCAGAGTCCAGGAGATGCAAAATGGCTATGCGACATTGCAGGAGAGGTGAGTGTGTGTGTGATTAGATCAGCATATGTGGCTCTAGGTCTGCTATGCCTTGAATACATCCCTTGTTTAAGATACAAATCATTAATTCCTTCTGCAAATCATCAATTTCATTAGATTTCCAAACCTCCGCTCGAAGAAGGAAATAAAACTGTGGCTTTTTCGACTGCATCTCACCTGTTTAATCTTGAGCTCTGCATTTTTGGATTGAAAAGTCGGCCGCCCAACCTCAACCCCTCGATTTGGGTTTTCAGTGTCGACTGGCATTTTCATTCATGATTTATTAGTATTTTTCCATGCTCACTTTAGCCAGTTCGCCTTAGGTTTTTTCTCTCTCTCTCTTTTCTTGAGAGCGTATGTGTTCTCTCACTTATTCTCCTCTCCTCCCAGTGGAATTCCTTAAAGTATGAAGTGCAGGTTTCCTCAATGGTACTCTGTTTCCTTTCTCTATAAGAGAGTTATTTGCGGTAGGTGGTGCATGTATTTTACCACTAAAACGAGAAGTCAAATCGGAGGGAAAATATTTTTTGAGTAAATAGAGCCAAGGAAACATATTTTATAAAGTGTTTAGTTTTAGAAGAGATGGGCCAAGTTTACTCGTGGAAATAATTGCCGTATTCAGGAGGGCTTATCAGGAAAACTCACGATGATAATTAATCGAGACGTTTCCTCACAGCTTTTTTCATTCTGCTCACCTGAACAAACTTAAATCTTTTGCGGTCACTGACTTATGATACTGTCACACTGAGTACACATGTAATTTCAATTTCGGAGTTCAGTAGAGGACAACACTTTCACATTGAGGAAGTTTTTGACTGATTATGGAAAGGTTAATTGTCAACCCAGAGACCAGAGGCAATACGAAGCTGAACTTACTCAGTTTCCATTGTTTATTTAGGTACCTCAGTCTCATACTGTATCTAAATTTCCATAACGTCCATCTTAGTATCAGGTCACAGCCACTGAATTTTGCTCCATGAGCTATTATTTTTGAGAAGTCTATCGCTAAAGTTGAATCCATTCGTCTTCATTTAAATTTGGAAGAAATAAAAAATGGTCTACTTTTGTACGTATGCACTCTGACAGCTGCTTTAGAGACGTGCTGATTGAGTAAATATATTTCTGACATGTCACATGGCTCTTTTCCCCTTTCAGTGGTTGTAAGGTGCAGAGCGAAGGTTGGAGAAAGTGATTTTCTGGCATGTCTTTCTTCTGTACCCTACATTGGCTCTCTCCACAGGAATTTTTCCCTCCCTAATTCAGCTCCTCCTGACCTTTTCCAAAAGTATTTTATAGTCATCTTTAATTAAAAACTGGCATTGTGATGCATGGTTCCTGGTCTCAATTATTTCGTCTGAGGTCAGTAATTAGGAGCCATTGTTAAAGTCTTAATTGAACATGCAGTGGAGGCCCTCCTTTGTTACATTTAGAAACCAACATCCAAGTAAGCCTATGGAAAAGTCCTACATGGTAATATGGTCAGTATGAGTCACTAACAGAGTTTACCTCTGAGATGGACTATAACTGTCGGAAAATACTTATATAGCATTTGAACTTAACCAAGAAATGTTTAAAAGCAAGTTGTTATTTTGATACAGATATCATTGAATACAATGATGATGACTTGCAGTTCAGAAAGCGAGTCAGATGTTTAACTACACTGATCAATTCAGTTCAGTGAAGGATTTGTAAGACTGAAGCAGAAAAGTATTTTTGAACAATTCATTAAAATAACTGTAATATCTTAAGAGTCATTAGTTTGGGATTCAGACTACTCTGGGCATGGTGCACAGAACTAATTAAAAAATGTCACGCATTGGTCACGCATTAAAAATGCCACGCACTGGCCACGCATTATGTATTTGATTCACTAAAAATAGCTCATTCATAAGAGTTATTTGTTAGTGAATCAGACTACACTGATCATGCTGTGTGTTTTTTAAAGGGTTAGTTCACCCAAAAATGAAAATAATATAATTTATTACTCACACTCATGTCGTTCTACACCAGTAAGACCTTTGTTCATCTTCGGGACACAAATTAAGTTATTCTTGATTAAATCCCAAGGCTCAGTGAGCCCTCTATAGACAGCAATGTCACTGAACTTCTGAAGATCCAGAAAGGTACTCAAAACATATCGAAAACAGTTGAGTTTGAGTTCAGTTGTTCAATCTCAATATTATAATGCGACAAGAGAACTTTTTGTGTGCCAAAAAACCCAAAATAACGACTTTTCAACGATATCTAGTGATGGCCAACTATAGAGGCCTCACTGAGCCATCAGATTTCATCAGAAATATCTTAATTTGTGTTCCGAAGATGAATGAAGGCCTTACGGGTATAGAACGACATGAGGGTGAGTAATAAATTATTTTCATTTTTGGGTGAACCTAACCCTTTAATTCATTAAAAAGAAGCAGTTACATCACTGAAAAAAAACAATTCATAAGTGCCATTTGTTTGTGAATCTGACTACACTGATCTTGCTGTATGTTGTATTTAAAGTAGTGCACTAGAGCTGATGTTCAGTAGATCTGCTATAGAAATATTGATAATACTCTATGGGCCTGTTTACACCTGGTCATTTCATGCATTTCTCTGATCGGATAGCTATCCGATTGTCAAAAATCCAGGTGTAAACGCCCTCCAGTACGCTTGAGATGGATTTAAATCAGATCACTCAAAAAGGCGGTTTGAGTCGCATTCCAAAGGAAACTGGACAAGTATAAATGCATCTGGTCTTTGAAGGCACGTGTATTTTTTCTGCTCCCAAAATGAACAGTTTTCGGATCGCTGTCCGATCAGTAATAACGCATGAAGTGACCAGGTGTAAATAGGCCCTTTAGATATTCTGCGAAGTTCTATAGAAATAACGCTTTTATGGTCATTGTCTTGCATCCTAGTGCAGGTACGGCAGAGAAAATATTGTGCACGGGTGACTAGAAAGTAGCCAAAACCTCTGGATAAGGATATGGGCGCTTGGTCTAGAGTCTTCATTAAACGAGAGGCCAGGATAACATAGCCCCCGACTGACCTCTTACATTACACTGGATTCCAAGGACTTTGTGAATAAGTCCCTGAATGCTACCTAATACGACAGCTTTGCTCTGCAATATAACAAATTACTTTGTGAGACATAAATAGGATTACAGCCAGACTATAAACATGTACACATGTGTAAGTTTATGTATGCCCTGCTGCCCGGCAAATTACTCTACATAAGAAGAAAAATGAGGTAAAAGGTGACTGTGGGGGAGTGTGCTAGAATACGACCCTGTTACCATAATGCACATAACATTATAGATACTAGATACCCGCCTGTGGAAATAGGTATAAGATTACGTAACAGCAGACTTTGCAGATTGCTATGGATTAGACAAAGGCAGGAAATACGAGAAGGTAAATAACATAAGAGGAATTCTACATGTGAATATATTTCTGGCATTGTTTATCTGATCATCCAGCTTCCGTTTCTGTGAGCTTAAATGTCGCTGGACGTCATATAGGGTCCTATCTTGAACTTGACGCACAAGCGACTTAAGAAAAGATGAAAACATCTGGACACCAGTCATTTAAACCACTCACATGCACCAGTGCAACAGTAAGTAGTATGCTCTTTTTTCTGTAGATATTTACAGTTACTTTAGATTGGGGGTTAGCACATGGATTCTGATATTCTCAGATCGGTTTCAAGCCTCATTCTTATGTGGAAATAAATCTGATGGACGCCAACTGCGATCCCATGACTGTTTTCAGTGGCCCAATGAAGGATGAAGGCTCAACCCAGTGTTTTGCTGACCTTTAAAGATGGTGCAGAAAACAAAAGCTCGTATTATCATTTCGTCTGCGTCCATTGCAAATTGTGCTGTTTTTACCTTTCTTT
The DNA here is from genome assembly GCA_037950675.1 of Hypophthalmichthys molitrix. Classification (NCBI taxonomy): domain Eukaryota; kingdom Metazoa; phylum Chordata; class Actinopteri; order Cypriniformes; family Xenocyprididae; genus Hypophthalmichthys; species Hypophthalmichthys molitrix. The sequence goes on from CM075507.1 coordinate 18,063,690, forward strand.
TTGGCCTAAGATTTTATGGATCAGTACGTCTACTTTGGGTTGTTTCGCCAAGTGTAGAGTGTAAATGGAGATATCGGATATGGGTCAGTTTTTAAAAAAGATGTAAGCTGGTCATCAAAAATAGTAGATATAGTCAACAAATCGGAATTTGGCATCAAGAGTAAATCCGGCCAAAGTAACTTTGCATGTACGTGCCAACTTATTCTACTAACCCAAACAATTTACTAATATTGTTGACATGAGGGTTAGTTGACATGTAATTGCAAAGTTACTTATAGTTAGTACACTGTCTAAAGTAGACTATTAAAATAAAGTGAAACTATTTTATAAAGTATATAATTTTTTTTATTTAAATGCTGTGAAAAATTAATTGTTAATTTATGATACCTAATTCATTAAATAAAGTTATGCTGTGTTCTCGCCACCTCGTATTTAACGGATTCTTGAGAAGACAACACGTGACGTTATATTCGGAGCTGTTCACGTCCTTTAACTGGGAATTATGCGTTTATATGGCACCACTATCAACGCCTAAATGAATCTACAGTGGTCAGGTGGTACAGCGGCCACGTGGTACATGTGGGAGCTTTCAGAAAACTCCCAGCTTACAAGCTGTAATTACAAGCTCTACGAGGACGTGAACACTTTTTACGAGCCAGAATCTCGTAGTTACAGGAATTACGATATGGCGTGAACGCACCTTTAGGGCAAAACATTACAGATATGGTGTAGTCTATTTCACAAATGACTCTTATAAAACAGTTCTTTCAATGAATCACTTTAAAAAAATTAAAAAAAAACCTCTCAAACTCACACATAATTGGTTTGAATGAATCAGATCAAATGAACTTTGAGTTAACATTTGCTGACTATTGTTGAATATCACCATCGTTCACTTTCTATTTAGGATCTGGGAGTCGGTTGCTGGGCCGACGCTCTCCCAGCAGGCTACACGGCCTCTTTCTGGCAGCGTGACGGGACTCCTCAGGGTGGTGTATAGAGTGGGCTGTAAACACAATTTATTAATAGTCGCCCGGCTGTTCGCGAAAATGAAATGCCTGCTGAGCTCCAGCTTTCACCTTACCAAGCCCCTGTCATCAAATCAACCGACTGACCAGCCACACTAGAGAGAGAGAGAGAGAGAGAGCAATGCTAAGACAATTCTGTCATGAAAGTGCTCTGTAGAGTGATATTCCAGCAGGGAGCGTCTGTCAGTAGAACTGTAGTTCTGTGGATATATTTTCCTTCCTTCCTGGAGCAAAGGTTTGGCTCAAAGATAGTTAGCCCTCTGCCTTTCTGCATCTAACAAGCTGCAGGTTGCTTATTGAATTAAATGTTGTGTAAACAACTCAGACTGTTATTGCCTCCAATCATCTCCCTAATCCTAGTAGTAATTCCCTAACATTGTATTTGGTGTGACTGAGGTTCAGACACAAACACGACATTGAGACTTATTGGATAATTTTTCTGTTTGTAGCAAAGCAGCTTTCAGATTCTCAGACAGCTAGAAATGGTGTATTGAATGGCACATTGGTACATGCATAACCATGTCTGCGCCACTTATGAGTGGCACTATCGGGAAAAAATGTTACTTCAGGAACAAGTAAGACTCCATAGCACAATGATATGCATGCTCAACTTCTCGTAATGATTTTCTGTGGTTTCTAGATTCTATAGCTCAGGGCCTAAGAGCCTTGCATGGTGCAATTGATTTCCCATTTTTGAAATAGGAGAAACATACAGTTTTTTCCATATGCCCTGATATCTGCGACAGTTCCTTGTCCTTCTTGGGTTGCTCATAATCCTTTCTCACACTTAAATGTAACCTTTAGACACTTTGGCTTCTTGCAAGAGTTTTACGCTATTCAGAATTTAATTGAGGATGCCTTTAAAATTAAAAAAAAAAAATTAATACTTTTTGATTTGAATTGAGCTAGCAAACAGGTCACAAACAATTGCAATTCGAACTTGAACATGGATGTACTGTAAACCTGTGCGACCCAAACCTGTATGACTTTTTTCTTCTGTGGAACACAAAGGAAGATATTTTGAAAAATGTCTGTGTTTTTGTCCCTTCCATAAAAGTCAATGGGGTCCAATGTTGTTTTGTACTAGAGGTCTGTGGGACAAGTTTTGAATTGCTGAATGCAGATGCTGGAGGGAAGATATTGATGTGTGCAGAAGAAGTGGGAGGGGAAAAAAAGGCTTTTTGGACTAAAAATAAATAAAAGTTACTCTAATTTATTTTATGTTACTTTCTATTTGTCGATTAACAAAACTACCCTAGAACTACCCAGTGCGAAAGCCCCTAATGTATAAACAAAAAACAGCTGAAACATTCATCAAAATATTTTCTTTAGTGCTCATACATATCATTTGTGCTTTGGTGCTCAGGTTTTGGGTGAACTATCCTTTTAATTTCACTAGTGGTATTGATATTTGCACTTTGTCTTTTTATGTTGTGTCAGTTTAAATGTTGCCCCACAGGGCCTTAAAGGAACAGTATTTCACCCCCTCTGTATACGTATATCTGTATATTGCTAGTGTGACAATAAAGCTCTCTTGAATCTTAAACCTAATACTCCCTTTAGAAGTTGTGGGGAGATCAGTGGCTGCAGAGGCGCTATTTGCTTTCCCGTCTTCGGATGAGGATGGAGCTCTACCCACCCCCCCAAATCCTCTGCTTGTCAGTCCAGTCTGGGAGCCAGATGGAGACTATGGTAAAGTGATGCCCACAGAGGAGTAATTGCCTTTAATCTGTTATTGAGGGAAGCAGGATGAGACCCGCAGCAAGGCATGCCCCTCTGTGCCACAGAGAAAACACTGGCGGAGTTTCGTTTTAATGTGTGCACGGCTTTGTGTGGCACTGGTGTGTTTATGGTTAGTTAGCGGACTAAATTCGGGGGCTTGGCAGGATAACCTTGTCCTCCGAGCATTTTAATTACGCTCTATGATCTGACTCGGGGCCTGTGTTTAGTTTGGAAAACCAAAATCTAAATCCATATTTGAACGTCTTTTGAGTGTCAAACATTCCTGCTACAGATGCGAGCTTCCACAGACAACTAATTCACTTCTTATGTGAGTCTCTTACACTCGGCCTATGCCGAGCGCCCCTCCAAAACAAATAGCGGACGCCTCTCGCCACTGCTGCCGAGAGTGTGTGTTTGCACTTATTTATTTAATAACTGTCAGGCTGCCTTGCGCTTCCCACTAAAATTTGGGCCTCTCGCAGGAGAAAGTGATCCGCAGATGACGACTCCCGATGAGATCCTGACTCGGTGTTGAAATTCAGGAATGATAAATGGTGTATTACGTCTGGATAATATTGCGGGCTATCATTGGATAGAGCAGGAGCGCAGCGCGCGCTGCTTTCCCAGGGCAAGTGGAGCTCACTAATTGGCTGCCGTGTTGGGTGATTATCCGTGCCTTGCGCCCAGGTCTGTTGTGACTGGTGTGCCAATGGACTAATCTTTCTTTAATTAGCTGACTCCGCAGGACTGACATGGGAGCAGGGGGCCGCTGTTTCACAGCCAACACGCTTTTCTGCATGCACACAACAGCTCCCATATATTCTCCCGCTACGTCCATTTATATCCTTTTGATCTTCTTTTAAAGTTTGTATTGCAGCACTGCTAATGTTATTGACTGTATGATTAATCGCTCACTTGTAGGTCTGACTGAAGATGAGGCATCTGAGATTGGACATCTGGTCTGAGGTCAACAGTAAATGTTGTTTGTCAATAGTTATTGATTCTTAATGATCTTCTTGAACTTCTTATTGAATTATTTATAAGAAGTCATTGAGATATTGATATCCCAGTCCACTGATTGCAGTTTTCCGGATTTTCGGTTGGCTTTTTTGCAAGATTGCAAGAAATTACTTTTTTTTATCATTGTTTAATCTGAAATCAATGCTGTCTATTTTTAACTGACCTAAACCCAACTTGAACTATGATTTTACATCTTACTGATTAAGTGATAACTTAAAATTTTTATATTGAAGCCATTTTCCATCAAAATTAACAGGTAACTTCTATTGTAATTGTGACTTCATATCTTCCAATTGTCCCATTGTAAAAACAAACCATATTTCATAATTAGATTTTTTGATTTTTGATCATATTTGTAATTGAGAATTTAAATCTCAAAAGCTTTATATCTCATAATTGACAATTGCAACTTTTTTGCTCATAATTGCGACATTATATCTCACAGTTACAACTTTAATGCTCATAATTCTGAAATTGTATCTCACAATTGCTAACTTATTGCTCAAAATTGTGACAATGTATATCCCACAATTGTGACTTTATTGCTGCTCATAATTGTGACATAATATCTCATATGACTGTATATTTTACAATGTGACATAATTTATTATTTTAGAGTTTATTTAACAATATACTTTTTTATTTTTTACTCAAGTGGAAAAGGGCTTCCATACTTTTATAGATCTACAAGCTTTCAAAGGTTTGGAGAATGAGTAAAAAAGCGACCATCTGCTTATCTAGCTTTGCTAACAAGGCACATGTGTAGCTTGCAAACTATTGAGCTTCATGATGAGTCTCGTTCTCACTCCAGAATTTGCTGAATGTTTAGCACTGTGTTTACATAATACCCTCTAACTTTAAAGTCACTTTGATTGCCCCCTTGATTGAGCAGAAGATTGCAGCTTTTGAGAATTAGAAAAAAAAATTATATTCCCTACTGGAGAGACCAGGTCATTCAAGTCAGAAGCCATGTAAAAGTCATAGCTGTGAGTCAGGGAGTGCATCAGTTCAGGAAACGTCTCACCTGCTGTACAATTTGCGTGACACTCTCTGCCTAAATGTGATCTCTGAAGAGTTCTGCTGGTGCTAAATCTTCCACAAAGAGCGAAAGTCATTACCAGTAGTCCTGGGCCATCTTTTTCACTTTTTTCCTCACGGTTACATTCCTTGTAGGGGTGAGAGAGGAGTCTCTGATTAACTCCCCACAAAGTGCCCTGCTCCCTGACCAAAATAAATATGGCCCCTGTCATTCTGTCAGCAACTGTCTTCAGAGAGCAATATTTGAAACACCCCATGATCCCACTGGCTTTTATATGGAGAATCCGTCGTCATTCCACAGGCATGAGCCATAAACGTGGAGTCCTGTGAAAGAGGGACTGGGGTGAGGGGATCTATCTGTCTGTCTGTCTATCTATCTATCTGTCTGTCTTCACAATTACACAGTATAAATGTGGATTTATTAAAATATATAGCTGCTTTTATATTTTAGAAAAGGGGTCTCTTGCAAAGGAATCATTATATTTAGGGGTCCTTGGCATCAATACGTTTGAAAATATTCCTTCCTTCCTTCATGCTCTACCAGTTGAGATACAGATTAAGGCAGTCCATGTTTATTTCACAAAATACATTCTAGCGACAGTGACTTTCAGCTGTTATTTTGTCTCATGATAGCGTCAGAGGTTTATTATTACTCAAATTAGGCTGCAGTCGTTCATTGTTTGCCATTTGAATGTGGCCCTTCTGTCTTCCAGGCCTCTGCGTAGCCCACTGCAAGCCCTTCCGCAAGGCCCCACACATGCTTTCATCTCCACAGACGCACACAACAGCCGTACACACATCACACATGACAGGCAAGACACTTCCTCCACACAGCCTTCAATAAACATGCATTCATACATTCCCACACATAAGCACTAATGTATAAGCTCAACTTTTGATAGTGTGTATGCCGGGGTTCCGTTTCATGTACCCGCAATATCAGTGGGACACTGGCATGTCCAAGACCACCCCCTCTTTGGGGCTAGCTGGGAGCGGGGTATGACTTTCAACATCTGGTGCACAGTTGCACCAAGTCAACCGCTAAAATCTTCTGTCCTCTCTCGGGCATTTTTATTGAGACATCACAGCTTGTAATCAGAGCCTCACGATACTGAGGGAAGCTGTGGCTTCTGACCCAATCACATCCAGCGGCTTGGACCAACAAAACAGACACCCAGACAAAACAAATTGTCGTTTGCTGCTGGATGCATGTGTTTTTAGGTGTTTGTACATCCAAGCTTGCATACACCCAGCAGGGAATAGCCAAAAGAGATTTGCAATTGGGTAAATTCAACGAAAATAAACAGATGGGCTGTAAATGGGCTTGTGCGCTGTTTGGAACTGAATTGAGAATTCGTTTAACTTCCAGTTCAGTTCAGTTCTTTAGCCAATTAGTTCTTCAGTACTTAAATCTGCCCAACCCTAGTTTTAAGTAAAAAATACCCTCAAATTTCCTATTATAATGGTGCAGTTGCACTGGGTAGAAACTCTAGTTTTCTTTATGCTGAATTTATGCAGATTTTATTCAGAACTGTAATTTCATTAGTTGCCTTACGGCAGAGAAAGAAGTACTCGGTGCCCCTCAACCCACCCACTTTTAGCTGGTTTGTTTGCCTCTCAACATTCATCCAGGTCCCAAGTCCCCATATCCCAGTGTTTATACCTAATACCTGGATGTAGGACAAATCCCTGCTACCTCTAGTTACTTTTGGATCTTTTCCCTGACATGTTCCTGTTTTTCTAACCATTGCTGCGGTGTGAAACTCCTGACCCTGTTGGGCCTTGAAAGACCTTAGCAGAAGTACTGTAGTAGAACCAGGGGAATTACTGGCACCGGGATGGCTCCATAGGTAGATGATAAAAGCTGTCAGTTTCACTCAGGTGAGTGGTTTTGGGTCGACAGGAACCTTTGTACCTAGATCCTCAAAACAATAAACACACCTCACAGCCCCACAGGCCCACAGATGCAAGCACAAAAGTTTCTAGTGCTGTTCTTTAAAGTCAAGTTGTCTCGAAAGGATACAAGCACACCATTTAGACCGATGAAAGCTCTTTGAAGGGAATTTCATAAATTGAGGTAAGGAAAGGAAAGCAGGCGTGACACCCTTGACTTGAAGCATTTCACAGAGGGTCCCTGCCCTCGAAAACACACACTCGCACACTACTCTCTTCAGTTTTAGTGTGTAAGCCTGTCTGATTTGGCACAGCTTGTCTGCCTCATGGGCACTTCCTCTTTATGTAGAAACCCGCTTGGTTCCTGGAGACACAAGGCAGATTTCCTCTCCGTTCCCCTTTGGAGATGGAGATTGAAGGCCTTGTTTTTGAAATGAGATATAAAGAACACATCATGCTACACAATTTCCTCTTACATCCTCCAGAAGCGCCCCTGGGGAGCAAACAGATCTGAAACGGTCGGGTGTATAGCTCAGAAACACATATGGCCCAGACAGGGCTATGACAGGTACGTTCTCGACACAATATAGCCTACAGGTTTGCTTTATAGTATGGCTGCGCCTCGGTGTGTATTTATATAAGGAACAGATTAGATTGTATGAATTTAACATGGACCCCTGTTTGAAAAGCCCCAGTGGTGGCGGTGGCCCCAAATGTTTCCCACAACTCCACAATAATGAATGTTGGCTCTCCTGCCAGGACAACCGCACATCGTGGTGTAAAATAGTTCTACCTCTGCATCCATATGTACAGTACATGAAAAAATCTGAAGTTTGGCCCCTATATAAGGGGGCTACGATGTTCTCATTAGCCATGACACACACACATATAGGCTGTACTTCCCATCACCCACAGCACTCGCAGGAAATGCAGCTTCAGGAGTGAAATCGAAAACAAATGTTCCATCAAATAGTTTGTGTAATTGTAGTGTGACGAGGTCACATCCTTGGCAAAGCTGTTGAATTTTTTCTTCTTTTTTCTTTTCTTTTTGTTCCATTTTCAGGACAAACCTGAAAATTAGCTTTTAAACATACAGTTATCGTACAGTTGTGCACTCCCGGAGCAAGCGAAAAGTGATGGATTCCAGGGACAAAACATTTTCCTGCCGGTTTATAGGTCAGCAAAGACAGAAGCCTTAATCATAAGCTAATTGTAGCAACCATTTTTTTTGTACATATAAACAAAAGATGTTCTTAATACACTAAACATTCCGAGATGTTAATCACAAAATGCCTGGGTGAGTAGAACAGCACATCAGTTCCTTTCCTCGCAATCCGATGAAAGCTGATTTGATAAGAACCACTCCTAGTATATCATTCCTCCGTTCTATCAGCATGGAACAGATGTTTACGTAAATCTGACAGATCAAAGCGAGGCGCTGAAGTTTTGAATACACTTAAGCGACTCCAGAAAAACCAAATAGTTTTACCTCGGCTGTAGCCATCATTTGCCTTATCAGAAATGATTTATAAAATTGTGGCATGTGACACAAATTATAAATATATGGTATTCTCTTGATCTTTTTTTATCATCCTACTGCTGTTTTCTCACTCCTGGTTGGTAATAGCACTGGATGCTTGCTAAAATAGCACAAAGGTTCTCTTTGATAAAGCTGTGGAAGCTTTTTATGTCGTTCGTCAGAAATGTAACATAACATTTAGGCAGTAATTAAATGAAACTAAAGCTAATTATGCCTCATTTTCTGAGGGACACAAGACTACAGCTCTATGTACTTATGCCCAGATGTGGGAGTGAGTCAGGCAGTGAGATAGGAGACCACAGAAGTTGTTTTGCAGCCTTCTCTATGGGTTTGCGGTGGCAGGCATATCGGCTTCTGTGTGTGGCGTAGAGGGCAGCTGGCATCGCTGTGGTAACTCGTAGTGGACATCACTCTGCAAGTCTGCAGGTGATTGACTGAATTCTGAATAGAATGATACATACTTGTAATCAGGCTACACAGTAGCATTGGTCAGAATAATATATCTGCCTTAATTAACATCTCTATGGATTTACTAGGTTTTTTGTTTAATTATAAAACTTTGTTTCAATAGCCCCCTTGAGACATTCTACCAAGTAGTCTCAGCCTCAGACGTCATGCCTATGGACCGCTGATGCATATGATGCATCATTTACACTATCATCTAAAGTGACAAAAAAATACATCATTCTTAAATGATATCTAGGTCTGATCTGGGAAAAGTCTGGATGCATTATTTGTATTGCAGTAAAGATAATGTGTTCAGACTTTTCCAGTTCAGCTCTGGCCCATGACCTGATAACAGCGCAGTAGTACCCATCAGATAAATCACTGCACCAGTCATGTTTGTTTTTGTGCTAAAGATGATGATCTAATGGTAGTGGACATATCATCGTGGATATCTTCAAAGAACTAATGCAGCACACTCGCCTGCTCCTTAATCTCTCTACACTTCTACAGTTGAGCAGAATTAAGACAATAATGACCCACCTAATCTCAACATTAGCTTTGAGTTTGGAATGCATGTGTTTTAAATCATTCCTTCTGATAGTAAGCAGAGCTTCAGAGGGAGAGAGAGAAGAGAGAGGAAGGGAGAGAAGTATGATTCATAGTAACCTTGTTAGGCTAAGTGACACTGTGCAGAGAAGCTTCTTGTCAGCTGGTTAGCAAGATGGACTTCTACCTATAAAGGATCTTCTTCTCAGGGAAGTGTTGGGGAAGCTGCTTTGAAACTGTAAATTAAGCTACAAGATGATCATATTTTACAGTAGTTACCTTTTTGAAAAACACTACAAGCTGCTACCAAAAAGTCACAAACTGCATTGAAGCTACTACACTGTAAAAAATGTCCGCCTATTTCTCTTAAAAACTTAACTTTTTTTCCCGCCATTAACAGAATTTTCAGTCATTTATGACACCGCTTTCCCACCATTGACGTAAATTTCCGGCAATTCATGTTCTCACTGTTATATGGTAGGGGGCGCTGTTTCACAGAATCAGTACAAAATCTTTGGATCAAAACACAGGTGAAGAAGCAGAAACATGCGATCAAAGCATTGCTTATGCAAGTTTAAAATAACGTGATCATCAAACATTAAAGAACATATAAATCAAAAACGTAACCGAATGAAATGTCTACCCAGGATGAGGTGTAGGACTGTGAAGCTTTGGGGGTGTTGATGGACTTGATCTACTCCATCTAAGTTTTGATCATCGATCCAAATGTAGTATTTGACAAAAATGTGTTTTTCTCAACTTTTTGCTCAAATTTTTTTTCCCTTTTTTTTTTATTTGAAATACTACAATATAGTGCCACTATAAATATCCAATATAAAAAAGAATAAAATGAAGAGATCATAAAATTAATTGCTGGGACTTGAATAAAATAATAAAATAAAATAAAATTGAATAAAATAATTTTTGTAATTTTGTAATTTATCTGATAATAAGCAGAATAAGCAGATTTATTTTCTTTGTTTTTTGATCTCCTAACATCTGATGAATAACTGCTACTATGATGATTATAAAAGGCACATCATTAAATTTGGTTAATTACAACATTAATTCCACCAGGGAATTAGTTCTGACCTTTGAAAAAAGGCATCATTTATAATTAGCTTAATTTATTTAGAAACAAGACATTATGAGACCAGTAAAACTGGATTGCAGTGGTAGTGAATAAAACATGGTTTTGTGCTGAAATGCTGTGTAAAACTGACACAACTGTTTAGTGAATTCCCCTTCTGTGTTCTGCCAGGTTCTCTGGATCTCCTTCCAGACACATTGTCCACAGTGTAAGTCAAGGGGAGCTGGTTGCAGTTACGCATCTCTTCACAGCATTATAAATGTATGTGTTAGGAGGCCCTTAATGGCTGCTAATCCAATTTCTGCTACTGAAATCAAATCTCGCTGGCGCCAGTGGTCCTCTCCTTCACTCACAAATAATGACTTTGCGTTTGGTGTCTTTATGAAAATGATGGACCACCAAAACAGCAGCTTTATCATCTTTTACTTCCACAAGAAGCCTCATGTCCTGTTTTCCATTTTGCGTCTTTCCTCCTCATTCTCTCTTTAATTCTTCTGTTTTTGGGGGGCGGTGGGGGTAGTGGATGAGATTAAGGATCAGCAGAGAAGGCAATTATTAATTGTTGATCCCTTGAAAGATGAGAAGGTTCTGAGCAGAAGAAGAACCTTCGCAGAGAGGCCCATTTACCGCTCGCTCGTAATGCTTTCCTGAGGTCAGGCATCGATTTCCTTAAACCACATGCTGTGCTGATAAGATTAGGTCTTTCGATTACTGAACTACTTGAGTCATGCAGATGAAGTCACTTTGGGTTAGATTTTAAGGCTGGAAGGACGTCTTTTCATTTGGTCAAGGCGCCTCTTCAGTGTCTTTTCAGCAGGTCAATGCCAGGTCTAGATGGGATATGGGGCCTTTTTAAGCATGTTGCCACGGTTTTGGCAGGAAAAAACTCTAGAACTTAAATACTTAAACACTTTTTTTATTGTTAAGGAGAGGCCTTTCCTAATGCAGCATAACAGGAATATATATTTTTTATCATTTCAAAGGATCAACATTACTGTATTTTGTTCTTTTCAGCCCATATTATATTATTATATATTCAGATTAATTAACTTACAAATAAACATTAGAGAATATTTATTGATATGCATTTGCCATAAAATGTTATATGTTTAATTTATTATATATTTCTTATTTAGAATATTTATGTATTTATATATTTATATGCATTTGTTATAAAATAATTTAATATATAATTTAAAATATATTATAATTTTATAATAATAATTATATTAACCATTATTAATAATTGAGCACCAGTAATATTTGATTATAATTGAGTACTAAATCAGCATATTAGAATGATTTCTGAAGGATCATGTGACACTGAGTAATGATGCTGAAAATTCAGCTTTGCCATCACAGGAATAAATTACATTTCCTGGAATTCAAACCCATGACCTTGGTGTTGTTAGCACCATGCTCTAGCTTCACAAGTTTTTCATCTTGATAATAAAAAAAAAAAAAAACCCTAACATTTATTTGATATTATGTGGTATTTTGATGACACGAAAGAAAATAAACACATGCAGTCAGAGACAGGTAGAGGATTGAAAGGAGAGAGTAATATGTCAAATCACGTGCTGAAGGAATTTGTGGTTGGGAGTGGGACTTCCACAGCGGTCTACCGTTTCACATTGCCAGGTGTTTCAGCAGATCATATCCATGCGTGTGGCAGAAACCAGGAGAAGAAAGAAAGTTATGAGGAAATCACGTGGACGTACAGTACAGAATGTGTTTCAGCTTACACCTGTGTTCTCTTTGCTTTGCTTTCTTTTATTAACACTCGTACACTCATGGGAAAACTCTCTCTTTTGTTGCCAAGGAATGGTAATCAATTTTCCGTGCAGATATCGGAACATTAGAGCGCACACAAGCACACTGTTTCTGATTAGCACTAACTTGTTTATTTGTTTGATGCTGAAAGTCATGTAAAACTGAGTGTCTTTTGGCAGATGCTTATTTTATCTACAAAAGGAAAGCAATCAGTGTCGGAAAGATTTCTTTTTTAATTCCATTGAAAAAAAGGAACCAGTGTTTATAGATAAAAACCATTCTGGCATATGTTTGCTTTCAGCCTTCCCAATCAGAAATGCTAAAAACACATCAGTTTTTCCCCTCATGTCTCTCCATGGTAATTCAAACTGTGGGGTTGTAGCGAAAGTCAGTGTTGTCTTGACCTCACTCTGTGAACCTTGCTAATTGGACTTGGCAATTAATTGTAAATATCAGATCAAAACTGCAAACACGCTCCTAATTTAAACAATCGTATGCCTGACATCAATTCAGGTTGAGGCGCATTAAATAGTTGCAGACATCTTGATATGATTTTCCATTTCAGGTTTTGACCTGCACAGACACAAGGCTTTCAGTTAGTTTTGGTTGCCCTCTAGCTGTCAGTTATGAAATGTTATGAAATTTCCAACAGCATTTTTTTCAGAATTCACAAGTGAATTATGATTTGAGCATCCAATGGGATGTGTAACGGTTACTTGTAGGAATTTCTATGTGACCCTGTTTCTTGAGACAGATATTTGAAATTAAATCAGAGGCAATTCTACAGTAGTTTCAACAGTCAAATTTGCAGTTTTTTTAAAAGATTGAACCAGTCAAAAAAGGACAACCAGTTTACTGTATTTTGACCACTAATATAGTACTGTCATAAACTATGGTATATAATACTCTGTCATACTAAATTACTTTTAGTCATCAACACAATTATGAACTGTAAAGAGCTTGTTGAATGACAATGACATCAATGTGCACCCAAAACATGAAATTCCATTTTTAAATGAACAAGTTCCATTGTTAAATGCACAATAAAAATGAGGACATTTCCGAGGACACTTCCAGCTTATGAAAGGCCACCAACAGTGTTGGGGTAACGCATTACAAGTAAACGTGAGTTACGTAATCAGATTACTTTTTTGCAAGTAACTAGTAAAGTAACGCATTACTTTTTTTTCAGTGAGAAACGCAATATTGTAATGCATTACTTTTAAAAGTAACTTTCTCCAGCACTGGCCACCAAAAACAGGGATCCAGGAACATAACAAAAATATGTTCTAAGAACGTTTTGCTAATGTTTTAAGTTATGACGCTAATTCTGAATGTTAAAAATAATGTTTTTGTGCTACAAACATTATTAAAGACCAGATAACTTTTAACAAACATTCTATTAATGTTACTGGAAGAACATTTGTTCAGAACTTTGAGAGAACCTTGCCAGAACATTAGCCAAAGTTCTGAGAAGATTCCCTGTTAGCTGGGATCTTGGTAACTTGTAATGCCTTTGACAAATATTTACTACAATAGTCCTTTAGAAGAACCTGTCCTTCTGACTGATGTCTTTGAAATGATTTGATCAGCCATAGAGGCATAGCCTGAGGTTTAGTTCTCTTGTAGTTAATCACACTGCTCTCCACTACTATAAACAGAACTTAATGAGACAGGATATTGTTCTAATGGTTGGGAGGAAAGAACATATGTG